>JANFOE010000288.1:2400000-3600000 GCA_025667525.1 Glebionis coronaria | reverse complement strand
TTGTTTCTCTTGTGTAGAGAAGAAACTCAATTCAATGGAATTATGAGAATTAGTCGGCTCAACCACCAACAAGTAGCTAAGGGTTCAAACGTCATTAGATGTGTACGTTTGGGGTGACGACAGAGGTTCACCTACGACGACTCCTCATTATCCAAAAGGGTAGTCGCTTTGGAATTAGTCGGTTTGCAACGTCGAGTCACAAACCTAAGTATACCATAAAAAAAAACTACCCGGCCCATTAATCTCATCCTCCATTATAGCAATAGTGTTTCAAGGCTAGTTCATCATGATCTTCAACTGCCCATTAATAAGTCAAGGCAGTTACAGATTAATTCCAATAAAATGGTGCATTCTGAAGCCTGAACATTTATCAGGCCGGTCACTGAAGAGCATACACGGTGATGACTTCAATAGCTTAATAGACTTATTAATATAGGTGCCCACTTAAGTTTTTGGCGAGTAGACTAATCTTCCATAAAAATTTGCATGAGTTCGATAGACAGCATCCTTCTCATTTGAGATTTTTTGCATACCCAATGCTCAAATTCAAGACCTCAGTTAAGGAGCAAGATGCCATAAACCACTCATGCCAAACCTTACAAAAAGCAATATTACATGGGTTAATTCTTGAAATGCTCCATGGTGTTATCATGTTTCCCTTTTTGCACCCACCAAATGAGATTTTCCCTAAATGTTTCCCTTTATCATGCGACTTGGATTAAAATACAAAAAGTGTACTTTTAACTTTATGACACATGTCAGAATGTGTCATAAAAAGTACATAGAACTTGTCTCTTATGCAACTTACTTTGTTTTTTATGCGACTTGTATTAAAATATAGTATTTTAATAAAAAGTAATTTTTAACAAAATCTTTTAAATTACTTATTTTATATTTTAATTTTATGCAACTTGTACCTTTATGTAGACAATGAAGTGACATATGACTAACTTACTTTTTGATAAAATCTATAAAGTCTTTTTATGCGACTTGTATGTATTAAAAAATAATATAAAGTACCATGTGAATATGTAAAGGTAGGTAAGGTGTAAGTCTTTACTTATGCAACTTTTATTTAAATTTTTATGCAACTTTTAATTAATAATTTAAAAATATAAAAAAATAAAAAATTTAATTAATATTTTTTAAAAACTAAAAACTTAAATAATATTTTTTAAAATCTTTTTGAATAAAAGCTATAAATTTAAATAAATTTTTTATAAAATTAAATTGAATATAATTTATAAATTAATTTTTTTTTAAATTAAAGTTTTTAAAAAATTAAATTTATAAAAATTAAATTTTTTATAAACTTTTAAAAAATATTTAATATTAAAATAAATATTTAAATTTTTAATATAATTTAAAAATTAAATTTTGTAAACAAAAAAATAATATAATTTAATAATAAATTTAATTTTTTTTATATTAAATTTGTAAATCAACTATTTTTATTTTTACATATGATAAAGTCTTTTTGATAAAGTCTTTTTATGCGACTTGTATGTATTAAAAAATAATATAAAGTACCATGTGAATATGTGTAAAGGTAGGTAGGGTGTAAGTCTTTACTTATGCGACTTGTATGTATTAAAAAATAATATAAAATACCATGTGAATATGTGTAAAGGTAGGTAGGGTGTAAGTCTTTACTTATGCAACTTTTATTTAAACTTTTATGCAACTTTTAATTAATAATTTAAAAATAGATAAAAATAAAAAATTTAATTAATATTTTTTAAAAACTAAAAAACTTAAGTAATATTTAAAAAAAAATTTGAATAAAAGTTATAAATTAAATTTTTTATATATTTAAAAAAAATAAAAATTTAAAATAAAATTTTTAAAAAATTAAATTAAGTATAATTTATAAATTAATTTTAAAAAAATTAAATTTATAAAAATTAAATTTTTTATAAACTTTTAAAAAAAATTAGTATTAAAATAAATATTTAAATTTTTAATATAATTTAAAAATTAAATTTTGTAAACAAAAAAATAATATAATTTAATATAAAATTTAATTTTTTTATATTAAATTTGTAAATCAACTATTTTTATTTTTACATTTTCATTTTGAAAAACTTTGTCTTTTTTAAAATTTAACATATGTTTTAAAACTAAATTTTAAAACTTTTTAAAAATTTCTTCAAAATATTAAATTTGACTTTTAGTACTATTTTTCCTTTTGACTTTACACTGTGCAAATCACTGTTAACTTTTTCTATTCTTTTTGTAAAAACAGCCTTTAAGTTTTATATATTATTCAACTGTACCTTATGCAACTTATATCAAACGTGATCTTCTTCTTTTTGTACTGTGTGATTTGATATTCATCTTATCTTTACCTTATGCAACTTGTACCAGTATCATGCAACTAACCCTTACCCCAATCTTATCAATAACAACAATCAAACCAATCAATCAAACCCCTAACCCCAATCGTGATGTTGTTTAACCCAATATCAATTCAAACCAAAAACCCCAATTCAGAATGCCCATTTGATTCATGATGTGAAGCTAATCTTGATTTTCTTTAATCTTTATATTTTTAAAACCAAAAACCCCAATCAAAACCAAAAACCCAAAAAATGGAGAATCCCCAAATGATATATGATGTCAAGGTTAGTCTAAGGTGTAAGATTAAAATGTTGAAGATGATTAAAGATAAGTTGCTTCCTTTTCCCAATCGTTTATCATTGTTTAGGAATAGTGTGTTTGGTAGGTGGTTAGATTATGAAAACAGCCCAAATGATAATCATGTGTTAAATTTTGTTCTTCAACATCAAGTTGTTGTTGATAACCCTAGTCCTGATTGTCCTCCATTGAGGTTCAAAATAGGTGATCACGAGTTACAGTTTGGTCGTTATGAGTTCTGTTTAGTTACTGGATTTAGATTTGGCAGTTTAAAAACCGAAGATAAAAAGTTAGCCCCTTCTGTAAGCGTGTATTCCCTCAAAAAAAATAATCATATCAAAAGCAAAGAGCTATATGCTGTGATTCTCAATGAGAATATTTGGGCAAAATTAGATGATTTAGACGCTGTTAGGGTATGCTTATTGTTTGTGGAAGAGGTTGTATTTATGGGTCGCGAAGATTTTTTAAATATACCTTCTCAGATATTGACCCTAGTTGAGGATCTGTATTTATGGAATACATATGCCTGGGGAGAATTGATGTGGGTCAATTTTTATAAAAGAACAGTTAATCATGTCCCCAATCATGTGAAAGCCCACATTGCTGAAAATGGTCCGGAAGTAAAAAACATGGGGACATACAATCTGAATGGTTTTGTGTTGGCATTCAAGGTTAGTCCTTATTTTGTATAAAGTTTGTCTGCCTAAATTTATTGGTTAGTCCGCTAAATTTTTATTTTTTAAATGTAGACGTGGATTTTAGAAAGCTACCCAAACAGCACTACTTGGTGGACCAAGGAACGTGACATTATTCCTCGAAGTCAATCTTGGAAAAACACTATAACTTTTAGAAAAAGTGATTACCCTCTTTTGTTTGGGCAGGTATAAATTTTATTGTTTGTTCATTATGCATAATTATTTAGCCGCAACTGATTTATGAAGCAATTGTGTTAAATCCTTTAAAATTGTTATGCTCAACTTGTTATTTTTTATGATAAGTGGCCATGTGGTCCTGACTTTAAAAAAGGAAAAACCCATGTGGGTTTGACTTGATTTTTTTTACAATTTTGACATATTCAAGCGAATAATTTGTAGTTTACTATTTTATCTGGTTAAGAAAATCTCTATATATAAGCAGTGGTCCTTTTGTGCTTTTCAGCACTCATGCAAAGTTGTCTTATCTGTCTGAAATAGTTTTGAAGAATAAAAAAAACATATTGTGAGGGACTGCAAAACACCTAACAAACTTAGAAGTGCTCTGCTAGAATTATACATATTTTCTGTAATACGTATAATGTAAAATGTGTACACAAACATGTGCAACTTTTTGAAAACCTTATAATGTAACTATAATGTAAAATGTAAAATAATGTAACTATTGAGTCTGCTCACATATGTTGTCTAAGAAGTTAAGTTTTAGCTGATTTATGATGCATGTGTTTGTGGTGTTTAATGTTATGAGATATCATGATGCTTGATTAAGGTTTGGGGCATGTTTCTTGTTGAAAACCTATTCAAAACTGCGGATCCTATGCAGTAGGTGTTTTGGACTTAAACTTGTGATTTTGGCTATTGAAATCTTGTAGGTTTGTAGTCTAGGGTGTCATCTAGGGTTGCAAGCAAATCTTGGATAAGCTGGTGGCTTATACAGCTTTGGGGAGCCTTAGAAAGTCACCAATAAGCCTTTTAGATCAGCTAGTTTTTCTTTGTTTTCTGTAACACCCACTGTTAGCATTTCATACTCACAATTTGAACCAATTTGGTATAAGGGTGAACACTATTTGCTTATGTGGTATCTTGCTGGCTTAATTTCCTGATTTCATGTTTATTGTGACTCCCCAATAAGCAAAAGCTTATTGGGGGTGCCTTTTTATCCACAAAAAGCTAAACACAGCAAAAAGAAAAGTAAGAAAAACCTAAAGCATAAGCAAAAGAAACCATATGTAGGTTTGTGATAAGCTGTGGGCTTATACAGCTTTTCTTGGGCTTATTTGTGTGTTTTTTTATATGTAACTATAAAATGTATATGAAGTGAAATTTAACATAATGTGATTCAATACTAAAAGTGAAACATTTATGTCACAGGCTTCCATTCCAATACTTGAACTACAGCCAACAGAAAAAGAATTGAAGGAACCATGGTTTAGGCGTAGCTCTTTATATATTAAAGGAGAGGAAGCCCCGTTTATCCAAGAAATTAGGCCGGTGGTAGATATAAACTCAATACCAGTTAGCCCCAGGCCTAATGTACGCTCAAGTGGATCACGTGACATATTGAATGCTTACGATTCTCTTTTTAAAGAAATTGTTTTAGTACGGCCAGATTTTACTGGCAGGGTTGCGGATTTGAGAAATAAACTTGTGGAAGAGATTTGTGTACAACCGAGCACTCAAAAGATAGATGGAGCTAGCGTAAGTTCCTATTTAAAAACTTGTAAATTACATTTTAGGAATTATTAAGTTGCTAAAATATTTCTGATCTGTTTTTTACAGACATCTCGGCAAACAAATTATGAAGAATTTGTTACAGAGAATGGTTATCATGACACACAAGGCTCATTGCAAGATTTAGTTAAAATCTTGGAACCTGAGTTTACACCTGAGATTTCTTGCATTCAAAGCGATAGAGAGGAACAACATGATTTCACGACTACAAATAAAGTAAGGCCAAAATACACATGTAGTCTTTTATTTATTTTGTTTCAACGTTTACGCCGAAAAAAGTAATACATGTGTTTCAAAATGTATAGGAGAATGTTGATTTAAACAGCCTGCAAACAGAAACAGAGGGACATATGGATAATCTGGATGAAGTTAAAGTAAGTACAATGTTATATGATTAACATGGTTTAAACATTTCAAATATGAATTACGTTTTGATTAGCCTTCTTTGAGAATGTCCAAATATTGTTATATGATTTCAATTTTTAGATATCATATTAACATACCAAACATAGCTATCATTCCAGGAATCATTGTTCGATTCCCATTGGCTTATACCATGCACACCCTTATAACTAACCTGAGATTCCAAAACACTGTTGTCAGGAAAATGATGTGATGGAAGACCTCATGGATTATGAGAATCAAGTCAATTATTGTTTAGATGATATTACAGTTGATTATGAAGAAGATAAGTTCAATGGGGATATAAATGTTAGTCTTCATGAAGAGAGAATCTAGATTTTCCCGATACAAACTTTGAACCGGTCGAAGTTACTACATCTGTTATATCTCTGGGGGAAGAACCAATAATTGTACCGGATGAAAATAAGATCAACGGTCAAGAAGAGCCAGTCATTGTTGAGGATGAAGATAAGTTCAACGGTCAAGAAGATCCAACCATTGTTGCGGATGAAGTTCTTACACCTGTTAAATCGGTATGGTTATCTTTCACATTTTTATTTCTGTTATCAACATTTTTAATTGAAAAACGCGTTTGTTAACTTGATTTTATATCCATAACTTTTTCTGTAGAATGCAATTGTGGATCTTGACGTTTTCATTGGTGATTTGGAGATTGACGGAATTATGGATTGTCCCATTCATGCTGAGTTAGAAGAATTGGTATGCGTCTTTACATATCTTGTTAGAATAAATCGATGCTTGTGGTTTGAAATCATTAATCTGTCTAATGTAGGTTGATAAAAAAATTTCGTCACAAAGCAGAGGGGTTAGAATTAAGCGTAATTCCAAAAAACTAGTTGGTTGTAGAAAGAAAAAACCTGGTCCCCAGAAACAGTCACCTTATGTTGAACAAGATCCAACAACACCGATTCCTGCCAAAAAGCAGAGGACTTTAACTCAAGATTTGAATCCTGTTCAATTCCCGCCGTTGACAACCTGTTTTGATGGTGTAGATGAAAACAACTTGAATGATATCGCATTAAGACGGAAACTAGTTTTACCGTTTGTAGAGGTATATTATCAGTTTTTTTAAATAGTTTTTCATTTATAAAGATAGTTTTCGGTATGATCAATAATTTTGTTTGCCTTTTCAGGATCTAAGGCGTCCCAAAAAAGGCAGCAGAGTAACAGTACCTCCCCCTATTAAAGATTGGTTGCAAAAAGTTAAAAGCCGTACTACTAGTGAGAAGATGTTCAAATTTTTATGGGATCCATACGGCATTGTGGTTGACGACCGTTTCTTTATTGCATTGTTGGGTTTGAGTTTTGAAAGGAGGGGATGGTTATCTTCCAGTGTAAGTTTGCTAAGTTTGATTATTATTGCTATATGTTACATACATGATTTTCCAGGTTGATTTTAGTAACAGATTGGTAGGAAAAATGAGTATGTATTTATGTTTACGTAAATGTAAATGTTGCTAGAACCGGAATTTGTAAAAGTGGTAGATGGAGATGGAAATCGTAGGAACCTTAAGCTAATTAGTTAAGATAGAAAGTACGTTAGTCTGACTGGTAACAATGAGTATATATGTTTATAAGTCTAGCGAATATTATACCTAAGAAAAGGAAACCATCATATATATAATTTGTAGAGATATATTAGATGTATTTTTAAATGTTTATGAGTAGATTTTATCGATACTGGAAAAAGATACTTAGGTGTAAGGTTCTTTGATTTTACGGTAGATGAAACAAACAATGCGGTAGAAAGAGTGAAAGATGGTTCTTATTTGCAGCTGGATATCCTTCTGCTCGTAAGCATATCAGATCTATACTTCATCATTGCTCTTGCTTAGGTTAGGTTTAATATGTGTTTTACATAAGCATTCGTTCAAATGTTTTGCATATTAGGTACTTTGCTAAGGCCCTGTGATGGTCCGTTTAGTGTATACAGTATATATGTGGTTAATCGTGACTCGTGAGATCGAAGAGGTGTTTTGTTTGAACCTACTAACATAAGTTTAATATAAGTTGATAATTATTTCCATTGAGTAGTTATTATGTACACTTATTGAACAGCATTTGGAGCTTTGGGTCGAGTTGTTGTGGCTATTTAGGCCAGAGGATGCAGATTGGTCGGTAGCAGGCCCTTATTTCTGTCCTACTATCCTTGGCGGTAGCATGCCTTGTCAGTATGCGATAGAAAAAAAATACAGTGCCGCTTGGCTTGATGTGGAAAGGGTAAGTTAATAAACTTAAATTAGAAACCCGTTTAATAAACTTTATACTAACTCTCTCTATTAAAATTGATTTCTAGGTATTTTTTCCTTTGAACGAACCAGACACTCATTGGGCTCTTGCAGAACTTCATTTCCAATCTGGTGTTATAACAGTGTATGATTCTATGACCCCACGTAAAAGACAAAAAAATGAGCCAATTGCAGAGAATAGGTAGTGGTGGCGCCAGATGCGTGAAATATTGTCGCAGCAGTTACCTAAATTCCTAGATACTTTGGGATTGTTAAAGAAAAGAGGTTTAAATGTTGAAGATTATAAGATTACCTTTGAGTTCTGCGAGAAAGTCCCACACCAAGGAGAGAACTACGGAGACTGTGGCATATGGGTCTGTCTATTGCTCCATCGTTTGGTTAACAACATTCCCTTGGTATTTGGTAACCCACTTCAGGTAGCGCTAGCTTACCGTGAACAAATGGCTTTGTTCTTTTGGAAATACAAGGTAACTTTCGCTTTAAGCTCCTGTGATGATGACAACAGTTCCAATGACACCAGTTCCAATGACCAGGATAATATGGTTGTTTAGTTATTTATTTGTATGCTTTTGTAAACTATAACCGTACTACTTCTATTTATGTTTAGTTATTTGTATGCTACTTTGTAAGACAGACATATGGTATTGTAATATATTGTATTTTTAGGAAAACAATTTATTAGCTGTTTCAAGGTAACTATTACATTAACGATATTACAATAGCGAATGAACCTAATAGTACAAACACTATGAAAAGTTTTAAGGCGGTTCCAAAGCAAGCTGGATTAGGCGCTGAATCTTCAATATGTGGTATGTTCCTCAAACTCTGCTTCAAACTTCTATTCTCAACATACATCTTGTAAAGCAATTCCTTGTAGTATTGGTTAGGTAGTTCGTGATCTAGAAAACCATAAACTCCGCATTGTGCATCCTTATCCTGAAAGTTATTAAGTGAAAAATTTTAAAAACAAATCTCCAACCAAAAAGCATTTTAGATATCTGTATATACTTACGTAAACTGGGCAACCTTTAAACCTTCTACCTGGATTTTTTCTTGTCCATGATACTTGGACAAACAAAGGATGTGGGGGTTTACAGTTACAATGTGTTTTTGTGGTAATGTCTTGGTCACAGCTCCTATAGTATCGTCTCGGGGAAGACATACTTTAGTTTTATGTGAAAAACAAAATAGATGTATAGGACTATATATATATAAATTTGAAAGACTTTAGGTCACCTATTAATTTTGGTTGTTTAGTGTGTATTTATTATTACGTACCTTTTTATGTGACTTCAACCCACTCCAGAAAGCAAAGTAAATTTTCAGTCCTTTTATGCGACTTCTAGTTATAATAGGATCTACTATATATAGATCTGTTCTGATGGTGTAGCATACAACTAGAATGAATAATCTGTTAAAAGTTAAACGTAAATTAGTGTTTGAATCAACGGAAAGTGTTGAGAATGAAGCTGATGTTATAGAGACGAATGTCGGCATGATGAGGCGCGTGGGTGGAACTGGGAGGGGGGCAAGTGTTCTGAATGAATCTGGAAGCACTAGTAGTACTAGACTCCGGACGATCAATGGCAAAGTAGTTAGAATGAGAGGCAAAGGAGACGGTTCAAGATCTTATAGATATCCATTTGGAATTAGACCCATAGGATTTGGTGTATCTTGGGACCCGGTTGACGGAGAGGCCATGTTAGGAGTAAGTTTTCTACATCACTAATCTTGTATATCATGTATTTGTTTCATAATTGTTATTAATCAATTACAAATAGCAGAATACTATGGGGTTACCTAGACCAGCTTGGCCTCTAGATATTACACCAGAAGATTGTAGGATTCACGCTGAAAGACCCGAACCCGTGGTGTTACAAGAACCATATCCTGAGCCTATTGAAAGAAGAATTACAGAATATCAAAGAAGAATGATTTCTCAGCAGAGCCTAATATCGCAGCGGGAACGTCCTGATGATTTAATTAATTAACAGTCTTATCAAAATAGTATGTTGTATTGTCGGAGTGTTTTATGATAGTTTTAGTTTTTAATTATCTAAAAGTTGTATTGTCAAAGAATCGTGTTTTACATTTGAAATGGAATTAAGAATGTTGTTTGATATCAGAAGGTTAAGCATGTTGAGCTCATTGTCTGATGGAGAGATATCTTAGAGTTTTCTTGTAATTTGTAAATCCCAAAAACTAAAAGCTGAAATCATCCTAATAATACTATGACGTACCTCATTTGCTTCATTAGTCATGGCTTTATAAACTGCATTATTATACATGTATAAAGGTTGATTTATTTATTATAGTGTACTTTCTTATGCAACTCTTACCTATACGTGTTAAATGGTGTTTCACTTTTGTATTGTGAACTGTGAAAACATTTAGCATTTTGTACTTTCTTATGCAACCTCTACCTTTTTATGTTTAGTTAAATCATAGGTGTAGTATTGAATACTTATTTCATTTATGAATTAGTACTGTTTTATACAACATGTATCTTTATGGAACCTGATCGTATTTAATACTTAGCTATATAAAGGCTTGTGTATCCATGCTTGTGTATCCATTACAAAATAACATGAGCAACTCGTCAAAATTTAAAACTCGCCTTGTCTTTCAAACATCAACTCGATCAGTTTTACTTCCTAGACAAATCAAATACAAAAACCTAGTCAAGTATTGCAAGAAGAAGTTTTCGATCCCTAGAGAGGACAACATTTGTTTGTGGTATGAAGATAGTTCAGAAAAGATAGACGTAGAGGATGATGATGATGTAGAATGCTTTGTGAATGATGTGGTTACTGGAAACGTGGTTGTGCCTAAATTGTTCATTGGTTACACCGAGGTAAACACAGCTGCTTTGTTTAAAAAAGTTACTGATTTTGATCTTAATGTTACAACTTATTTTAAAAAACAAAAACTTGAAAACAACAATCATTTACATAACTGGGAAAACAACACTTTTACAAACATGCCTAGTCCACCACCTGCACCAGAACTTTTAATCAAAGACACACCTAGACACAAAGATTTAGTTCGATTTATGTTTAATGAGGGGCAAAAATTTGATGATAAGCACGCATGTATGTATGCAATTGCCTTAAAAGCAATAATGGAAGGGTTTGAGTTTCGGGTAATCAAGTCTTGTCCTATAAGGTATAGTGTCCGTTGTGTACAAGAAGGGTGTACTTGGTGTGTTTATGCACGCAGGATTAAAAACAATGAATCATTCGCCATTTCTAACTTCGATAACAATCACACATGCTCCCAAACAAAAATAATACCAATTCATCGTAATGCTACAAAAAATGTAATTGGTCAAATGATTGTAGAAAAAATGAGAGATCATAAAAGGATTTATAAACCACATGACATACAAAAAGATTTCAACATGAATTGGAAAATAGACATTTCTTACAAACGAGCTTGGGGGGGTAAAAACGTAGCCCTAACTTTGTTGAACGGGACCCAAGAGAGTTCGTTCCAGCAACTACCATTCTACTTCCATAACTTAAAGCTGGCAAACGAGGGGACAGTTACGCATATAGAGACAGATGACGCGGGATGTTTTAAGATGTGCTTTGTAGCCTTTGGTGTAGCTGTAAGTAAATTTCCATTCATTTAATTTTTTATTTGTATCTATGAAAGAGAGAGATAAATTAAATTAAATTAAATGTACAGGTTCGTAGTTTCTTGTCATTCATGCGGCCGTTAATAAAAATTGACGGAGCACATCTAAAAGGCACCTACCTTGGTACTAATTTGGTTGCAGTTGCCATGGATGGTAACAATCAAATAATACCAATAGCTACGGGTGTTTCGCAGGGTGAGACAGTTGAAACGTGGACATGGTTTTTGACAAAGTTGAAAGAGTGCATCGGTGAGCCACGTAACATGGCAATCATATCCGACAGACACTACTCTATAGGCGTTGCATGTAAAAATGTTTTCCCAAATGCTTTTCATGGTTTTTGTTGCCGTCATCTGTTGATGAACTGCAAACTGAAATCAAAAAAGCATAACGCTTTTTTCTGGAAAACATGCAAAGCTTATTTGGTTTCAGACTTTGAAAAAGCAATAGCTGATATAAGAGCGGTCAAACCTGAAGCATACAAAAAACTAGAGGAAGCCGGGTTTGATAAATGGTCAAGAGCACATTGCCCTGCTAAGAGATATAACTACATGACCTCAAACTGCGTGGAATCTATAAATGCTTTAACGAAGACAGTGAGGAAACTTCCAATCACAATGCTAATGGACTGGTATAGAGACCTATTACAAAAGTGATATTATGAGCGTCGATACGTTGGTGAAGGTAATTATTTATAAATATATCATATTTAATGGTTTTTAGTTTATCTTTTGTTTTAAAGATGAACCAGAAGCAGGCTATTCCTTTATAAACACAATATTGTATCGTTAAGAAGATGAATTAATGTATCAGTAACTTTTCGTAACTGTAAAGCCATTTGATCCATTATGGTTTCTTTTCGTAACTGTAAAGCCATTTGATCCATTATGTTTTACTGATACATTATTAAATCTTTTGTTTTAGATGAACCAGAAGCACATGAATTATCAAGATGGGCAACAGCAAAGGTAAACACCAGAATGCTAAAAAGTGCAACATGGACCGTCTTTGGTGTTGAACGGTTCAAGGTTTACCAAGTGAAAGATAACAAAACAGTACACACTGTTGACTTGGTCAAGGGTGAATGCACTTGTTTAAAATGGCAACTTTCGGGATTACCTTGCGGACACGTATGTGCAATGCCTAAGTTTCTAGGTCTGAGTAGTTGTAACAGATGGGCAAAAGCATGGTTTTCTAAAAGAACTCTTAAAGGTATATACCAAGAGTTGGTGAATCCTATACCTGATCAGTCCGTGTGGGAAATTCCTAACGATTTACAAGTTGTTTTACCACCTGTGTTGGTGAAACCACAACCTGGTAGGCCAAAAGCTAACGATAGAATAAGATCACAAGGAGAGGAGCCCAAATATAACCGTTGTTCTAGGTGTGGTACAAAGGGACACAATCGGGACGCTTGTCATGTACCATTGTAATCACAATTTTGTGTAAGTTTTTATACGCATTATGAAGATTATTTGATTTATATTATAACAAATGTAGATAACTTGCTTAAACTTTGCAGGAAAATACTCAAGAAGATCATGTTAATTCCAGCAAACAAGAACAAGTTTATGGGGAAACACCATTCGCTTCACACAGGATGCACTTAGATGATATTAGCATGTAATATTTCCTTTCCTTTTAACTATGCAACTTCTTTGGAATTTTATGTAACCAGTAAACTTGATGGATTAGTCTAATTCCATGATTTCATTACAAAAATTTAAGTGCTAAACAACAAGTATTCAATTATTACACGCATTAAGTCTACTGATGAGCTAGAAACTAATTCTAATACTTGTGATTAAAATAAAAGCGTGACATACGCTCACGATAAGCAAGGGCAGTCTGGATAGGATCCTCCACATCCAATGATATGCCGTGTGCCAAACGATACAGAAAAATACACACCCAAACACCACAGTCACCAAACACCCCCCTGCTTTGGCACGTTTTTGGCAATTTCAAATGTAATGTTGTAAGCAGTTTTGTCAATCCCTTTCTTATCAAATACATCTAGTAGCTCTAAAACTTCAGGCAGCCGGTCCTAAACATATGGTGGTCAAAAGTCTTAATAGATTATCCCTAACAAGTATTAACTGAAAATTAAAAACAATGGTTAAGATAATCTAACCTTTAAGCAAGTCCTCATCCCGATATACCAAGGGCGACATTCAACCTCGTAACTGTTCCCACTATCATAGAAAGTAACCACACCAGACACGATATCAAAAACTGCTAGACACCAATGTGCTCCAGGTTCATTGATAGGTATAAATACCTGCATTGGAAAAATATTAATCAAACAAGCAGCTTATATATAGAAAACCTCTATATATACTACCATGTTTAATGCCAATCATTTACATATAAATCATTTACGTGTTTTAAAGTCTACCTTATCAACTTCAGTCCATGTAATAGGATAGCTCTCTCCATTAGCGTACCATAATGGCATTGTATTTTGTAGCAGGAGTTGAACAAAATAAGCGCTAACCATTGCCCAATTAGCATCCTGTGGACGCACATGCCACATGTACTCTACCCACAAGTCAATGTGCTACAAAAGACCAAAAAACGAAGACATATTTTAATAACCAGAAAAATTTTAAATGAACTTTATTTTTTGATTATAACTGTTTAACTTACTTCATCCAATAGATATCCCTGTCTTGGAGGGTCTAAACAAACTAAAGACTCCCAAAACCGACGATCCACACTCACAACTTTAGACCAAGGAAATTTACATCGAAGATTACCGGGACGACCAAGAAACTCATCCAATTCATCACATATCCAAATATGATCTATGGATCTGGAGATTCTGGTAAGATCCTAATTAAAGGTGAAACAGTATTAGAAATATAGGTTTTTAGGAAAGAATAAATATTTTTGGTAATGAGAAATATATTTATACCTCAGACCAAGGTGTAACATTTTTTACGAATTCTGTCCTATCCGGATCACCCAAACAGAATGCGCCTTGTTTCTTTTGAAACTTATCACATACTTGCAACCAACTACCGGTTCTAACAGCTGACATTTGTGATCTCTTTTTAGGTAAGCAACGAGACATAGCTAGTTTCATATGATCTGAGTTCATAAGGGCGTATGACCTTTTCCTTCTATCAGCGTCAAACCTTTTCTGCTGTTCACGCGCCCTTTCTTCTTCTATCTTTAATTTTCTTTCCTGTTCAGTCCGAAACCTTTTCTCCTCAATAATTCTTCTTTCCTCTTCTAACAATAATCTTTCATCATCTTCCACCCGCATCCTAAATTCCTCTAAAATAAGATACTCCTGAGGAACGCAAAAGAATTTATAAACCTACGAATTGATTCACATAACTAGGAATAGTATAGTATGTATGAGTTACCTCATCAATCTTGTCTTCGATATCAACATCTAACGGGGTACCTAAGGTATAACCTACTGGGGATTCAAACAACTCCATGTATATTTGATTAAGTTCTTCATAAAAATCATTCCCAAGATGATGAAATGCCTCACTGAACTCAAGTTTTTGAAAATCTATACCAACATTTCTTTCTCGACCGATAACCTGCAAAGTTGATATCCTCGTATGTTATATTGGTATTTTTTAAAAAAATATACTTATTAGTTATACATTAAAAAAAATACTTACCTGAATAATTGCCTCAAGTTTGAATGTACGAGAATTTAACTCTTTAATAACGCGATCTTTAACCGTGCTTATCTTGCTCCTAACAACGTTATTAGTCGGAGTACTCAGTATTTCACAAAACGTATTACGTGTGCGCCTAGCAGAAAGCTTTTGTAGATAAGCATCATAAATATCCGGCTGTCTAGTAGGAATCCTTGGCACGTATTGTTGAATAAAATCTATGTTACTCGTCCACCAGTCAGTATGGTACTCGTCTAATGTTGGTATAAGATTAAAAATTATCTTCGAATCCTGCAACATGGTAATATATGAATATAAAGTATTTGATAAAACTATACCTAACATGAGTATAAATTAAATATAAATTAAGTTATTGCAATACACGTTACCTTGGCAAATAGGATGGAATAATCTGATCTTTTAAATAATGCCTTCCTAGACCATCGTATACCTCTGGGTATAACTCTGGTATCTTTATTCCACCATTCGTTGCTCCTCTCAAACGACTCCAGAATCCAAACCTTCGATTAAGTCAAATGATTAATTAAAAATAACCTTCATAACAGTTACCATCATTATATGAATATAATGAACATAACACTTACCTTGAATGCCCAAACAAAACCAGAGATTGTATACGTAGGAACATAGTGGCGCGATTTATGCAATCCTTCAAGGTGTTCATCCTTATGCTTAGATACTACGTTCATAATTTCAGCGTACAAATGCATCCAAATATGCTCTCCCCATGGAAAGGCATTCCATGATTCTAAACAATCAACCAGTCTCATAAGGGGGTCGTCAATTTCTTTAACCAACAACTGACCCATAAATACAACCTCTAAACACAATAATAGGCTGAGTCTAACAGCGTCTAAGTCAATTAGTTTGTTAAAGTACTCTTCATTCTCAATTACCCCAAACAGATCTAAACTTGTAATTGGAACGCCAACCTTATTTGGGAACACCCTGTTTCTAAATTCCATTTCACCCGAATCATACAAAGAAAAATTTACTGCGCCAAACCTAAAACCAGTGATAAGAGAAAACTCCCGCCGGCCAAAATGTAGCCCGCACCCATTGACATAATACGTTAACGGCGTATCATAGCGAGAATCATCTACACGACATTGTTTTTTAGCATATAATCAATCAAGTGTGGTTCTTGATCAAAATAAATAAGATCTAACCAACTGCCGAAACAAGTTTTCCTAAACAACTTCCTTCTTTTGTCATCCAGTTTGTCTTTGATCAACCTCAAGTAGTTCAATTTGCTTCTTATAATAACTTTGGCCTCGTATTCCTAAAAGAAATTAAACAACTCATCAATGTTTGCTAACATAAACGACATATCGTGATAATCAGATAATTATTCTAGTGTTTGGCAAACTAATATGAAACAAACTATGAATTGAAAGCTCATACACAAACTGCTGTCAAAATAAAGGAATTGTGACATATTTCATTTTCAACAAACTCTATTAAGTGTGCACCGTTTTCCAAACAGTGAAAGTTTGAGTCAAAAATAGAATCAAATGAGGTAACAAGTGGGGTGCATTCTCAGGCCATGGGTCAAATGTATTCGTGCTCGAACAGACACACGTATTTTACTCATATATATTTAATATTATATTATTTATTTGCAGATTAGTAAAAATGTGACTCGTTTTAAATGAAGACTTTGTGCTATTGAACTTCTTACACATCCTTCAACGCATCCTTTGCAATCAAGCTCAAGTTATAAAAATCACTTTAAAAAAACTCAAAACGATGATAGAATGGAGAGGAGCAAATATGCATGAATCTTTTATAAAAAAAAACTCAATTTTTATGATTATGACTTGGAAGTGTCAATCTTAATGATCCTAAGTGGGCCATCTAATGGGGGGTATTAGGCCTATTATATTGATTGGGACTATATAGCTCTAAATTCTAAGTAGTCGTCTACTCATCCTTCTTTGCGCTTGCTAAAAATTGGGCTCGTTCTCATAATGTTCACCATGAAAGACTATACCTTGTACTTTAAGTTTGTAAATTTTGCATGAAACAAGTATAAGATACAAAATATGTTTATAATACATATACTATGTAAGCAGGGGCCTCTAGTTGTCGCACGAGGTCTACATTTAAATTATGTAAAATGTATGAGTCATATAATTATGTCACAGTTTGCTTCTTATATAAGAACTCATAAATGTTTGCTAACATAAACGACATATCGTGATAATCAGATAATTATTCTTGTAATTAATGTTTGCTTTTTAGTAATTAACGTTTTGTAATTTATTAATTTGGTGATTTTGAAGCTATGCAAATAGAGAAAAACACTTTTGAGACATTGATATCCAAACACCAGCTTTGATATCCAAACATAAGCAGATAACTCGGCTGCAAACGCAACCCCAAACACCACCTAAAACCCAACTAAAGTGCAATATCACGACCAAAGTGCAACATATAATATTTAAAACAATCAATCATGAAAAAAAGTTATGAGATTAAAAGTTATGAGATTAAAAGTTATGAGAAAAGCACTTTTCAGACATTGATATCCAAACACCAGCTTTGATATCCAAACATAAGCAGATAACTCGGCTGCAAACGCAACCCCAAACACCACCTAAAACCCAACTAAAGTGCAATATCACGACCAAAGTGCAACATATAATATTTCAAAACAATCAATCATGAAAAAAAGTTATGAGATTAAAAGAATAAGATTGAAGGATAATTTACCTTAGCCAACATCAAGGAGGACATGATTGAATTATGTAAGATGCCTAATCCACCGCAATAACACCGAATTCCTAATCCACCATCAACACCAAAGCTCACTGGGTTTACTCGAAAACTATAGTTTGAAAAATGAAAAACTGTTAATAGTTTAATCGAAACTATTTTTTTTTTGAAAAATGATAGATTGAAGAATAATTTACCTTAGCCAACATCAACAGGCGTTTGTGTGTGTGTTTTTGTTGGGCCTTTGTTTTTTGGGTTTCAAATATTTAACAGTTTAATGGGCTATGTTCTTTTTTTGTTTTCAAATAAAAGTTTGATTTACTCTAAAAAAAGTTGCATAAATAAAACTTTTAAAAACAATTAAATTTTATATTAAATTATATTCTTTATCTTTTGTACAAAATTTAATTTTTAATTATATTAAAAATTTAAATATTTATTTTAATATTAAATATTTTTTAAAAGTTTTTAAAAAAAATTAATTTTTAAAAAATTTTATTTAAAAATTTAATTTTATAAAAAATTTATTAAATATTAAAAAATTTTAATTTATAGCTTTTATTCAAAAAGATTTTAAAAAATATTATTTAAGTTTTTTAGTTTTTAAAAAATATTAATTAAATTTTTTATTTTTTTATATTTTTAAATTATTAATTAAAAGTTGCATAAAAATTTAAATAAAAGTTGCATAAGTAAAGACTTACACCTTACCTACCTTTACATATTCACATGGTACTTTATATTATTTTTTAATACATACAAGTCGCATAAAAAGACTTTATAGATTTTATCAAAAAGTAAGTTAGTCATATGTCACTTCATTGTCTACATAAAGGTACAAGTTGCATAAAATTAAAATATAAAATAAGTAATTTAAAAGATTTTGTTAAAAATTACTTTTTATTAAAATACTATATTTTAATACAAGTCGCATAAAAAACAAAGTAAGTTACATAAGAGACAAGTTCTTACACATATGTACTTTTTATGACACATTCTGACATGTGTCATAAAGTTAAAAGTACACTTTTTGTATTTTAATCCAAGTCGCATAGGTTGCATAGGACATTTAGGGAAAATCTCATTTGGTGGGTGCAAAAAGGGAAACATGGTAACACCATGGGGCATTTCAAGAATTAACCCATATTACATTATACAAGCCATGCATCTATATCCATTCATAAATGCTTTACGAGTTGATAAACACAAAAAGCTATATTTTTTTTTAGTCTACTACGAGGAGTTCGCACCGCCTATAAGACGAGTGGACTAATCTCCCGCGGGAGTTTGCTCAAGGTATTTAAATGAGTATTATACGATCAAGGTATTTAAATGAGTTGTAGGGCTCATTTCTTACAACACATTGATTCTCATAACTGTAAAAAGTGCTTACCGTTTAAATCCCGTGTAAAAGGCCTAGGTTGTTATTGTCTGAATCCAGATTAGAGGCCTGGGTATAGTGAATTCGTGCCGTGATACAAAGTAGTGTCATATCAATAATTTTTTTAATAACATCAAACCCTCCTTTTAACACAAAAAATAGCTCCTTATTTAACAAGACACTTGTTGGTGTTATAATGATCCTATCTTTTTACGGATCATAAAATTCAAACTAACATTTCATTAAAACAAATACATAAACTTAAATTAAAAAAAACTTTTAGAAAATAACAAACATAAAATACAATATGAAAGCAACTTAATTTGCGTGCGTCTTCTCTTTTAACATTTCGATCTTTGTCGCGTCAGCCGACACATCTTGGTAGTGTCGATTCGAAGGATCTTCAAGTGTTCGTTCTTTTTTTGAATTTCGCATACTTCTAGTCTCGCTGCTATCCCTCGGTCTATTCGCTTTTTTTCCGTCACGATCAAAGAGTATTTGTTGTTGCATCAATTCTGCTAATTGTTGGCGGATGAACTTGGGGAATATTGAACTTTGGCCTTTCGAGGAGCACCAGATGAACAAAGGATCTCATCATCGTTGAAAGTTCAGAATCTTCATCGGCTATCTTTCCGCGACATCGTCTTGCTTTTGTTGACTCGGAATTCTTCCACTTGTACTTGGGTTTAAAAAAAGTCAAGCAATTTTATGTGAAAATTCTTTGTTTTCACTTTGATCTTTGTATAAGATTAATACACGAGTCGTCAATTTCTCTTCATTTTTGTCAATCAAAAGTTTGGTGTTATCGTGAAGATGGTTAAACTTGTGTACTTCCAGATTTAACGACGTCCACTTGCCCCTCAACATATTTTTGTTTCGAATATTAAAACCCTCCTTATGTTGTTGTAAATTTAGAGAATTTTATACCAAAACCTTTAACCATTTTGGTCTTTCTCGACTTTTAGATCTTCGAATCCTTTTATGAAACATTGCTGGAATTGTTGTGATGTATACCATTAGTTGAATTTTCGGGAGTACAATTAATGAAGGATTTTTGTGGTGGGAAGTTAGTGAATGAGTTTGGTATTTGATTAAAGTTCGCAAAGGAGTAAAATTGATTAGTTTTTTATGGTGTAGAGTTTGCGGATAAGGGAGTATTTGGGTTCGAAGAAGTTGACGAATTTGATATTTGAGTTTGGAGATCGCTAAAGTGTTTATCATTTATTTGTATTTTGATTCATATTGGATGCTTAAAAGATATATATAAGATATTATATAGAAAATGATTGATGGTACATAAATTTTGAGTTGTGTTGATACAAAAGTTAGATGGACCACGTCTGATCCGAATTAGGCTTAATTCAGGTACCGGGGACTCATGCTCTTGCACCAAGTGACTTGTATGAAGACCCTACACACTAAAGAACAAGCACCATTAGGCTTACCGTGGGATTGTTTCCCACGATTTGATTTCACCGTGAGAGTAAGTAATCAGTTTGAATGAGATAATCAGTGAGGGTTTAGAGATTGTGTAAATCACACCTTTGGTAGAACCGAGAGGTCCCATTTATAGGCGGTGACACCCTAATTGGGCTTACCGATTCTTGCGGCCTAAGTAAAGGATAATTACCATATACACCGAGATCCTTATCATCTAAATAAGGAGAGTGTATACTCCTTTGTCTTAGGAGAATCATAATCCTAAATATTCTATGATTATGTTTGATTATGTGCGTGCGGTCAATGTGCGGCTTCCGTAAGCCGAGTGTGACAACCACCCATTGGGCTCACAGGCCCAGGGAGTTGTCTGTTTTATCCCATTTACAATGAACTGGATACAGGTAGTTCGTGTGGGTCGGGCTCATGGCCCGACTAGGGACTACACATAATCATTTCTCCCTAGTCTAGTTGTCACAGGTCACGCCGCGGTTACTAGACTATAGAATAATGTAACCGCACCTCTAAAGTATATAGGCGCACTTGATATTGAGTTTGTAACAAAAAAGGAGCGTACCAAAGAACTTTCAAACTTTCGTTCCTTAAAACCTGTACCTACTCACCTCCATTTATCTACTCACTCGGTAAATGTGAAAAGTGTGTGAAACGTCAGCTAGTCGATTCATATTCCACCGTTTGATTAAGCAAGTGAACGACACATGGCGTTTATCTAAGCATATGAACAGTAAAATCTAATGGTATAAATACCATTAGCCTCCTTTTCACTATGTTTTTCATAGTGAAAAAATCTTGTCGTCATTACCGAAGCTTCAGATCTAGTACGACCAGCAATAAAAATGGTAATAACACTGCGGCTTCACACTTTTCTTCTATTACAACGATGGTTAAACAGCTATCCGAAATCACCTCTCTTCTGACCTACCAAGAACTCCTTGACATTACATCGGAATACTAATTTCTGATGAACCTTCATCCGAAAGTACCGAGACCCTAATGGCATATAGGAAACTTCCATGTCAGGAAAGTAGGGGTATATACTAAATTTTTTGAATTTTCCAATAACCGTTTACCTTTGTCGTGGTTCTTGTAAACGTCCTTATCTACCACCGCATTCACATATCTCAGCTGCACTATATTGTTGCAGCAAATATATCAAACTTTGAAGTGAATTTCCGTATACTGGCCGTATAGCCCACCATAAACCAATTCCGCTCTTTTTATAACCTTTCGTGGGGGATGGATGGGTCTCGTTTTCCAAGCGCGCTGGTCGGTTACAGTGCTATGAAGAAAAGTTGGATTCCCTAAAGAAATGGAACAACAAGTTCTTTTGGATAGATGATGTTATATTCCCATTTGACTTTGATTTTATGACCCACGAGACCATGAGAAGGGATGAGCGTCTTGACCCTGGTACGTACAACGAAGGGGATGCCGAGGTTATCAACACCAATCACATTCCATTCTGGCGTACCAAGAATATTTTTTGTATACGATTGGGCTGAGTCATAATCCGATAGTACGTGAAGACCAAGTTCCACAATTCTTAGATGATAACAGCCAGGGTCAGTGATCATCCTTCTTTGTTTCCATTTTTCTTGTAAGTGCTTCCAATCCCCCATTCTAACTTAAATCGTGCTTATTTGTTTTGCAGAAATAGATCTGATTCAATTGGTATGGGACCGACAACCCAAGACCGTGGCCATGTAACCACGACCATTGGCGTAGGGAGAGAAACCATTGAGTGTCGTCGTAGCTGGCCGTACTATGGACATGAAAGTGCAGAAATCCAGTTCTTCCCAAGCGCAACAAATACCAAGCCCCACTCCTCTCCGCAATATGCTAGGAGAAAGACAGTCTCATACCCAAGAAGAGGAGGGAAGTGTAAGCTTGGATTCACTGGATATATTCGAAGCTGCGGATATTGATATGGGAGAGCATGATGCTCAGGAGGAAGTGCGCTCGCGCTTGTCTCAAGAGAGACGTAGAGACACAACAGAAGCCAGTAACAAATCAACACAGTTTGTGATTTAAGAACCCTCCTCTGCCCCTCTTGCCATGGAAGAAAAAGCTTCCTCGCCCCCCCATCATGACAGGTCAGTATGTTGAGCTAAGCTCCACTGATTCACCAAGCAAGACTCCAACAGAAACGATCAAGCAAAGGTAACTCCACCCTAATCCACCTTTATATATAGAAGAATATTTTTTTCCTAACTAAGAAAACTAACCACGCGCTCCTTTATGCGTAGTTTCGACGTTGAAAGGCCCGGTCCTTCTACAATTGATGTTAGTCCAGTGATTGCCGCCATGAGTGCAGAGAATACCAGCACCGCTGCTGAGGATAACACCACTGTTCCTGATTAGGACATCTTTGTCCTAGACTGGTGTCTGCCCAAGTTCTTAGATTTGTTTGGGCATTTGACTGCCAAAGCTTTATGGACCACATCATTCCTCCTAGGCGCGCCCAAATACTGGATATTCTTCCTGATGTTGTACGCATGGACGAAGTAAACATTGCGGCTGCCCACAACGTGAAACTGGTAAAAATTTACGTTTGTGCTTGAAATTTTTTGAAAAAAATAAATTTTATGACATTACCATAATATATATATATATATATATATATATATATATATATATATATATATATATATATATATATATATATATATATATATATATATATATATATATACTAGTGACGTAACCCGCCCAACGGGCGGGTTCGGTTCGTAAATCTTTTTTAAAAACAATGTTAATGTAAAACAAAATAATATTAATTAAGTGTAATCAAATGTAATAAAACTTGAATAGTAATTAAATGTAAAACAAAATAAAGTTGTTATTATCATAATAGTTTCATACAGATAAAATTAATTGCTGATCAAATACGATATAACACTTCTTTGTAAACTACGTTTGTCGTTGTGTTTGTGTGGTTTCCGTCTTTGTCTAAACATAGAATCTTCAATCCTTTCTTGTTCTTAACTCTTGATAGTGCGACATACAGTTGTCCATGTGAGAAAACCGGTTTTGGTAAAAATAAACCGACCTGTGATAGTGTTTGACCTTGGCTTTTGTTGATTGTCATACCGAAACAAACTTGGATCGGGAACTGCCTTCTGTTTAAGGTAAACGACATTTTTTTGTCTGATGGTGTTATACTCATTCGTGGAATAGCACATATCTTTCCGACATTTCCGCCCGATATCATCTTTGTTTCGATTACATTTACTCCCATCCTTAACACTTGAAGCCTAGTTCCATTGCATAGTCCGGCTTTTTGATCAATGTTTCTCATTAACATTACAGGAGTACCAATATTTAACTTGATAGCGTGCTTTGGAAGTCCGGACATCCTTAGACCGTTAAGGAAATCTATTGTGTATATTGACTCGTCGAAGTTTGTATCTGCATCGAGCAATGAAACGGAGTCTGATGATTCGTATATTCTTTCTTCTCCTGGAATTAAATCCATCATCCGTTCGTTAATCATATCTACCACATCATGTGTTGGTGCTAAAATTGCCCTTTCTTGGAAGAATTTCGGGTCCCATAGGTTTTGAAGCAAGTTGGGGTATGTTTCATTAATTATTGATCCAACATTATCATCTGACTCCGGAATTAGCATCTCATCGGGAAATACAACACTCGATTGTCCATCGTTTTTACAATCAGTATTGCCGTTACCAATGTTGAGTATCCAGTCTGCAAAATCTTGTATTTCTTTTTTTTTTCAGATTCAGTTGATCCAGAACCCAAGCGCATGTTTACTGTCAAGTTCATGACTTTGCAGTGTTGCCACAAAGAAGAGGAGTTAATAGTTGCATGTACCACATCACTTCGACTCGCATTAGGAATTACGGGTAGGATTTGTCAAAAGTCACCACCAAACAAAACCACTTTTCCTCCAAAGACACGACTAGATGGTTCAGTAGGGTCTGTCCTGCAAATCTCTCTGAGGGTTCTATCAAATGCTTCGTAACAGTGTGACTGTATCATTGGTGCCTCATCCCATATTATGAGTTTTGCCTTTTTTATCAACTCAGCGAGTTCACTGTTAGCTGGTATGTGGCAGATTGAATCGTCGAGTATGTTTATTGGGATTGCGAATCGAGAATGTGCAGTTCTTCCCCCTTCCAATAAAAGAGCTGCAATACCACTTGATGCGACGTTTAGCACTATTTCACCTTGTGAGCGTAAGGCAGCTGACATAGTTTTGTAAAGGTATGTTTTTCCCGTGCCTCCGTATCCGTACACGAAGAACATACCTCCGTCGTCTTTTTCTATAGCGTCCATAACGGTTGAATAAATTTCTTTCTGCTCAGATGTCAGACTACAATATAGAGTTTCATATTGTTTTTTCATTTCCTCTTTCTTGTACGATGTCTCGTCATATATTAACCTGTTGTAGCCTTCCATAGTGTATTCATTATTCGGATATGGCATGTTTAGTATGTTCTTTAAAGTCTTGTTGTTACAAAGTAACATGTGCTCAATATACGTTAAGCATATGTTCTTTTTCTGAGTATCCGAAAGCTGAAGTTCTGTATAAATAAATAACAATGTTGAAGTTAGAACCAATTTTAGTAGTAATGTGTTTATATCTTATGCAAAATAGTATGTGCAAATATATTATATATATATATATATATATATATATATATATATATATATATATATATATATATATATATATAGGGGAGTGTTATTGTGGTGTACAATCTTAAAATGAAATATAATAGGCACACTTGTGAGCCATTGGATCAAGTTTGATAGATCAAGATTAAATTTAGTTCAATGAGTGGCTTATTTGTAATAAAAGAGATAGTTGATGGCATTACATATCAATTTAATTAGGATCACTTTGATTAAAAAATGAAAAAAAACCGTAACATATACAGGTTTGTAAATATATAAATTCTATTTTAATTCAGTTCGTAACTTTTATGAGCACTCTTGAATTAGTAGCAGACATCTCAAAATGAAAACCACTTTCAATATTTTGAACAGTTTTTAATACTCATTATTCTGAATAGTTTTTATTCTAGTAGTAAATCTCATACCTTTTTAATTTTCGCCAATCTATAAAATTCTATATACATGGCTGGCACACATAGATTAACAAATGCTCGAAATATCAATTCTCGACAATCCATACACAAGAACTGATACATGTTAAAATATTTGTACAAGATTTACATAAAATAATACTCATATATTACTAGTTAAGTGATACAAAACTAAATAATCGAATTAATTCAATGATACATATGTGGTCCGCTTGGTAGATACTGTTTCATTGATAATTCATATAATCATCATCAAAATGCATGAGGTTTTGTTTATCGTATATGTAGCAAGCCAGATTAACAATAGAAGTATGCATGGTTGAGACTTGAGATTACTTACATGCAAAAGAATGAAGAATGTAGTAAATTAATAACTGTGTTTAACTGTTTATTAATTAATAATTGGCTTATGTATATCCAAGGCAAACTAAAATTGAATATATAAATAATCAGTTATTCATATTAGTTTTTCGATAATTTTTTGATTTGGTACCGAATTCGTACCGGATTAATGATCCCGATTTTTTTTCACTTTATTTCGTAGTCTTGGTATCGCATCGAACGAAACTCAAATAAAAAAAACCGGTACGATCCCTATATGTTCTACGATTTCAGCATTCGGGTCGAATTGCTAATCCTATCCACACTGTTACCAATCCTTTTCCTAAAATTAATCTTGCTCTTCTCAAGCATCAATTTTTTTACCATAGAACAAATCTTTTTTTCTAATTTTTTTTCAACAGTTAATAAGACATATAAAATCACTAATTTATTAAATATATACCAACTAGCACGGGAACAATGAAATTGATGAAAAAACAAACAAACTAGTACATAAATATCAAATACAACAGTAAATTAGAAACATTAATTAATTTCACAAATCATCTAATACATGTACTTAAACTGATACTGGACAAGCAAAATAACTTATACATATGATACCCGAACTCTCTGTCTCACAATCAAACATAAATGACGACAACAAACTTGTCGAACAAGTGGGTGATTCGGTAGGAGCCACCACAGGAATGATACATGACTACCATTTTTTCGAGATGAGGCGCCGTAATGGTTTCTGACTTCCTAAAGCTTCTGTTGTTCGGTCGTTAAAATTAGCAGCGGCATGTCATACGAAAAATCGAAGACGTTATAGAAAGATTTTAGACACCAGTGACACACCAATGGTTTGTCATAAGTCAGAACAATCACCACTACCATCTGATACATCATCTTGAACAGAGAACCACTACTTTTTAGAAAGCAGCGACATACGCACCTGCTCACCGGAGTAGACTTCTGCTTAGAACGCAAGGGTTTCTTACATGTAACTGACGACGACCAATGTGGAGGCAAGGTTACTAATGTCTTAGATGTGGCAGATGTACATAGGGGTTTATCTTTAAATCTGAAATTTCTTTTTGTTGAGGTTAGAGAGAAATGGATATTGAGATGATGATTTTGATCTTTTTAAAATGATAAAGCATGTGTAGCAAGTGACAAAAATCCACTGGCCAAAAAAGGGATGACTGAATGGTTTATATACAAAAATCTACTAAAGCATCGGGTTGTTATAATGGTTTTTATTTGAAGCATTAACAACGACTACGACAATAGTTAATGAACATCAACAATGATCACCGATAATCATGTTTGGACAAAAATCGATCATCAGAACAGATCGATTCGGATATGTTTTATGGTAATGAAGCGAGGGTCAGTTTTAGAGGTAATATCAATTTTTTTAGTTATGATAATGACGGCTAGTGGTTATATGTGTATAACACTTTGAATATCGGCTTTGAGGGCTAGCGTGTTCTTTCGAATATAGACGGTTGTGGCGACGATATGATGGTGGAAAATGAAGAATGGAGGCCGGTGGAAAGGGATGGTGAGGCTGAGATGTTTTGTTCTTCTTAGATGAGATGAAAAATTAAGAGTATTTTTAGGGTATAACATTAAAATCTGCACCAAAAACATTAAAATATGAGTAATCAAAATACCCATAGTACCCTTATAATTTGATTTAATGTTTTACTTTAAATTAATTCAGTTTGGATTTACACATCACTCATTTGTGCCATGTGTCAAATTTCTATTGGTGCTTATTATAACGCATTTTAAAGTGTAACGCACTTGAACGCAAATCTATATATATATATATATATATATATATATATATATATATATATATATATATATATATATATATATATATATATATATATATATATATATATATATATATATATATATATATATATAATACTAGCTTCAAGGCCCTCCCATTGAACGACTAGCTTTAAAATTATTTTTGAAGATACAAAATTTTTAAAGAATTGATTAAAAAATAGAATTAAATGATAAAATGTTTGATAAAATAACGTTAACGAATATAATATTACAGGATTTTTTAAAGAAATTTGTTTTGTATGTAAACATATTTCATTGACATTTAAAAGATTTTATTGCTTATGCATAAAATCTCCATGATGTACAATATTAACTAACATACATAAATTTATCTCGATGAAAGGCCTTGAAGCTTTTTGACAAATAAGCTGAAACAAAATACTAATATTATTTAATGTATTCTTTACACTATTGCAAGATTGAGTGCTATCAAAATATCTCAAATATAATGTCATCCAAAGCCATTGCGTTGTTGGCTTCCACGGTAAATATCATCTCCACAAAAGCAAACTTCTTTCTCATGATCAATTTAAACATTCACAACAGCATCACTTGAACATTATTTTGTTAAAATGCGAAGATTGAAGAGCTTCATTATTAACTAACTAACTTGGACCAGCAACATTTCCACCAATTGCAGACAAAGCATGACTAAAATAGGTTGCCACTGGCTGTAAAAAAGATAATAAATCTAAAATGTCAGTGTAAAATCATATCAATAACATATTACTTTCTTTTGGATATTTTATGTCATATCATGAATAATCATGAACATTAAGAAATTCTTTGGCCACATACTTATAACAGGTTAAATGAAAAAGTTATAAAAACATGGTTAAAAATTAGATGGGTCATATAGGTCGAAAGTGACTTGGTTACAGGAAGTATGATAACATGAGGGTGAATTTCGCATAGGAATCCAGGGTCAGACCCCGCAACTTTATTTCTACAAAATCAAGCATAGTATTTATGATTAAGTTAAGTGCAGAATGGGGTATGATCACAGCTTCTCTCGCTAGATTTTCCATGTAAGGTAAATTTAATAGGACTTGCGTGAACAACCCTTCTCATAAAGTACTAATGAAACACCTTTAATTATAATGACGAAAGACGTGATTTTAAAGTATCACCAAGACCTTATTTAGTGCAACATATATATCATATATATGATGTAAAGGTTTTGAAATAAAAAGTCGCAATGTGCCCTATGACATCATACTTATCAACATACAAATAATATGATAACGAAATGTACCTTGATGGGTTCATAATGATTCCATCCAACTTTAGATGAGAGATGGTCAAGAAAGCAGTAAAGGTGTCCACCATTTTACCTCAATAGCCTATATTTAGGTTAACAATAGTTATACTATAAAACTTAAGTAGAGAAAAAGTTAGATAGATATCATATACAGTTTAGTGGTTTTTGAGATTGCCTATTAAAGCCTGCTTATGTTATTTGAATATAATACTATCACGCAAATTGTTCAAAACTTTGTTTTTTAAGTCCACATTAAAAATAAGAAGTATGCTAATAATTTTCTTCATTTCATGCCAACTTTAACACCATGAAAAAGTAGCAAATCACGTGAAAAAAATTAACTTACTTATTAGCATCATTGATGACCATTTTCTTTTTTCTGTTATAAGGAGTTGGGGCTCCACAAATCCTAAAGCATTACATTTTTACCATTTAGAATTACACACATATATACATTGTGGCTCAACTATGCTTGTCAAATGGCATATAGGATTATGTAAATACTTACCATCGAGTTACTCCCTTATCACGTCTTGAAGGTGACAAACCAACTGAAAGAGAGACAATCATATCAATGTCACATAATCTGATAGAACTAATAGAATATTCAAGCTAAAAACTTGCATGCTTTTGTACATGAAACATGTATACAAAATCAACAGCCTAAGAGTTTACATCCTGGTTTTGCATCCCAGTCGGTTCACTTTAAGATCTCACATTATCCTACTTGATGTATCAGGTCATTGACTTGAGATATAAATCCAAACGACAAACCTAAGATTCTACTTTTTTAAATCATATGGTAGCTTTAATCAAACGTTGGTGTTCTTAATATTTAATTCGCTTCTCTTCATCTAAACCTCACAATTTCCATTTTTTAATTACTATTGTTTCTCATATTCAAGAAATAAGAATAGTAATAAGAAAAGTCATTATTAAGGTGTTTAAGTTCCCATTTTCTATTTGATGGTGTTTTTTCAACTTTCTTCCAAGCCAAAGCACAACTGAAACTTTTGTGGGGAGTCGGATATCAGAAAGTCGTAGTTTTTACAATATTTGGAATACTAACGATAAATAAAATCCATTATATTTTATTACCTTTTTTAACTTTATTCCAAGCTGAAGCAGATTGTGCTTCACCCAAAGGTCTTTTTCTTCTTTTTTTTACTATAGCAGATAACCAACTTTAACGCGTATATGAGGTCTAGAAATTGGAATAATGTAGTTGTGACATGTAGTTTGAATTTCATGAGCCTGGTCTTGTACATGTAGTTGACTCTGCATATAGAAACAACAAGGATTAGATTGTTGCAAATCTAACACGTGTTTGAAACAGATTTGGAAAAAAAGGATTAGTAGGAGGAGGCAAGTCAATTTGATTTTGTCATGAACTCTAACTCACCATGACGATCTCGCATTATATAGAATTGTATGGACATCACTACAATGTGTGGTTCTTTTTCATTTATTGATATCCATAGACATAGATTATAAGTTTTGAACCAATTATGTAAATAAAGATCCATTATAAACGTAAGAATACGGAAAATCAACTGAAAATTTGCACTACACCTCTTTCTACCAATTGATACAATCTATAAACGCAAAACATTACATCATTTTATAAACACCTATGACAAAAATGCAATTATATAAATAAATAAATAAATAAATAAGTAAAAAAGAACCTCAATATGATAATTTAAAGGAGATATATTTACAGAGAACTGAGTGGTTATCATTAGAGCATTCTCACGTGCACCCAAAATTATTTGAAATTGTTAAACTCTTCTTTAAAACCTCTGGCCACTTTGCCATTTTTGCAAAACATAACAAAGAAAATGCTGATAAAATTGTAAATTATACACAGAAGCCGCTGTTTAGTTGGGACAACTAAAACTTACCCCATATGACCAAGTGGTTTGCCTCCACCTTCAACATGATTAATAGGTTCTTTCTACTGCAAACACTGGATGTTAAATTGTCCTGTGTAATGAAAAAAATGTGATTTAGGGTCATGATGTATATATACTTAAAGATCACAAACCATTATATGGAATATCAAGGGCACGACACACACATTCCTTGGTATCGCTAGCAGGTGCATTCTATGACAAGAAAATACCACATTTACAAATTGAGCTTGAACAATTGTTAGAAAGAAAATTATAAGAAAAATATTATACGAATTGAATTAAACCTATTTTTTGTTGCACAATTTTTCTCATATACATTTCATCAAGCATTTTGAACAACGATCTCAAAACCAATTAAATTAATCATAGACACACATTTAATATTTCTTAACAAATTCAAAACAAAATAAAATCTAATTCACTCAATACAATTAAAGCCTAAAATGAAAAATTTAAACATAAAAAAAGACCAAGGAATATAAAAAGATAAATCTTACCATAATCATATATCCAATTTCAATCACTTGATTGATTTAGTTTTCCCGAATATCAAACATCCTTGAATGTTTAGGTTCATTGATTTTGATTAGTCACTGATTTTTCATGTCGTTTATCTGAATATGTTGATTTTGGTTATTGATTCTTCAGACGTTTATCTATATATCTGCGTATGGTTAGGGTTTAATCACACTTTTTTTGTGCGGTTGTTTTCAGTTTTCTTGTACATCAAATGCTCAAATATAGAATTAACAGGAGCCGTTGATTATTCATGAATATACATGTGGCATTTTTTTAGAATTTTAAGCCAAGATCATTCTTTTCAAAACCATGCTTTATATAGGTAGTAGATTGTTTCATTTAGATATTTTTCAAAGAAAAAAAAGATTTTATACATATTTTTATTTTAATTTTATGACGTTATCAAGCAATGAAATCCAATAAATTTCCCACTCGATTTCAATTCTCTCAATTCTTATTATCTATTATAGTTCTAATTTTTAAAATTCTTTCTATCAAATATGCCCTTAATGTTTATATGTCAATAGAAGATGTATATTGGTTGTTTGTGTGTGTTATAATACTGACTTTTATTGTTAAGTCGTTTTTGGTTCAAAGTTCTCTTGTTCTTAAACGATGACAAACATAATATGTATCTAGCATAAATAGTTGGCTAACATGTTTAAATAGGCTAGGGTCGCGTTTGCCTCGCGGAATTTTGGGTAAAACACGATGAAACAAAATTTGTCGCATTAAAACGTGGGTTTCATATCTTATTTCTAAAAATGTATGGATTTGTAAGGGTTATAACTTATAAGTAAAGAAATAAATTCCAAAACCAGTATTATGAAATAGGTATATTCGAAGACAAAATTTATTTTGCATCATTATATTTTACTACGTACCAAAAGAGTAAATCCTACTCATTCCCAAAAACATGGAAAGATTATTTTTGTAAAATAATCAGAAGTTTTTAAAAAACAATGAATAAACTAAATTTGTAAATATAAGAAAAATAGTTATTATTAGATATTTTACTAGTTATAAAAGTAATAAATATAACTATGATAAAATAATAAATAATGTAATATCACTAGTGATATTTTTATAAACATAGTTATTGTGTAATATTACAATCATATTTCATTACTTTATCACTATTAATATTTCATTGCTTTTGCTAATGAAATATTATAAATCAATAGTTTGTCATATTTACAAATTTAATATCTCAAACTGTTTTTTTACAACTTTTCAACAATTTAGCAAAATTGATTTTCTTTTAAATTAATATCCACTATTAGATTAAAACCAAATAAAAAATAAAAATTAATCTAAATATATAGTAAAAAATTAAAAATGCAAATAACTCATGTCATATCATGAATATAGATAAAAGCCTTTATGAGTGCAGAAATAGTATAATATTGTGATTTTTTTTTCTTGCATCAGATGGTGGTTAATAATTTATTTAAAAAATATGATGGTTAATAAGCTTCTAACTTTTGTCAAGAGTTGTTGGTGTCCCTGTAGGCCTTGAATGATTTTCTTTTATGGAAAACAAAACAAGTTATCCACTTAAGCTGACTGGATCCACGATTAATATATAGCAACAGTATTAATATATCTGTCCCACGTGAAGATCTTGCATGATCATGCAAACCCTACTACGGAGTACTATTTTGGCCGCAACCAACTTTCTGCTTTTTTGCCCTTATTTTTTAAACGGAAATCTATTTTCAACGGAAAACGGCCAATAATACAATGACACATTCTTGCTCTGAACAGCACACCAAGCCTTGAATAAAATCTTAAAAAAAGTTCAAATGAAACGACTCGATTCTAAATGTTTAGGTTACACGAATATTTCTTTGGGATAATTCAAACTCACTACAATAATCGCTTTCTTTCTCAGCGATTTTTTTGTTTTTTCTTCAGCGACTTTTTGATGGAGATACGTTTCCCCAACGACTTTTTGATGGGGATACGTTTTCCCAGTGACATGTCGCTGGGGAAAATTCGCTGGAGTATGCTCGATGAGAAAGATATCCCAGCGACTTACCCCAGCGATATGCGGGTCCCACAGACTTTTCCTGAAAAAATTAGATTGCCGTGGTGGCAAGATTTCCCCCAGTGACATGTCGTTGGGGAAAATCTTTATTAAATCAGCAAAAATTAAGTTAAACTTAATCTTCTCAACTAATTACAAAGTTTCCCCAGCGACATGTCGCTGAGGAATATATCCTTACGTTTGACTTGTCAACGCTTTGTGATTGACTTGTCAACGATTTTCCAATGTTTCCCCAGCGACATCGTTTTTCGATACGTTTGACTTGTCAACGATTTTCCAAAGTTTCCCCAGCGACATGTCGCTGGGAAACCTCTACAGGTTTTTTTTTATAAATTGCCTACACAGCAGGCGTTTTCCAGATTTTTTCCAGAATTTTTCTGGAAAAAATCTACCAAAACCTGTATTTGCTCACTAAAAGACACATATAAAGTAAACTTTGAATACAAATCAACACAAACGCGGAATAAGTTCAAACTTGCACCAGAATATAATATAACGTTCTAATTTAGTCAAAGATACGCGGAATACGTTCAAACATGATATCGCTGGGGAAAACCTTGATGGGGAAGGGCTGAATGTAGTGAATGCTTGTGTTCATGATTTTATCACAAATATAAGAACCCTTCTCGGCTTCTCGTTTAAAAGTGTTTAATAAGTCAAGGTACTTACCGATTAGTTCCGACAAAATGATGGCATTCTGCAGCCTGAATATTTATCAGGACGCTCACTAAAGAGCATACACGGTGATGACTTCAATAGCTTAAATTCAGGGACGGACCCAGAGGGTGTTAGTAGGTGTCCGGGACGTTAATAGATTTTTTCTACATGTCGCTGGGGAAAATCTTTATTAAATCAGCAAAAATTAAGTTAAACTTAATCTTCTCAGCTAATTACAAAGTTTCCCCAGCGACATGTCGCTGGGGAATCTATCCTTACGTTTGACTTGTCAACGCTTTGTGCTTGACTTGTCAACGATTTTTCAATGTTTCCTCAGCGACATGTCGCTGGGGAAACTTTCGATACGTTTGACTTGTCAACGCTTTGCGTTTGACTTGTCAACGATTTTCCAAAGTTTCCCCAGCGACATGTCGCTGGGGAAACCTCTGCAGTTTTTTTTATAAATTGCCTGCACAACAGGCGTTCTCCAGATTTTTCCCGGAATTTTTCAAGAAAAAATCTACCAAAACCTGTAACAAAAACCTGTATTTGCTCACCAAAAGACGCATATAAAGTAAACTTGGAATACAAATCAACAAAAACGCGGAATAAGTTCAAACTTGCACCAAAATATAATATAACGTTCTAATTTAGTTAAGGATACGCGGAATAAGTTCAAACATGATGTCGTTGGGAAAAACCTCGATGGGAAAGGGCTGGATTGTTGTAATGAGTGTTTATGTTCATGATTTTATCACAAATATAAGAACCCTTCTCGGCTTCTCGCTTAAAAGTGTTTAATAAGTCAAGGCATTTACCGATTAGTTCCGACAAAATGATGGCATTCTGTAGCCTGAATATTTATCAGGACGCTCACTAAAGAGCATACACGGTGATGAGTTCAATAGCTTAAATTCAGGGACAGACCCAGAGGGTGTTAGTAGGTGTCCGGGACGCCTATAGATTTTTTGAATCTAGTTTTTATAGAAAAAATAATAATTTTTCTTAAATTTATTTTAAATGCACCCGATCTATCGAGATGTATTCTTAGCCTTTGTTTTAATTCACTTTTTTTTAACTATGATGTATTGCGGTTAAGGAAAAATTATACTTCCATCATAACTTCGTTCCTAACAATAACAACACCTATGCATTAATAAAATTACTTTGAACTTCAGTCTTAGTACATTACATATACGCGAGAATCTATGTCTCCTAAGAGCATAGACGGACCTTCTTGAGACCCGGGGTTGTGGTCCTTCTAAGATTCGGAGTTGATATTGTAATTATATTAAGATTTAAAGGTATTTTTGGGAAATTTTGTATTTGATCCTCCCAAGAAATATTATCGGCCTTCTCAAATATAATTATGCAATATTAGTTTTGAAGTTTCAGTAGTTTGGTCGGTAGTTTGAAACTGCCGGGGCCCTCCTACTTAAAATTTTCAAATTCCGTCTATGCCTAAGAGTATTGGAAGCGGTTGAGGCACAAAAGTGCCAAAAGAATAAGTGAGTGTCACGTAAGTTAGGTTTGACACGAAAATATTTTGAACCATATTTTGTCCGGGTGTGATAAGGTAAAGGAAAAATAATATCAAAAAGTAAAAAAGTGGTATTTTGTTACCACAAATATCCCATTTTGGGTGATGCGTTTGGCGCCGGGCTCTTTGGCATTAGATTAGTGGTGGGGCACCATTCAAAAATTTGGGATGGTAACAGCCGTTCGTTCCCCGCTCTAAAAATTGAACATTAAAACCCATGTGAATAACTAAATATAACATACACGGAAGTTTTTACACACAAAAAGCAATATATTTTTTTGTTTTACTATAAGGAGATCTCACTGTTTTTGGCGAATAGACTAATAATATTCGGCAAAAGTTTACATAAGTACCTCAATAAACAACGTCTTTTCCGGTAGAGATTTTTTGCATACCTAATGCTCAAATTCGAAATCTTAGTTAAAGAACAAGATTCCATAAACCACTCATGCCAACCGCACGAAAAGCAATATCACACGACACAAAGGATGCATCTATATTCATTCATAAATGTTACTATACTAGAACGATACCCGCGCAATGCGACGTTGAGTACCTAATATCAAATTTTGAGACTAACAAATATTAGTCTCTTCCTCATTGTAAAGTTCTAGAAATCGAATTAAAAACCTATTAAAATTAAAAAAGACTAAAAGTTAATTAAAATATATATCAAAATTGATATCGAATTAAAAAGCACAAAATTTCCAAAAAATATAGTGAAATTAGATTATAAAAATAATAAATAAATAAAATGATTTTTTAATTTAAAAGAAAAAATATTGTTACAAAAGGTTCCTACAAAAGTTTGTTACAAAAAGGTTGTTAGAAAATATTATAATATAATTTTGATAAAAATATCAAAAACTTGCTTTATTTAATAGATAAAAAAGTCTGAATTTTCAGCCTTTCTATTTTTAGAAGATCCCAAATACTTTATATAGTAGTATAGATAAGTTGTTAAACACAAAAAGCTATATGACACTCTACAAGTCATGCATTCATGAACCGAAAAGAGAGAAGTTTCAGCCTTTCTATTTTTAGAAGATCCTAAATACTTTATATCTATTCATGAATATGATACGTTATCTCAAGGTATTTAAATGAGTTGTAGGGCTCATTTCTTAGAACACATTGATCCTCATAACTGTAAAAAAGTGCTTACCGTTTGAATCCCGTGTAAGAGGCATTGGTTGTTATTGTTTGAATCCAGTGTCAGAGGCTCGGGTGTATAGTGAATTCGTGGGTTCGCGTCGTGGATATAGTGTCACATTACTACATTTTCTAATAATATTAAACCCTCGTTATAACATTAAAAATCAAGGTTGCGACGCTAGTGAGACGTTCGACGATCTTCGAGGCGAAATTCATCTAGGCGGCGCCTAGGCGTCGTTTATAAGGATTGGAATTTTATGCATATAAATATTATAAATAATATGTATGACATAAAAAATACTTCTAATTTTAAATAATTCGAAATTTTTACAAAATAGACAAATAAAACATAACAATTTAATTGCTTAAAACTTCAAACGTGAACATATAATTCATCTGGTTCCAAGTTCATACAAAAACCCATTACTTTATGTTTATAATCATTCGTTTATCTCTTATTTTAAGATGTTACGTTAAAATAAATATGAGGAATATATATTAAAAAGAAAAACCCTTCATTTTTTGTAAAAAATTATGGACTTTTTGTTAACTTTCTTGACTTTTTGACCGCCTAGGCGGAGTATGACTGCCTAGCGCCTAGCCTTTGTTTTACAACATTGCTAAAACTAGCTCCGTGTTTAACAATACATTTTTTTTGGGTAAAGGGTTACCCCGATAAATATATTAATCACATCAAAAATATATCATTCAGAACAATGGAATGTGGCTAATATACCACATTACCTCAAGCAAACTTGAACTACTAATCATTTGAAACAATCCTCAAATGATTTACCAAAATGAAGCTAAACAATGAGACCAGTTAGTTCACGCCCCAAGCTTTTATCCCCACTCCAAACCAGCCAAAACCAACGGACAACAGCTCCATATCACGAACTATATATCCGAAACTCAATGGGCATGTTCCATTCCGCTAACATCTCTTGAACCCTCGTGGCATTCATGAACCGAAAAGAGAGAAGTTTTAGCCGGACTGTAGTCATAACAACACATTTTTTGGTGTTATAATAACTTCATTTTTTTACAAAGTATAAAGTTCAAACTAATATTTCATTAATAAAAAAAAATATTACAAATTAAAACTAAAACAAATACTAAAAAAACTTAAATTAAAAAAAAAAGAACTTTTAGTAAAAAAACATAAAATACAATATGAAAACAACTTAAAATTTAAGATAATTTGCATGCGCCTTCTCTTTTAACAATTCGATCTTTGTCGTATCAGCCGGATTCATCCCGGTAGTGTCAAATCGAATCATCTTCAAGTTTTCTAGCCTTTTTTGAATTTCACATACTTCTAGTCTCGCTGTTATCTTTCGGACTATTCGTTCTTTTTTGGCGTCACTATAAAAAGTATTTGTTGTTGCATCAATTATGCTAATTGTTTTTAAGAACCCAAGGTGGCGGATGAACTCGGGGAATATTGAACTTTGGCCTTTCGTATACCACGGGTTGGACGAGGGATCTCATCGTCATTGAAAAGTTCTGGATCTTCATCAGCTATCTTTCGGCGGTAACGTCTTGCTTTTGTTGACTCGAGATTCTTTCACTTGTACTTGTCTTTCCAAAATAGCCAAGCACTTTTACGTGGAGATTCTTTTTTTCGCTTTAATATTTGTATAAGATTAACACACGAGTCATCAAAGTCTCTTCATTTTTGTCACTTGCTTAAAAAAATGGCGTTATCGTGAAGATGGTTAAACTTGTATACTTCCTGATTTAACGGCGTCCACTTGCGAATCAACCTATTTTGTTTCGAATTCTAAAACCCTCCTCCTTAGCACGGTTATTGGAAAAATCAATAATATTATACCAAAACTTTTAGCCATTTTGGTCATTCCCGATTTTTGGATCTTCGAATACTTTTATGAAAGATTCCATCAAAAATTCTTCCTCGCGTTAGGACCAAAATACGCTATCCGATTTCAGGTTCTTTGCAACGATTTTTTTGTTTTTTATCGAAGGACCCGTGTCCGGTTAGGAGTCATCGGGGATGTTGGGTTCTTCGGTTTTTTGAGGTTCTTGAGACGAGTGTTGAGGAAAGGATGATTAGTGCATTTGTTGGGATTGTTGTGATTGTTGGAAGTGTTGTGATGTATGCCATAAATTGAATTGTTCGGGAGTACAATTAACGACGGGGTTTGCGGTAGGAAGCTAGTGAATGAATTTGGTATTTGATTAAAGTTGTCAAAGGAGGAAAATTGATAATTTGTTAATGACACAGAGTTTGCGGATAAAGGAATATTTGGGTTAGACGAAGATGACAAATTCAGTATTTGATTTTGGAGTTCGCTAAAATGTTTACCCATTCATTTGTATTTTGACTCATATTGGATGCTTAAAAACTATATATAAGATATTATATAGAAAATCATTGATGGTATACAAAATTTTGAGTTGAATGTTGTACTTATATAGAAAAAGTAGTAAAAATAGGGTATTAAAACCATCAAACCGTCACAAATATTATTTCCTCAAAAACTAGCCGTTAAAAAAATATTTTTTAACGACAACGCATCATAGTTACAGTGTGTAGCGTTATTTTCTCGCGTTTTCGCAATCATTTGGACTGGTTATTTCGGCGCCAACAATATCACAACGCACACCACGGTATAGTTGCTGGCTTTTTCATCTCGCGACGTGAGGAAAACACCTTTCATGACGTTTTGAACCGAAAACTTTAAAAGAAATTAAATGGAAAATGATTATTGGTGAAATTTAAGGCGTGTTTGGTTTGTTATTCGAAATCACTATTGTTATTATTGTGATAAATTAGCGGAATGGTATTAAAGAATATACCTCTGTTATTTATGTTTGGTATAAAATTTGAGTTATATATAAGTATCACATTTAGTCATTAAAGTTGGTTCTATATAATTGTTTTTTTTTCTTATAGAAAATAACTTTAAATTCATGCAAATCTTTATTTTAATATCTAAATTAGACATGTTTTTTATAGTATTATTTTAAGCAAATAAACTTTTGTCTTTTTACTGTATTCTTTATAAAAAAATAGGTGTCATCTTTTCTTTATGCAATGAAAAAAAAGAATAAATAAAAAAACTTGAAGCATGGCTCATGTGTTGAATACCATCGAAACCAGCCTCCTTGCCCATGAATAAAGCTATGGTTATCAACTGTATTTATTGATTCCATTCATCGTTACCAAACAATAGTAATGCCTATAATATGTATTCTTTGATTACCAAACCAGCATACCAAACGCACCCTTAATGCAATCGAGGATACATGTAAATGTGATTGGACGTACAAAGTCTACGATCTACATGCATATAATGACTAAACTTTACGTTCAAATAGATAATTTCTTTTTTCAGAATAGTTCATTTCCTTTTCAGAAAATTTGTTAATACAAGTTAGAAAATTTGAAAAAATATGTTAGTTGACATGTCCATGTATTTTGAGTTTAATTAAGTTATATGCTTAGTTATAACTCAAAAGCTGAAATATATGTTAATTCGGCTATTAGGTACTCTGTGATGTGGCAACGAAAATTTCGTGACTAAATTTTCTTTAAATATTATTCGGTTATCTATCTTTCATACCAATAACTTATGAATGACGATAGTTATCATTTAAAATATATTTCAAAACATAATTTTGATATAGGTATATTATTAGTTGTGGCGTATATGTAATATGTGTAACTTTATTTTCGGAACTTAATTAAGTACGAGAATTGACAGAACTTTTTTTTAACATTTTAATGAGGAGATCAACCTAAAAGTGGTTTGTACCATATAATTGCAAGGGAAAAAAATATGATAGAAGAGATTTGTAGTATGTATTGTTTTGCTTGTAAATTATGATGATGAGGTATTTAATTGTATTATTAATTATATTTTAATTAAGTATGATTAAATGCTTTGTATATAAAAGAGAGTTATAAAGTTGTATATATGTATTAAAATCATGTATTACTTAAATTTGATTTGTTTTTCTTTATCAATATGTTGTACATGATGTTGTATTTGTTATATTATTTAATTTTTGACATTAAATAAAATGTCTAATCTCTTTTATAAGTATGTTAATTCGATTCAATATGTTTTTTAATGCGTAAAACAAAATATTAGCTTTAACTTTTGATTTATATTATAAACAAAAATTTGTTTCACTTACTAATATAGCTTATTATAGTTTGATCATTTAGACTTTGGTGATAGCAAACATACAAGTCACGATAAATTAATGCATCGTAATACTTAATTCGCTACACATAATAACGTGAATCACGGTATCTTAATGCATTATAAGAGAGGAAGGTGTAATGACGAGCCAGGCTCGCCGTGCTTACGTGGCAGGCTCGTCGTGGCTTGTCGAGTCTCGTCGCCACACCGACCCTCTCTCTTCGCCGAGAGAATTTTGGTTTCGCGAAATATTGACGACGAGAAGAAAGTGGGACATATAGCCGTTGGGCTATTAACGGTAACATTTATATTAATAAATTTTTTTTTATATATAATCCTAATATTCTTATTTTTAACACACACACAACTAAAATCTCTCTTTCAAACAACAAACCTTATACAAAAAATGGAGAACAAATGGTCCGGTGAAGAAGATATGTACGATTTAGATTACATAACTCAACTTGAAGAAGAAGAAGCAGAAGAAGAAGATGAGGCAATACGAAAGCGTAGATACATTAACCGTCAACGTGAAATCGACGAAGCACGTTTGCTGAAAGATTACTTCGGCCCGTATCCAAAGTATCACGAGTAGTATTTCCAGAAGCGGTATCGAATGCGACGTTCTCTTTTCTTAGAGATTGTTCAAGGTATTGAAAATTACAATCAAACAAATCATCCTCTACCCAAACACTTTTAATTTTTTACTAGCCGCATTGATGCAACGGGTTTAAAAAGTTTTAGTGTAATTATGAAATGCACATCTGCCATACGCCAATAGGCGTTCGGTACACTGCCAGATTCATTAGATGAATACTTGCAAATGGGTGCACATTGCGCACGCGATTGTCTTGATTACTTTTTGATGTGCTTAATGGATTTGTTTCAAGCCGAATTTTTAAGAAAAACCACACCAGCTGACATTCAAAAGCTATATACCGCTCATAATACGATTCATGGGTTTCCCGGGATGCTTGGTAGTATAGATTGTATGCACTGGGAATGGATTAATTGTCCGAGATCATGGCACGACCAATTTGGTAGAGGGGATAAAAAATACCCAACCATAATACTAGAGGCTACTGCATCATACGATTTGTGGATTTAGCATGCATTTTTTAGGGTTGCAGGTTCAAACAATGATATTACCGTTCTCAATCATTCACCCTTATTTGCTGATCTTTTGGATGGTAATGAACCCGAGGCCGCGTATGTTGTAAACGGGCAAACTTTTCATAGAGGGTACTACCTTGCAGACGGTATTTACCCACAATGGTCAGCTTTTGTGAAATCATTTAGTATGGCACGCAATGAAAAAATAGCTTTTTTCAACGCCGTCAAGAAGGTGCCCGAAAGGATATTGAAAGGACATTTGATGTCTTACAAGGGAGATGGCGTATTATTGCTCAGCCAGCGCGTCAATTTACTGTGAACAAGTTACGTAGAATCATGTACACCTGCATCATATTACACAACATGATTTTGAAAAATCATGGGGGTGTGATATCTGAAGCTGCAGAAATGTATGTTTGTCCACAACCAAATATATTAAGGACATGGGTCGAGCGTTGTGCAATACGTCAAAGACAACATAAAGAACTTTGTGATAAGCCGACACATTTAAGGCTTCAACGTTTTCTTATTGACCATATTTGGGAGCGTCAACCCCAAAATTAGTAGTTTATATTAATTGTTGTGTTTTTTATTTTTTTCGTATCGTAATTTTTTTTAATCCGTATTTGTAATTTTTATTTTCGTATTTGTAATGTTTTATTTGAGTGAAATAAATTTTAATTTGTGTGAAAATGAAAAAAAGAAAAATAAAAGATAGTGGTGGGGCTCAAATGAAGAGGGTTGGGTGTGTTGTGAGTGAAGAAGTATTTTTATTAGTTATGTTGGTGTGATGTGACGCTGAGTTGGCAGGTGACTGGGCAAAATCTTGAGGGGTTGGTGTGTCATGACACCTTCCTCTCTAATAGTTATTTTTGTGATTGTCAGATTTTGTCTTAATTTTAAAATTTTATGATTTTACGATCATGCAAAAGAAAAAATAACCCAAATCTCACATAAAATTTTTCTAAGCTTATAAATATATGATCACGATCTTAATTATAACATCTTACAATATACGGCGATCAGATCTTTCATATTTCGAAGCACAAACTAAAGTCAACATATTTAAGAGTCGTGTTTTGTAAAATATATAAAAAAATAACATGTTAATCTTCTTAAATATTTCACAATCATAATTTAAAACAACATTCTTATTAAATATTTTTATGTTTATAATGTATAACAAGGTGGGTCAACCCGCGCTTTGTTGCGAAGGTGGATGTTTCTTGGTTTCGACGTTATACAAAATGATGATTAGATATTGCGTGTGACAACACACTCGCCATGGCTGCAGCCTTTTCAGGATGCCTCGCCGAGCCTAAAAACACACGGCTACCGTTTTCTCTCTTATTCAAAACACACTATACCGTTTCTACGAAAGAAACGATGTAAGAATCAGCAGAGAACAATTTTGCAACAACGAAACAGGAGATAATATTTCCAATATTCCATTTTCTTTAACATGTGAGTAAATACAAACATGTTGAAAGTGCTCAAAATTATCTGCCATTCTCCTAAGCACAACTTTTATGAACCTGAAGATTACCGAACGCCGAAATTAAAAACGGGTTATCTAATGGTACAAAGTATACTAAAGACGCAAAATGTAGAAACTAGAAGGGGGAGTTAAATAGTTTCTCTTCGGTTTATGTCCTAATTAAAATTCCTTTCAATTAGGTTTTTCTCAAAACTACCTTTTACTTGAAAGCTAATTGCATAATGATTAAGTTCAATTCTAATGCATTAACAATAACTAGTAGTAGATGGGAATGATGTGATAATATAGTAAGTAAAGAGTAAAGAAAGAAACGACCTGATAGGAAGACACCAAGATTTATAGTGGTTCAGCAACGAAGCTCTATCTTCATTCCTACTCCACTCCTCGAGTACACCTTACTCGAGATTTCCAATATATCCACAAGCTCCCTTCTTGGCGGATAAAACCTTACAACATCGCTTACATTTATTTTCCGACACTAAGCTAAATGCCGAGACCTAATCTTAGCTAGGACTAATCTACACAACGTCGCCCACTTCACCATTTTACAACACAAGGCTAGATGTCGAGTTCTAATCGAAAGATAGAACCAATCTTCACAACGTTCCCTACTTCACCATTTAACAAAACAAGGCTAGATGTCGAGTTCTAATCGAAAGGTAGAACCAATCTTCACAGCGTTGCCTACTTCACCATTTTACGAAACAAGGCTAGATGTCGAGTTCTAATCGAAAGGTAGAACCAATTTTCACAACTCTTCACTTTGAAGCTAAGTGAGAACTTCACAAGACACAACTACAAATCACTTTATAGGTTAGTGCTAAATAATAAGACACAACCACATCACTTTATAGTTTAGTGAGAACTTACAAGACACAACCACATCACTTTATATTTTAGTGAGAAACCACAACTATTACAACTCAATAAAACACATATCCAAGCATACACATGTAACTTGGATCTACACAACATAAATGCAAGTATACACATATACAATGGATTTACACAAGACTAGATCCATGTATTCACAATTACAATGGATCTACACAAGACTCAAATCAAAACAAATGATGAACATGACTAGATATTTAGGGGAGTAATAACTGGATTTTACTCAGTTAAAAAGTTCGTTGAAATCTGTCTAATCGAATTGATAACTGGTTAACGTGCGACTCAGTCGTCTTTTGGTGAAAAAGAAATAATTTTGTCGTTGTTTAAAATTTAATTGCAAAACTTTAATGTAAATGACAGGTAAATAAAACTAAAACTGATTAAAACGTACATAAATTAAATGACTAAAAATTAAAGCTTGACGAAAAAGTAAATTTGACAATTCAATAAAAATGCAAACTTTATATAAATTTAAGATAAAAACAATTAAAAATAATGCTTAAGAAAAATGACGGGAAAATTAAACAGTTTAAAATTAAAAACAATAAACAAGAATCAAAACATAAGTTGGAAAACACAAATACCTTACCTAGTTCAGAATCCACTTAGTTCGGAATACCATGCACTACCTAGTTCGGAATGTCTGTCACACATACAACTCGGAATGCAGAATTCTTACCTAATTCGGAATCCGTGCTTCACCTAGTTCGGAATATGTGATTCCAACGTAGTTCAGAATCAGTGATCTACCTAACTCGGAATCTAGAACAATTCAACCTAGTTCGGAATCCAAGACCAGAGACTAGTTCGGAATAAAGTCGTCCTGAACCTAATTCGGAATAAGGTGTTCAAGACCTAATTCGGAATGTCCAAGCAGAACCTAATTCGGAGTAGTTGATCTTGACATAACTCGGAATCCAAATGAACCACCTAGTTCGGAATGTACAGTTGCCAACCTAATTCGGGATCCTATGCCCACAATCTAATTCGATAAGCTACTTGTCATGTAGTTCAGAATGCAGGTTGTTGATATAGTTCGGAATCCAGGCAAGTATACAGTTCGGGAAAAGGCAAGATTCCAACCTAATGAGGGAAACTAGGGTTTTAAGCATAACCCGAACTAGAAACAAAAATAAGCAAAAAGAAAATTAAGCTAAAAAATTAATAAGCACTTAACTAAAAGTTTAACCAAAACACGTTTAAGAAAAAGCTAATAAGCCAAAATTTAAAAACCTTTTAAAAACACGAAATAATAAAAATATTTAAAAACAACTTTTTATAAAATAACTTTTAAAAACACTTAACTAAAATTAAGAAAAGCACACAATAAGCTATAAAATCTATAAGCCAACAACATCAAAAACATAAAAGCATAACAAATAATCAAATAAGCATGACAATTAGCAAATAAGCATAAAGATTAAGCAAAACAAGAAAGGTAGAATGAGATATTAATAAAAACTTGATTAAAATTAAAGATTCAACAACATAAAATTAAACTTACTTGAAATTAAAGGCAATAATTTAAATGACAATTAAGTAAATGACAATATGAAAGTGCAAGTAATTAAAGATGGAAGAACTATGTGTCAAATAGCCAACAACTCAAAAAATGAGGTGGGAGGTCTCTATTTATAGGGAGAAGGGGAGGAAGGGGTGTTGGTTGCTTCCTTCTTTCTTTCTTTTCGTCTCGACTCGATTTTAATTCTTTGTCTTTCTCGACGTCGTCTCGCAATTTGTCGATATAAATTGAACTCGTCTTATAATTTTCTTCTTTAATTAGACTTGGTTCTTCGCCTTCATTAAACTTCCGTCTTTAGACTTTTTCTTCGATAAATCTTCAGAATAGGCCTTGGACTTCCGTTCTTTTTGCACTCTTGATCTTTTGACTTCGTCTTTTGTCTTTTTCTTAGATAAAAGCCCGTAAAAGCCCGTGTTTTCTTCCCTTTTCATATTTTAGTCCTAAACCACAACAAAAACACAAACCACGCATAATTCCGACATTTACGACATAAAATACACGTTTTGCCTTGGTTATTATTATAATTAAGTGGTAAAAGGATAAGTGTTTTCACACTTATTAAATCCTCTACACTTGACCTTTGCAATGCGCTCATGCAATGCATTAGTTACAAAGCAACTTTTACATTTTCCATCATAGTTAACCTACCTTGGCCTTTATTTGAGAGATAGAAAATTACAAAATATTCAAAGGAAGAAAACAAGTAAAAAGATCAAAAACTTACCTTAGGGTTTTGGAATGTCATGAATGTTTATCACCCTCAAGTTTCACGTTCCCCAAACCAAGCTTATAAACGAGATCATTGTTATTATAAGTTAGCAAACTAACTCAAACTCATGTGGCCCAATTATTCACTTAGACTCCCTTATTCCTAGGTGTATCTCTTATATTTTAATATTGTCTTGAATGATCACGAGGATGCATCGTTTTGTTGGGAATAAATTAAGGCCAGATCACTTGAACGCTGACAAGAACAACTCAAGCGTTGACAAGAGCAAAGTGAGCGCTGATAGCATAAGCGTTGACAAGTTAAAGTCAAGCGTTGACAGATTGAAGACAAGCACTGATGGAAGTTGTGAGCTACACGTTTATTATATTCTAGAATACTTCTAGTAAGGATAGAGACGACAATGTATTTTCTATGTTTATCTTTACCTAGAATAGTTGATTCATAGCTTATTGTACAAGACTTCTTGTTCTATAAAAGAAGATCTTTTAGGTTAAAGATACATATCAGTTTTCATAAGTATTCGCAAGTTAAACCTCTTTCATTGTAATCAAGTACGATCATTCTAATACAAGTGAAAGTTTGTTTAACATCTTTGTGTTTTAGATCAAGTGTTAATTCCGCATAACACTTTGTTACTTTATTCATAAGCAAAGGTTTCTCTACGTGTAGTACTTGATTTAATCTCGTATACACAAAGCATTAATCGATCTAAGTTTGGGATCAACAAGTGGTATCAGAGCTTGTTGAGAAACTTTTGATCTTTAAGTAACGCAAGAACCCTAAAACACCAAAAACCCTAAAAACCCTAAAATTCTCAAAACCCTAAAAACACCATGTCTGGCACAGATCAACCTGCTGCTTTGCTACAAAACAACTCCACAAATCCTAGTATCAAAATTCCCATGTTTGATGCCAGGAACTTCGAGCTTTGGAAGTCCAATTTTGAGCAATATATAGCTATTTATGACTACACTCTTTGGGAGATTGTTGAATATGGGAACACATTCGACAAAGCACAAAGGATTGCTGCTGCTATTGCCACAAGGACAGCTGTTGCTAATTGTCCTGAAGCTGATAAGAAGGAAAAGCCTGGAGATGGGAGAGCTGTATCTGTTGAAGATATAGCCAAGAAGAGGATGGACATGAAAATTTTGAACATCATGAAACACGCCCTAGGTCATGAGAATCAGCACAAGTACAAACGCTTTGAGTCTGCAAAAGAGCTTTGGGAAGCTCTTGAAGTAGCACATGGTGGCAATGCTGACACAAAAGAAGAAAAGAAGAAGCAACTCTTGCATGAGTATGCTGTCTTTAAAGCTCAACCTAATGAGAATCTCAGCAGTGTGAGAAGTAGACTTCTTGACATCACAAGTCAACTTTCCTTCATGGGAACACAGATTGATGACCCTGAATTGAATGCTACTTTTCTTAAAAGCCTTGGTGATGTATGGAAGATTGAGACAAGATCCATTCTTGTCAATAACACCCACAAGACCTCCAGGTTTGATGACATCTTCAACAAACTCAGACTGTTGGAGAATGAATGGAATTTGGATAGTGATAATAAATCTTCCAGTAGCAACATGGCCTTCTTCTCACAAAGTGAAGGCCAATTTGATTCCATGAACTTCTATGGACATCCAGCCACTGGATCTCAATGTGTCAACGCTGGATCTCAGCCTATCAGCGCTGGATCATATCCTGTCAACGCTGGATCATATCCTGTCAACGCTTTATACTCAAGCGCTGACACACACAACTTTGGCGCTGATAGAATTAAACCTGCTGGTTTAGATCTAGATACTGTGTGTGCATTCATTGCTTCTTTGCCCAGTGATTCAAGGATTACATATGAAGATCTTGAGCAGATAAGTGATGAGCAATTGGAAGAGATGGACATCAAGTGGACTATGGCTCTTGTAAGTTTAAGAGCAAACAGGTTTAATAAAAGGTTCAAGAAGAAGATGACCTTTAATGCTAAGGATGTTGCTGGATTTGACAAGTCCAAGGTTGAGTGCTACAACTGTCATAGGATGGGGCACTTTATGAGGGAATGTAGATCTCCAAGAAGATCTGATGCTGGTAAGCCTTCAAGCCAAATGATTAAGAGCCCAGATCCCAAGGCCATGGTTGCTGTTCAACAAATTGATGGTGTTGGGGGATGGGACTGGAGCTGGATGGCTAAGGATGAGGAAGAGGACAGAGCTTTGGTTGCTGAAGTTAAAGAAGAGCATGTTGAATATGCTCTCATGGCACACTCCTCCTCTTCATCAGATAATGAGGTATATGATGATGCTTTCTGTTCTAAGGGTTGTCGTTTAAATACTGAAAAACTAAATCAAGAGATAGTAAAATTATTAGATGAGGCAAGTACTGAAAGATGCAAAGTATCTAATTATCAAATTGCTCTTACCCAAACAGAAAAGACAGTAGCTGAGTATAAGAAAATGGAGTTTGATTTAAAGGATCAAATAAATATCTTAAAACATGAGTTACATCAGAGTAAAGATGTTCAAGATATAGTAAATAGGGTTAATCTTGATTTGATAGCTCAGTTAGAGGAGGCTAACAAAAATAAAGATAATGTGAGTCTTAAAATCCAGAGATTTGATAAGGCCACACAATCCCTAGGAGAGTGTGTTAGCAAACAAAGAGACTCTAAGGACATGAGTGGGATTGGGATGAAGGATTATACTGGTGTTCCACCACCAGCTGGGGATTTCTATGGTGTCCAATCAAAGGACTTATCTTGGACTGGCTTACCAGAATGCCAAGAGGAGGAATTCATTCCTCCACCTAGAGTGACTTCCCCAGTTGAGGAATACAAGCAAAAACTGACTGACTTAGATGAGTGGAAGAAAGCTAACCACACCTTGTTTGTTAAGGGAGGGTTGTTGTGTGAAAGTCCAAATGAGCCCACACCAAACATGATACCAATTGTGGAGTCCAATGATCCTAAACCTATTAAGATCACACACCCTACCACTGGCAAAGCTGTTGACATTGGCCCACAAACTGTTAGAAAACCTAGTGTTAAGTATGCAGAGATGTATAGGAATACTAGGTCACCAAAAAGCCAAGTTAGTAATCATGGAACAGGCTTCTTTGCTTCTAGACCTAAGACTATGTCTAGAAAAGCTTGTTACACATGTGGTAGCTTCTCACATTTGGCATACAAATGTGTCAACGCTTCCAATGTCAACGCTGATAGGAACCATTTCAGCGCTGACAAAAGTCAACATAGGTCAAACACTATAAGACCCAATACCTTTGTGAACAAAAGTTCACAAGTTGTTAGACCAGCCCCATTCTTTTCTAGAGGGTCTAACACACAAGGCCTAAGACCTTTTCAAAAGTCAAATACTTGGTCCAATAGGCAATGGGTTCCTGTAGCAAACCCTAGGTTCAACGCTGATAAAGGCAATCGGGGCGCTGACAAGAGTAATTTCAGCGCTGACAGACACACTGCCAAACCTAGGTATTTGCAACCACAGGGAAATAGGTCTAAAGCTTCTACTAGCTTAACATGGAGACCAAAACAAGACCAAAACCCTAATTTTACTGGTATTTCTATGACATGCAACAGGTTTCATTATATTTCAAAGGCATTGTCAACACCAATTGGGGTTAACTAGGAATTTCATTCAAACAGGGATGAAAATGGGGTTGTTATGAGAACCAAGTCTGTTCTTGTTGAACAACCAAATGAATCCAAGTCTTCCAAGGCTTGGGTTCCCAAAGAAAACTAATGTGTTTTCTTTATGTGCAGGGCATTCAGAAGAAGATCAATGATTATGGATACTGGGATAGTGGATGCTCAAGGCACATGACAGGAAAGGAAGACTATCTGACTAATTTCTCTCCTATTCAAGATGGTGATAAGGTATACTTTGGAGGGGGCTACGGCACCATCACAGGAAAAGGAACCCTTGTCACCAACAATCTACGATTTGAGAAGGTCTTCCTGGTAAAAGAACTGGATTATAATTTGTTTAGTGTATCACAAGTGTGTGATAACAAAAATAAGGTTCTTTTCACAGATACTGAGTGCTTGGTGTTAAGCAAAGATTATAAGCTCCCTGAGGAAAAATACATAGATTTTAGAACACCAAGGCATAAAGACATATATAATGTGAATCTTAATGGAATTAAGGTAAATAATAAAATGATGTCATGTCTTTATGCTAAAGCCTCAGTGGATGAAAGTAATCTTTGGCACAGGAGATTAGGGCACATAAACTTTAAGAATATCAATAGACTTGTGAGGCTTGGTTTAGTTGATGGTTTGCCTGAAAAGGCTTTCCACAATGACCACACTTGTGTTGCATGTCTTAAGGGCAAGCAGCACAAGGTCTCATTCAGGTCTAAACAGGTGCACTCTAGTTCTAAACCACTTCACTTATTGCATATGGACCTCTTTGGTCCAACTAATATAGAAAGTTTGAAGGGTAAATCATATTGTTTTGTTATCACTGATGATTTTTCCAGGTTTACATGGACTTTCTTTTTAGCCAAGAAAAGTGAAACTGCCCAAAGTCTGATTAATTTCATTACCCAGATTGAAAAGAAGAATGGTAATGAGGTCAAGATTATTAGAAGTGACAATGGGGGTGAGTTTAGAAATCAGTTGTTAGATGATTTTTGTGCCAAGAAAGGGATTACTAGGCAGTTTAGCATAGCTAGAACCCCACAGCAAAATGGGGTTGCTGAAAGGAAGAATAGGACCCTTATTGAAGCAGCCAGAACCATGTTGGCTGATGCCCACTTTCCTATAGCCTTTTGGGCTGAAGCTGTTAACACAGCTTGTTATGTTCAAAATAGGGCATTGGTCAACAAAATACATAATAAGACACCTTATGAATTACTTTGGGGAAGGAAGCCAAATATTGGCTTTCTCAAGCCTTTTGGTTGTCATGTAGTTGTTTTAGAAACTAGTGAGGCCCTAGGTAAATTTGATTCAAAAGGTGATGAAGGCTACTTCATGGGTTATTCAGTGCAGAGCAAAGGATATAGGGTTTACATTAAAAAGGAAAAACGTATACTTGAAAAAGTACATGTTAGGTTTTTAGAGAGTAAACCTAGTGATCCTGAAAATGGTCCAAATTGGTTGTTTGACTTAGAACCTTTATCTAGAGCTTTAAATTATATGCCTGTTACTGATCCAGACATTGTGAAGGTAACTTCAAGTGTCTTGGAAAAGAGAATTGGTAATGTTTCAGGTATACAGGTTGCTAAGGAGGATAGACCACCAGCAGTTAAATCATCTCCCACACAAGAATATGTTACACTTCCTATATGGACAGATGAGTATTATGCTGCTGCTAGGAAAGATAATGGTGGTTTTCAAATACCACCAAATACAAACATGCATGGTTCTTCAAGAACTGACAAAGGGAAATCAAGCGCTGACAAGACCAATTCAGACGCTGATGGATTAGACGCTGACAACAACAGTTCAAGCGTTGTTAGCCCAACCGCTGACAAACAAGGATCAGACTTTGGTGACACCTTTACACAGCTTTTCTCTTCCCATTTTGAACAAGGTGGACCTTCCAATGTCCATGAAGAGATTCATGTTGATCAAAGGGAGTCTGATGAAGAAGATATTGGCAACATGGAGCGTGAAGTTGAGGACACCAGACTTTTTGAAGGAGGAGTTCTCACTTCCACAGCAAAGGATCACCCCACATCTCAGATCATTGGTGATGTTATGGCTCCAGTTCAGACAAGAAGATCCCATCAAAGTCTTGGTGGATTTATTGCCAATATACACAAGAAGGTTGATACCCCTCTTGTACAAGCATGTTTGTTTGCATGTTTTCTGTCACAAGAAGAACCCAAGAAGATTTTTGATGCTCTCAAAGAACCTAGTTGGGTGGAAGCAATGCAGGATGAGCTTCACCAATTTGCTATACAAGATGTTTGGGAGCTGGTTGATTGTCCTAGATATGTGAGACCAATTGGGACAAGATGGGTTCTAAGAAACAAGAAAGATGAAAGAGGCATTGTGGTCAGAAACAAGGCACGTTTGGTAGCTCAGGGATATACACAAGAGGAAGGCATAGATTATGAAGAAGTTTTTGCTCCTGTTGCAAGGATTGAAGCTATCAGAATTTTCTTAGCTTATGCCTCTTGCATGAACTTCACTGTTTATCAAATGGATGTGAAGAGTGCTTTCCTCTATGGAACAATTGTTGAGGAAGTATATGTCATGCAACCTCCTGGTTTTGAAGATCCTGAGAATCCAGACAAGGTTTATAGAGTGAAGAAAGCTATGTATGGACTTCATCAAGCCCCAAGAGCATGGTATGGTACCTTGTCTACATATTTAGTGGACAATGGATTCAAGAGGGGCACCATAGATCAGACACTATTTACAAAGAAGAAAGGAAAACATGTGTTGCTTGTGCAGGTCTATGTTGATGACATCATTTTTGGGTCTACTGATCTAAAAATGAGTGAGGACTTTTCCAAGCTCATGACAGATAAATTCAAGATGAGTGCAATGGGTGAGATGAACTTCTTTCTAGGTTTACAAGTTCAGCAGAAAGAAGATGGTATCTTCATCTCCCAAGACAAGTATGTAGCTGAAATCTTGAAGAAATATGGTTTTTCTCCACATGAAAAGGATGCTTCCACTCCTATGGATAGGGAACACCCTTGGGGAAAGATTGGAGCTGGAAAGGATGTGGATGTTAGGAACTATAGATCAATGATTGGTTCATTGATGTATCTTACAGCCTCAAGACCTGACATCATGTTTGCTGTGTGTGCTTGTGCACGCCATCAAGTGACTCCCAAAGAATGTCACCTTTTTGCTGTGAAAAGAATTTTTAGGTACCTAAGATGTTATCCAGATCTTGGCTTGTGGTACCCAAAAGATTCTCCATTGGATCTTATTGCATATTCAGACAGTGACTATGGTGGTGACAAGTTTGATAGGAAATCCACAACTGGTGGATGTCAATTTCTTGGGACAGATTAATATCTTGGCAATGCAAGAAACAAACAGTGGTGGCTAATTCTACAACTGAAGCAGAATATGTGGCTGCAGCTGCTTGTTGTGGACAAGTCTTATGGATTCAGAACCAGCTGTTGGATTATGGGTATAATTTTATGCATACCAAGATTTTTGTAGACAATAACAGTACTTTATGCATTATTAAAAATCCTGTACATCATTCTAAAACCAAACACATAGAAATTAGACATCATTTTATAAGAGATTGCTTTGAGAAAGGTTTAATACAACCAGATAGGGTAGCCACAGAAGATAATGTGGCTGATTTATTAACTAAACCTTTTGATGCTGGAAGATTTCAATATTTGGTAACAAATATTGGAATGGTTAATCTCACTTAGTATGTGTTTTGGAACCTTTTTGTAAAAGTATGTACAGGATAATGCATTGTTATTGGTCGTTGTGATGATTTAGATTTTTCCACTTTATTTTTCTAACACTGACAAAGGTAAATGTAACGCTGTCAAGTGTTATTTTGCCATTGTTAGAGATATTATTGTCTAACGCTGACAAGAGTTCCTTCAACGCTGTTAAGTGTTGTCGGGACGCTGTCAGCAACAAATGTTAGTTTTGTGGTTTTCATCTAAATATGTAGGTGGTAGCTTTATGCCATTGGATACAGAGTTGCTTATGGATCTTTGAAGAGCTATTTGGACATGTTTTTGTTTATGGATGATGGTTGGAATATTTATATTCCTATCTTGACATAAATTTTTAATGTTCATATATATATTTTGAGAACTCATGTATCATAGTTTGAGGGGAGGTTTTAGGAACCTTTAGGATTTTTGGGTATCCATATGATACTCTTATCACAATTCTAGATTGTGTCCACAGGTGAGTATGGGTTAGTTTTACTAAACCATGAGGCACTGTAGCATGCATAGTATATCAACTTTGCATGCTGCCAAGACATTTTTGGCCTAGAATTGGTTGTGGTCTGTTGGGAGACTTGGGAATCATTTTGATATGGGTTTTCCCTGGGAGTAACAAGGATTTTATAAGGTAACTTGGTTGCTAAGAATTTTGGTTAGCAAGGGACACTAGAGGACTGTTATGTCTATCTTGCTTATGCAAGTGTGCATAACTGGACAGTGCTTGCCGCCCTATGATAATTATCAGCTTTTGGTTATCTTCTCTAGGATAAATTACTTGTTAAGGTCATTTTTCACTTTTTAAAACAATTTTATTTTTGGACGCTGACAAGATTTTTCCAAGCGTTGTTGTGACCAAAATGGACGCTGACATGGCTTTAGGCGAACGTTGACAAGATTATAGCCGTTGGGCGTTGATGGGTTATATTTGACCGTTGACAATCAATGGGACCTACCCAGTTGTTACTTTTTGACATATTTTCAAGCCGTAATTTTAGGAGTTGTTACTTTCATTAAATGCATGAGATAACTTATAACTTTTTCAATATTTTCATGATTAGTTTTTGAAAATCTTTGCCTATTTTTGGGCCAATCACATGCATTCATCCACTCCTATAAATTTGGCTCCTATTTTTAAACAGGGTATCTATAATTCTTGTCTAACATTTTTCTCTTATCAACCTTCATCTTTTACACTTCAAATTAACAGCTTTCATCAATGGCACCAAGATTTAACTCAGCAGAATTGGATTTGGGGTTCAAGTCTCAACACAACATGATTGCTTATCTTGTTGCTGATAATACTTTGTTTCCTCAATACACACAGATGGTGGAGTATTTGAACGCATCCCCATTAAGGTATGCTCTTTCTCATGCACCACTCATTCCAGTCACACACATTAAACAGTTTTGGAACACTGTTAGTTCCTCAACAGTTAATGGAGTGACCACATTAACTTCTATTGTTCATGGGAGATCTTGGGTGGTTACTGAGGCCTTGGTACGCCAGGCCTTGCATCTTGATGATGCTGATGGTGTAACCATTCTTCCCATATCTGAAATAGAACAAGGGCTTAGGGCTTTGGGATACCCTATTCCTGATGAAGGTACTCTTAATAAGTACCATAAGCAGGAATTTCCCCCAGCCTGGAAGTACCTCATTCACATTCTCCTTCAATGTTTGAGTCCCAAATGTACTGCACACAATGAGATCAATAGATCCATTGCAACTGCTATTGTGTGTATTGCAACAGGGCAAAAATATAACTGGTCTAAAATGATTTTTGAAGGAATGTGTAAAAACAAGGGGACAAAAATGACTTTAGCTTATCCCCGTTTTCTGCAAATGATTTTTGATGCTCAAAGATATTGTTCAAGGGATCACAATGATTTTTATAAAATCCCTGAACAAAAGAAAGCTATTTTTACCAAGATGAATTCACCACCTCATAGAGACCTACATTTAACCCCAGCCATGCTTGCTGTTATTGCAGCAGCACAACCTCAACCAGACCCCCAACCTCATATTGACCCTCACCCACAACTTGAACCTATCCCTGAACCTTTACCTTCCCCTGACCAAATGCAAATAGACCAAAATCCCTTCGACGCTGACACATCTAATGTGGGCGTTGATGTGCCTATTTCCACCGCTGACACCCAACCATCACAATCCCAAACACCCCTTAACCAACCCACATCTACACCTTCTTCTACACCATCTTCCACACCACCTGAATATAGGTTGTTTAAACGCCAAAGGACTGCTGGAGTGTTCTCCTCTGGTGGTCCTAGCCATGAAGCAGAGAGAACCACCACCACAAGTGTGGCTGGTGACCTGGATGAGGCTGGGACTATTGGTTCTGGCTTAGCAGCTGGCCAAGGCAGTCCCACCATAATTAAGTCCTCATCCATGCCCAATGAACCTGACTTGGGAGGTCAAATCCCCATTTTGGAAGAGGGCAGACTGGAACCAATGACGCTTTTGGAATTGACGGCTGTCTGCATTAGCTTGCAAAAGCAGAATGCAGACTTAGTACAAATTGTCAGTAACCAAGGCCTTGAACTCAAGGAATTGAGGGAGAGGATTGTTGTTTTGGAAAGTGTTCATGCAAAGGGAGGTATGGAGGAGTCTTCCAAAGGGGAGGAAGATCAAAGAAATCTGAGTGATAAGAGCAGTCAAGATGGTCAATCATTGGATGTTGCTGAAGCTCTTACTACTTTGAAGGAACAAACAGGTTTTGATACGTCCTTGATCTCTCCAACCAATTTAAATTTATCATTTACAGATATGTTGAGAGAGGTTACACAAGGTGCTGAGGGAAAATATTTAAGCGTTGACAAGACAAGTATGGACGCTGAGAGAAGTACTTTGGGCGCTGATAGAGGAAATTTGGGCGTTGACAGATCTGCATATGGAGGTGATGTATTCCAGTCATCATCTATCATCAAAGATGTTCCTACTCAGGTATTATCATCTACCCTACCAACAATTGCACCAACAGATAAGGGTAAGGGTAAGTTGGTAGAAGAAATTGTTCCAAAGAATGCAGCTCAGGTTGAATTTGATAGAAGATTGGCTGAGCAAATGATGGAACAAGGTGAAAAGGAAAAGTCACCATTTGTTGTGACTTCTGAAGAAGAAAGTGATGGAGCTAGCTCAGATTCAAGTGTGATGATTGTTGAACCAGAAAGACTTGAGTATGGTGATGAGCTTGCTAGAGAAAAGCTGAGAGATTTAAAGTTGCAGATTGATTTTGATATGCCAGAGGTGGTTCAGATGTACAATTCTTGGGAAGAAAGCTGTATGGATAATCCAGACTTGACCATTTCAGATCAGATATGGGGTTTGGAAATTCTTCTTAGAGTTCAAAAGGATTGTAAGGTGATTTTGAAGCACAAGGCAAGCAACATTCTCTCTGAGTTGAAAAGAGATAGAAGGAAGCTCTACTTTATGTTGCTCAAATGTCATGGAGTTGGATGGACACATCAGAAGCTGAAGGCTTTGACATTTTATGAGTTGGAACATAGGGCTTATCCTATTTGGGTGAAAGTGCAGGAAGAAAACACTTTCAGACTTCTTTCAGATGAAAGAAAGGAGCAACTTGCAGAGGAGATGGAAATCAAGAGAGCTATGATAGTTCCCAGACCAGTAAAGAAGGGATTTGTACTTGAGTTTCCAAAAGATATGAATCAATTATATCCAAGTGAAGCAGTTATTAGAAAGAGCCTCAAGCTCTCCCCATTATAAGCTTCAGATATGGTGCATGTGTTACCACTAGATTCCAGGAATCCAATTGTAAGTTATGATGAAGATGAATGTGGATTCTGGAAAATTGGAAGATTTGGCAAGGAGGTACACACTTTTACCACTCTCATATCTTTATTTGCAAGTTGTGATAGAGAAGACTTGGTGGACCTTTGGAGGTTACTAGAGACCAAGTATGAGGCTGAAGCACCAACTTCAGTCAATGGAATAAAACTTTGGACCACATTCAAAAGAATGTGTGGGACAAAAGAAGAAGATCCTGAAATATGGAAGGATCTTGAAGATGACCTTAGTGGTCTTCAATGGAGGTTATATTCAGCTGCTGGTGTATATCATTTGAGTTCTACAAAGTTTGCTGAGTATTTACTTGTAGATGCTCAGTATTTCATATCCAAGGCCGTTTTGGAAAAGATGAAGGACACCCAGTTGGAGATAGACTATACAAGTGACGTGGCAAAGAATTTGATCAGATTTATTTATTACCAATATGATAAGGTTTGTCAGACTCCTCCAAGTTCTTAATGTTTATTCAGAAACTTGATCATAAGAGTGGATATCAAGTTTAGGGGAGGATTGTTGGGAATAAATTAAGGCCAGATCACTTGAACGCTGACAAGAACAACTCAAGCGTTGACAAGAGCAAAGTGAGCGCTGATAGCATAAGCGTTGACAAGTTAAAGTCAAGCGTTGACAGATTGAAGACAAGCACTGATGGAAGTTGTGAGCTACACGTTTATTATATTCTAGAATACTTCTAGTAAGGATAGAGACGACAATGTATTTTCTATGTTTATCTTTACCTAGAATAGTTGATTCATAGCTTATTGTACAAGACTTCTTGTTCTATAAAAGAAGATCTTTTAGGTTAAAGATACATATCAGTTTTCATAAGTATTCGCAAGTTAAACCTCTTTCATTGTAATCAAGTACGATCATTCTAATACAAGTGAAAGTTTGTTTAACATCTTTGTGTTTTAGATCAAGTGTTAATTCCGCATAACATTTTGTTACTTTATTCATAAGCAAAGGTTTCTCTACGTGTAGTACTTGATTTAATCTCGTATACACAAAGCATTAATCGATCTAAGTTTGGGATCAACACGTTTGACTTATTTCGATAGTTTATTGCTGAAAATAAAGTAGGATGATTTAATCAATAGTTAGCTAAAGGACAAAATCTTTTAAAACTGCTTCTCGGGACCTCATAAAGTTCATATCTTGGCATAAATCGCTTCACGATTTGAGACCTTTCTCGGACCGATATTGGGCATTGACTTCATACTTCAAATCTTGAGAGACGTTCATGAAATAATGGTCTTCTCTTCATAATAGGAATTTCTTCACTTGAACTTTTTGAGAGATTCTTCATACTTGTACCACGACTTCTTCATTTTTCTCCAATCTTTATTTGGGATTTTGATATACAACGATCCGCCTCCTTTTAGGACATGGATTTATTTATCCTCATACCTTGTTAGGGCCTTTTTGGATAGACTTCTCCATGATCTTTACGAGAGTATTTGCTTTTCGTCGTGTGTCTCGATCCTTCATATTGATTTTTGATAAATGATTCTTCACATCACTTGAGATCTTTAGCAACAAAATGTAGCCCTCATGCCTTGTTAGGGCCTTTTCGGACTCGCCAATCTTCGCATCTCGCTTCAATAAGTTATGCCTTGGCTATGAACTCTAATTAATACCGAGCAACTTTTAAACGATCTTGGGCTAGAAGCTAAGTAACTTTTCAAATTGTACAACCTTATTTATTGCAAATATATTTATTAACAAGTGATGGGAGAAAAAGCTTATAATCAACTCATATAAAGTCATGAACGAATACCAAACTTATAATTGACTCTATCATCTCTCGTTCTCCACAATTTAAAATCTCAAGGAATGAGACTCGTGGATGCTTAGCCAATTAAATCAAAGTTTTGGGTTTTCAAGTCATCTATAGGATCTTGCAACTTCTTAGACTCTTTCAAGTTTAGAATTCACATTTTAAAGTTCCCTTGATAAACGACTTTCTAGGATCAATTATAGGAACTTGCGAAAAGTTCTTGTTCTTAACCCGTAAGAGTTAAGACTTTCGCGTTTTAAAGTTCCCTATATAAAAGCCTAGCAAAACTTGACTTAAACACGGTGAAGATACTAGCTAGAGTAAACTTAGATAAGTAAACTCGGGTTGAGTCAAAAGATTCACAATGTTTAAATATTAAAACCACTTTATTAAAATTTATTCTAATGAAAGAAAATAACTATAACAAAGGAAAAACTACAAGGCCAAAATAGATCAAAAATTTTGAAAAATGTCGAAAAATCAATTTTCCGGTTAAAATGAGGACAAATACAAGGAAAAGCCCACTTCACTTCGATAGAAGTCCCCCTACACTTAATATAAACATTGTCCTCAATGTTTAAGCATGTGAAAGTAAACTCCCCTACACTTAGGACATTGTGCACGTTGTTTAAATCTTGCTAAGGAAGAGACAACTAAAGTGATTCCTATTTTAATATTAAAGAATATAAAATAGTGAATCAAAAGAGTTTAGGATAGAACCGGGAAGACGGGAACACAGAATCACGGGTCATCAAAAGTCATCAAGAATGTATCTTTGAAAGCTCGAATCCCTACACATGATCAGAAAGAAGACAAAAAACACATACTAGGGTCTCCCCCTACACTTATTATAAAAAACAGAGAAAAAGGATATATACTACGGGTTGCCTCCCGAGAAGCGCTTATTTTTGTTCACCGAGTCGTGAGCCTGACTCGACCTTGATTAGAATGGTAAGAAGCTTGAAGAACATCCACCGGGATCAAATGCATGGTTTTCATCCATCAAGTAGCACAAGCTTAAGGCGAACAAGACAAGCCAAAGAAGAGTAGGCAAGGTTCCCTTAAGCAGTTGTTGAGCACGGTAGTATCAAGTGTGATGAAGTGCAAGCATATCTCCATAAGTTCCAAAAATCTTTCCTTTTATTTCATCAGATGGATACTGAGATGGCTTAAAAATTGCGATACCGGGATCAAACACCTTTTCCTTTAGGGGAAAATAACACTCAGGCTCAGTAGACCTTGAAGAAGATCCTCTCATAAATCGCACAATCTCATCCTCATAAGATGCATAGAGAGGTGTCAAGACATAGGTGCTATGGATATCGGTGTCTTCCGGCTTCTTCGCCTTTGAAACGGGTTTCTTCATATCCAAAGGAGGATAAAGACCATCATCAAAGTCCAAAGGAGGAGAATCATTCTCATTTGGGAAGTAAGTGTTGAGAAAAGTAGCAAAATCTTCCTCAAATGAGTAGTCATCCAAAGTAGGATCAAGCATTGTTGGTGGAGGATCTTCATCAAAAGTAGGAACAAGGTCATCATGTGAAGAATCACTCGAAAGAGTATTAATGAAGAGTTTTTGCTAGGTTCAATTGTTCGTTTCTCGGTATCTTAACGAATTGATTTCCGGCTTAAAGTATGACTCTATTGTTTTTGGTGAAAAAGAATATTTTGGTTGTTCTTAAAATAAAAGTGCAAGACTTTAAAGTAAAAGTGAAATTAAAGTAAATCTAAAACTAATTTAAAGTAAATGCAAGTATTTAAAACGTGACTGAAAATTAAAAGGGCACTAAAGTAAATGACGCAAACTTAAAACTATCTAAGGCAAACTTAAAACGCAACTAAAACTTAAACTAAAGCAAATCTAAAATAAATTTAAGGAAAAATTAACCTAAAGTGCGACTAAGGAAAAGGCGGGAAAAATAAAGCTTGAAAATAAAAATCAAAGGCAAAAACTAAAAAGAACCTGAATACAGCTCATTCGGAATAATCCTTCGTGCGGAACAATCACTCATCCGGAATGTCACCTTCGTTCGGAATGATTCTTCTTTGCTCGGAATATTGCCAAAATCCTTGATCCTGAACAAATTATTCTGAATATGTCACTTATCCAAAACAATCCTTCGTTCGGAACTTATGCTGATTCAACCCCTTGATTCGGAAGTTCTGGTTAACCCTTGATTCGGATTCCGAATGAACCTTTCTTGATCCGAAACTTTTGTTCGGAAGTTTCCTGATTCGGAAGTTCTTGCTGATTCGGAACTCTTCCGGATGAACAAGATGTTGATCCGGAACTTCTTGATCCGGAACACTTGATTCAGAAGTTGTCCTTGATCCGGAACTTTGTAGTTGATCCGGAACTCTTCCGAATGAACCCTCCTGGTTCAGAACTTCTTATGCCAAATCCTTGACTCGGAACTTTGGTTCGGAAGATCTTGATCCGGAACTCTTCCGAGTGAAGCCCTCTGGTTCGGAACTTTTTGATATTCCGAATGAACACCCTCTGGTTCGGAACTTTTGATCCGGAACTTCCTGATTCGGAAGTTTTCCTTGATCCGGAACTTCTTAATCCCAAGCCTTCGTTCGGAACTTTTGGTTCGGAACTTTGGAAATTTCCGAATGAAGCTCAAAGACTTTGATTCGGAAGTTTTATTCGGAACTCTTCCGAATGAACAAGAAGTCTTGGTTCGAAAGTTTTCCTTGTGAACAAAGAGTTGATCCGGAACTTTCCTGGGAATCACAGTAACAGAAACAAACACCCCTGAAGAACAGGGAACACAGTAACAACGAATCTAACCACAATTTAACCAAAAGAAAACACAAGATTAAACCAAACTAATTAACAAAACATTCAATAATCATAAACAAACAATCTAAATCAATAAAACTAACGAATCTAACCACAATAATCAAAACCCACTTTGATCAAAATAAGAACATGAACATGAACACAAAAATAAACATAAAAATCAAAGATTAAGAAAGATAGATAGGAGATTAACAAGATAAAGTAAAGATTGACAAGAATTAAATGGAAACTTACTTGAAATTAAAGGAATTTAAGGTGCAAGACAAGGTATTTAAATTTGACAAGTACTTAAATGACATGAATTTAAAGGTGCAAGGTAAATAAATGGTGGAAGACTAATTGTCACACTTAGCCAACAAAACAAAAAGTGATTAAGACTAATCTATATATAGGGGAGGATTAGGAAGCTTCCTCCCCTCCTTCATTTCTTCTTAATTGCGTCATTAGGTCCTTAAGCCTTTAATCTTCATTAATTGCACCATTAGTCCTTTATTCTTCTAATCTTCTTTAAGCTTGGACTCTAATGACTTGTGGCTCGGAATTTCTTTTGAACTCTTTTTTTAATTCTTCAATAAAATAAACTTGAGTTCTTCGGCTTTAAGTAAACTTCCGTCTTACGACTTTTTCTTTGATAAATCTTCAGAATTGGTCTTGGACTTCCGTTCTTTTTGCACTCTTGACTTCTCGACTTCATATTTCGTCTTTTTCTTCAATATTAGCCCGTGAATGCCCGTGTTTTCTCCACTTTTCACAATTTCGTCCTAAATCACAACAAAAACACAAACCACGCATAATTCCGACATAAAAGACATAAAATACACGTTTTGGTCCGGTTATTATTGTAATTAAGTGGTAAAAAGGATGGGTGTCTACACACCTATCAAATCCCCTACACTTGACCATTGCAATGTCCTCATGCAATGCATTAGTTACAAAGCACGTTTACATTTTCATCACAATCAATCCATAATGGCCTTTATTTAAAAAGATAGAAAATTAAAAACATACAAAGTAAAGAAATCAAAAGCATACCTTGGGTTTTGGAAATGTCATGAATAATCATCATCCTCAAGTTTTCACTTTCTCCAAACCAAGCTTAAAAATGAGATCATTGTTATTATAAGTTAGTAAACTAACACGAACTCATGTGGGCCGATTACTCACTTAGACTCCCTTATTCCTAGGGGTATCTCTTATATTTTATTGTTGTCTTGAATGATCACGAAGATGCATTGTTTGACTTATTTCGATAATTATTTAGTCCGAAAATAAAGTGAACGGTTTAATCAATAGTTAGCTAAAGGACAAAATCTTTTAAAACTGCTTCTCGGGACCTCATAAAGTTCATATCTTGGCATAACTCGCTTCGCGATTTGAGACATTTCTCGGACCGATATTTGGCAGCGACTTTATACTTGAAACCTTGAGAGATGCCCATGAAATAATGGTCTTCTCTTCATAATAGAAATTTCTTCACTTGAAATTTTGAGAGATTCATACATGGACCACGACTTCTTCATTTTTCTCCAATCTTTATTTTGGATTTTGATATACAACGATCCGCCTCCTTTTATGACTTGGATCTATTTATCCTCATACCTTGTTAGGGTCTTTTCGGATACACTTCTCCATGACTTTTGGGGAGTTTTTGCTTTACGTCGTGTGTCTCGATCCTTCATATTGATTTTCGATAATTGATTCTTCACATCACTTTGGATCTTTAGCAACAAAATATAGCCCTCATCCCTTGTTAGGGCCTTTTCGGACTTGCCAATCTTCGCATCCCGCTTCAATAAGTTATGCCTTGGCTATGAACTCTAATCCATACCGAGCAACTTTTAAACGATCTTGGGCTAGAAGCTAAGTAACTTTTCAAATCGTACAACCTTATTTATTGCAGATAAATTTATTAGCAAGTGATGGGAGAATAGGCTTATAATTAACTCACATAAATTCACGAAAGAATACCGAACTTATAATTGGCTCTATCATCTCTCGTTCTCCACAGTTTAAAATCTCAAGGAATGAGACTCGTGGATACTTAGCCTATTAAATCAAAGTTTTGGGTTTTCGAGTCGCCTATAGGATCTTGCAAATTCTTAGACTTTTTCAAGTTTAGAAATCGCATTTTAAAGTTCCCTTGATAAACGACTCTCTAGGATCAATTATAGGAACTTGCGAAAAGTTCTTTTTCTTAACCCGTGAGAGTTAAGACTTTCGCGTTTTATAGCTCCCTATATAAAAGCCTAGCAAAACTTGACTTAAACACGTTAAGGATACTAGCTAGAGCAAACTTAGATAAGTAAACTCGGGTTGAGTCAAAAGATTCACAACGTTTGAAAATTAAAACCACTTTATTAAACATTTATTCTAGCAAAGAAAGAAAAATAACTATACAAAGGTAAAGACTAATAGGCCAAAATAGATCAAAAATTTTGAAAAATGTCGAAAAATTGATTTTCCGGTTAAAAGGAGGACAAATACAAGGAAAAGAGCCACTTAACTTCGATAGAAGTCCCCCCTACACTTAAGATAAACATTGTCCTCAATGTTTAAGCATGTGGGAGTAAACTCCCCTACACTTAGGACATTGTGCACTTTGTTTAAATCTCGCTAAGGAAAAGACAACTAAAGAGATTCCTATTTTAATATTGAGAAAATATAAAATAGTGAATCGAAAAGAGTTTAGGATAGAACCGGGAAGAAGTGAACACGGAATCACGGGTTGTCAAGAATCATCAAGAGTGGATCATTGAGCGCTCGAATCCCTGATTAATAGAGGAGAGGAAATAGCAAACCAACGGGTCTCCCCTACACTTATGATATAGAAAGCGAAAAGATAGATGCATGGGTTGCCTCCCAAGAAGCGCTTGGTTTTTGATTACCGAGTCGTGAGCCTGACTCGACCTTAATCATCAACGGAAGAAGCATGAAACATATCCACCAGGATCAAAGACATAGTTTTCATCCATCAAATAGCAGAGGCTTAAGGCGAACAAGGCAAGCCAAAGAAGAGTAGGCAAGGTTCCCTTAAGCAGCGATGGAGCAAGGTGGGAGCAAGTATGGTGAGGTGCAAGCATGTCTTCAATAGTTCCAAAGATAGTTCCTTTTATTTCATCATGTGGATACTGAGATGGCTTAAAGATTTTAATACCGGGGTCGAAAACCTTTTCCTTTAAGGGAAAATAGCACTCAGGCTCAGCAGAGTGGGAAGAAGATCCGCGAAGAAGCACTACCTCGTCCTCAGATGATGGACAAAGAGGTGTTAAATCATATGTGCTGCGGATATTGGTGTCGACCGGTTTCTTCTCCTTAGAAAGAATGTGCTTCAAATCCAAAGTAGGATCAATACGATAATCTTCAAAATCATAAGGAGGAGCATCACTCTCATGAGGGAAGTAAGTGTTGAGAAACATAGAGAAGTCTTCCTCGAATGAGTAATCGTCCAAAGTAGGATCGAGTGATGGCGGAGGATCTTCGTCGTGTGAAGAATCGCTCGAAAGAGTATCGGCCTCATCGAAATCATCATACGTGGGCAGCTCGGGATACTCAGAAGTAAGGTCATCATAATCATCATAAGCATCAAAGATCGGTGGAGAATCATAAATGGGAGAAGGTTCCAAATTGGAGAGAGAATCATCCACATCATCTTCAAAAAGTGGATTATCAATGGAAGAATCGAATAGAGGATTGTTGTAGACGACAAAATCATCATGCACATTAATCATATTCACTGATTCTCGGCCTCCAAAGGATTTACTTGTAAGCTTTCCCATTTTAAAAACTTGTGCATCATCCCCGACTCTTAAGATTAACTCACCTTCGGCCACATCAACTAGGGCTCGTCTGGTTCTCAAGAATGGCCGACCAAGTATTAAAGGAATACGAGGGTCCATTTCATAATCAACAACGACAAAATCGATCGGGAAAGTAAATGTGCCAACTTTAATAAACACGTCTTCGGCTATACCAACGGGGTAAGCGAGAGTGCGATTAGCAAGTTCAAGAGTCATCTTTGTTGGAGTGAGGTCGGGCAATGATAGTGTTTTCCAAACACTCAAAGGCATAAGATTTATACTGGCCCCAAGATCAGCAAGGGCAGTAAATTCTTCAGTTTTGTTGAAAACGCAAGGCAACACAAAACGACCGGGATCTCCAAGCTTTTCCGGAAGTTCTTTAAGAATAACTGCAGAGCAGTTTTCATTTAAACGTGTGTTGGCGAGTTCAATCAGCTTCTCCTTCTCATTAAGCAAAATGCTTTAACAAATTTCGGCATGTGGACAAGTGCTTCAAGAAAGCTAATGTTGAAGTTCATCTGAGAGATCATCTTCACATAGCGTGTCGCTTCGGAGTCCTCCTTGGTTAGCAGTTTGGTCTTGCCTAAACGAGAAGGATAAGGGATATTGGGTTTGGGTGGTGAAGGTGAAGGTGTAGCAGGTAAAGGTTGAGATGTTGAAGGGTCCTTCCTTGGTACATCGTCATGACGAGGCGGAGACGGTAATGGTGCACTAATACTAGGTGTAGGAGGAGTAGGGATAAATGGTGGTGGAGGAGGTATAGATGATGGGGGTGGGATTGGTGGATCGACAATGGTAATTCCACTACGAGTAGTAATAGCACTCACATTAGCTCGCGGATTAGTGACGGTGTTTGAAGGTAGAGAACTCGAAGAAGAAGGTTGAGCGGCGGGCAAGAAACTAGCAAGCATATTCTTTAGATCATTCGTTTGATTGCTGAAGGAGGATTGGATATTATCGCGAAGCTCGGATCTAATCTCATTTACTTGCTTTGTGATATCTCCTTTAAGATTTATAATTTGGCTCTGTAGATTCTTGATTTGATCACCTTGGGTTCTCATGATGGCTTCAACATCGGGATTAATGGGTGGGGTTTGTTGAGCGGGTGGGTGATAAGGATTAGAAGCTCTTGGTGGGATTTGGTTGCTTCTATTGTAGTTGTTGGCGGGGTTTTGGTTTTGAGGAGAAAAACCGGGTGAAAGGTAATTGTTGGATCGGTAACTCAGCAGATTTCTATCCCCTTGCGGTCGAGCTTGGTAATTTTCCGGTGAATAATTACCATAAGCTGCATACACATTTTCCGGATTTCCTTGAGTCGAAGGACAATCAGTGTATGAGTGAGGACCGCCGCATGTTTCACAAGGATTAGCAACCGCTTTAACTTGTTTTTGTTGTTGGTTTGAAGCGAGAAGTGTAATACTTTTGCTCATTTCAGTCATCATGCGGGTGAGTTCGGTCATATCAGGGTTTGCTGAGGTAGAAGAAACATTGACTCTCGGATTGTTCCTTGAAGAAGCGGAGGAATCCCAATTTTTGTGGTGAGTAGTCATGTTCTCAATAAGCTCTCTACACTCCTCGGGTCTCCTTTTCATAAATGTGCCACCGGCGGCTGCATTAATCGTATCACGATCTCGAAAAGTCAATCCGTTGTAGAAAGTATCTATTAAGGTCACAGGGAGCATGTTGTGGTTTGGACAACGATCAATCAAGACATTATATCTTTCCCAGGCATCAAAATAGATTCATCAGGGTCTTGCATGAAACCGCTGATTTGATTGCGAAGGCTCGTGACCATGGATGGTGGAAAGTAGCGCGACAAAAAGCGTTGAGTCATGTCATCCCAAGTATGAATAGAATTCTTCGGGAAACGATCAAACCATTTCTCGGAATGATGCGATAAAGTATGTGGGAAGAGTTGTAGGCGAAGAACATCCATTGTGGCACCAGGCAACTTCATGCTTTGGGTGATTGTAATGAACTTGTCGAGGTGTTTGTTGGCATCATCATCAGGCAATCCACGGAATGGGTTAGTTTGCACTTGCTGAATCATGTGGTGCTTCAACGAAAACTCCGGAGCGTTGATTTGCATCGGCGCAATCGGTCCTCCTCATCCAAACATGGTAGGTTGACAAAGTTCCTCCATTGTCCGAAGATCGGGCTGTGGAAGAACATTGTTGTTATTGTTGAGGTGCGGTGGATGATTATTGTTGTTAACACCTGACATACTTAAATCTTCTCGAGTCTCGGGCTCTTGATAATTAGAAGATCTAGTACGCATACACCTGAAAAAGCAAAAGAAAAAGAAACCAAACACAAAGACAATATATATACACATTAAAGATAAAATCTTTTTGGATTTTTGAAAATTTTAATTTTTATGATTTTTTGAATTTTTTATGCAAGAAAAATAACGCTCACAAGTGAACGGATCCCAAAAAGTAACGCGTCTTTCACAGAAAACCGTTAATCTTTACGAAAAGAGCCGGTAGCGGCGCCATTTTAATGAAGAGTTTTTGCTAGGTTCAATTGTTCGTTTCTCGGTATCTTAACGAATTAATTTCCGGCTTAAAGTATGACTCTATTGTTTTTGGTGAAAAAGAATATTTTGGTTGTTCTTAAAATAAAAGTGCAAGACTTTAAAGTAAAAGTGCAATTAAAGTAAATCTAAAACTAATTTAAAGTAAATGCAAGTATTTAAAACGTGACTGAAAATTAAAAGGGCACTAAAGTAAATGAACTATCTAAGGCAAACTTAAAACGCAACTAAAACTTAAACTAAAGCAAATCTAAAATAAATTTAAGGCAAAATTAACCTAAAGTGCGACTAAGGAAAAGGCAGGAAAAATAAAGCTTGAAAATAAAAATCAAAGGCAAAAACTAAAAAGAACCTGAATACAGCTCATTCGGAATAATCCTTCGTTCGGAACAATCACTCATCCGGAATGTCAACTTCGTTCGGAATGATTCTTCTTCGCTCGGAATATTGCCAAAATCCTTGATCCTGAACAAATTATTCTGAATATGTCACTTATCCAAAACAATCCTTCGTTCGGAACTTATGCTGATTCAACCCCTTGATTCGGAAGTTCTGGTTAACCCTTGATTCAGAACTCTTCCGAATGAACCTTTCTTGATCCGGAACTTTGGTTCGGAAGTTTCCTGATTCGGAAGTTCTTGCTGATTTGGAACTCTTCCGGATGAACAAGATGTTGATCCGGAACTTCTTGATCCAGAACACTTGATTCGGAAGTTGTCCTTGATCCGGAACTTAGGAGTTGATCCGGAACTCTTCCGAATGAACCCTCCCGGTTCAGAACTTCTTATGCCAAATCCTTGACTCGGAACTTTGGTTCGGAAGATCTTGATCCGGAACTCTTCCGTGTGAAGCCCTCTGGTTCGGAACTTTTTGATGTTCCGAATGAACACCCTCTGGTTCGGAACTTTTGATCCGGAACTTCCTGATTCGGAAGTTTTCCTTGATCCGGAACTTCTTAATCCCAAGCCTTCGTTCGGAACTTCTGGTTCGGAACTTTTGAAAGTTCCGAATGAAGCTCAAAGACTTTGATTCGGAAGTTTTATTCGGAACTCTTCCGAATGAACAAGAAGTCTAAGTTCGAAAGTTTTCCTTGTAAACAAAGAGTTGATCCGGAACTTTCCTAGGAATCACAGTAACAGAAACAAACACCCCAAAGAACAGGGAACAGAGTAACAACGAATCTAACCACAATTTAACCAAAATAAAACACAAGATTAAACCAAACTAATTAACAAAACATTCAATAACCATAAACAAACAATCTAAATCAATAAAACTAACGAATCTAACCACAATAATCAAAATCCACTTTGATCAAAATAAGAACATGAACATGAACACAAAAATAAACATAAAAATCAAAGATTAAGAAAGGTAGATAGGAGATTAACAAGATAAAGTAAAGATTGACAAGAATTAAATGGAAACTTACTTGAAATTAAAGGAATTTAAGGTGCAAGACAAGGTATTTAAATTTGACAAGTATTTAAATGACATGAATTTAAAGGTGCAAGGTAAATAAATGGTGGAAGACTAATTGTCACACTTAGCCAACAAAACAAAAAGTGATTAAGACTAATCTATATATAGGGGAGGATTAGGAACCTTCCTCCCCTCCTTCATTTCTTCTTAATTGCGTCATTAGGTCCTTAAGCCTTTAATCTTCATTAATTGCACCATTAGTCCTTTATTCTTCTAATCTTCTTTAAGCTTGGACTCTAATGACTTGTGGCTCGGAATTTCTTTTGAACTCGTCTTTTAATTCTTCAATAAAATAGACTTGAGTTCTTCGGCTTTAAGTAAACTTCCGTCTTACGACTTTTTCTTCGATAAATCTTCAGAATTGGTCTTGGACTTCCGTTCTTTTTGCACTCTTGACTTCTCGACTTCATATTTCGTCTTTTTCTTCAATATTAGCCCGTGAATGCCCGTGTTTTCTCCACTTTTCACAATTTCGTCCTAAATCACAACAAAAACACAAACCACGCATAATTTCGACATAAAAGACATAAAATACACGTTTTGGTCCGGTTATTATTGTAATTAAGTGGTAAAAAGGATGGGTGTCTACACACCTATCAAGTATCGACATCATCAAAGTCATCATAAGTTGGCATGTCTTTATACTCAGAAGAAAAATCATCAGAATCATCAATGTCAGAACTAGAATCATTATCATAGTCATCATAGGTTGGTGGAGACTCATAAATAGGTGGGGGATCTAACTTGGAGAGACAATCATCCACATCATCTTGGAAAAGTGGATTATCATAGCAAGAATCGAAAAGAGGATTGTTGTAGACGACAAAATCATCAAGCACATTAATCATATTCGCTGATTCTCTTCCATTGGGTTTGGTTGTGATCTTCCCCATTTTAAACACTTGTGCATCATTCCCGACTCTTAGAATGAGTTCACCTTCGACAACATCAACTAAAGCTTTTCTGGTTCTTAAGAATGGCCGTCCAAGTATTAACGGAATACGAGGGTCCATTTCATAATCCACAACAACAAAGTCGACCGGAAAAGTGAAGGTGCCAACTTTAATAAACACATCTTCAGCAATACCAATGGGGTAAGCGAGAGTTCGATTTGCTAGCTCAAGAGTCATCTTTGTTGGTGTAAGATCGGGTAATGATAGTGTTTTCCAAACACTTAAATGCATCAAATTTATACTTGCCCCGAGATCGGCTAAGGCAGTAAATTCTTCGGTTTTGTTAAAAATGCAAGGCAACACAAAACGACCGGGATCTCCAAGTTTTTCCTGAAGTTCTTTAAGAATGACTGCAGAACAATTTTCATTTAAGCGTGTGTTGATAAACGCAACCATCTTTTCCTTCTTGTTAAGCAATTCCTTGAATGCTTTGACGAATTTCGGCATTTGGACAAGTGCTTCAACGAGGCTAATGTTGAAGGTCATTTGTGATATCATCTTCAGAAAAGAAGTGATTTGAGCATCCTCTTTAGTAAGCAATTTGCTCTTGTCTAACCGAGAAGGATAAGGGATGTTGGGCTTAAAGGTGGAAGGTGGAGCAGGTAAAGGTTGATATGTTAAAGGTTTACACGTGGAAGGTCGGGTTGGTGAAGGGTTTTTCTTGGGTACTTCGTCATTAAGAGGTAGAGACGGTAATAGAGAACTAGTACTAGGCGTGGAAGTAGGTGGGATAAATGGTGGTGGAGGAGATGTAGATGAAGTAACTGGGGGAGGGGTAGACGATCCTACTAAGGTTGCTCCACTGCGTGTTGTAATAGCACTCACATTCGCTCTTGGGTTGGTGACGATATTTAAAGGAAGAGAGCCCGAAGTAGAGGGTTGAGTACTTGGGAAGAAACTAGTCAGCATATTCTTCAAATCATTTGTTTGATTGCTAAAAGAGGTTTGCATATCATGTAGAATCTCGGTTCTAATATCATTCCCTTGCTTAGTGATATCTCCTTTCAAGTTGATGATTTGGCTTTGCAGATTCTTAACTAGCTCTCCCTGGGTCCTCATGAAAGTTTCAACATCTTGATTAATGGGTGGTGCTTGTTGAGCGGGTGGGTGATAAGGATTAGAAGCTCGAGGTGGGTTTGGAGTGCTTCTATTGTAGTTGTTGGGATTGTGGTTTTGAGGAGAAAAACTAGGTGAAAGAAAGTTGTTAGAACAGTAACTTAGCAAGTTACGATCACCTGGAGGTCGGGCTTGATAGCTTTCCGTTGAATAGTTACCATAAGCCGCATACACGTTTTTCGGATTGTCATGAGTAGAAGGACAATCAGTGTATGAATGAGGACCGCCACAGATCTCACAAGAAAGTGCTACAGCTTTAACTTGTTGTTGTTGATTTGTAACCAACAGTTGGATACCTTTGTTCATTTCGGCCATCATGCGGGTGAATTCGGTCATCTCGGTGTGTGATAAAGTAGAAGAAACATTGACTCTCGGGTTATTCCTTGAAGATGCGGATGAATCCCAATTTTTGTGATGAGTAGTCATGTTCTCTATAAGCTCTCTACACTCCTCTGGTGTTCTTTTCATAAATGTGCCATCGGCGGCTGCATTAATCGTATCACGATCACGAAAAGTTAAACCGTTGTAGAAAGTATCAATTAAGGTGACGGGGAGCATCTTGTGGTTTGGACATCGATCGATCAAAACATTATATCTTTCCCAAGCATCAAAAAGTGATTCATCAGGTTCTTGTGTAAATCCACTGATTTGATTCCGAAGGCTCGTGACCAGGGATGGTGGAAAGTAGCGCGACAAAAATCGTTGAGTCATCTCGTCCCAAGTATTAATTGAATTCTTAGGAAGACGATCAAACCATTTTTCGGCATGGTGGGATAAAGTGTGTGGAAATAGGTGAAGGCGAAGAAAATCCATAGTAACACCGGGTAACTTCATGCTTTGAGTAACAATAATGAATTTGTCGAGATGTTTGTTGGCATCATCATCCGGTAATCCGCGAAATGGACAAGTATTTTGAACTTGTTGGATCATGTGATGCTTCAACGAAAACTCTTGAGCCGTGATTTGCATCGGCGCAATCGGTCCTCCGCGTCCATTCATCGTAGGTTGACACAGCTCCTCCATCGTTCGAAGGTCTGGTTGAGGACCATTGTTGTTATTATTCATATTGAGGTGAGGTGGGTTATTGTTGTTGTGCACACCAGCCATATCTAACTCTTCACGAGTCTCGGGCTCAGAATAAGTTGAAGATCTAGTATGCATACACCTGCAAAAGAAAATGAAAAAGATATCAAAGAAATAGAGAATATATATGTACTTGTAAAAATAAAATCTTTTTGGTGCAAAACTTTGAAAAAAGAAATGCTTTTTATAAGTTTCTGATTGTTTTTGTATTTTTGAATTTTTTTTAATTTTTATGGATTTTTGAAAATTTTTAAACAAGAAAAATAACGTTCACGAGTGAACGGATCCCAAAATTCAACGCGTCTCTCACAGAAAACCGTTAATCTTTACGAAAAGAGCCGGCATCGGCGCCATTTTAATAACTTGATTTTACTCAGTTAAAAAGTTCATTGAAATCGGTCTAATCGAATTGATTACTGGTTAACGTGCGACTCAGTCGTCTTTTGGTGAAAAAGAAATATTTTTGTCGTTGTTTAAAATTTAATTGCAAAACTTTAATGTAAATGACAGGTAAATAAAACTAAAACTGATTAAAACGTAAATTAATTAAATGACTAAAAATTAAATATTGACGAAAAAGTAAATTTGACAATTCAATAAAAATGCAAACTTTAAATAAATTTAAGATAAAATCAATTAAAAATAATGCTTAAGAAAAATGGTGGGAAAATTAAACAGTTTAAAATTAAAAACAATAAACAAGAATCAAAACATAAGTTGGAAAACACAAATACCTTACCTAGTTCGGAATCCACTTAGTTCGGAGTACCATGCACTACCTAGTTCGGAATGTCTGTCACACATACAACTCGGAATGCAGAATTCTTACCTAATTCGGAATCTGTGCTTCACCTAGTTCGGAATATGTGATTCCAACGTAGTTCGGAATCAGTGATCTACCTAACTCGGAATCTAGAACAATTTAACCTAGTTCGGAATCCAAGACCAGAGACTAGTTCGGAATAAAGCCGTCCTGAACCTAATTCGGAATAAGGTGTTCAAGACCTAATTCGGAATGTCCAAGCAGAACCTAATTCGGAATAGTTGATCTTGATGTAACTCAGAATCCAAATAAACCACCTAGTTCGGAATGTACAGTTGCAAACCTAATTCGGGATCCTATGCCCACAATCTATTTCGGAAAGCTACTTGTCATGTAGTTCGGAATGCAAGTTGTTGATATAGTTTGGAATCCAGGCAAGTATACAGTTCGGGAATGCAGGTTGTTGATATAACCCGAACTAGAAACAAAAATAAGCAAAACTAAAATTAAGCTAAAAAATTAATAAGCACTTAACTAAAAGTTTAACCAAAACACGTGTAAGAAAAAGCTAGTAAGCCAAAATTTAAAAACTTTTAAAAACACTAATAATAAAAATATTTAAAAACAACTTTTTATAAAATAACTTTTAAAAACACTTAACTAAAATTAAGAAAAGCACACAATAAGCTATAAAATCTATAAGCCAACACAATCAAAAACATAAAAGCATAACAAATAGTCAAATAAGCATGACAATTAGCAAATAAGCATAAAGATTAAGCAAAACAAGAAAGGTAGAATGAGAGATTAATAAAAACTTGATTAAAATTAAAGATTCAACAACATAAAATTAAACTTACTTGAAATTAAAGGCAATAATTTAAATGACAATTAAGTAAATGACAATATGAAAGTGCAAGTATTTAGAGATGGAAGAACTATGTGTCAAATAGCCAACAACTCAAAAAATGAGGTGGGAGGTCTCTATTTATAGGGAGAAGGGGAGGAAGGGGTGTTGGTTGCTTCCTTCTTTCTTTCTTTTCGTCTCGACTCGATTTTAATTCTTTCTCTTTCTCGACGTCGTCTCGGGATTTATCGATATAAATTGAACTCGTCTTATAATTTTCTTCTTTAATTAGACTTGGTTCTTCGACTTCATTAAACTTCCGTCTTTAGACTTTTTCTTCGATAAATCTTCAGAATAGGCCTTGGACTTCCGTTCTTCTTGCACTCTTGATCTTTTTACTTCGTCTTTTGTCTTTTTCTTCGATAAAAGCCCGTGAAAGCCCGTGTTTTCTTCCCTTTTCACATTTTAGTCCTAAATCACAACAAAAACACAAACCACGCATAATTCAGACATTTACAACCTAAAATACACGTTTTGGCTTCGTTATTATTATAATTAAGTGGTAAAAGGATAAGTGTTTTCACACTTATTAGGGAGGATGATCTTCAACAAGGCTTCATCTTTAATCACATCACAAGTGTGTGAGTGATCTTCTCTTTGGACAAGGTAAAGAAGGAGATCAAGGAGATTATCATAAGTAAACATACTTAACACATTAAGTGATCATTTAAAAATAATTAGGAATTAGAAAGGAAAAGGATAGCAGAAAGAGTGTCCAAAAAGGGTTATGGAAAATACAGATTTGATCCACTATTTATAGGAGACAAAGGCCAATGGCTCTCTGAGCGCGGTGCCTTAATTGTGTCTGCGGTTCCTTATCACTAAGGATCCGAATAGGCATCTAAGGATCCGTGCTCATAGACTCCGCTCCATTTTGTCTTTTAGTGGGGGAGTAAAATCTGAGGTAAGTTTTTACCTTCAAAGGATATTCCTATGGCATTTGGAATATGCCATACTCAAATTTACATTTTCCATTATAATAAAACATTTTCTTATAAAGAAAGTTTATTAAAAATTCTTTTGTCACATTTGACAAAATGTAAGTTTAGAATTAATCACTTTTATGATCACTAATCATGATTAATTTATGTTAGTGCAATACTTAAATGATTATTACCTTGATGATAGTGTTTGTTAAATAATTCGTCTTATGATTGTATTTGATGATAAATGTCTTTTTAATTTGTCGTGATCAAAACTATGAAAGATGAGTTAACACTAATAATGTTTTTAGGCATTACTTTGCACTATCAATCTCCCCCTTTTTGATTACGACAAACTATAAGCTCATTTATGTAAAATCCAAAATAGTTCGAATTATTAACAAGTTTATCACTCTCATTTCTTTGTCGAAGAAAAAAGGTTAGCACAAGTCAATGAGGAAGAGAATAAGTGAGTTTGCTAGAAGGTCCCCTTGGTGTTTACTCCCCCTTGCTTGGGGCACCAAGAGAATGAGATAAGGTGACATGCTACACAAAGGTTAGTAGAGAGAAAAGAAACACCAATGTATATATAGTCACTACCTACTAAGTAACTTGAGAGGGAGAAAGAAAAGAAATATCAAATTAAAAGTAAGTATTTGCTAAGAATGTCCAAGGAGGGTGTTTTGACAAAATCAAAGTTCAACTGGTGGAATAGAGGTAGAGAAGAAACATCCAAACCAATTGAAGTGATAATATGTCAAAGAGTTAGAAACTTAGAATTCGTGGAATCACCCAAAAGCAATTGTAATTTTTAACCATGATCTACTCTAAACAATGTGTGAAAACGAATTGATAGGAAAGGGAGTAACACACATAACATCATATTACACAAATATGAAAGAACAAACACGAGAAATATTCATACACACAATATAAATATTTAACACAACAAATAAGGAAAATAAACAACAAAAGCATAAACTACTCTAGTAGTGAGAATCCTCCAAGATTGCTTAAGTTGACTTAAACAACTAAAATACAAAGTGTGCTTTAATTGGAAAAATAAGACAACGGGGCATCATTCGAAGATTTGTTCACGGGAACAAATACTTTGATAGGAGGTCGAGTGAGAAGAAATTCAAGAAAATTTTGCAAGTTTAATTTGTTGAAATCGACAACAAGCACACGAGCTTCCATGATGCAAAACAAAGTCGTTGGATGGGGAGGACCATCAAGATGAGAAGGTGGTGGTGAAGATGGAGATAATGGATAAGAGATGTTTTCACAATGCTTAGTGAGATTTGGGAAAGACGATAGGTCATTGAGAGGAGGTATGTTGCAAGGTTTAGGTGGTGTTGGAAGAACTTCTCTTTCCCCGGTAATTTTTATCAATTGAGAAAGTCTCATTCTGATACGCAATGGGAGAGAAATAAGTCTTGCAAGGTTTGGAAGAAGATGAATTATGATGATCCTTGTTCTTCTTGACCCAAATAGGTCGAACCGATATTTTAGGTTTCTTGGAAAGCTTAGAAGAAAAAGCTTTACATTTAGAAGATCGTGACAAAGAGATGTCAAGTTAAGATTAGGAGAGTTAGACATTGTGAGGGTTGAGAAGAAGATCTCCAAAAAGAATAGAATTTAAAGAAAATAGACCAGGAAAAGATTTGAAATGAAAACAAAAGTTTTCAAGGAATGTTTAGCCAAAATTGGTAAGCAAGGAATCTTGAAAAAGACTGTGGTCAAAGAAGAAAGACAAAAAACGAGCCAAAATGGCTTGCTGTCCGCGGTTCTTTAAAAGAACCTGCGGTTCCTTATATATAAGGGACCGTGCAATCTTTGGGGATCCGTATACATTGGACATGAAAATGCAATTTTACAAGGTTTTGAGAAAAAATAAGACCTTTTCAAAAAACTGCAAATCTTGGATTTTTACCATTTTTAACACTAAATTATGCTTTGGTTGCACAAAAGGAAACACACTCACAAAGAGATTTTTGAAAAAGGGTGACAAAATATTTAGATAACATTTTGATCCAATTTTAGTCAAGTTTTAAAAGGTTGTGATAGATTTAGGTTCAATTTTAAATAAAATTGAAGTTAATTAGTGTGAGCACTTAGGTAAAAACACACAAATACTAAATCCGTGACACATCTCCATGAAAACTCATGAAGGAAAGGAAATACAAGAAATGAAATACAAACTAACTATTACAAAGTTAGCTAAACTAGTTCTTGATAGATAGTCTTCCTTGGCTTAATTTTCTTTTTAAAACATTTATTTTTAGAAAATCATCATTCATCTCCTAGGAGGTGGCGGATTAGAAAATAAGTACAAAAAAGGCTTTGCAACTTGATGTAAGCCCTAATCATCTCCAACCTAAGGATATCAATGAGGTAGAAGTTGTTTAAGCTACAAGGACAATTGGTTCCATTGTGCATGAAAAATTCAAACAAGTTTAGATCACCCAAGAAACGGGAAATAGAAACACCCAAAATTAGAGTGTTTGTTGGAGGAGGAGAAGGTATGGTGTCGAAAGGTGATATGGGTGAATTTGGTGTGGTGTAAGGTGAGGACAACTCATTCATCCTAGATTGAAATAAAGAGGAGATAGACCCATGAGAATGGTTAATACCATGGGTTGAGCTTGTCTTGCATGGTGCAAGAGGTGGTGAGGGTAATGAAGAGATGAGAATAGGAGAAATCTCACTCTTGGGGTTGTGAGAAGATGGAGAACCAAGTTTAGGAAACTTGAATTTGATCTTGAGGTTTCTTTTAGATGAGGATTGTTTGGAAGAATTTGATAATCTTGTGGACACCATGGTTGTGTGTCAAGGTTTAGAAGAAGGTTTGAAGGATGAAGAAGAAGATCAAACAAGGGAGGTTTAAGAAGGGAAGGAGGTGATCCAAACTAGTAATGAGTTAAAAATCATTTTGGTAAACAATGAAATTAGGTAGGCTAATTTGGGAAAAAGCTGGTCTTTTAGAAAAAAATAATGTTTACAAAGATTTAGGGAAAACAGTGTAAAGCAAAGATTCTATCGAAACCAGAGTCTGCGGTTCCTTAAATAGGACCACAGTTCCTTATCACTAAGGAGCCGCCAGTCTTTAAGGAACCGTGGACAGTGGCCTTATAAAAAGAATTTTCAAATTTCAAAAGCCCATATTTTTTCATTGATATGTTAAGCCAAATTAGACTATTAACCAAAATCTAGAAAGCTAACTAACACAAAATTACACAAAGTCATGCATATCGAAAGATCGATAGCACGATTGAATTAGGATTAAAATAACTAGCAATCCAAACACAAAGTATTAGTTAGAAAACACCGAATCCTAAAAACAAGAAACATAGATAAGTCCAAGAACCACACGTGGTAACAACCATGAACAATTCTTCAACACAATTTCATTCACGAACATTTCTCCATTGTCTTGATCCACTCCTTAGATCTCCTAGAAGACGATGCTTGAAATAGAATTCATAGTCGGAATCAATTTCTAGAGGAGACAGTTGAGAGATGGTAGATGACAAAGTGTCACTAGAGTTGTGAGAATTGTCTTGAAGGACATTTCTAACTTCATTTGAATCATGCTTGGGTTCAAGTGAGAGGTTCCCTTCAACGGGAAGCATAACTCGATCCACAAAGTGAAATGATGAAGCATTTAAAGGTGGAGTGTCACGGAGAGTTTTTCTAAGAAGGCGTGAGAGGATCATAGAAAAAGGGAGACTAGAATGAGACCCGACGAGAACAAATTTAATTCTTCTAGCTATGAAAAATGCAAGGTTGTATGGGGTGGAAGTTGCAACATAATACAACATATGTGCAAGACAAGCATGCACATGGTTACGGTTACCACCGAGACACATTGCATTTTTGTTAGGACCATTGGAATAGTTAATTGTAATAGGTAGACTAGGAGGTATGTAGTTCCTCCTGGTCCTAGTAGTAGTAGGAGCAAGTCGTGCTCCTGGTCCTAGTTAAAGTCAAACTTTATTATTTATTTATTATTCTGTTAGGATATGCATGAGATATGTTAGGAAAGGATATGCATATCAGTTTTACACGTTTTGTTTAATGATGTATTAGGGTTTCCTTGTAGTAAAAAAGGAACCTTAGGCAGAAGGGTTATAGACACCTTCATCAAAAGTAGTTCTAGTCATTATCAATATTAGAAATCCTTAGAAAGGATCAAGTCTTTATAGTTATTATGTTCTTCTTTATTGTATTTGTATTCCGCATTTATATTGTGTATAGAGTCTCTCTGTGAATAGACTTGTGATTACAGAAGTCGTTCACCGTTCCTGACAGGCCGCAAGATCCACATCTAGTGGACCCAACAAGTGGTATCAGAGCCTAGGAGAGTCTCTGTACAAGAAGAATCAATTTTTCTTATTATTAACATTTTTGTTTTATCATGTCTGCCTCAAGTTCTACTCAAACAGGAGAAGATAGCACTCCTAAAACTATGCAACCTCAGCAGATCGTTGCTACGGTTTCCAACACAAATGGGAAATTCCCTCTTCTGAAAAAGGACGAGTATGATAGTTGGGCAATGAAGATGGAATGGTGGATCACCAATACTGATCAAGACCTTTGGAAGGTTATTCTGAATGGGAACAGCAGGAAGCAAACTGGAAGAGACAAGAATGGTAATATTACTCTTCTTGACCCTAAAACTCATGAAGAAATCATAGCCATTCAGAAGGAGGTCAAATCAAAAACTATTTTGTTTCAATCTCTACCTGATGATCACATGGGTGACTTCTACCATTTGGATGATGCTAGAGAGATCTGGAATGGAATAAAAGCAAGGTTTGGTGGGAATGAGGAGTCAAAGAAAATGCGAAGATCCATGCTGAGAGATGAATTCACAGAATTCAAAATCTCAGAAACTGAAGGTATACATCAAGGGTATGACAGGTTCCAAAAGATATTGAGCCAATTGAATCAACTTCGGTCGAAACCTGACGATGGTGATATTAATGCAAGATTTCTTAGAGCCTTACCCTACTCATGGAATCAGGTGGTAATCTCTCTCAAAGCAAAAGGTGGGCTTGACTATCTCTATTTTGATGATTTATTTCATAAGCTCAAAACTTTTGAACCTCATGTGAGAGGATATTCAAGTGATTCTTTTCCCACTCCTGCTAATTCTGCCTTTGTGAGTTCTATGGCATCCAGTCCCATGTCGTATGCTAGTAGCCCAAGCAATACTGTGTCTTCTCAACATACTTTTTAGCATACTTCTGCTCCTGTAACACCCCATTTTGGAAATGGAATATTACGCATATCATGGCGTGTCATCAAAGCATACAAGGATAAATGTCTAAGCATTATTCAACCATAAAAGGAAATACCGGAAACAAACATCGGTATCCCAAAGTAAAGCTCATCACACACAAACATAAATACTGTAAAAGGAAGGACGAAACAATGTCCAAAGCAACTGTATCAAAGTAAAGGAAATGCATAAAGTAAAGAAAGACAGTAAGGCTTCCAGTCCATATGCACCTACGTTTCAAATCTACGAGCGTCCCTGAGTACCTGCCGTTTTGGGAACATGAAAAGGAAAACGGCTGAGCAAGACGCTCAGTGCACGGATGTACAATATAGCATGAAATAGGATAAGCATGTAACATATAACAGCGGAAGACTAAGTACTGAGTAAACTGGTTAAATAACATGAAAACTGGTTTTATAGTTTGAAAAGCCTTATGTTTAACCTGTGAAAACTGTTTTAACATATAAATACCATAGCCCATATAGGTCATGAAAAGGTCACATGCATGAATACTTGGAGGGGTGACCTCATCATGCTGATTAGAGGGGATGCCTCTAATCAATATACTGATTTGGGTAGGAGGGATCAGCTCCTTGTGAAGGATGCAAGGCACACACCACATTCACCATGATAAACTGAATAAAACATGTAACTAGGATGCACCCATACGCCCCGACTGATATAATAATATGGCCAAACTGAAAAGGGACGCCACGAGCAATCACTCCGCCGTGGGGAAGTCATAACATCGGTGCCTCCAATGCTATGGTTATGGTACCTCCATAACTAGGTGAAACTGGTCATGCTTGTATATGGCTATAGTTTATGCTAAATTAACATAAGCAGTTCAAAACAATAAAACAAATGCTGGGGAAAACAGTTGGCTGCATACGGGGAATCCTAATAAGGAAAGAATGTCCATACTGAAAGGACGGGAATCCGTACCTCAAGTCCAGTGAAATGAACGGAAGAAAGACTCCTACTTCTGGATCACTAATGCTACATGAATACACACGTGTATAAGTATCGATTCACTGATTACGTACTGGGTTCTGTGTCTTGTTATAGCTGATTTGGTATGTTTTAGGTCCTGGTTCACAGTTTAAAGCCTTAAACTGTGTTTATCTTGTATTTCTGGTTTATCTGATTAAGTATTACTTGTGTTTCATGTATTAATATACTTACTGTATAATAATAAGTAACTTTCCAAAAATAGCAGGTTTCCAAAAATAGAAAGTTTCCAAAAATAGAAAGTTTCCAAAAATAGAAAGTTTCCAAAAATAGAAAGTTACCAAAAATAGAAAGTTTCCAAAAATAGAAAGTTTCCAAAAATAGAAAGTTTCCAAAAATAGAAAGTTTCCAAAAATAGAAAGTTTCCAAAAATAGAAAGTTTCCAAAAATAGAAAGTTTCCAAAAATAGAAAGTTTCCAAAAATAGAATTTACTGCCTAAAATAGATTAGTTTCTAAAAATAGAAAGTTTCCAAAAATAGATCAGCTGCCTTAATTAAATAAGTTTCCATATATAGAAGGTTTCCATAATTAGATTAGCTGCCTGAAATAGATTGATTTCCATATATAGAAGGTTTCCATAATTAGATTAGTTCCCTTATTTAATTAAGTTTCTATAAATAGAAGTTTCCATAATTAGAATTAAGCTGATTTCATAAGCTAACATATAAGTCTAAGTGTTATAAGCTTACTACTTAAGTCATATGATATAGTGTATAGTTTAATTATTATTTCATGTATTTTAATTAAACTATAGGTTAAGCATTTTAATTAAAGTGTAACATGTATTAATTAAAATGAAATGAAATACTTAGGTTAAAATGTGTATTATTATTAATAATAATATAACCTAAGTCATGTCTAAATTAATTAATTATAGGCATGTTTTAATAATTAATTAATTATAACTTATAACATAAAATACTTAGGTTAATTTAATGTCATGATAAACTAATAATTAAAATAACCTAAGTCATGATTTAATTAATATTTCATGTTATTAATTAATTATATCCTAAGTTCATGATTCATAAAAATTACATGTAACATAGATCATGATTTTAACCAACGAACCGTGAATCGGGTATGAATTTGACACCGTACCCCGGGCCAAACCCGGGGCACCCGTGTCCCCTTGCTGCCGTGGGTCCCACATGAGCCAACCAAGACCAATTGTGGTCTTGGTGGTGGCGGCAATAGCAAACCAACCCCCCTCGGGTTTGTTTTGCTAGGCGGCTGGAAACAAACACCCCTTTAAATCATTCCTTGATTTTATTTAATACTAAAACATGTTAGATCAATGATTAATTATCTTGTTTTCATAAGAAAATAAAATAACATGTTCATGAAAATAAATCAAAGATCAAAAGAATCAAAAGAATTAAAAAGAAAGGTTAGAAAGGTATACCACTATGTAGCTTGGAAAAAGGATGAACAAACACGTATTCTAACACTTGTTTTTAAGATCAAAATCAATCAAACACCCACTTATGGTGGTGTAAGGGTGGCGGCACAATAAGGAGAAAAAGAGAGGAGAAAACTCTTTTTAGGGTTTTATGTTTATTTCTTGAACAATGAAAATGAAAACATGTTTTTACTTTTACCCCCCTTAACTTGAAAAGTCCATGGGCTAAGCCCATTACATGCATGTGTGCCGTGGGTATGGGGGCCCCACATGGGGTACCCGTACCTTTCTCGTGTCCCGATGTTTCGTGTTCGTTCGTGGTTAAACGTGCTCGTGTTTAACGTGTTTCTGTTTCTTTTAACGTGTCGTTTATCGTAAACTTAACGCTCGTAAATATATTATAAGTATTTACGTAATTATTTTAGTTAGTATTTTAAATGGTGTTCATGATTTAATTATGTTCACGTGATATATCATTAACTGTTTATCATGGGTTCGTACGTAATCGATACTTGTCATGACATACACGTATGCACTTGCTTGATTATTAGCACATGAATGTGATCAATACTACATGAGGTAAGTTTTAATCTAGAACGTACGATCTTAAGGGCACTATTCATGGTAAAAGCATGCGGGTTTTACAATTCTTCCCCCCTAAAAAGAATAATTCGTCCCCGAATTATAGATAAAGTAAGCTGAAAAGAAGTGACATACCCGAACTCAAAATATGAAGTGAGGGTAAGAAGCCCGGATAGACTCCTCTGTTTCCCAAGTGGCTTCCCGCTCGGTATGGTCCCTCCAAAGGATTTTGACGAATGGAATCGTCTTCCTTCTCATGACTCGTTCTTGCCTGTCGAGTACTCGTTCGGGTTCTTCTACAAACGTGAGATCTTCACGTATCTGTTCCAGTGGATACTGAACCATGTGAAGGGGATGATAATTGTACCCTCTGAGTAAGGACACATGAAACACGTTATGCACGTGCGAAAGCTGAGGAGGTAACGCCAATCGGTAAGATACTTCGCCGATTCGTTCAACTATATCAAATGGTCCGATGAACCGAGGACTGAGTTTTCCTTTGATCCCGAAGCGTTTAACACCACGTGCCGGCGAAACCTTGAGGAAGACGTGATCTCCCACATTAAAATGTATGTCCCTACGATGCTTATCGGCGTAACTCTTCTGACGTGATCGTGCTTCCTGCAGTTTCTGTTTAGCTACCTCAATCTTCTGGTTGGTCATTTCTATAATCTCTGGTCCTTCAAGTGTTCGCTCTCCCACTTGATCCCAGCAAGTTGGAGCGCGACACTTTCTGCCATACAACATTTCGAAAGGAGCACATTTGATACTTGCGTGCCAGCTGTTGTTGTATGCAAACTCAACTAAACAGATGTAATCGTCCCAATCACCTGTCCATTCCAACGCACACGACCTTAACATATCTTCCAATGTCTGAATTGTTCGCTCCGACTGTCCGTCCGTTTGAGGATGAAAGGCTGTGCTCAGCTTAAGTTGTGTACCCCAAGCTTTTTGCAGACCTTTCCAGAATCGCGACGTGAAACGAGGATCTCTGTCTGAGACGATGCTGGAGGGAGTGCCGTGGAGTCTCATGATCTCCCTTCTGTACGTATCTGCGAGTTTACTTACCGGATCTTCCTTGCGTATCGGTAAGAAATGAGCTGATTTGGTGAGTCGATCAACGATGACCCAAATAGCATCGTGCTTTTTCTTGGTAGGCGGAAGACCGGTAACAAAATCCATGGTGATTTTGTCCCACTTCCACTCTGGAATATCCAACGGTTGAAGGAGACCGCCAGATCGCTGATGTTCAATCTTAACCTGCTGACAGGTAAGACATTTGGAGACATACGTGGCTACATCCTGTTTCATACCACTCCACCAAAAGTGCTGTCTGATGTCATGGTACATTTTTGTCGACCCAGGATGTATAGAAAATGGGGAGCTGTGAGCTTCAGCTAACACTGCTTCCCGGAGTTCTTGATTATCAGGAACACAAAGTCTCGTGCCCTGCCAAACGATACCGTCTGCGTCCATTCTGAATTCTGTCTGCTTCTCCAAATTCTGAATTATCTCCCAAATCTCTCCATCATCCTTCTGCGCTTCCTTGATCCTAGTCAGTAACTCAGGTTCTACTGTAAGATTCGCCCAGTATCCGTGCTGCCCACGTACCATGATTTCAATGTCAAGCCGCTCCAAGTCCCTTATGTTTTGCTCCTTGATCTCAATGCCGTTTATCATTCCAGACTTTCTGCTGAGTGCATCTGCTACTACATTAGCTTTCCCGGGATGATACTGTAGGTTAATATCATAATCCTTCAATAGTTCCAACCATCTCCTTTGTCTCATGTTCAATTCTCGCTGTGTGAAGATATACTTCAAGCTCTTGTGATCCGTGAAAATGTCGCATGATTCTCCGTATAAGTAATGCCTCCATATCTTCAATGCGAACACCACTGCAGCAAGTTCCAGGTCATGCGTAGGGTAGTTTTCTTCATAGGGCTTAAGCTGCCGTGAAGCATACGCGATCACTTTCTCATGTTGCATGAGAACACAGCCCAGTCCCTTCCCCGATGCATCGCTATAGATCTGAAATCCACCTGTACCAGATGGGAGAGTAAGAATAGGTGCAGATACTAATTTCCGCTTTAGGTCTTCGAAGCTCTTCTCTCTATCTTCCGTCCAGACGAATTTCTCTCCTTTCCGCATCAGTTTGGTGAGAGGCAATGCCAGCCGAGAAAAGTTCTCCACGAATCTTCGATAATATCCAGCTAAGCCTAAGAAACTGCGGACTTCTGTCGCTGATGTTGGTCTTGGCCATTTAGTGATAGCCTCAACCTTCGCTGGGTCCATAGTGATCCCTTCTGCTGATACAATGTGACCTAAGAATGCCACCTTGTTTAACCAGAACTCACACTTGGAGAATTTCGCATACAGCTGCTTCTGACGAAGAATCTGTAGTACAGTACGGAGATGATCTTCGTGTTCCTCCGTGGACTTTGAGAATATCAAGATGTCATCGATGAATACAATGACAAATTTATCAAGGAATTCATGAAAGATTCTGTTCATTAGATCCATGAATACTGCTGGAGCGTTAGTCAGGCCGAATGGCATGACTACAAACTCATAATGGCCATAGCGGGTACGAAAAGCAGTCTTGGCAATATCCTGCTCTTTAACCCTTAGCTGATGGTAGCCTGACCTTAGATCGATCTTTGAGAAGTGTTTGGCTCCTTGAAGTTGGTCAAACAGATCGTCTATACGTGGCAGTGGATATCTGTTGCGAATGGTAATCTTATTAAGTTCACGGTAGTCAATGCAAAGTCGCATGCTGCCGTCCTTCTTCTTAACGAACAAGACCGGTGCGCCCCATGGAGATGCGCTCGGTCTAATGAACCCTCGTTCAAGAAGTTCCTGCAATTGGTCCTTCAGTTCTTTTAGCTCTATGGGAGCCATACGATACGGAGCCTTAGAGATTGGCTCCGCTCCTGGAACAAGGTCGATGTTGAACTCCACTTCTCTTGCAGGTGGTATGCCTGGAAGTTCATCTGGAAAGACGTCTTGAAATTCTGAAACTACAGGTTGATCCTGAATCGATGGGGATTCAGCATCCATGTCATGAACCGTAGCGAGATAACCTTCGCAGCCATGTGACAGTAATGCACGTGCTTGCAAGGTAGATATGACTTGTACAGACCGTCCGGGTATGAACCCGTTATGGATGTACTCTGGTGCATTAATGTCGCCGAAGATCACTCGATAAGAGTGGCAGTCTATGGTAGCATGGTGCTTGGATAGCCAATCCATGCCGAGAATCATATCAAACTCAATCATGTCTAGAGGAAGTGCATCTACTGCACGAACTTTATCGTCAAACTCTAGAGGAAGACTCTTGTATACATGAGTTATTAATACAGAGTCCCTCAGAGGCGTGGAAATGGTAAGCTTAGTTTCTAATGGCAAGGGAAGTGTCCTGATGTTCTTAGCATAAGTAGTGGAAACAACTGAATGAGTGGCACCCGTGTCGAAAAGAACACATGCAGCCTGGCCGTACATATACAAAATTCCAGTAATGGTACCTGTAGATTTGTTTGCCTGATCGCGCGATGTCGTGTAGACACGCCCAGTGGTAGGAGGCGGTTTAGTATCAGCATGACCCGAAGTACCCTCCATTTCACCCTTACGTCAATCTCTCATACGATGGCCAGGGAGGCCGCACTTGTAGCACGCGTCGGAGTCACGACGACATGGGCCAGGGTGTCTGCGATGGCAGGTGCTGCAAAGAGGATGAGTGAATCCTCCAGCAGGAGTTCTTGCTTGCTGAGGGCCTGCTGATGACAGAACGTGTTAAGAATAAGGTATATGCACGAGTATAGGACGTAAACGTCGTAAGATGCTTACCAGTGTTAGCTGAACGGTTGGGCTGAGAACCCCTGTGGTTCTGGTCCCTTCCGTTACCGTGGTTCCTGGTAGAGATTAACATAGTGTCAGCATGAGAGATATAACATGAAATCATAAGAAGATGCGTAAATAGTAGGACCTGCTGTTGTTGGACTGTCCCGCATTGTTACGGTAATTGTCATTACCGCTGCGCCTTTCCACAACAGAACGGTCGTTAGAGTGACCGTTTCCTTTGGGCTGATTGGGCTGCTGCTGAGTAGCCGGCTGAGACCGGTCCCCAGTTTTCTGCCTGGAAGATACAGTTTAAGAGATGATTATAGAACATATAACGATAGGATGCGGTCTGGTTAACGCTAGAACATGAAATGTTTTACCTCTTGTCGGGTCTTTCTGCCTCCCCGAACTCATCACGTTCCTGCAACATCTCGAGCTTTCTTGCTGCGTCAGCCACTTGTGCTACCGTATTGAACGTAGCACATACTAGATTGTTCGCAACCGAGGTGCGAAGTGCCCACCTGAAATGGTGTGCCTGCTCCTCAGGAGTACCAGCCGCTGCTCCTAGAAAACCAGCAAGGCGAAGAAAGCGCTGCATGAATTCATTGCTATTCTCGCCCTGTCTCTGACGTATCCCGTGGTATTCACGCTTGAGTTTGTCCTGCTCTGCTTTAGGAAAGAACTGTTCCATCACTCTCTCCTTGAATTGGGCCCATGTCAAACCAGCGACCCATTCATCACCTCCTTCTGACTGTGTCAAAGCTAGCCACCAGTTGAGTACATCGCCTTCAAACCTGTAGCACGCCAATCTTGCCTTGAAGGCGGGGTCACATCCCATAGCATTGAAGATTTTCTCAATGTGTGTCAGCCAGCTTTCCGCATCGCTGGGGCTATCAGTCTTTTCAAAAGCTCTAGGACGGAGCTTGTTAAATCGTTCCAACCATACTGCTAGAGTCACTGGGGGAGGAGGAGGAGGAGGTGCCTGATTCTGCGGCTGCTGATTATTCGCAGCTTGGACTTCAGCACGAATGTCATTCCTCAGTTGAGGAAGTAGGGCTTGCATGGCAGCCTGAATCGCAGCATTGAGCTGCTCTTGCTCGCGTGTGAGAACCATCTGACAGTATAACATAAAACATATGATTAACAGTTCAAACATAAACTATATAAAAGAAAAATTTTATGCCAAAATTTCACGAGAAAAATTTTATGCCAGAAAATCTTTGGATGAATGCATGATGCCGTTTTATGAAAACTTTTGATGCTCGAGAGTGAACGCCTTCGGTCAGTTCACTCAAAATAAAAGACATATCGAGGGGACGCCTATGGGTCGGTCCCAAATCTAAAAGTTTCGATAAAACACATGCGACTAAATAGGGCCAGTCCTGTACCAACCATTACTTAGTCAAAAACCCTGTAACAATGACATGTATATGTATGCTTAAAATGATGAATGCATGAAAACAACTGTCAGTTCTAGGAAGACCGTAGTGACTACCCACTAATCACAGGTCATATTTGAGAGCCTACAGGTCGAAGCCTTGGCTCTGATACCATAATTGTAACACCCCATTTTGGAAATGGAATATTACGCATATCATGGCGTGTCATCAAAGCATACAAGGATAAATGTCTAAGCATTATTCAACCATAAAAGGAAATACCGGAAACAAACATCGGTATCCCAAAGTAAAGCTCATCACACACAAACATAAATACTGTAAAAGGAAGGACGAAACAATGTCCAAAGCAACTGTATCAAAGTAAAGGAAATGCATAAAGTAAAGAAAGACAGTAAGGCTTCCAGTCCATATGCACCTACGTTTCAAATCTACGAGCGTCCCTGAGTACCTGCCGTTTTGGGAACATGAAAAGGAAAACGGCTGAGCAAGACGCTCAGTGCACGGATGTACAATATAGCATGAAATAGGATAAGCATGTAACATATAACAGCGGAAGACTAAGTACTGAGTAAACTGGTTAAATAACATGAAAACTGGTTTTATAGTTTGAAAAGCCTTATGTTTAACCTGTGAAAACTGTTTTAACATATAAATACCATAGCCCATATAGGTCATGAAAAGGTCACATGCATGAATACTTGGAGGGGTGACCTCATCATGCTGATTAGAGGGGATGCCTCTAATCAATATACTGATTTGGGTAGGAGGGATCAGCTCCTTGTGAAGGATGCAAGGCACACACCACATTCACCATGATAAACTGAATAAAACATGTAACTAGGATGCACCCATACGCCCCGACTGATATAATAATATGGCCAAACTGAAAAGGGACGCCACGAGCAATCACTCCGCCGTGGGGAAGTCATAACATCGGTGCCTCCAATGCTATGGTTATGGTACCTCCATAACTAGGTGAAACTGGTCATGCTTGTATATGGCTATAGTTTATGCTAAATTAACATAAGCAGTTCAAAACAATAAAACAAATGCTGGGGAAAACAGTTGGCTGCATACGGGGAATCCTAATAAGGAAAGAATGTCCATACTGAAAGGACGGGAATCCGTACCTCAAGTCCAGTGAAATGAACGGAAGAAAGACTCCTACTTCTGGATCACTAATGCTACATGAATACACACGTGTATAAGTATCGATTCACTGATTACGTACTGGGTTCTGTGTCTTGTTATAGCTGATTTGGTATGTTTTAGGTCCTGGTTCACAGTTTAAAGCCTTAAACTGTGTTTATCTTGTATTTCTGGTTTATCTGATTAAGTATTACTTGTGTTTCATGTATTAATATACTTACTGTATAATAATAAGTAACTTTCCAAAAATAGCAGGTTTCCAAAAATAGAAAGTTTCCAAAAATAGAAAGTTTCCAAAAATAGAAAGTTTCCAAAAATAGAAAGTTACCAAAAATAGAAAGTTTCCAAAAATAGAAAGTTTCCAAAAATAGAAAGTTTCCAAAAATAGAAAGTTTCCAAAAATAGAAAGTTTCCAAAAATAGAAAGTTTCCAAAAATAGAAAGTTTCCAAAAATAGAAAGTTTCCAAAAATAGAATTTACTGCCTAAAATAGATTAGTTTCTAAAAATAGAAAGTTTCCAAAAATAGATCAGCTGCCTTAATTAAATAAGTTTCCATATATAGAAGGTTTCCATAATTAGATTAGCTGCCTGAAATAGATTGATTTCCATATATAGAAGGTTTCCATAATTAGATTAGTTGCCTTATTTAATTAAGTTTCTATAAATAGAAGTTTCCATAATTAGAATTAAGCTGATTTCATAAGCTAACATATAAGTCTAAGTGTTATAAGCTTACTACTTAAGTCATATGATATAGTGTATAGTTTAATTATTATTTCATGTATTTTAATTAAACTATAGGTTAAGCATTTTAATTAAAGTGTAACATGTATTAATTAAAATGAAATGAAATACTTAGGTTAAAATGTGTATTATTATTAATAATAATATAACCTAAGTCATGTCTAAATTAATTAATTATAGGCATGTTTTAATAATTAATTAATTATAACTTATAACATAAAATACTTAGGTTAATTTAATGTCATGATAAACTAATAATTAAAATAACCTAAGTCATGATTTAATTAATATTTCATGTTATTAATTAATTATATCCTAAGTTCATGATTCATAAAAATTACATGTAACATAGATCATGATTTTAACCAACGAACCGTGAATCGGGTATGAATTTGACACCGTACCCTGGGCCAAACCCGGGGCACCCGTGTCCCCTTGCTGCCGTGGGTCCCACATGAGCCAACCAAGACCAATTGTGGTCTTGGTGGTGGCGGCAATAGCAAACCAACCCCCCTCGGGTTTGTTTTGCTAGGCGGCTAGAAACAAACACCCCTTTAAATCATTCCTTGATTTTATTTAATACTAAAACATGTTAGATCAATGATTAATTATCTTGTTTTCATAAGAAAATAAAATAACATGTTCATGAAAATAAATCAAAGATCAAAAGAATCAAAAGAATTAAAAAGAAAGGTTAGAAAGGTATACCACTATGTAGCTTAGAAAAAGGATGAACAAACACGTATTCTAACACTTGTTTTTAAGATCAAAATCAATCAAACACCCACTTATGGTGGTGTAAGGGTGGCGGCACAATAAGGAGAAAAAGAGAGGAGAAAACTCTTTTTAGGGTTTTATGTTTATTTCTTGAACAATGAAAATGAAAACATGTTTTTACTTTTACCCCCCTTAACTTGAAAAGTCCATGGGCTAAGCCCATTACATGCATGTGTGCCGTGGGTATGGGGGCCCCATATGGGGTACCCGTACCTTTCTCGTGTCCCGATGTTTCGTGTTCGTTCGTGGTTAAACGTGCTCGTGTTTAACGTGTTTCTGTTTCTTTTAACGTGTCGTTTATCGTAAACTTAACGCTCGTAAATATATTATAAGTATTTACGTAATTATTTTAGTTAGTATTTTAAATGGTGTTCATGATTTAATTATGTTCACGTGATATATCATTAACTGTTTATCATGGGTTCGTACGTAATCGATACTTGTCATGACATACACGTATGCACTTGCTTGATTATTAGCACATGAATGTGATCAATACTACATGAGGTAAGTTTTAATCTAGAACGTACGATCTTAAGGGCACTATTCATGGTAAAAGCATGCGGGTTTTACAGCTCCTGATCCTACAACCAAGTCTGGTAGCATGGTAGAAGCCGTTCTTCATTCTTTTGTGGCCGATGTTGATGCTCAACAACAACTTGCTTTTGATGACTTAAAACAGGTCGATAAACTTGACCTGGATGAAATGGATCTTAAATGGCAGATGTCCATGCTCACTCTTAGGGTTCACAAGTTTGAGAAGAATGCAAGCCGAAAATTCAATTACAACCCAAGGGAGCCAGTAAGGTTCGACAGAAGCAAGGTTCGATGCTATAACTGCTAGCAGCAAGGTCACTTTGCAAGGGAATTCCCTAGCAAGAATGACCAGGAGAAGAGCAGATACTCAGCTTTTAAGGTTCAGGAGGTAAAAGATGACAAGAAGGCATTGGTATCTGTTAACTCTATGGTTAACTGGAATGATCATCAGACTACCACTTTGGAATCAGCTGAGTCCTCGACTGACGTGTTTGTAATGATTGCTGGGAATCTATCTGATGCAGAGGAAGCAGACGAGTTTGCTCTTATGGGCATCTCACCTCAGGTACAACATTGTCCTCTTGGTTGTCATGATAAATATTAAGAATTGTTGTCCCAATATAATGACTTAAATGATCAGAATGATAAGTATTTTTTAGAGGTTCAAGCCTATAAGGCTTCTTTAAACACATTGGAACAACGAAAGATGTGGCTACAAGATACTCAACGTGAGTATGAGGATAAAATTAGGATACTGAGCATCGATTTAGAAAACACAAAAAATATGCTTAAATATACAGAAAAGGTAAAAGATGCCAGTATCAAAGAAAAACAGGAGATGCAAGAAAGATTAGATGCTACAATGTTGAGATTTGAAAAATGGCAAAATGCACCTAAAAATCTTTCAAAATTAATCAATAGTAGCATGTCTTGTAGGACTAAAAGAGGGTTAGGACTTGATAAATATATTGATTCAGAAGATGTGTTTGATTTATCTTTTTCGAGTGTCTTTGATGCCGACAAAGAGGAAGAGGGAGAACCTAGTTACAATAGGTTTAAACCAGCAGCAGAAATGCATGCTGTCCCTCCACCTCTTATTGGAACTTTCATGCCCACTTCTAGGCATAATGACTTGGATGGATCACAAATGCATGAGTCCCCAAAAAGTTCTACTAATACTAATGACTTTGTCTCGTGTACTTTCAGTGACAAAGCCAGTGACTCTGTATCAAGTGGTTCAAGTGAAGAGTCGAGACCTACAAGTTCCAAGTCGAATGATCATGCTGCTACTGGTGCTAGGAAGTGTGAAGAAAGAGTTACTTTTAAGTCTACTGTGTCTGGTCCTAGTTTATTGAGTCCTAGGAAGATTGATTCTCCTAGAATTGTGTGTAATAAAGTTAGCAGTATGAAACAATGTCATTTTAATAAAAGGTCGATTAAAACATGTTTTGTTTGTGGAAGTGCATTTCATTTGATTAAAGATTGTGATTATTATGACAAACATTCTTCTGTTCATCAAGCATTTCCTACTCCTGGTCCACCAGGAGTTGCTCCATATTCTTCTAGAAGACTCAATCCTAGTGCTCAATCGTTTTCTTCTTCTAGAAGGACCTCTCTATTAGATTCTGATCATTGGAGAAACATTGGATTAACAACAAATAGAACCACCAGTAACTATTTTTAGAATTTTAATCCAATTTATCCACATAATTTTGACCACATGTATTTTGGTTTGGGAAATTTGGGAACTGCTGTTAGGCCCTCAGCAGGTTGTTCTTGGTCAAACAATAATACCAATATGATGCATAGGCAACCAAAGAACAACGGTGGATCTCATAAATCTTCTTGGCTCTCTACTAAAGATCCACAAGGCAGGCTCAAACCTAAAAAGGTTTGGGTCCCCTTAAGACACTAACTTTTGCATTTTTATTATCTTGTTGTTGTAGGTTACTCCATACCAAGATCCTACTCTAGGAATTGTTGATAGTGGTTGCTCTAGGAGCATGACAGGAAATAAAAGTCTTCTCTCTAACTTTGTACCATTTCAAGGCGGCAAGGTCTATTTTGGTGGAGGTGAAGGAAGGATCACTGGCAAAGGAACAATTCAGACGCCCAATCTTAATTTTGAGCAGGTCTACTATGTGGAAGCACTTCAGCACTTCAACTTGATATCTGTCTCTCAGATTTGTGACAAGAAGCAGTTTGTTCTCTTTACGGATACTGATGCACTTGTGCTATCCAAAGACTTTAAACTTCCGGATGACTCACAGGTTCTGCTCAGAATCCCTAGAAGACACAGTCTCTATAGCATCAAGCTGAATGAAGTCAACCCTACTGGTCAACTAGCATGTTTGGTTGCTAAAGCCTCAGAAGATGAAGCCACTCAATGGCACAGAATGATGGGGCATGTGAACTTCAAGACCATTCACAAACTAGCAAATATGAATCTGGTGTCTGGTTTACCTCCCAAGTCATTTTGAACTGATATTAATTGTATTGCTTGTAGCAAAGGCAAACAACATAAAGCATCCTTCAAGGCCATTACTGCTCTCAGCCTTATAACTGAACCATTGCAGCTACTACACATGGATTTATTTGGTCCTACCTCTATTAGGAGCATTGACCACAAACAATTCTGTCTGGTGGTAACTGATGGATATAGCAGGTTTACGTAGGTGTTCTTCATGGCTGCCAAGAGTGAGACCTACTCAATTCTTAGAGATTTTCTTACCCTTATAGAGAATCAGTTGTCCAAGAAGGTTAAAGGTATTCGTTGTGATAATGGAACCGAGTTCAAAAATAAAGACCTCATAGCACTTTGTAATTCTAAAGGCATCAAAAGAGATTATAGTGCAGCAAGAACTCCTCAACAGAACGGCGTGGCAGAAAGAAAGAACAGGACTCTAATAGAAGCAGCAAGAACAATGCTTGCCGATTCCAAGCTTCCAACCATGTTCTAGACAGAAGTTGTTAATACTGCAAGTTATGTTTTGAATAGAGTTTCTATTACAAATCCTCACAAGAAGAGTCCTTATGAGCTACTAACAGCCAAAGTTCCAAATATTGCTCATTTGAAGCCATTTGGGTGTCCTGTCACCATTCTGAATACTAGTGACTATTTGGGGAAGTTTGATGGCAAGGCAGATGAAGGATACATTGTGGGATATTCAGCTTACTCTCGGGCTTATCGTGTCTACAATCTCCAAGGCAAGCGAGTAATTGAAACTATTAATCTCAGGTATTTTGAAGAGAAGTCAAACATTCAAGGCAAGGGTCCTGAATGGTATTTTGATCTTGATTATCTTAGTGATTCATTAGGATATTTTCGTTTCAAAACTAACCATGATGCAGGTCCACAAGTGTTTGCAACTTCTAGTACAGGTGCTCACTCTAGTCTTTCCGACTCAGATGACGAGGATGATATTTTTGTGGTTCCATCCTACTCCACCACAGTCTCTCCTACTCCTCCTAGTGATGCAACTTCATTGGATGTATTGGATTCACAAGTAGCTCTTGACACCCTAATCAAACAACAACAAGAAGCTACTACAGCAGATGCTCAAGGTGGCTTTGAGTTTCCCTTGAATACGCCTACTGACAAAGCTGCTCCTAGTACCCCAGCTACTACTCCTAGTTCTAGTTTAACACCTATTGGTATTCCGGCTAGTGAGTCTGCTTCTCATACTCGATTCTCCAGTCCTTCTGATTTGGGGAACCATCAAAAGAAGTCTTCTACCAAGCTGGATGATATTCATAAACAACCAATAGATGGCATTTTCAACGCTGCTTCATATGATGCTGACTTTGTTGGGGATCTCAATAACTTGGCACCAGAAGTGGAGGTAGCTTCCAATCCAGTGTTGCAATCACACAAAGATCACCTTACCACTCAAATCATTGGAGATCCTGGTTCTACTGTCAAGACACGCAGAATGCATAAGAAGTCCTCGTCTGATCATCATGCTCTTGTGAGCCATATTGAAGATCAAAAGCGTAATAATCACACGGACTTTCAACATTGTTTGTTTGCTTGTTTTCTTTCACAGGTGGAACCTAGATCAGTCACTCATGCTCTTGAGGATCAAAGTTGGGTGGAGGTATGCAGGAGGAAATGCAACAATTCTTGTTTTAGAATGTTTGGGTTCTAGTTGACTTACCAGATGGAAAGACAGCAATCAATACCAAATGGATTCTCAAGAACAAGAAAGATGCACAGGGAATTGTAGTGAGGAATAAAGCTAGGCTTGTCGCACAGGGCCACACTCAAATTTAGGGCATTGACTACACTGAAGTTTTTGCCCCGGTTGCTAGGATTGAGGCTATTCCTCTGTTTTTGGCTTTTGCTTCTTATGTGGGCTTTACGGTTTTTCAGATGGATGTCAAGAGTGCATTTCTCTATGGCAAGATTGATGAGGAGTGTATGTCACTCAACCTAAGGGCTTTGTAGATCCACTTCATCCCAAGAAAGTTTACAATGTGGTCAAGGCTCTTTATGGATTACATCAGGCTCCTAGAGCTTGGTATGAGCGTCTTTCAACTTTCTTGTTAAAGAATGGCTATAGAAGAGGTACTATTGATAAAACACTATTTCTTAAGAGGAATACCAAGGACATTATCCTTGTTCAGGTTTATGTGGACGATATTATCTTTTGTTCTACTAAGAAGGAATGGTGTGATGAGTTTGAACACTTGATGAAAGGCGAATTTCAGATGAGTGCTATGGGAGAGCTTTCCTTCTTCCTTGGTCTTCAAGTCAAGCAACAGTCGGATGGGATCTTCATCAGTCAAGATAAATATGTTCATGAGATCCTTCAGAAGTTTGACATGGATCCTCTTAGACTAGCAGCAACTCCTTATGAAGTTGCTAAAGTCAAACTCAAGAATGAGCCAGATCCCCCGGTCAATGTTCACATGTACAGGTCTATGATTGGCTCACTCATGTATTTGAGTGCATCACGTCCGCATATCATGTTTGCAGTAAGTGCTTGTTCTAGACATCAGGTGGCTCCAACGGTTTCTAACTTGAATGCAGTTAAGAAGATTTTCAAGTATATCAAGGCTCAACCCAAGCTGGGTTTGTGGTATCCTAAAGAATCACCTTTTGTTCTTGAAGCATATAGTGATAGTGACTATGCAGGTGCTAATAATGACAGAAAGTCTACTACTGGTGGTTGTCAATTTTTGGGTCGAAGACTTATTTCATGGCAATGCAAGAAACAGACGATCGTAGCCACTTCTTCAACAGAAGCTGAATACGTTGCTGCTGCTAGCTGTTGTGGACAAGTTTTGTGGATCCAAAATCAGATGTTGGATTATGGGTTCAATTTTAAGAACACCAAAATTTTCATTGACAATCAAAGCACTATCTGCATTGTGAAGAATCCTGTTTTTCATCAACGTACAAAGCATATTGAAATTCAGCACCATTTTATACGGGATGCCAATGAGAAGAGGTTGATACAGGTTCTTAAAGTTCATACGGATGATAATGTTGCTGATTTATTGACAAAAGCCTTTGATGGTCCTCGGTTCAACCACTTGGTGGTTCACATTGGGATGGTCAATCCTTGAGGTCTAGGATTGAGGGGAGGCTAAGCCTAAGGGGAGGCTTCGTGTACATATTTATTTGCACAGACTAACATCTTGGTAGATTTTAACAACATATTGCATTTGTTCTGGTGGTGTGTGTTACTCATGGTGGAGGTTTTTGCTCACTTCTGATGGTTATATTCATTCATGACTGGCTTCTAGTCCTTATTGGATAGCTTCTAGTCATCATTAGCTGGCTTCTGGTGGATGCAAATCCTTCTTTGTCAACTAGTGGTTGCCTTCTGGTACCGGTTTGGGACACTGTTCAATTTGTTGACTTCTGTTGACCACATTCTGCTTCTAGTATTGACCATTGTGCGGTTTGACTTTTAGTCAACGCATTCAAATTCTGGTATATATCATCTTATTTGACTTTGGTAAATTGGAATTTGCAAATAATGTTAAAAGGGGCAAGTGGTTACTTTGCAATAACTGCCTAATTTGAAAGGGCAACCCCCATTATTAGGGGTCAATGAACAGTTACTCCCACCATTATTTATGGTCAATTAACCTTTCTTGACTCATTCATCTCACTCATAACACACACACATCCGATCCTACTCTCTCAAACCCTAACAAATCATCTTCCATTCCTATTAATCAAGATCCATGGCTGCCCTGGTATACCAACCTGCTCACAACAAGGTCGCCTATCTAGGAGATGGTCCACACCGTGATGATTTCACTGACATTCTGGATTTCATTGAGGCTTCAAACCTCAGGTATGCTTTTACTGTATGTCCCACTATTTATGATAGTGTCATTCGTCAGTTTTGGGCTTCTGCTCGTCTTGTGGTCGTGGTTGGTCGTCCACGTGAAATCCATGCTACCATAGATGGACGTTCATACGTGGTTTCTGAAGCTTCTATTCGTAGTTCCCATCATCTTCAAGATGAAGGTGGTGTTGTTTTCATCCCCAATGCGGAGGTGTTGGAGGGGATGGCTGCTATTGGGTATAATCATGGGGGGAAGTTTAACTTCCAAAAGAATAGGTTTTCCCCCCAATGGAAGCTTCTAGTCCACTTTCTGATTCATTGTTTAAGCCCCAAGTCTGGGAGTTGGGATGCTTTTCCTACTCCTTTGGCTACTGGTCTAATATGCTTAGCACAGGGTAGGGTATTTAATTTCTCTCGTTATTTGTTTGAGGGGATGGTTAGTAATCTGTCTAGTGTTGGTTCTAGGAAGAAGTTTCTGATGTATCCTAGGTTTTTACAACAGATACTTGTTTGTATACCTCGTGATAGTGCGGAACATGAGCCTTCTAAGCTTACTGCTAAAGTATACTATAATATGGCCCATGGGTTTAGCGGGGAGTGGAGGCCCCTTACTGATGCCATGTTGGGCCTTGCTCAGAGTCCTCCTGATGTTGTTGTTCCTCCGGTTGAACAAGCCGAGGAGGAACCTCAGTTAGGTGATGACCCAATGGAGGAGGAGAATCCTGCTGGTGGTGCTCCTCATGTGGTTGCGGAAGAGCTGGTTGAGGAGATGGTGGTTGAAAGGCCATCCACTTCCAAGGCTGCTCCTTCTTCATTGCCACATTCGTCTCCATTTGTGGAGACTCCCCCTCCTAGTCCTGCTCCACCCTCTTCTGATAAGCCTTCTGGTGCTGGTGCTCAAAATGATGACCCATTTATTGCTTCTAGTTCCAATGAAGCCTTCCCAGACCCAAGTCCTCTTGGTGGGAAAGCGGAGGAGCCTATTATACTTACTTCTTTAATTGATCTTATGCACAGGTATCATGCACGGATTCTTTCCTTGGAAGCAGATTGAATCAACATCGTAAGCTTACTCAGGAATTTGTTCTTCCCATGGCTGACCGGATCAAAGCATTGGAAACACAACAAAGGCGAAGGAAGAAGCATGTGGTTCACTCTGATTCTGATGAGGAGGTTAAGGATTGTGTTAAGGATGGTTTGACTTTGTTGGCAAAGGCTGCCTTTGCTGATAAGTTGTATGATGATCTGCCGATTCCTCCTACTTCCTCCAACATTCCTTCTCCTGCTGCTATTCCCACACCAATGGAAGGTGCTGCTGGTCCTACTGCTGGTTCCACTGCTGGTCCAACTCATGATCCAAAGGGGAAGGCCCCCATGACTGATGCTCCCTCACCACCTCGCAAGCATACACGCAGACTGCTTGAGGAGGATAGGTTAGGTGAGGATGCTGCTCAAAGGATGCAAGCCGAAATTGATCAAGCTGCTCGGGCTGAGGAGGAAGCTCTTCAACAGCAGAGACGTGAATAGGTGCAGCATGATGCTATGCATTGGAATGATAGCGATCGGATGCGGGTGTTGACTATTCTTACCAAGGATTATTCCCAGTTCACTGATCTTTTGGGTTCGGATGTGGATGAGCATAACTGTATTCCTCGAGCCATGGTGTTAATGCGCAAGCAGCAGTTGGCGCTTGCTGCACAACTTCATGAGAAGCGTAATAACAGACCTTTGTCGAAAGCTGAGGAGCGAAAGCAGATGCAGCGATATGTGAAGTATCAGTCGGCTGCCTATTTCACTACTGGTTGGAAGTGGGACAGGGTTAGGGCTTTGTCTTTTAATGAGCTTAAGGCGCTCTATGAACGAATGGTCAAGCATCAGAGCACCCCAATTCCGGAGCGATTCATCTATCGTCCTTCTCCACGTGTGGTGCCTACTTCTAACCCTGCTGTTGCTACTGGTTCTACATCTGATGCTACTCCTGGTTCTGCTGCTATTCCATCGGTTGTTGATGCTTCTACAATTGGTACCACCCCTACACCCTCGGTTGCTCCTCCTGTTTCTTCTCTAGGTCCTACTACCACCACCACCTTTGCTACCACTACCACCACCACTGCTACACCTGCTATGACATCACCATCACCTGCTATGGCATCACCATCACCACCCGTGCCTGGTCCTCAACCTATTCCTTCTTCTAGTGCAGCTCCTGTTGATCCTTTGGGTGGGCAAACTATTGATTCTACTTCTACTGCTCCCACTCCTGCTGCTCAGGTAAAGGTAAAGGTTGAACCCTCGCCTAGTGATCCCACTCCTCGCCGTTCCATTCATAAGAAATTGGCTAGACGTGCTAGACGTGGCAAGACTGTTCCCTATGAGAAGCGTTCTCCCGAAAATCTTATTGATGCAGCTTCTGATAGTGACTCCGATTTGCCTTTGGGTAATGGATATATTACCGGTTGGACGGTTACTGATACATGGGTTTTCTATGGGTTCAGATTTTATCTCTCAGTCCTCTCGAATTGATCTTGGCCTTAAGTGGAATGATTGTTCTTGGTTAGTAAATAAAAGTTTGGTTTTCTAATCTACTAAACGTTAAGATGTAATAAAATTAATTTAATTGACAATTAATAAAAACTTGAACTTGAATTTAAATTAAAATTAAGACTGAAATTAAAGTTAAATTTACAGTTAAAATATAAATTGTAAATTGTAAAATAAAAGTTAAGTAAAGAAACAGTTAAACAGTAAAACAGTAACACTATCAGAAAGTTGATTCGGAAGTTTTAACCTTGATTCAAAACTTTGCTCATTCGGAAGTTTTCACTCGGAACACCTTGATTCGGAACTTTGTTCGGAAGTTAGGTTTATCCGGAACTTAACATTCATTCGGAACTTCAGGTTCGTTCGGAAGTTTTTGGTTCATCCGGAACTTAGAAACTCATTCGAAACTTTTTAGAAAACACACTCATCCGGAACTTTAGTTCATTCGGAACTTTCTATTCATCCGGAACTTTTGGCTTATTCGGAACATTCTACTGACTCGGAACTTTTTGAAAGAAAACTCATGCGGAACTTTTTAAAACACATTCATTCGGAACCTACTGTTCATTCGGAAGATTGTAACTCATCCGGAACTTTGTGGTTCGTTCGGAAGTTTGTGACTCATTCGGAACTATTTTATTCACTCGGAACTTTTAACCTAAGCAGCTCATTCGGAAGTTTGGTGTTCATCCGGAAGATTGGTGTTCATCCGGAAGTCTGGAAACACAGGTACAGTAACAAACCCCGAAGAACAAGGAAACTAGTTTTAATCCAAAAATCACCAAGTTTTTCACCAAAAACTTAAATAAATCAATCACAAAGCATCTACTAACCATAAACTACAAATCCCATCAACAAAAACACAAATCCCAACAACTTTTGAAGATCAAAGTCAATAAAATAAGAACTTAAGAACTTGAAGATAAAGATGATGATGAACAAGATGAAATGGAAAGATTAAACAAAGAACTTGTATTGAATGATTAATGTTTTAACAAGATCAAACAAGGATTAAAATAACAAGATTGGAAAAACAAAGATTAAAATCACCAATCACCCTAATGGTGATGGTGATGAAGCGAACTAAAAAGGGAGAAAAAGTGGGGAGAAAGAAAACTAAAACTAAACTGACTAAAATGTGTGAGGGGTGAGCTTTATATAGGCTTGTCTTTTGGTTGGTGAGTGGGCTTTCTCCCGTTCTTCTTGTCTTCTCGTCTTTTCAGAAAAGTTGACGTTTTCGATTCTGATTCGGGATTTGTTGTCGATTAAATTCAACTCGTCTTTTAATTTCTTCGTTTAATAGACTTGAGTTTCTTCGACTTATGAAAATCTTCCATCTTTGGTCCTTTTCTTCGATAAATCTTCGGATAGGCCCAGTGACTTCAAATCTTTTGCATCTCTTGGACAATAGACTTTATCTTGAGTCCTTTTCTTCGGTAAAACCCGTGCAATTCCCATGTTTTCTTCAATATTCATCCGGTTGGCTCTGAAAACACAATAAACACAAAAACCACGCATAATTCCAAACAAATGATATTAAATACGTGTTTTGGTCTCGTTTTAGCCAGGATTAAGTGGTAAAAGGATGGGTGTTTACACACCCATCAAATCCCCTACACTTAACCATTGCCATGCCCTCATGCAATGCTTAGTGATAAAGCAATTTTACACTTTTCTCATAATTAATCAACCTTGGCCTTATTAAAATACTACTAAACAAAAATTAAAGTACTAAAAGAAATTAAAACTTAAAAGGATAGAAAACCATTTTCACTTGAAAATAGCTACATGGAAATAACTTGCAAAGAGATCAATGACTTACATTAGGGCTTTTGTGCTGCGAAGATTTATCACCCTCAAGTTTCACGTTCCCCAAACTAAGCTTAAAAACGAGATCATTGTTATTATAAGTTAGCAATTCAAACACTTACACACATGGCTTAAATGCTTAAACTCCCTTATTCCTAGGTGTATCTCTTATATTTTATTTTTGTCTTAGAATGATCATGAAGATGCATTTTTGGACTTATTTCGATAGTTTATTTAGGCTGAAAGCAAAGTAGGACGATTTGATCAATAGTTAGCTAAAGGACAAAATCTTTTAAAACTGCTTCTCAGGATATCAAAAAGTTCATATCTTGGCATAACTTGGTTCACGATTTGAGACCTTTCTCGGGCCGATATTTGGCATGTACTTCATACTTCATATCTTCGAGAGACGTTCTTGAGATAATGGTCTTCTCATCATAATAGAGTTTCTTCACTTGGAGACTTTTGAGGGGTACTCCAACTTTGTTGACCACGACTTCATGATTATTTCTTCAATCTCTAATTGGGATTTTGAGATACAACGATCCGCCTCCTTTTCGGACTTGGATCTATTTATCCTCATACCTTGTTAGGGTCTTTTCGGATAGACTTCTCCATGATCTTTATGGGAGTTGATTGCTTTTCGTCGTGAGTCTTGATCCTTCATATTGATTTTAGGAATAATTCTTTTCACATCACTTTGGATCTTCAACAATAAAATTGAATTCTCATGCCTTGTTAGGGCCTTTTCGGACTCGCCAATCTTCGCGCCCCGCTTCATAAGTTATGCCTTGGCTATGAACTTTATCATTACCAAGCAACTTTTAAACGATCTTGGGCTAGAAGCTAAGTAACTTTTCAAATCGTACGACCTTACTTATTGCAGATAAATTATTAGCAAGTGATGGGAGAATAGGCAAATAATTACACCAAGTGAGCTTGTGCAAGAATACCGCCTTATAATTGACTCTATCATTTCTCGTCCTCCACAATTTAAAATCTCAAGTAATGAGACTCGTGGACACTTAGCCTAATAAACCAATTAAGGTCTACATGGTTAAGGATACTAGCTAGAATAAACTTGGATAAGTCTATTCGGGTTGAGTCAAAATAAACGCAACGGGCCTAATATGTCAAAGACTTCTAAACTAGCTACACCACTTTATTAATATTTCTGACTTTATTGCGGGATATATACATATGAAAGCAACGATAAAAATTTAAAAATTACGACTAAATGGCCAAAGTTAATAAAAAATTTGAAAAATGTGATTTTCCGGTTAATAGAAGGCATTTTCATGGAAAAGTCCTCTTAAAACTTCGATAGAAGTCCCCCCTACACTTAAGATAAACATTGTCCTGAATGTTTAAGCATGTGGGAAAAGTTTCCCCTACACTTATGACATTGTGCACGTTGGTTAGCTCAAGTTAAGGATGGGACGACTAAAGTGATCAATTTCAAATGTGAGTATGAAGAAAATTGAATCACGATAGTTGAGAGATAGAACCGGATTTCGGATAACACGGGAGCACGGTTCTTCAAAGTTTCCAAGAGTGCACTTATCCCTGTAATCACATCACCACATAAAAACAAAGACTCTATAGAGGCTCCCCTACACTTAGGGGGTTAAAACATAAAAGGATAGATACTCGGGCTGCCTCCCGAGGAGCGCATGTTTTTGATAACCGAGTCACGAGCCTGACTCGACCCAAAATTAGTTCATGGGGAACGTGGTGAGGGTTGGAATCACCTCATGAGAGGTGTCCTCACCAAAGTACAACTTCACTCGTTGGCCATTCACCTTAAAATTAGGTCCATTAGGTTGAGCGAGCTCGAGAGTACCATATGGAAAAATTTGGGCAATGGTGAATGGGCTGGACCAACGAGATTTGAGCTTTCCCGAGAAGATTTTCAACCGAGAGTTAAAAAGTAAGACTTTGTCTCCAACATGGAACTCTTGGTTTTTAATCTTAGAGTCGTGAATGAGCTTAGTCCTTTCCTTATAGATTAAAGAATTTTCATAAGCCTCATTACGGAGTTCATTCAGCTCATTGAGTTGGATCTTGCGTAGGTCACCGGCTTTGTTTATATCAAAATTAGCCCACTTCAAGGCCCAGTAAGCCTTGTGCTCCAACTCAATGGGGAGGTGGCACGCTTTCCCGTACACAAGACGATAAGGCGTACAGCCGATCGGGGTCTTGTAAGCAGTACGGAAAGCCCACAAAGCATCATCAAGTTTATCAGCCCATGAGGCATGATGCTCTCCCACGGTTCTTTCCAGAATTCGCTTAAGTCCTCGGTTGGATATTTCAGCCTGGCCATTAGTTTGTGGGTGGTAGGCTGTGGAAAGACGATAATTTACACCGTAGTTATCCATGACTCTTGCGAATTGGTCATTGCAAAAATGAGTCCCACGATCACTAATAATGGCACGAGGCACACCGAATCTAGCGAATAGAGCTTTCAAAAAGTTACAAACCACCCGTGCGTCATTAGTGGGTAAAGCTTTGGCTTCAACCCATTTGGAGACGTAGTCAACGGCTACAAGGATGTATTTGTTTCCTTTAGAAGAAGGGAATGGCTCCATAAAGTCGATACCCCAAACATCAAAGATTTCACACTCTTGAATGAAATTCTGAGGCATCTCATCTTTATGTGTGATCGTGCCTTGTTTTTGGCAAACATCACATCTTTTAACCATATCATGAGCGTCACGATATATGGAGGGCCAATAAAATCCCGAATCAAACACTTTTTTGGCGGTGTAGTTGGGACCAAAGTGACCACCGGTGGGTCCTTTGTGGCAAGCATCAAGGATTTCAGACGCAGCCGGTCCGTCAACACATCGGCGGATAATCAGGTCGGCACATTGTTTGAATAGGTAAGGGTCGTCCCAAAAGTAAGTCTTGATGTCGGTGAAGAACTTTTTCTTTTGTTGAGACGTCAACCCTTCCTTGAGAATTCCTCCCGCCAAGTAGTTTGCAAAGTCCGCAAACCACGGGGTTTCATTCGACTTCGGGTTTATAGACATTAAGGTCTCCAAGGAAAAAGAATCATTGATTTCTTTGTTCGGATGATCCCCTTGGTAAGGATCCTCAAGTCTGCTAAGATGGTCCGCAGCTAGGTTTTATGCTCCTTTTTTGTCGCGAATTTCGATTTTAAATTCCTGGAGTAGCAAAACCCAGCGAAGAAGTATTGGTTTGGAATCTTGCTTTGTCAACAAGTACTTCAGCGCGGAATGATCGGTATACACAATAGTGGTAGAAAGGACAAGATAGGGGCGAAATTTTTCAAAAGCATAGACAACAGCTAAAAGCTCTTTTTCGGTTGCCGTATAATGCAATTGTGCCCCCGTCATTGTCTTGCTAGCGTAATGGATCGGTTGGAAGTGTTTGTTCACTCTTTGTCCAAGAACCGCTCCAATAGCAAAATCACTAGCATCGCACATCAACTCAAAGGGTAGCTCCCAATTAGGGGTAACCAAGACGGGTGCCTTAGTTAGCTTATCCTTAAGCGAGTTGAAGGCTTCAAGACACTCTTTGGAGAAGATAAAAGGAGTATCTTTTTCCAAGAGGTGGGTCATCGGGCGAGCGATTTGAGAAAAATCTTTGATGAATCGACGGTAGAAGCCCGCATGACCCAGGAAACTTCTCACACCCTTCACGGTTGAAGGTGGAGGCAACTTTGCGATAACATCGACTTTAGCACGGTCTACTTCAAGACCGGCTTTCGAGATCTTATGTCCAAGCACGATGCCTTCTTTTACCATAAAATGGCATTTTTCCCAATTCAGAACTAGGCGAGTGTCTTCGCACCGCTTGAGCATACGTTCCAAATTGGCAAGGCAAGAAGAGAATGAATCCCCGAAGACCGAGAAATCATCCATGAAGACTTCCATGGTGTGTTCCACCATGTCATGGAAGATAGCTAACATGCACCTTTGGAAAGTCCCGGGCGCATTACATAAGCCAAAAGGCATTCTTTTGTAAGCAAATGTGCCATAGGGACAAGTGAATGTCGTCTTCTCTTGATCTTGGGGATCGATGGGTATTTGGAAATAACCCGAGAAACCATCAAGAAAGCAGTAATATTCATTACCGGCTAAACGTTCAAGCATTTGGTCCATAAAAGGTAGAGGGAAATGATCCTTTCTCGTGGCATCATTGAGTTTGCGGTAGTCTATACAAACTCTCCACCCAGTAACGAGACGAGTTGGAATCAACTCGTTGTGTTCATTGGGAACAACGGTTATTCCGCCCTTTTTGGGCACACAATGGATTGGACTAACCCATGGGGAATCCGAAATAGGGTAAATCATACCCGCATCAAGAAGTTTGATAACCTCTGTTTTGATGACTTCATGGATTTTTGGATTCACCCTTCGTTGGCTTTGAATTGTGGGCTTAAAGTCGTCCTCCATGAGAATTTTGTGTGTGCAGAAGTGAGGATCAATTCCACGAATATCCGAAATCTTCCAAGCAATAGCCTTCTTATGATCTTTCAACACGGCGACAAGTCGGGCTTTCTCTTCATCCTTCAAATCCTTAGCAATGATGACTGGCGACTTCTTCTCTTCTTCAAGGAATACATACTCAAGATGGGGCGGCAACTCCTTAAGTTCTAGATCCGGAGGATTGTCGACGGGAGGCGTATTCGAAGTCGGAGTATCGATAGCAATAACCGTGGGAGATGGAGGAGAAGGATTGTCTTCTTTGAGAAGGTTTTTAATGAAGCTGAGATCTTCATCCCAATTGGTAGTAGAATCGTCATTGTCTAAATGCACATCTCCCATGGTGGCTTCCAAATCTTTCCAAAGGAAATCACTTTCTCCAAATAGAGATAGTGATGAGTCGATAGATGAAACGGTCTCAACATTGGGAAGAGAGGTAGGAATACTTTTACAAGCATCTTTGAAGTGTTCTTCACAAGCCTCATCAAGAACGTCAATACAATTAACACTCTCGTATGAATAAGGCTGTTTAGAAAGCTTTCCCATGTTGAAGACTACTTTATCGTCACCCACTCTCATAATAAGCTCACCAGCTTCAACATCGATGAGAGTGCGACCGGTCCTCAAGAATGGACGACCAACAATTAGTGGCACACGGGGGTCCATCTCGTAGTCGACGACAATGAAATCAGTAGGGAAGGTGAATTTGTCGACTCCTACAATGACGTCTTCGGCTATCCCCACTGGATAAGCAACCGTACGGTTAGCTAATTCCAAAGTCATTTTGGTGGGGACTAGCTCTGGGAGAGATAATTGCTTCCAAACACTTAGAGGCATGATATTAATACTGGCACCTAGATCGACTAGGGCCATGCAATTCTCTACTCCCGGGAAATTGCAAGGGATAAGGAAACGACCCGGATCACCAAGCTTAGTTGGCAATTTCCTTAAGAGCACTGCAGAGCAATTCTCATTAAGTTGGGTGTTGGCAATATCGAGGAGCTTTTCCTTGTCGCTCAGAAGATCTTTAAACATTTTCGCGTATTTGGGCATGTGAGCGAGAGCCTCAGCGAAGGAGATATTGAAATTCAATTGTTTGAACATTTTAAGGAAGTTCGAAACCTGAATATCATCCTTGCTCTTTTGCTTCTCTTTCCTCAACCTAGATGGATAAGGTATATTGGAAGAAGAGGAAGGCTTTGTGAGAATAGGATCACTCACAACCACGGGTGGAGGAGGGGTAGAAGGAAGAGGTGGAGAAATTGGGGAAGGAGAAGGATGAGGAATAGGAGCAGGTGACTCGTTCTCCTTAGTCACAACCACCGGTGGAGGTATAAGAAGCTCGGGTTCCTTGGTACCTTTGCCACTTCGAGTGGTGATTGCTTTCATCTCCCCTCTTGGATTCGCAACGGTGTTACTCGGAAGAGTACCCGAAGAAGAGGGTTGATTACCTTGGAAGAAACCAGCCATCATGTTCCTCAGATCATTAGTTTGGCTATCCAACGTGTTTCTCATGTCGGCTCTCAAATCGTTTCCTTGCTTGACCAAGTCTGATTTCAAGTTTCGCACTTCCTGTTGGAGATTTTCCACAATCACATCATTGGTCCTCATGTAGGTTGCAACCTCTTGGTGTAATGCAGTGGTGGTTTAGTTGGGAGGAGCATTGTATGCGGGTGGTTGATAAGCAGGTTGTTGGTAAACTTGGTTGTTACGTTGAGGTGGTTGTTGCTGCTTGTGAGGAGGTATGTATGGTTGTCGAGGTTGTTGTTGTTGTTGAGGAGGGCGATTAAGGTTTTGTTGTTGGTTTGGGTTGGTAGGAGGAAAGCCAGGTGGGGAAAGATAATTGTTGGAGCGGTAGCTAAGCAAGTTACGGTCACCTTGAGGTCTAGCTTGATAAGCAGGTTGAGGATAGGTGCCATATGCCGCATTCACATTCTCATTAGGGTAGTCTTGGGTGGCGGTACAAGTTGTGTAAGAGTGAGGACCACCGCATATCTCACAAGGTTGGCTGACAGCGTTCACTTGAGCGTTTTTGGCGTTGTTGCTGTTGTTGTTGCTGACGGTGTGGGTGACAAGCGATTCAAGAAGCGTAGTGATTTTGTCCAATCGCTTGTCGCTGTCACTTGTGCTAGCACTAGCGATATTGGTCCGAACACTCTTGGTTTGCACACGAGATTTATTCTCAATGATGTCCCAAGCAGCATTGGAAGTCTTAGCCAATAGAATACCCCCCCGAGGCACTGTTCAGTGAATCTTGGTCACTCATGCTTAAACCATTGTAAAAAGTATTAATTTGATGTACTTTGGTAAAACCATGTTGTGGGCATTTTCTTAAAAGATCTTTGAAACGATCCTAAGATTCACTGAACGAATCATCGTACTTTTGTTCAAAATTTATGATTTCATTCCGCAATGCGGTAGTACTAGAGGGTGGAAAAACGTAATTGATAAACTTTGTTTCCAAATCCGTCCACGAGAGAATACTCTGTGGCGGTTCCTTAGCAAGCCAATGCCGGGCTTGTCCATCTAAAGAAAAGGGAAAACGTTGTAACCTTATAACCTCTTGTGGAACGCCATTGAATTTGACCGTGTTAGTAAGTTGCAAGAATCTCTTGATATGGTCGTGAGGATCATCAATGGTACGTCCCAAGAATGGTTGAACGGAGACCATCTGGATAAAGCCTGATTTTAGCTCAAAGTTGTTGGCGGCAATTGGAGGTATGACAATTGGATCCGTGTTGCCATCGACATGAGCTTGCAGTAGTTCAATCATCGGGCGATTATCCGGAAGGGGCTCATTGTTGTTGTTATTGTTCATGTTGTTGAAAGGCGGGTTGTTGTTGTTATTATTGTTTTGAGGTGGTACACCGGCCATGTCTAAGTGATCGAGAGGCTCGGGCTCTTGATATGACGTGGATCGAGTGCGCATACACCTGCAAAAGAACGAACAAAGAAAAACAAAGCAAAAATATTTTTGGTTTTTATGTTTTTTTAATTTTTTTGTATTTTTTAGGATTTTTTTTTTGAAAATTTTTGATGAAAAAGTAACGTTCACGGGGAACGGATCCCAAAATCCAAGTTCTCACAAAAAACTTTTGATCTTAACGAGAAGAGCCGGCAGCGGCGCCATTTGATACATGGGTTTTCTATGGGTTCAGATTTTATCTCTCAGTCCTCTCGAATTGATCTTTGCCTTAAGTGGAATGATTGTTCTTGGTTACTAAATAAAAGTTTGGTTTTCTAATCTACTAAACGTTAAGATGTAATAAAATTAATTTAATTGACAATTAATAAAAACTTGAACTTGAATTAAAATTAAAATTAAAACTGAAATTAAAGTTAAAATTACAGTTAAAATATAAATTGTAAATTGTGAAATAAAAGTTAAGTAAAGAAACAGTTAAACAGTAAAACAGTAACACTATCAGAAAGTTGATTCGGAAGTTTTAACCTTGATTCGGAACTTTGCTCATTCGGAAGTTTTCACTCGTAACACCTTGATTCGGAACTTTGTTCGGAAGTTAGGTTCATCCGGAACTTAACATTCATTCGGAACTTCAGGTTCGTTCGGAAGTTTTTGGTTCATCCGGAACTTAGAAACTCATTCGAAACTTTTTAGAAAACACACTCATCCGGAACTTTAGTTCATTCAGAACTTTCTATTCATCCGGAACTTTTGGCTTATTCGGAACTTTCTACTGACTCGGAACTTTTTGAAAGAAAACTCATGCGGAACTTTTTAAAACACATTCATTCGGAACCTACTGTTCATTCGGAAGATTGTAACTCATCCGGAACTTTGTGGTTCGTTCAGAAGTTTGTGACTCATTCGGAACTATTTTATTCACTCGGAACTTTTAACCTAAGCAGCTCATTCGGAAGTTTGGTGTTCATCCGGAAGATTGGTGTTCATCCGGATGTCTGGAAACACAGGTACAGTAACAAACCCCGAAGAACAAGGAAACTAGTTTTAATCCAAAAATCACCAAGTTTTTCACCAAAAACTTAAATAAATCAATCACAAAGCATCTACTAACCATAAACTACAAATCCCATCAACAAAAACACAAATCCCAACAACTTTTGAAGATCAAACTCAATAAAATAAGAACTTAAGAACTTGAAGATAAAGATGATGATGAACAAGATGAAATGGAAAGATTAAACAAAGAACTTGTATTGAATGATTAATGTGTTAACAAGATCAAACAAGGATTAAAATAACAAGATTGGAAAAACAAAGATTAAAATCACCAATCACCCTAATGGTGATGGTGATGAAGCGAACTAAAAAGGGAGAAAAAGTGGGGAGAAAGAAAACTAAAACTAAACTGACTAAAATGTGTGAGGGGTGAGCTTTATATAGGCTTGTCTTTTGGTTGGTGAGTGGGCTTTCTCCCGTTCTTCTTGTCTTCTCGTCTTTTCAGAAAAGTTGACGTTTTCGATTCTGATTCGGGATTTGTTGTCGATTAAATTCAACTCGTCTTTTAATTTCTTCGTTTAATAGACTTGAGTTTCTTCGACTTATGAAAATCTTCCATCTTTGGTCCTTTTCTTCGATAAATCTTCGAATAGGCCCAGTGACTTCAAATCTTTTGCATCTCTTGGACAATAGACTTTATCTTGAGTCCTTTTCTTCGGTAAAACCCGTGCAATTCCCATGTTTTCTTCAATATTCATCCGGTTAGCTCTGAAAACACAATAAACACAAAAACCACGCATAATTCCAAACAAATGATATTAAATACGTGTTTTGGTCTCGTTTTAGCCAGAATTAAGTGGTAAAAGGATGGGTGTTTACACACCCATCAGTTACGCATTCCACGACTCTACCTGGTACTGTCTCTCATCGGATTACTCTTAGCGATGGTTCTGTTCGGTTTGCTTCGGGTCTGCAATGTATTTTGTCTTGGGCGGATCGTAAGGATCTTATGGCTTTATATGGGTTTGTGGATGCCGGCATGCCTGTTCATCCTAATGATGTGTCCTCCTGGCCTGGTCTGTGAGTTTGGGCTGATTTGAAGATGATGCTTGATGCCCCTCCTCATGCTCCTATTTCTGGTGTCTGGAAGGATCAGCCACAATGGGTTATTCAGCGATGGAAGTTATATGCGGGCTGTGGTGTGCATATGTTAGAGTTGGAGTCTGGTCTTATGGTGTTCATGCTCACAGACTTGGATTATCCGTTGACGATTGCTTCGATGGAGGCTATGCTTGCTTGTCACTTGCAGATTTCTAATGCCCCTTCCGGGAATGAGTCTTCTATGGCGACTACACTGGTGGAAGGGATCCAAGCTTGTTTGCAAGCAGATAAGGTGGCTGCTTCTGGTCTGTGATGTGGTTGGTTTGTAAGTTTTCATGTTTTGTGTTTTTGATCATTTATTAATACTGCAATTCTTTTTCACCAATATGTAAAGTGATTGGTGACTTTCATTCATTATAGTTATTAAAAAAATATACTTTTTATATAATATCTGCTTATACTTTAAACAAATCATGGATTTTACACTTGTGAATACTGATTCAAACTTTAGGTTCCTGTTGCTAATTCATACTTGTGCTGGTTACTGGTTTCATCTGGTGTTGGACTTGGTCATCACAACAAATGGTCCTCAACTCACCATGTCTAACCGACAAGAAAGAGTTGATTCACCTTGAGGGTACGGCTCCTGGTGTGATTCTCAAATCCGTTGATGGTTGTCAGGTTACCCAAAACTGGATGGTTTTCACTTGCCATGGTCCTCGACTGAAAAGTGGCTAATCCAAGGGGGTACGGCTCTTGGTAAAGATTTTATCAAATCCGTTGATAGCTGTAATAGCTTTCTTAAAGCTATAGGGTTTTCAACTCACCGATGCTTCATTGCTGAGAGTTGGCGAGTCCAGAGGGGTACGGCTTTTAGTAAAGACATATCAAATCCGTTGACGGCTGTGATGGTTTGCCTAAAATCATCAGGGTACCCCCACTCACCATTGATTCACGTTCTAAGAGTTGGGATGGGTTTTGGTCTCCTAGGGTGATGCTTATTCCACCAGAAAGACTGGCTAGCCCAAGAGCGAGTAGCTACTTGGTAAAGGCTCATCAAATATGCTCATGTTGCTGTAAAGATTTAACACGATGCTGATTTGTTTCAAGCTTTGGAGAAGCTTCTAGTGCTCCATGTTGTGGCGGTTTTTATATTTCTTATCTTGCTGATGTTGCTGTTTCTTTTGCTGTTTCAATCCTCACGCTTTATTGCACGTTTTACCAGGAAACTTGAACTCAACAGGTCAAATTCAAGTTTAGGGGAGGATTGTTAGGACCATTGGAATAGTTAATTGTAATAGGTATACTAGGAGGTATGTAGTTCCTCCTGGTCCTAGTAGTAGTAGGAGCAAGTCGTGCTCCTGGTCCTAGTTAAACTCAAACTTTATTATTTATTTATTATTCTGTTAGGATATGCATGAGATATGTTAGGAAAGGATATGCATATCAGTTTTACACGTTTTGTTTAATGATGTATTAGGGTTTCCTTGTAGTATAAAAGGAACCTTAGGCAGAAGGGTTATAGACACCTTCATCAAACGTAGTTCTAGTCATTATCAATATTAGAAATCCTTAGAAAGGATCAAGTCTTTATAGTTATTCTATTCTTCTTTATTGTATTTGTATTCCACATTTATATTGTGTATAGAGTCTCTATGTGAATAGACTTGTGATTACAGAAGTCGTTCACCGTTCCTGACAGGCTGCAAGATCCACATCTAGTGGACCCACCAATTTTCTCTAATGATTTCGACAAAGGAGTGAGAGCACGAACTTCTCCTTCAAGTTTACCAAGAATAGGATGTTCACGATGTTTAGAAATTGCACAAGAAATTACCGAAGCCGAGGGTAGCTCGGCCACGTAATGCACATCAATAGGAGCCGATTTCAAAGATTTTATACTCCGAGCATCGGTGAACCTACATTGACCTTTGTATGGACCATTGAGAATTTCACCATATTCTGTTTGACTTCCTTGGATAGGTACAAAAGTCAAGTATCTAGATATTAGCTTCGTGTCAAAACGAAAACTACTATAAACGCTTATCAAAATATCTTGCTAAAGCTAGACTGCATCAGTTCACCTAGATTATATCGGTATACATCGTGTATGTAACACCCCATTTGATAAAATGGAATATCACAGTAATATATGGCGTGTCATCAAAGCATGTAAGGTAAATGTCTAAACATTCATGACCATAAAAGGAAATACCAGAAACAAACATCGGTAGTCCAAGTAACTCAACACAAGCAAATATAAGTACTGTAAAGGAAAAGGACTAAACAATGTCCAAGATGAAACAAAGTAAGATGAAGTATGATAAATGCATAAGATATAGAAGGCTGGATAGCTTCCATCCGAATGCACATACTCTTGAGATCCTACTTGCGACCTTGGGTACCTGCCGTTTGGGAACATGGAAATGGAAAACGGCTGAGCATAACGCCTAGTGCACGGATATACAATAAAGCATGGAAAGCATAGAATAAATAAAGCATAATAAGAGCATATAAAGCATGAAAGGCAGCGGAAATGAAAAAGTCCTGGGAAACCTAGACGTATAACATGTTTACTGGTTTTAGTTCTGAAAACATAGCTTATGTTTACTTACGAAAATCTGTATTAGTTAATATACCAAAAGCCAATATAGGTCATGAGGTCAACAACGTGCATGAATACTTGGAAGGGTGACCTCGTTATGCAATTAGAGGGGATGCCTCTAATTAATATGGTTTGGGTAGGAGGGATCAACTCCTTGTGAAGGATGCAAGGCACACACCACATTCACCATGAAATACTGACTGACACTATAACTAGGATGCACCCATACGCCCCATATGGTAATATAATAATAATAAAGGCCAAACAAACTGAAGGGACGCCATGAGCTATCACTCCGCCGTGGTGAAGTCATAACACTGGTGCCTCCAGTGTTATGGTTATGGTACCTCCATAACTAGGTGAAACTGGCATGCATGTATATGGATAAGGTAACTAATAAAGCCTAAGCATTTAAATCTGTAACTACTGGAAAAACAGTTGGCTGCATACGGGAAATCCTAACAAAGGAAGAGATTGTCCTTACTGAAGGACGGGAAATTCGTACGTTGTGTCCGGTAGAAGCTCACGAAAACACTGAAGAACCTACTCCGCCTTGACGGATAATACTACATAAGAACAAGGACGTGTATGAGTTGTCTGAGATACATGTGTTTTACTAGATCTGTGTGTTCTTAGCTTATTACTCATGTTATGTCATGTTTTAATTGTTTTAGGTATTAAATGTAGTTACTCTTGTATTCTATTGTTTATTATTCATGTAATAATGTATTATAATAATTGTATTGTAATACTAAGTAACTTTCTAAAAATAGCAGGTTTCTTAAAATAGTAAGTTTCTAAAAATAGAATGTTTCCAAAATAGTAAGTTTCCATATTAGAAATAAGCTGGATTAAAAATATAAAGTAAAGTTTATTTAGTAAAATACAAGTCATGGTTCAAGGATTATAGATTATTAAATAAATAACTTGGTTAATTTAATAAACTATAGATTATAAGAATTTAATTAAAATACATGTTTAATTAAATTAAGCTAAGTAAATACTTACATTAGTCATGAAATATAGATTTGATATTTTAACCTAAGTCACGTTTTTAATTAGATTAAAAAGTCTTGAAAATAATTTAATTAAAATAATAACTGCTTTTAAAAGTTCCCGAGCCCGAACCCGTGTTTAAAATTATCCCGAACCCGAACATGCCTATCCGATACCACATAGCCGGCAGCTAGTGGTGTCAGCCGACGGCTGAAAACCAAACGCAGCCCTACCAGTGGCTAGACCGGTTAACCAGTTGCCACTGGTTAGCCACTTGTTCCCACTGCGGAGCCTCGGCTAGCCACTGCCGAGCCCGGTTTGACCCTGGCTGAAGCCGGCTCCCACTGTTCTTGCTAGTAAGTCCCACTGAGACTGAAATTAAGATTTTGCTAGGTTAAAAATTCGTTTCTCGGTATCTTCTCGAATTGATTTCCGTTTCAAAGTGTGACTCAGTTGTTCTTGGTGGAAAAGAAATAGAATTGTTGTCGTTGTCTACACTAATTAAAAATAAAGACTTGGAACGATAAAAATAAAGACGGTAAAAAGAAATACTGAAAGATAAAAACGTGACGGGAAATTAATGACGAGAAATTACAAACGTGACGAGAAATAAAAAGGCAAACTTAAAAGTAAATAACACAAACTTAAACTTAAACTAAAGGCAAGTAAAATAAAAGTGCGACTAAGGAAAAAGGCGGGAAAAATAAAGTTTAAAACTTAAAAACATAAACTTAAAATAAACTAAAACTGAAATTACAAAACTAAAAAAAAGTGCTCATTCGGAAAAACACATTCATCCGGAATAAAGTATTTCATCCGGAATAAATAGCTTCATCCGGAATGGTCCTTTATTCGGAATGATAGGCTTCATCCGGAATAAATAGCTTCATCCGGAATAATCCTTTATTCGGAATTAAAGGCTTCATCCGGAATAATCCTTCATCCGGAAAGAAGTGCTGATTCGGAATAAACAAGAAATCGTTCATCCGGGATAAATTAAACAAAATGCTTCATCCGGAATAAAAGTGTTCATCCGGAATAAATGGGCTTCATCCGGAATAAAACTTTGGTTCGGAAAGTTTAGCTCATCCGGAATAATTAAACTAAAAGCTTCATTCGGAATAAAATTCTGATTCGGAATAATTACAACAGAGCCTTCATCCGAAATAATAAGCTGATCTGGAATAAAATGAAAGTAAATGCTTGGTTCGGAATAAATGTACTGATTCGGAATCTGGGCAAACTAAATAGTGTGAAGAACAAGGAAAAGATGAAGGAACGAATCTAAACAAAATAACCAAAATCAACCAAAAGATTGAACCAAAATAACACAAATGATTAACTAAACAATAACCAATCAATCCAAATCAATAAAACTAACAATAAACACCACAATAATCAAAACCCACTTGATCAGATCAATAAAAATTAAAGAACATAAACATGAACATAAAGCATAAGATCAAACAAGAAAGGTAGTTAAGAGATTAACAAATAAAAGTAAAGATTCAATAACAATAAAAGTAAACTTACTTGGAATTGAAAGAAATTAAAGTGCAAGACAATGTATTTAAATTGACATGAAAAGTAAATTTGCAAGAAAATGAAGATGGAAGAACTAGTGTCACTCTAGCCAAGAAAATGAAATGAAATGAAATGAAATGAAATCTATTTATAGGGGATTAGGGAGGTGCTTAGTGGAAGCTTCCTCCTCTCTGTCTTCTTTCTTTAATTATCTTTTAGTCCTTGTCTTCTTAAATCTTCGACTTTTGTCTCGGGATTAATAAACGAGTCTCGTAATTTCTCATTAATTTAGACTTGAGTTCTTCGGCTTTTATTAAACTTCCGTCTTTGGACTTTTTATTCGATAAATCTTCAGAATAGGCCTTGTACTTCCGTTCTTTTTGCACTCTTGATTTCTTGACTCCGTCTTTTGACTTTTTCTTCGATAAAAGCCCGTGAATGCCCGTGTTTTCTCCCCTTTTCACATTTTCGTCCTAAATCACAACAAAAACACAAACCACACATAATTCCGACATTTACGACATAAAATACACGTTTTGGCTTGGTTATTATTGTAGTTAATTGGTAAAAAGGATGGGTGTTTACACACCTATCAAATCCCCTACACTTGACCATTGCAATGTCCTCATGCAATGCATTAGTTACAAAGCACGTTTTACATTTTCCATCATAATCAATCCATATTGGCCTTTATTAAAGAGATAGAATATTATAAACATTCAAAGGAAGAAAGTAAGTAAAGAAATCAAAGACACACCTTAGGGTTTTGGAAATGTCATGAATGATCATCATCCTCAAGTTTTCACATTCTCCAAACCAAGCTTAAAAACGAGATCATTGTTATTATAAGTTAGCAAACTAACATGAACTCATATGGGCCAAATATTCACTCCCTTATTCCTAGGTGTATCTCTTATATTTTATTATTGTCTTGAATGATCACGAGGATGCATTGTTGACTTATTTCGATAGTTATTTAGGCTGAAAACAAAGTGGGACGATTTAATCAATAGTTAGCTAAAGGACAAAATCTTTTAAAACTGCTTCTCGGGACCTCATAAAGTTCATATCTTGGCATAACTCGCTTCGCGATTTGAGACCTTTCTTGGACCGATAGTTGGCCGCGACTTCATGCTTCAAATCTTGAGAGACGTTCATGAAATAATGGCCTTCTCTCCATAATAGGAATTTCTTCACTTGAAGTTTTAAGAGATTCTTCATACTTGGACCAAGACTTCTTCATTATTCTCCAATCTTTATTTGGGATTTTGATATACAACGATCCGCCTCCTTTTTGGACTTGGATCTATTTATCCTCATACCTTGTTAGGGCCTTTTTGGATAGACTTCTCCATGATCTTTTGTGGAGTACTTGCTTTTCGTCGTGTATCTCGATCCTTCATATTGATTTTTGATAAATGATTCTTCACATCACTTGGGATCTTTAGCAACAAAATGTAGCCCTCATGTCTTGTTAGGACCTTTTTGGACTCGCCAATCTTCGCATCCCGCTTCAATAAGTTATGCCTTGGCTATGAACTCTAATCATTACCGAGCAACTTTTAAACGATCTTGGGCTAGAAGCTAAGTAACTTTTCAAATCGTACAACCTTATATATTGCAGATAAATTTATTAGCAGGCGATGGGAGAATAGGCTCATAATTAACTCACATAAATTAACGAAAGAATACCAAACTTATAATTGACTCTATCATCTCTCGTTCTCCACAGTTTAAAATCTTAATGAATGAGACTCGTGGATGCTTAGCCTATTACATCAAAGTTTTGGGATTTTGAGTCATCTATAGGATCTTGCAAACTCTTAGACTTTTTCAAGTTTAGAAATCGCATTTTAAAGTTCCCTTGATAAACAACTCTCTAGGATCAATTATAGGAACTTGCGAAAAGTTCTTGTTCTTAACCCGTGAGAGTTAAGACTTTCGCGTTTTAAAGCTCCCTATATAAAAGCCTAGCAAAACTTGACTTAAACACGTTAAGGATACTAGCTAGAGTAAACTTAGATAAGTAAACTCGGGTTGAGTCAAAAGATTCACGACTTTGAAAAATTAAAACCACTTTATTAAAATTTATTCTAGTGAAGAAAGAAAATAACTATACAAAGGGAAAAACTAATAGGCCAAAATAGATCAAAAATTTTGAAAAATGTCGAAAAATTGATTTTCTGGTTAAAATGAGGACAATTACAAGGAAAAGGCCACTTAACTTCGATAGAAGTCCCCCTACACTTGATATAAACATTGTCCTCAATGTTTAAGCATGTGGGAGTAAAATCCCCTACACTTAGGACATTGTGCACTTTGTTTAAATCTTGCTAAGGAAGAGGCCACTAAAGAGATTCCTATTTTAATATTAAAAAATATAAAATAGAGAATCAAAAGAGTTTAGGATAGAACCGGGAAGACGGAAACACGGAATCACGGGTCGTCAAAAGTCATCAAGAGTGTGTCTTTGAAGCTCTAATCCCTGCACATGATAAGAGAGAAAACAAGAAACACCAACGGGGCTCCCCCCTACACTTATGCTGAAAACAGATAAAGATAGATAATCAGGTTGCCTCCCGAAGAGCGCTTGTTTTTGTTAACCGAGTCGCGAGCCTGACTCGTCCCCGAATTAAATGTTCCACGGGGAAGCGTCGAATGTAATACTGGGATCAAAGACCTTGTACTCGTTACCGGTTGACATTAACAAAGGGGGGGGCGGGAGGATAAGTCTTAAATGGAAGAAAAGTCCTTTCAACATACGAAAAGTATGTGAAATCGTGAGCCACGGGAGGTGGGGTGGGTAACGGAATCAAATTGTCATCCCCCAAAGACAATTGATGCTCAGACTACGACAAAGCCGTAAGGTTATCAATGATAATATAATCAATGTCACCTCCCGGGTCAAAGCACTCATCCTCCGTAATAGTGGCTAAAGGAGTGGATGAAAGTTGCTCGGGAGGGGGACTTGGGACAATACCTTCCTGCAACAAATTATCAAAAATAAAATCCCTCTCCGTGTCATCATCATCAATACCCGGAGGTATTGAGTGAATGTCGATTTCTTCTAGCAATGGGTCATTATCTTCAATGGGAGGAATAGATGGAGGTAAAGACTCTAAAAGAGGAGGAGAAGTCAACTCTTCGATTTGAGCAATAAGAAGATGCACTTTCCGTAATCTGTCGCGAAGAAGCACGTCTTCCACCTCATCCACAAGAGCAAGTTCATCGGTGAACTTCTCGTAAGCAGGAGAGAATAAATCGTCATCGCCCGCATATCCCGGTGGAGATTGAGAAATTTCAAAAGTGAAATTCTCATAGCGTGGAGAAAAATCGTCATCATTCGGATCGACCTTTTGCGTAAGAGCAACGTCATCCTCAGACTCCATAGCAGTCGGTATGTCATAAACCTCATCATCAAAGAATTTTTCGAGACCAAAATCACTAATCTCACTCAATGAATCACCATCCTTAGACACATTAGGAATATCGAGAGTAGGAGTAGAAACTTCAGAAGATGGGTCGAGAGCGTAGACATCATCGTCGTCATCATCATCATAATAGACGGGACCATTCCAATTAGGAGTGACATAGTCGGCTAACTCTTCCTTGATAACCTCCACATATTTAAGAAGCTCATGAAGCAATATTTGTTGTTCATCTCCCCGAGTATGTTCAATTAAACCAATTTTATCCCACGCTGTAATTAAACATTTTGGTGTAGAAAAGAAGGGAAAACGACCAAATTGGCTCAAAAAGGTGTTGGTGGATTTCAAGATTTCGTCACCATAAAGCAAAGGTTGCCTTTCTTGATGCAAGTCAGCTCGGATTTGAGCTAAACTTTCTAGAACATCATTCAAAGTAGTGAGTTGTTGGTCAAGACTAATTTGGTGAGAGGATTGATGATTGAAGGTGTGATGTGGGGGCTCAAAGTTATACACACTGGGATGATAGCACGGAATTTACTCAAAGACCTTCGACGGATCACAAGAAGAAGCATCGCGAGGGCCCCCACAAATATAGCACCACGGGTATGGAGAAAAACCCGGTGCATCTTGAGGATAAGGATTGTCATAGACGGGAGAGGGTGAGAAAGTATTGTAAGAGGAGAAGTACGAATTTGTTGAATTACAAAATGGACAAAATCCAAATTGTGTATCGTCGATATTAGAACCACACCACTCACAAGTACACCTTTGACATGTTTGAAAACCATGCCATAGTCTCCCACACCGTACACAAGACGAATCTGTTGGGAATAAATTAAGGCCAGATCACTTGGGCGCTGACAAGAACAACTCAAGCGTTGACAAGAACAAAGTGAGCACTGACAGCTCAAGCGTTGACAAGTTAAAGTCAAGCGTTGACAGATTGAAGACAAGCACTGATGGAAGATATAAGCTACACATTTATTATATTCTAGAATACTTCTAGTAAGGATAGAAACGACAATGTATTTTCTATGTTTATCTTTACCTAGAATAGTTGATACGTAGCTTATTGTACAAGGCTTCTTAGTCTATAAAAGAAGGCCTTTAGGTTAATGTTTAGTATCAAGTTTTATATAAGTTTTCATTCGTAAACATCTTTCATTGTAAGCAAGTTCGACATTCATAATCAAAGTGAAAGTTTTGTTTACATCTTGTGTTCTTGTTTAAGTGTTAAATTCCGCATAACACTTAGATTCACAAAGCATATAACAAAGGTTTCTCTACGTGTTATACTTGATCTAATCTCGTATTCACAAAGCTAATCGATCTAAGTTTGGGATCAACAAGTGGTATCAGAGCTTGTTGAGGAACTTTTGATCTTTGAAGAACACCAGAACGATATACGAACACCAAAACCCTAATTTTCTCAAAACCCTAAAAACATCATGTCTGAAGCAATAACCTCCTCCTCCTCACCCTTACCAAACATCAAGATTCCCATGCTTGATGCAACCAACTTTGACTTATGGAAGTTCAACTTTGAACAATATCTGGGGATCTTTGACTACACACTCTGGGAGATTATTGAATATGGAAACTCATTCAATAAGGCTCAAAAGATTCAGGATGCCATTACGGCAAGATCAGCTGTTGAAGGATGTCCTGATGAAGATAAGAAAGAAAAACCTGGAGATGGTAGAGCTGTAGGTGCTGAAGATATTACAAAGAAAAGGGTTGACATGAAAGCCCTAAATATTCTGAAAGTCTCTTTGGGACAAGAAAATCAGCACAAATATAGAGGCTATGAATCTGCTAAGGATCTTTGGGAAGCAATTGAAGTTGCATATGGTGGTAATGCAGACACTAAGGAAGAAAAGAAAAAGCAAATTCTGCATGATTATGCTGTCTTCAAAGCTCAGCCCAATGAGAAACTGAGTAGTGTGAGAAGCAGATTGCTTGACATCACAAGCAAGTTGTCCTTCATGGGGACACAAGTTGGTGATGTTGACACAAATGCTACCTTTCTGAAAAGTCTTGGTGAGGCATGGAAGATTGAGGCAAGATCTATTCTTGCCAATAATACTTACAAGAGCTCCTCGTTTGATGACATCTACAACAAACTAAGACTGTTGGAAGATGAAACTCTTTCAACACATGGAAGCAAAGCAAGCACCAGCAACATGGCCTTCTTCTCTCATAGTGAAGGTCAATTCAATCAGAAGGACTCTTTTATGCATCCAGTTACTGGATCATCATTTGTCAGCGCTGGAACAAGTCCTGTCAACGTCTCCTTTTCAGACGCTGACACATTCATGAATGACTGCCCAAGAGTTAAACCTGCTGGTTTGGATTTGGATACTGTGTGTGCTTACATTGCTTCTTTGCCCAATGGTTCAGTGATTACATATGAGGACCTTAAGCAAATAAGTGATGAACACTTGGAAGAGATGGACATCAAGTGGAACATGGCTCTTGCTAGTATAAGAGCAAATAGGTGGAATAGAAGGTTCAAAAAGAAGATGACCTTCAATGCTAAAGACACTGCTGGATTTGATAAATCCAAAGTTGAGTGCTACAACTGTCATCGCATGGGGCACTTCATGAGGGAATGCAGATCTCCTAGAAGATCTGATGCTGGTAATCCCTCAAGTCAGGTTGTTAAAGCTCAAGACTCTAAAGCCATGGTTGCAGTTCAAGGAATTGATGGTACTGGATGGGATTGGAGCTATCTGGCTAAGGATGCTGAAGAGGACAAAGCTTTGATTGCTGATATTGAAGAAGAAGAGCATGTTGAATATGCTCTCATGGCACACTCCTCCTCTTCATCTGATAATGAGGTATATGATGATGCTTTTTGTGGCAAAGGTTGTAGGTTAAACACTGATAGACTTAACAAAGAGGTGTTAAAACTAAAAGATGATATGAGCACTGAAAGGTGTAAATTGTCCAATTACCAACTAGCTCTTACTGAAACTGAGAAAACTGTTTCTGAATACAAGAAAATGGAATTTGATTTAAGAGATAAGATAAATATCTTAAAACATGAGCTAGAAGGTAGTATGGATATTAGAAATATCATGACAAAGGTCAATAGAGACCTACAGGCTAAGTTAGATAAGGCCATTAAGAATAAAGATAATGTTGACCTCAAGATTCAAAGATTTGATAGAGCCACCCAAGCCCTAGGAGACTGTGTAGCTAAACAAAGGGATCCTAAGGACATGACTGGGATTGGGATGAATGATTACTCTCTGGTTCCACCACCAGCTGGTGACTTCTATGGTGTTCTTAGAAAGGATTTGTCTTGGACTGGTATACCAGAATGCCAAGAAGAGGAATTCTCTCCTCCACCAAGAGTTGTCACTCCAGTAGAAGAGTATCAACAAAAACTGACTGACCTAAATGAGTGGAAGAAAGCTAACCCTACTTTATTTGTTAAGGGAGGTTTGCTATGTGAAAGTCCCAATGAATCACCACCCATTAAGGTTACTCACCCAGTTACTGGTAAAGCTGTTGACCTAGGCTCAAACACTGTTAGAAAACCTACCATTAAATATGCAGAGATGTATAGAAATAATAGGTCACCCAAGAGCCAAGTTAACAATCATGGAACAGGTTTCTTCGCTTCTAGACCTAAGAGTGTGTCTAAGAAAGCCTGTTATACTTGTGGTAGCTTTTCACATTTGGCATACAAGTGTGTCAACGCTCCCAAAGCCAGCGCTGATAGGAACAATTTCAGCGCTGATAGAAAGAAAGTCAACGTTGTTAGGAAGTCAAACGTTGTCAGACCCAGACCTTGTGTGCAGCAAAGTCCACAAGTGATTAGACCTGCCCCATTCTTCTCTAGAAGGTCTAACACTCATGGACACAGACCTTTTCAAAAGACAAATACCTGGTCAAATAGGCAATGGGTTCCTGTAGCAAACCCTAGGTTCAACGCTGACAAGGGTAATTTCAGCGTTGACAGGACAAAATCCAACGCTGACAGAAACGCGACCAGACCTAAATATTTGCAGCCACAAGGTAAGGGGTCTAAAGCTTCTTCAAGCTTAACATGGAGACCCAAGAAAGATCAAAACCCTAATAATAATGGAATTTCAATGACTTGCAACAGGTTTAATTACATTTCAAAGGTCATTACAAAACCAATTGGGGTTAACTGGGTTTTTCATCCTAAAAAGGATGAGAATGGGGTTGAGAACTAAGTCTGTTCTTATTGAACAACCAGATGAATCCAAGTCTTTTGAGACTTGGGTTCCCAAAGAAAACTAATTTGTTTTCTTTATGTGCAGGGCATTCAAAAGCAGATCAATGATTATGGATATTGGGATAGTGGATGTTGGGAATAAATTATGGGTCAGTTCACTAGACGCTGATAAGAGGAATTCAAGCGCTGATAGGATGACATCGGACGCTGACAGCCAAGCGTTGACATTGAAGAAGTCAACGCTGATAGCCTTGAAGATTAGCACTGATGGAATATATCTTCATACGAATCTTTTTGTTTATTTGTTTCTTTATTTATGTATGGTAAAGATAAGCTCGACATTGTATTTTCTATTATTATCTTTACCTAGAATAGTTGATTCGTAGCTTATTGTACAAGACTTCTTAATCTATAAAAGAAGATCTTTTAGGTTAATGTTAATCATCAGTTTTCATAAGTTTTCGCAAAGTTAAACCTCTTTCATTGTAATCAAGTTCGATCATTCTAATACAAGTGAAAGTTTGTTTAACATCTTTGTGTTTTAGATTAAGTGTTAATTCCGCATAACACTTAGTTACTTTATTCATAAGCAAAGGTTTCTCTACGTGTATTACTTGATCTAATCTCGTATACACAAAGCTTAATCGATCTAAGTTTGGGATCAACAAGTGGTATCAGAGCTTCTTGAGAAACTTTTGATCTTTAAGTAACGCAAGAACCCTAAAACACCAAAAACCCTAAAAACCCTAAATTTCTCAAAACCCTAAAAACATCATGTCTGGCACAGATCAACCTGCTGCTTTGCTACAAAACAACTCCACAAATCCTAGTATCAAAATTCCCATGTTTGATGCCAGGAACTTCGAGCTTTGGAAGTCCAATTTTAAGCAATATATAGCTATTCATGACTACACTCTTTGGGAGATTGTTGAATATGGGAACACATTCGACAAAGCGCAAAAGATTGCTAATGCTATTGCCACAAGGATAGCTGTTCCTAATTGTCCTGAAGCTGATAAGAAGGAAAAGCCTGGAGATGGAAGAGCTGTATCTGTTGAAGATATAGCCAAGAAAAGGGTGGACATGAAAATCTTGAACATCATGAAACACGCCTTAGGTCATGAGAATCAGCACAAGTACAAACGCTTTGAGTCTGCAAAAGAGCTTTGGGAAGCTCTTGAAGTAGCACATGGTGGCAATGCTGACACAAAAGAAGAAAAGAAGAAGCAACTCTTGCATGAGTATGCTGTCTTTAAGGCTCAACCCAATGAGAATCTCAGCAGTGTGAGAAGTAGACTGCTTGACATCACAAGTCAACTTTCCTTCATGGGAACACAGATTGATGACCCTGACTTGAATGCTACTTTTCTCAAAAGCCTTGGTGATGTATGGAAGATTGAGACAAGATCCATTCTTGTCAATAACACCCACAAGACTTCCAGGTTTGATGACATCTTCAACAAACTAAGACTGTTGGAGAATGAATGGCTTTTGGAGAGTGATAATAAATCTTCCAGCAGCAACATGGCCTTCTTCTCACAAAGTGAAGGCCAATTTGATTCCATGAACTCCTATGGACATCCAGTCACTGGATCTCAATGTGTCAACGCTGGATCACAGCCTGTCAGCGCTGGATCATATCCTGTCAACGCTTTATACTCAAGCGCTGACACTCACAACTTTGGCGTTGATAGAATTAAACCTGCTGGTTTAGATCTAGATACTGTGTGTGCATTCATTGCTTCTTTGCCCAGTGATTCAAGGATTACATATGAAGATCTTGAGCAGATAAGTGATGAGCAATTGGAAGAGATGGACATCAAGTGGACTATGGCTCTTGTAAGTTTAAGAGCAAACAGGTTTAATAAAAGGTTCAAGAAGAAGATGACCTTTAATGCTAAGGATGTTGCTAGATTTGAGAAATCTAAAGTTGAGTGCTACAATTGTCATCGGATGGGGCACTTTATGAGGGAATGTAGATCTCCAAGAAGATCTGATGCTGGTAAGCCCTCAAGCCAAATGGTTAAGAGCCAAGATCCCAAGGCCATGGTTACTGTTCAACAAATTGATGGTGTTGGAGGATGGGACTGGAGCTGGAACTTTATGGCTAAGGATGAGGAAGAGGACAGAGCTTTGGTTGCTGAAGTTAAAGAAGAGCATGTTGAATATGCTCTCATGGCACACTCCTCCTCTTCATCAGATAATGAGGTATATGATGATGCTTTCTGTTCTAAGGGTTGTCGTTTAAATACTGAAAAACTAAATCAAGAGATAGTAAAATTATTAGATGAGGCAAGTACTGAAAGATGCAAAGTATCTAATTATCAAATTGCTCTTACCCAAACAGAAAAGACAGTAGCTGAGTATAAGAAAATGGAGTTTGATTTAAAGGATAAAATAAATATCTTAAATCATGAGTTACATCAAAGTAAAGATATTCAAGATATCATAAACAGGGTTAATCTTGATTTGATAGCTTAGTTAGAAGAGGCTAACAAAAATAAAGATAATGTGAGTCTTAAAATCCAGAGGTTTGATAAAGCCACACAATCCCTAGGAGAGTGTGTTAGTAAACAAAGAGACTCTAAGGACATGAGTGGAATTGGGATGAAAGATTATACTGGTGTTCCACCACCAGCTGGGGATTTCTATGGTGTCCAATCAAAGGACTTATCTTGGACTGGCTTGCCAGAACTCCAAGAGAAGGAATTCATTCCTCCACCTAGAGTGACTTCCCCAGTTGAAGAATACAAACAAAAACTGACTGACCTAGATGAGTGGAAGAAAGCTAACCACACTTTGTTTGTTAAGGGAGGGTTGTTGTGTGAAAGTCCAAATGAGCCCACACCAATCAAGAGCCATGATCCTACACCTATTAAAATCACACACCCAACCACTGGCAAAGCTGTTGACCTTGGCCCACAAACTGTTAGAAAACCTAGTGTTAAGTATGCAGAGATGTATAGGAATACTAGGTCACCAAAAAGCCAAGTTAGTAAACATGGAACAGGCTTCTTTGCTTCTAGGTCTAAGACTATGTCTAGAAAAGCTTGTTATTCATGTGGTAGCTTTTCACATTTGGCATACAAATGTGTCAACGCTTCCAATGTCAACGCTGATAGGAACCATTTCAGCGCTGACAAAAGTCAACATAGGTCAAACATTGTCAGACCCAATACCTATGTGAACAAAAGTTCACAAGTTGTTAGACCAGCCCCATTCTTTACTAGAGGGTCTAACACACAAAGCCTAAGACCTTTCCAAAAGTCAAACACTTGGTCCAATAGGCAATGGGTTCCTGTAGCAAACCCTAGGTTGAACGCTGATAAAGGCAATCGGGGCGCTGACAAGAACAATTTCAGTGCTGACAGACATACTGCCAAACCTAGGTATTTGCAACCACAGGGAAATGGGTCTAAAGCTTCTACTAGCTTAATATGGAGACCAAAACAAGACCAAAACCCTAATTTTACTGGTATTTCTATGACATGCAACAGGTTTCATTATATTTCAAAGGCCATGTCAACACCAGCTGGGGTTAACTGGGAATTTCATTCAAAAAGGGATGAAAATGGGGTTGTTATGAGAACCAAGTCTGTTCTTGTTGAACAACCAGATGAATCTAAGTCTTCCAAGGCTTGGGTTCCCAAAGAAAACTAATGTGTTTTCTTTATGTGCAGGGCATTCAGAAGAAGATCAATGATTATGGATATTGGGATAGTGGATGCTCAAGGCACATGACAGGAAAGGAAGACTATCTGACAAACTTCACTCCTATTCAAGATGGTGATAAGGTATTCTTTGGAGGGGGCTATGGCACCATCACAGGAAAAGGAACCCTTATTGCCAATAATCTACGTTTTGAGAATGTCTTCCTGGTAAAAGAACTGGATTATAACTTGTTTAGTGTATCACAAGTGTGTGATAACAAAAATAAGGTTCTTTTCACAGATACTGAGTGCTTGGTGTTAAGCAAAGATTACAAGGTCCCTGAGGAGAAATACATAGAATTTAGAACACCAAGGCATAAAGACATATATAATGTGAATCTTAATGGAATTAAGATGAATAAAAAAATGATGTCATGTTTTTATGCTAAAGCCTCAGTAGATGAAAGTAATCTTTGGCACATGAGATTAGGGCACATTAACTTTAAAAATATCAATAGGCTGGTGAGGCTTGGTTTAGTTGATGGTTTGCCTGAAAAGGCTTTCCACAATGACCACTCTTGTGTTGCATGTCTTAAGGGCAAGCAGCACAAGGTCTCATTCAAATCTAAACAGGTGCACTCTAGTTCTAGACCACTTCACTTATTGCATATGGACCTCTTTGGTCCAACTAATATAGAAAGTTTGAAGGGTAAATCATATTGTTTTGTCATCACTGATGATTTTTCCAGGTTTACATGGACTTTATTTTTAGCCAAGAAAAGTGAAACTGCCCAAAGTCTGATTAATTTCATTACCCAGATTGAGAAGAAGAATGGTAATGAGGTCAAAATTATTAGAAGTAACAATGGGGGTGAGTTTAGAAATCAATTGTTAGATGATTTTTGTGCCAAGAAAGGGATTACTAGGCAGTTTAGCATAGCTAGAACCCCACAGCAAAATGGGGTTGCTGAAAGGAAGAATAGAACCCTAATTGAAGCAGCCAGAACCATGTTGGCTGATGCCCACTTTCCTATAGCCTTTTGGGCTGAAGCTGTTAACACAGCTTGTTATGTTCAAAATAGGGCATTGGTCAACAAAATACATAATAAGACACCTTATGAGTTACTTTGGGGAAGGAAGCCAAATATTGGCTTTCTCAAGCCTTTTGGTTGTCATGTAGTTGTTTTAGAAACTAGTGATGCCCTAGGTAAGTTTGATTCAAAAGGTGATGAAGGCTACTTCATGGGTTATTCAGTGCAGAGCAAAGGATATAGGGTTTACATTAAAAAGGAAAAACGTATACTTGAAAAAGTACATGTTAGGTTTTTAGAGAGTAAACCTAGTGATCCTGAAAGTGGTCCAAATTGGTTGTTTGACTTGGAACCTTTATCTAGAGCTTTAAATTATATGCCTGTTACTGATCCAGACATTGTGAAGGTAACTTCAAGTGTTTTGGAAAAGAGAATTGGTAATGTTTCAGGTATACAGGTTGCTAAGAAGGATGGACCACCAGCAGTTGAGTCATCTCCCACACAAGAATATGTTACACTTCCTATTTGGACAGATGAGTATTATGCTGCTGCTGCTGCTGCTAGAAAAGATAATGGTGGTTTCCAAATACCACCAAATACAAACATGCATGGTTCTTCAGGCGCTGACAAAGGGAAATCAAGCGCTGACAAGACTAATTCAGACGCTGATGGCTCAGACACTGACAACAATAGTTCAAGCGCTGTTAGCCCAAGCGCTGACAAACAAGGTTCAGACTTTGACAGCACCTTTGCACATCTTTTCTCTTCCCATTTTGAACAAGGTGGACCTTCCAATGTCAATGAAGAGATTTCTGTTGAGCAAAGAGAGTCTGATGAAGAAGATATTGGCAACATGGAGCATGAAATTGAGGACACCAGACTTTTTGAAGGAGGAGTTCTCACTTCCACAGCAAAGGATCACCCCTCATCTCAGATCATTGGTGATGTTATGGCTCCAGTTCAGACAAGAAGATCCCATCAAAATCTTGGTGGATTTATTGCCAATATACACAAGAAGGTTGATACCCCTCTTGTACAAGCATGTTTGTTTGCATGTTTTCTGTCACAAGAAGAACCCAAGAAGATTTTTGATGCTCTCAAAGAACCTAGTTGGGTGGAAGCAATGCAGGATGAGCTTCACCAATTTGCAATACAGGATGTTTGGGAGCTGGTTGATTGTCCTAGATATGTGAGACCAATTGGGACAAGATGGGTTCTAAGGAACAAGAAAGATGAAAGATGTATTGTGGTCAGAAACAAGGCACGTTTGGTAGCTCAGGGATATACACAAGAGGAAGGTATAGATTATGAAGAAGTTTTTGCTCCAGTTGCAAGAATTGAAGCTATAAGAATTTTTCTAGCTTATGCCTCTTGTATGAACTTCACTGTTTATCAAATGGATGTGAAGAGTGCTTTCCTCTATGGAACAATTGTTGAGGAGGTATATGTCATGCAACCTCCTGGTTTTGAAGATCCTGAGAATCCAGACAAGGTTTATAGAGTGAAGAAAGCTATGTATGGACTTCATCAGGCCCCAAGAGCATGGTATGGTACATTGTCCACTTACTTAGTGGAAAATGGTTTTAAAAGGGGCACCATAGATCAGACATTGTTCACAAAGAAGAAAGGTAAGGATGTCTTACTTGTCCAGGTCTATGTTGATGATATCATTTTTGGATTAACTAATCCAAAGATGAGTGAAGACTTTTCCAAGCTTATGACAGATAAATTCAAGATGAGTGCAATGGGTGAGATGAACTTCTTTCTAGGCTTACAAGTTCAGCAGAAAGAAGATGGTATCTTCATCTCCCAAGACAAATATGTAGCTGAAATCTTGAAGAAATATGGTTTTTCTCCACATGAAAAGAGTGCTTCCACTCCTATGGATAGGGAAAACCCTTGGGGAAAAATTGGAGCTGGAAAGGATGTGGATGTTAGGCACTATAGATCAATGATTGGTTCATTGATGTATCTTACAGCCTCAAGACCTGACATCATGTTTGCTGTGTGTGCTTGTGCACGCCATCAAGTGACTCCCAAAGAATGTCACCTTTTTGCTGTGAAAAGAATTTTTAGGTACCTAAGATGTTATCCAGATCTTGGCCTATGGTACCCAAAAGATTCTCCATTGGAGCTTATTGCATATTCAGACAGTGACTATGGTGGTGACAAGTTTGATAGGAAATCCACAACTGGTGGATGTCAATTTCTTGGGAGTAGATTGATATCTTGGCAATGCAAGAAACAAACAGTGGTGGCAAACTCTACAACTGAAGCAGAATATGTAGCTGCAGCTGCTTGTTGTGGACAAGTCTTATGGATTCAGAACCAGCTGTTGGATTATGGGTATAATTTTATGCATACCAAGATTTTTGTAGACAATAACAGTACTTTATGCATTATTAAAAATCCTGTACATCATTCTAAAACCAAACACATAGAAATTAGACATCATTTTATAAGAGATTGCTTTGAGAAAGGTTTAATACAACCAGATAGGGTAGCCACAGAGGATAATGTGGCTGATTTATTAACTAAACCTTTTGATACTGGAAGATTTCAATATTTGGTAACAAATATTGGAATGGTTAATCTCACTTAATATGTGTTTTGGGAACATTTTTGTAAAAGTATGTACATGATAATGCATTGTTATTGGTCTTTGTGATGATTTAGATTTTTCCACTTTATTTTTCTAACACTGACAAAGGTGAATGTAACGCTGATAAGTGTTATTTTGCCGTTGTTAGAGATATTATTGTCTAACGCTGACAAGAGTTCCTTCAACGCTGATGAGTGTTGTCGGGGCGCTGTCAGCAACAAATGTTAGTTTTGTGGTTTTCATCTAAATGTGTAGGTGGTGGTAGCTTTATGCCATTGGATACAGAGTTGCTTATGGATCTTTGAAGAGCTATTTGGACATGTTTTGTTTATGGATGATGGTTGGAATATTTATATTCCTATCTTGACATAAATTTTTAGTGTTCATATATATTTAGAGAAACTCATGTATCATAGTTTGAGGGGAGGTTTAAGGAACCTTTAGGACTTTTGGGTATTCTTATAATACTCTCATCACAATTCTAGATTGTGTCCACAGGTGAGTATGGGTTAGTTTTACTAAACCATGAGGCACTGTAGCATGCAAAGTTGATAAACTATGCATGCTGCCAAGACATTTTTGGCCTAGAATTGGTTATGGTCTGATGGGAGACTTAGGAATAGTTTTGTTATGGGTTTACCTGGGAGTTACAAAGAATTTTATGAAATAACTTTGTTGGTAAGTATTTTGGTTAGCAAGGGACACTAGAGGACATTTGTGTCTATCTTGCTTAAGCAAGTGTGCATAAATGGACAGTGCTTGCCGCCCAGTAATTATTATCAACTTGTAAGATATTTCCCTTAGGATAAATTACTTTGTTAAGGTCTTTTTCTTTTTAAATATTTTTATTTTTATTTTTAGACGCTGACAAGTTTTTCTCCAAACGCTGTTACGTCCAATCGTGACGCTGACAAGGCTTTAGGCAAACGCTGACAAGAAAATATAGCCGTTGGGCGCTGATGGGCTATTTTTGACCGTTGACACCTAGTGGGCCCTACCTAGTTGTTATTTTTGACTAATCTTTGGCCGTAATTTTGGGGAGTTGTTACTTTTAATTAATGCATGAGATAAGTTATATTTGATTCAATATTTTCATCATTACTCTTTGAATATAACTGCCTCATTTTTGACCAATAAAACTCATGCATCTCTCCTATAAATTTGGCTAATCTTTTTATTCTGGGTATTCATATTTTCTTGTCTAACATTTTTCTCCTAGATTTTTCCCATATCACATAACCTAAACAGCTTTCAGAATGGCACCAAAGTTCAACTCAAAGAAATTAACATTGGAGTTCAAGAGCCAACATAATATGGTAGCTTACTTGGCCGCTGATAATGATTTGTTCCCTCAGTATTCACAAATGGTGGCATTTTTAAATGCATCCTCCTTAAGGTATGCACTTTCTCATGAACCATTAGTCCCTGTCGCACACATTAGACAGTTTTGGAATAATGTTAGTTCCACAACAGCTAATGGAGTGACCACATTAACATCTACTGTTCATGGAAGAACATGGGTGGTCACTGAAGCCTTGGTTCGCCAAGCTTTGCGTTTTGATGACGCTGATGGTGTGACTACCCTTGCCATTGCAACAATAGAACAAGGTCTTAGGGAATTGGGTTATCCTATTCCTGCTGATGTCACTTTAAATAAATATCATAAGCAGGAATTTCCCTCTGACTGGAAATATTTGATACATGTCCTTCTCCAATGCTTAAGTCCAAAATGTACTTCTTTTAATGAAATAAACAGGTCAATTGCAAGTGCTTTGGTTTGTATAACACGTGGGCTTAAGTATAATTTTTCAAAAATGATTTTTGAAGGGATGTGTAAAAATAAGGGAAGTAAAATGACTTTGGCTTACCCAAGATTTTTGCAAATGGTCTTTGATTTACAAGAATATTGTACTAGGGATCATGACACTTTTTATGAGATCCCTAAGCAACATAAAACCATTTTTAACAAAATGAGCTCCACAAACAGATCTATCCCTCTCACCCAAGCCATGCCTGAAGTAATTCAGGTTGCTCAACCACAACCAGACCCTGCACCTCAACTTGAGCCTATCCATGAACCATTACCTTCACCTGACCACATGGACGTTGACCAACCCAATGTCAACGCTGACACTCAAAATGTTGGCGCTGACACAGCCAATCTCAACACTGATGACATCCCTGAACAATCCCAAACACCCCTTAACCAACCAACACCCACACAATCTACCTCATCTTCCACCCCATTACAATCTAGGTTGAATAAACGCCAAAGGACTACTGGAGTGTTCTCCTCTGGTGGTCCTAGCCTTGTTGCAGAGAGAACCACCTCCACAAGTGTGGCTGGTGACATGGATGAGGCTGGGGCTATTGACACAAGCTTAGATGCTGGTCAAGACAGTCCCAACATCATTAAGACCTCATCCATGCCCTATGATTCTATTTTGGGAGGTCAAATCCCCATTCTAGCTGAGGGCAGATTGGAACCTATGACATTGATTGAATTGACGGCTGCTGTCATTAGCTTGCAAAAGCAAAATGTCAGCCTTGTACAAATTGTCAATAATCAGGGCCGTGAACTCCAAGTATTGAGGGAGCGGGTAACTGTTTTGGAGAATCCAAGTAGCAGGAGTAGGATGGAGGAATCTTCCAAAGGGGAGGATGAAGAGGATGAGCTGATTCATACAGCCAGTGAGAAGAGTTCACAATTTAGTGAATCTTTAAATGTTGCAGAAGTACTCACCAACTTGAAGAAGCACCCAATTATTGATACATCCAAGGTAACTCCATTGAACTTGGAAGGATCTTTCACAGCAACAATGGGCGCTGATACAGGTTTGAACGCTGACACATCCAGCGCTGACAAAGGTAATCGGGGCGCTGATAGAGGTAACTTGAACGCTGATAAAGTTGCAGGTGGTGTTGATGTATTCCAGTCATCAGCAATCATCAAAGATGTGTCCACACAGGTTTCTTCTTCTACCTTACCTATTATTGATCCAAAAGACAAGGGTAAGGGGATTCTGATTGAAGAAGATGTTCCAAAGAAAGATGCAGCACAAATTGCATTTGATGAACAGTTGGCTGCACAACTTTTGGAAAGAGATTTGAAGAGGAGTGGTAGATCACCATTTGTTGCCACTTCTGAGAGTGAGAAAGAGAGTGATGATGAAAAAGAAGAAGATAGCTCAGATTCAAGTGTTCAAATTATTGAAGATCCAGAAAGACTTGAATATGGGGATGAGTTAGCAAAGGAAAGATTGAGTGATTTGAAGAATCAGATTGATTGGGACCTTCCAGAAATCACCAGAATGTACCATGCTTGGGAAGACAAGGTAATGGACAACCCAGGGATGAGTTTGTCAGATCAAATTTGGGGGTTGGAAGTTCTTCTCAGGGTACAAGATGATATAAAGGTGATTTTGAGGTTTAATGCACAAGAGGTCAAGACTTGGCTTAAAAGAGATAAAAGGCAGTTGTACTACAAGTTGCTTAGATGCCATCAACCTAGATGGACATACAAGAAGTTGCTGGCTTTATCTTTTGAGGAGTTAGAGTATAGGGCACATCCTATTTGGAGGAATGTGCAAGAAAATAATGTCTACAAATTTCTTTCAGAAGAAAGGAAACAAGAGCTTGCTGAGGAAATGCAGATTCAAAAGGAGATGAGGATTGCTCAAAGACCAGTGAAGAAAGGAGATCCTCTCCAATTTCCTAAAAATATGGATGTGTATTATCCAACTGAAAATGTCATAAGGAAGCATCTCAAGCTTTCTCCATTGGAAGCTTCAGATTTGGTTAATGTAGTACCTCTTGATGACAGAAATCCAATCATTAGTTTTGATGAAGATGAGTGTGGATTTTGGAAGATTGGTGATTGTAGTCTTTTACTACTCTTTAGGAAAAGAGCGTAAATAGCGGAAAGTATTAAGTACGACGGTTTAGGAAAACCGTGCACAAATGACCCTCAATCAAATAAAGAGAAGAGAAAGTTCGTTTCCCAAGGAGGTATTTGTGTTGTGAATTAACTTGTATGTATTTGAGATTAATATTGAGAAGAATGGGGATGAGAAGATGAAAGACGGATACGTTAAAATTAAACTACGACGAAAACGTAAAGCCGTGAAAAACTACCCAAATTAAAAATTATTAAAACCAAAAACAAAATATCAAAAAGGCTAAAAACAAGTCTTAAATAATATAAACAAAGATAAAAATCCAACAAAGATATTTTAAAACCTTTTATTAATTAAATATTTAATTTTAAATGCTAATTAAAGCCCTAAAATTAAATATAACTAATTCAAATGTCTAAAATATGATTTTTATTGAATAATTACTTAACTTATATTATTAGAAGACTAAAAAGTATTTTTCTAAAAATTAAAAGCTAATAAAACTATTTTTAAAACTCTAAAAATGATTAAAAATGATTAAAACCTAATTAAACTTAAAATAATTATAAAAATAAATCTAAAAGCTATAAAAATATTCTAAAAATGGAAAAGGTCCTAATTAATGATAAAGATCCTAAGAAAAATGAAAAAGAAAGAAAAATAAAATTTTGAAATTTTAATATTAAAATAATATTAAAATATTGCTAAAAATAAAAAGTTCTCCAATTAATTCTAAAAAATTTTCAAAAATCCTAAATATTATAACTAAGAGAAAAACACAAATTAGAGCTCCTAAACCTTTTTTAATAATTTTATAAAAATCTTTAAAGTTTATAAAAAACCTTAAAATAATATAAAATTAAAAATTAAAGTTTATAAAACCAAAATAAGATGTAAACCTCAAGTATATTAAATAAAACCTAAAAATTATTTTTCCTAAAAATTAAAACTATTTTTACTATTTTTTATTGATTTTCTAAAATACGGGTATTAAATAAATGATAAAAAATAATTTAATAAACGGAAAAATATGAAACCAAGTTTGAAAAATCAACAATCCTATTAACTTCCTAAGAAAAATAAGCTAAGAAAAATAAGCTTAATAAATAAGCTAGAAAATGGGAAAAACGACTACGGCTTATTAATAATCCAACAAGTGAAAATTGGGTTAAGTATGTTACCAATGCACCCTTGGTCAGTAAAAGACCCAAGGGCGCAGTGGTAGTGAGTGTGTGTTGTGAGTGTATAGACCAGGGTTCGAGGTCGGCGAAACCCCTTTTTGGACAATTTTTTTTATTTTTTTTTTACTTTCAAACCAACAGTAACACTTGTAAAGACCTCAAATCACACTCCAATATTACTTTTAGCCAAGAATGATCAAAATTAAACACAAAACGGGGCCTGGTTTATATTTTTGACACAAGCAGGTTGCTATGTGTTTTACTTTTTGGATTTTAGCCAAGAGGAGCTTGGCCAATGGTTTATTTTGGTGTTGATATTGGACACAATGGGCACTCTTGTGCTCCTTTGAGCACAAGAAGTCAATACAAACAGGATTCAAACACTTAGCATGCACCAATAAGCAAATCAAAGCACATCCTAGCACTATGCAGTTTCTGTGATGTATTATGCAGGTCAGGGAACTTATGGGCTTATAACTTGCAAACTAGTGAACTTCAGAACCCAAAATTTGGCATACAAACTCTCAAACAGATGCACAATCAATTCCAATTACTCAATAACCCTAACTCTAACAAGATTTCAAGATCAAGCAACCAAAATTCATGAAAATACAAGCAGAAAGTGGAAAACAGATTCAAGTTTTACTTTTTACTTTAAGACCTTACAAACTTGTTACCCAACCTTCTAATCTTACTTACCAAGTAATTAACAATCTGTCTCAAGCTTTTGAAACTTAGCTAACACCTTTTAATCACCAATTCAAAACATCATGCCCTACTAATCCTTGTAGCCAAACACCCTTTTATTTATTGTAAACCAAGAATTATCAAACCAAAACACTTGAAAACTTAATCAAACTGCAACCAATAGCATCTAACATGTATTCTAATACAAAAGAACAACAATCAAACACTTAAAACACACTTTAGCACAGAATTAAACAAAAATCAAACAAACTTGCTTGTTTCCTGAAATTTTCCAAAGGACAAAGGATTACCTTAGGGTCTTACATCCAAGACCCTAGAGGATGTAAATCCTCCTCCAAACCAACACGGGTTGGTGCAGAACTAAATATCAACAAGCCTTCTTCCCTGTTTAAAACAAAATCAAAGAAAAAGGATAATACAAGCTATATAATTTTTTCTGTTTTCTTTTCTTTTTCTTTTTAAAACTTTCCAAAACCTTTTCAAACCTCTTAGCACGTTTTTAAAACACCTTAACACCAATTACTACTAACCTCTTAACCTCAAAACATGTGACAGATTATTACCAAGAAAACTCAACTTTCAAAACTTTTGAAATCTTTTTGAAACACAAATCTCTTAACCAAATTGAAAAGTGGAACTCAGAATTCTTCAACAATAAACACCAACTTTAATATATCATAAAAAGGAATTAATTTTGCTTTATTTAACAAAAAACCAACTTTTATATAAGTTAAAAGGGATTACAAGATTGTGAAGAAAACTGGAACAAGGGCTCACCAACAGGCTGGGGCTCCTTATATACTAATCATAGAACATGCTAGAAGCTAAAATTAAAACCCTAATACATGGAAAAATCCTAAAATGCCCCTAAAGGCTTCTATACGAATTCAAGGAATTTTTGATCTTGGACGTTTAAATTTGCGTTGTGAGGAAGCATTTCATCATGTCCATTGATTTTTGCCACGTCAATTTCCTTGGAGCCCAAGGAGTGCTCCTATTGGTGGAATGGGAATTGGGGGTTGGGGTCCACAGGCGTGGGAAAGGGGTTCTTGTGCGTGGGATGGGTTTGGGTAGGTGGGAATTACACGTGGGAAGTTTTAATTGGAAAGTTACCCATGCTTGAGTAAAATTGGACCTGGGGGTGAAAGTGAATAGTAAAAGCTTGTTTGATCCGAATTTAGGGGAAACCAACATGTTAGGCGCGTTTTTAATTTAAATGTTTCACTTTGGCACTTTTGGTCCTTCTCTTTTGTAATTTTTTGGCATTTAAGTTTTTTGGCCCTAAAACAGGTTTCTCCTTTGTAAACAACTTTCCATCTTTTACAATTTTGGCACAAAACTTTGACAAAAGCTTATCAAGGATGATTTTTGCCATTTTGAGTATTTTCAAGGGCTGTTCTTGGACAAAGTTGATCTTCAAAGGTCTTCATTGTGTCTTTCACTTCATGAGGGACCATAATTGACAAATTTGATTTGTTGAGGGACTAATCTTACCATTTCTTCAAAGTTGAAGGACCTTTTTGCAATTTTGACAAACTTAAGGGACCAAACTTGTAATTATTAATATACAAGGGTTTTAAGTGTCATTTCTTCATTCTTGGAGGATCAATCTTGTTTTGTCTTCAAGTCTTCAAGGGTATTTGATGAAAATTCCATGATTAGGGCCCGGTTCTTTGTACGGCTTCATTTCTCGTGTCCGTATTTTCCTTGTATCTTGTGATCTTTTGTCTTTTTCACGATATCCATACCTAAAATACACAAGTAAACAAACACAAGCATATATATGGTATTTTATGACATATTAGTGCATTAAAAGCCCGAAAAGAACGATGAGATAATGTATAAATGCCATCTCATCACTCCCCCATACTAAGCCATTGCCGTGCCCTCACGCAATGCTAGAATAAAGTATCTAAGCATCACCAAAGTTCAATTTTATTAAACTTTATTGAAGAGTAAAAGACTTGCAACATACTACGAGAATGTGTAAAGACATAATGTATGATTTTCATCACCAAAATGTGACTTTTAGGGTCAAAGAATGGAAACAAGTTAATGTCCCTTAGAGTAAATTTCGTCATCCTTGATTGTCATACATTCCATGCTAAGTGCAAAAACAAGATCATTGTTGGTACAAGTCACAATGCTAACACTACTCATACGTTTAAATTGTGTAATACTTTTTCTCCCCGCAATCCTAGTTATTATAAAAGGAAAATGGGTTACTAGCATTTTTTATCTATTTGTCATGGATCACAAGTGATACATATTGACTTATTTGAGTAGTTATTAGTCCGAAAGCAAAGTAGCACGATTTGATCAATAGTTAGCCGAAGGACAAAATCTTTTAAAACGGCTTCTCGTGTATCTCCTTAAGTTCATATCTTGGCATAACTCGTTTCACGATTTGAGACCTTTCTCGGACCGATATTTGGCATGTACTTCATACTTCAAATCTTGGGAAGACGTTCTTGAAATTATGGTCTTCTCTTCATATATTTGGAATTTCTTCACTTGACGTTTTTGAGAGATTCTTCATATAGGACCACGACTTCATCATTTTTCTTCAATCTTTACTTTGGATTTTGATATACAACGATCCGCCTCCTTTTCGGACTTGGATATATTTATCCTCATACCTTGTTAGGGTCTTTTTGGATAGACTTTCTCCATTCTTTAGGGGAGTAATTGCTTCTCGTCGTGTGTCTCGATCCTTCATATTGATTTTGGAACAATGATACTTCACATCATCTTTTGGATCTTTAGCAAAAATAGAGCTCCTCATGCCTTGTTAGGGCCTTTTTGGATAATCGCCAATCTTCGCGTCCCGCTTCAATAAGTTATGCCTTGGCTATGAACTCTATTCAACCCCGAGCAACTTTTAAACGATCTTGCGCTAGAGGCTAAGTAACCTTTCAAATCGTACGACCTTACTTATTGCAATTATGATTCATTCCTAATGCATTGATCTTATGGGAAGAAAAAGCCACAATTAAAAACATATGAGTTTTTGAAAGAACACTTTCATGTTCTACGTTTAGCATGATCACTTGTCTAACTCTATCATTTCTCGTTCTTCACTATATAAAGACCTCTAATTAAAGAGACTCGTGAATACTTAGCCATGCAAGTCAAAATTAAGCCAAATTTGGATTAGCTTTCATTAAGACTATATCAAATCAAAGTTTTGGGTTTTCAAGCCACCTATAGGATCTTGCACTTTCTTGGACTTTTTCAAGTTTAGAGAATGCATTTTATAGTTCCCTTGATAAGTGACTTTCTAGAATCAATTATAGGAACTTGCGAAAAGTTCTTGTTCTTAACCCGAATGAATTAAGACTTTCGCGTTTTAAAGCTCCCTATATAAAAGTCTAGCAAAACTTGAATTGAGCGGGTTAAGGAATGTAAATGGCTCCAAATGCCCATCAAGTCAAAAATTAACTCTTATTCTACCCATCGGAAAATATACATTCGTGTCTTAAAAACACTTATAAAAACTAAGAAAAATTTTAAAATTTGGCCATTTTTAGCCTTATTAGCAAAACAAAACATTGAAAGTTGGAAAACGTGAGGGCGTAGCAAAGCAAGTACCTATTCACCCCCCATACTAAAAGTAAACATTGTCCTCAATGTTTCGAGTCTAAAGGTGGAGCACCCCCATACTAGAGACGAAGAGTCGAATGCTTAGGATCTAGCATGGAAAGGGTGATCAACAATATATCTAAAGCCGTTTATTAATTATGCTAAAGGATAATTGTTAGAACAATAAAGGATATGTCATGGATTCGTGAAAAACTTCTTCAAACGAACGATGGAGGCTCACGTAAACGAACACGAGAGTCTTCAATCGTAGACGATGATGATGATCTAGATAACACAATCACAAACAACCACGAGACAACGAGTTGGAAGGGTACAAGTCCCCTTATTAGTGAATATAAAAGCATAAAGATAAGCATGGGATCTCCCCCACGAGGCACCTCGTTTTTGATTACCGAGTCATGAGCTCGACTCGATCCCCTCAATGTTAATTATCATTGGGGAAGGTGTCTTGGTCGGGGGCAACCATTGAAGGAATTTCCCCACCAAAGTAGTGCTTAAGCCTATGTCCATTCACCTTGAAATTGGGACCATCATCTTGAGCTAGCTCAATGGTCCCATATGGAAATACTTGTGTAATGGTGAACGGACCCGACCAACGAGATTTCAATTTTCCGGAAAATATCTTAAGACGAGAGTTAAAAAGCAACACTTGATCTCCAACGTTAAAAACCCGGTTTTTAATCTTTGAATCATGAAACTTTTTAGTCTTTTCTTTAAAAATTAATGAATTTTCATAAGCATTATCCCTTAATTCATCCAATTCATTCAATTGTATTTTCCGGTGATCTCCTGCGGTCTTCAAGTCAAAATTAGCATGCTTAAGGGCCCAATATGCCTTATGCTCCAATTCAATGGGCAAATGACAATTCTTCCCATAGACTAACTTATAAGGAGTGCAACCGATAGGTGTCTTATAAGCGGTCCTAAAGGCCCATAAAGCGTCATCGAGTTTGTCGGACCATGAAGCACGGTTTTCTCCAATCGACCTTTCTAAAATCCTCTTTAAAGCTCGGTTCGAAACCTCGACTTGCCCACTCGTTTGCGGGTGATAAGCCGTAGAAAGACGATGTGTAACCCCATATTTCTTTAGAACCTTTTCGAATTGGTCATTACAAAAATGGGTTCCACGATCGCTTATAATAGCACGAGGGGTTCCGAACCGAGAGAATAGTTGCTTCAAAAACTTCACTACCACACGAGCATCATTAGTAGGCAAAGCCTTAGCTTCCACCCACTTAGAAAGGTAGTCCACCACGACGAGGATATATTTGTTGCCATGAGATGATGGGAACGGCCCCATAAAGTCTATTCCCCATATGTCGAAAATCTCACACACTTGAATTATATTTTGCGGCATTTCATCACGTTGAGACGATTTTCCTTGACGTTGGCACGAATCACACGACTTCACAAGTGCGTGTGCATCACGATAGATAGAAGGCCAAAAGAAACCGGCATCGAACACTTTCTTAGCCGTGAGATTTGCACCGTGGTGACCACCCGTGGGTCCCTCGTGACAAGCTCTAAGGATATTAGAAGCTTCGGCACCAAACACACAACGTCGAACGAGTTGATCCGCACAAATCCGAAAGAGATAAGGGTCGTCCCAAAAATAGAACTTGACGTCACGAAAGAATTTTCGTTTTTGTTGTGTCGTCATACCCTTGATTATGAAATTGCCCGCATGGTAATTTGCAATGTCGGCAAACCATGGGGTGGTGTCTTTAGAATTCACTACACCGAGAGTCTCAAGAGGAAATGTTTCGGTAATTTCTTTGTTCTCGAAAACATCTTTGTGAGGATCTTCTAGACGAGAGAGATGATCGGCCGCTAGATTCTCGGCTCCTTTTTTGTCAAGCACGGTGACATCAAATTCTTGGAGGAGGAGCATCCAACGAAGCAATCTCGGCTTAGCATCTTGCTTAGCTAAGAGATACTTGATAGCCGAATGGTCGGTATACACGATGCTTTTAGTTAAGACGAGATAAGGTCGGAATTTCTCAAAAGCATAGACCACGGCAAGGAATTCCTTTTCCGTTGTGGTGTACTTTAATTGAGCCTCGGTCATCGTCTTACTAGCATAGTGGATAGGACGAAAATGCTTGTCATAACGTTGCCCTAAGACGGCCCCTATAGCATAATCACTTGCATCGCACATGATTTCAAAGGGTAATTCCCAATTAGGAGCAACAAGAATGGGAGCTTCGGTAAGTTTCCTTTTGAGAGTCTCGAAAGCCTTAACACAATCCTCATTAAAGTTAAAAGGAGCATCCTTCTCGAGAAGGTGTGTCATAGGACGAGAAATCTTCGAAAAGTCCTTGATGAAACGACGATAAAAGCCCGCGTGGCCTAGGAAACTACGAACTCCCTTAACGGTTTTGGGATGAGGTAACTTGGCGATGACGTCTACCTTAGCTTTATCGACCTCAATCCCCGCCTTCGACACCTTATGTCCTAAGACGATTCCTTGTTTACACATGAAATGACATTTCTCCCAATTAAGCACAAGATTGGTTTCTTCACAACGTTTTAACATTTGTTCGAGATTAGATAAACATGACGTAAACGAATTACCAAACACCGAGAAGTCATCCATAAACACTTCCATCGACTTCTCGATCATATCGTGAAAAATCGCCATCATACACCGTTGAAACGTACCGGGTGCATTACAAAGTCCGAAAGGCATCCTACGATAAGCGAACGTTCCATAAGGACACGTGAACGTAGTCTTCTCTTGATCACGAGGGTCGATAGGGATTTGAAAGTAACCGGAAAAACCATCTAAAAAGCAATAGAATTCATTTCCCGCAAGTCGCTCCAACATTTGATCCATGAAGGGCAAAGGAAAGTGGTCTTTACGAGTGGCGTCATTTAACTTTCGGTAGTCAATACACACCCTCCAACCGGTCACAACACGAGTGGGAATTAACTCGTTGTTTTCATTAGGCACAACGGTCATTCCTCCCTTTTTAGGGACACAATGGATTGGGCTCACCCATGGGCTATCGGATATAGGATAAATCATTCCCGCGTCAAGGAGTTTAAGGACCTCCTTTTTAATGACATCGTGAATTTTGGGATTTACCCTTCTTTGACTTTGAATTGCGGGTTTGTAGTCCTCCTCCATTAAAATTTTGTGAGTACAAAATTTTGGGTCAATACCCTTAATGTCGGAAATTTTCCACGCAATTGCCCCTTTGTGAGCCTTAAGAACTTTCAAGAGCTCAGTTTTTTCATCATTAGCAAGATCTTTTGCAATAATAACCGGCAACTTGTCATCACCTTCCAAGAATGCATATTCAAGGTGAGAAGGAAGATCTTTCAATTCAAGGATAGGCGGTTCCTCGATTGAAGATTTTGGTTCAACACTCATAACTTCCATCGGCGAAAGAAATGGTGGAATAGAAGTATCATCACTAATCAACACCTCATCTTCATTGTCGATTTCATTTGAAGTGAGATCGCCTCCTTGGAATGGAGTGAGATTTGGTGTGGAATTAGCAAGAATCGGATCCAAAATAGTGGGATTGCCACTTGACGAGCTATCGGAAAAACCTAACACTTCTTGTGAAAACTCATCGCAAACCACATCAACGATGTCAATGTGATTGATGGTAGCGATTGCATAAACATGAGAAGGTTTCGAGTTTTGAGTAGCGTTTATAACAAGTTCCTCTTCGTTGAATCTCAAAGTGATAGTTCTTGCATGAACATCTATAAGCGATCCCGAAGTATCTAAAAACGGACGACCTAAGATTAGAGGAACTTGAGGATCCGCGGGGATGTCGACTACTATAAAATCAACGGGATAGTAGAACTTCCCCACTTTTACGAAAACATCTTCGGCTATTCCACATGCCATAATCGTAGAATGATCGGCCATCTCGATGGACATGTTCGAAGGAATAAGAGCCGGAAGCGAAAGCGATTTCCAAATGGAAAATGGCATCAAATTAATGCTCGCACCAAGATCGGCCAAGGCGAGGCATTCTTTCATATCTTGTATGTCACAAGGAATGAGAAACTTTCCGGGATCACCAACTTTTTCCAGTATGCGGTTAAGATAAACCGAAGAACAATTAGCAAGCTTTGAAAGCTTTTCCTTATCGCTCATCATACTTTTAAAAGTGGAAGCGAAACGAGGCATATATAATAACGCGTCAGCTAAACTCACATCAAAATGCACTTGTTGAAACATTTTTATAAAAAGCTCGATTTGTTGTTTGTTACGTTCTTGCATTTTCTCTTTGTTTCGTCTCGAAGGGTAGGGTAAAGGTGGTGTGGGTAGGTCATTAGGCAACGGCCTTGGAATCTCGGGTTCCATAATTGGTATTGGTGTAACCGTAGGTGTGGTTTGAGCGGTACTTCGTGGGATTGTAATATGCTCCTTTTCGACCATCACCTCGGGTTCTTTCTCGATTTCCTTCTCCGTAGAAGTACTTGGACGAGAGATTGGTTCCTTGAAAGTTTTACCACTTCGTGTAGTAATAACCTTCATTTCTCCCTTCGGGTTTGCAATGGTATCACTAGGAAGACCACCCGAAGAAGAGGGCTTACACATGATAGCTTCAAACATCTTAGCCATTCGGTCCTCAAATTTTGATTGCCTAGCATCCGCTTTCAATAACTCTTGCTTAATCTCATGTTGTCCTAATTCCATCTTTTGTTGGTTTTGTTGAAGACGTTGGACATTTCCTTCCATTTTATTTGCATGAGTTTTAAGTTCATTAGCAAGTTCATTTTTAAGCTCGTTTTTCAACTCGGATCTTAAGCTAATCATCTCACGTTGCATATTATCAAATTTAGCATCATTTGCTTTAGCATAATCTAAAAATTCTCCTTGCAAATTTTTCGTGTGAGCATTTTGAAAACCTTGTGTAGTGTTTTGAAAATCACGGTTTTGGTTTTGATTAGAGATTTGTCCATTCCCACTTTGATAATTCCCTTTGTTGTAATTGCGTGTGTTGCCTTGGTAATTACCTTGGTTGTTGTTTCGGTAATTGTTAACATTTTGATTTGGTGGAGCTTGATTTTGGCGGGAACCTTGGCCGTTTTGGTTGTAAGTTCCCGTTGCTACATAAGCACTCGAAGTGTTACCATCCGCGGTAATACACTCGGAAAGATCATGAGCTCCTCCACACGATAAACAACTCTTAGCAACCGCTTTAACCGAAGCGGAATTGGAAGCTTCTTGAGCCTTCCAATGGGACATTAGATTAGCAAATCTATCAAAAAACCGATTTTCCTCATTAGCTTCATCATGTAAGGTATTAATGCTACGAGACGATTGTGATGACGATGACGAACCCATATTGGCAACACTCGGTGTGTTACGAGGGCTATAAACCTTAGATCGATTTTCAATGATTTGTAAAGCCTCATTTGTCGTCTTGCACAAAAAATTACCACCCGTGGCGGCATTCAAATAATCTCGTTCATGATCATTAAGCCCATTATAAAAGGTATCAATTTGATGTAATTCCGAAAAATCATGGTGAGGACATTCATGTAACATCTCTTTAAATCGTTCCCATGCCATTGAAAAACTTTCATTGTTACGTTGCACAAATCGTGAAATCTCATTTTTTAAGTGTGTTGTTTTCGATGGTGGAAAAAACTTGTTCACAAACTTAGAAACGAGATCGGCCCATGTCAAAATCGAATTTGGCGGTTCTTTCTCGAGCCAAATTTTTGCGGGTCCATCCAACGAATATGGAAACAACATCATCTTAATGGCGTCATGCGGAACATCTTTGAATTTGCTAGTAGCGGTGAGACGGTTGAAATTCCTAATATGGTAATGCGGGTTGTCTTTCTCATGACCTCGAAACTTGTTTGCTTGTAGCATCGACATTAAACCCGTCTTAATCTCGAAATTCTCCGCAAGGATGGCGGGAATAACAATGGCCTCTCCAAAACCCTCGGTGGGTGCTTGTAGCAACTCCATCATAGTACGATTAGCCATGACGACTTCTTGTTCTATAATAGGTTCAACAATTGGAGGTTCTTCAACAATCAACGATCCTTGATTTGCTTGCTTTTGAAGACGTTTACGAGCTCGTTTAGCTTGATTACGAGTGATCATAAACTACACGAAGAATGGGAGGTGAGCAAAGAAGATTCTTTTTGGTTGTTTTGTGGATTTTCAATTTTTTTTTGTGTTTTTGATGATATTTAATTTTTTTGGATTTTGGTGTATCTTCGTAGACAACAATCTACAAATTCTCTCCTCGAATCAAACTCTTGATTAAAGAAGCCTCAAAGGAATGAAAACGATCACGTGGAGTGAACGCCTTCGAATGACTTTAGAACTTTGGTGAAAACCAAATTGTTCACGAGGGTTTAATCACAAAGAAAACCAAGCAAATATAGTATACGTATTAATACTTTGGGCGGCAAAACCCTCGATTAGCCTTCAATCTCAAAATACTCACAAGCAAGCGGGGAAACGAGGCGGCGCGAAGCACTTAAGAGCCTTTTTCCTTAGGGTATATTTTATAATACCCGCCTTATACCCACCTTATAGTTTGTATTTTTCAAAATCGAGCTTCTCGAAAGTATTTATCTATTTTTGCCTTTTCTTTTTGTTTGAGATTCGAATACAATAATTAGGAGATCAAATCCCAATTAAGGTTGTGTTTTCACACTTTTGGAGATATTGTATTTTGATTGTGATACTTAATACAATATATTAATATTTATACAAGAAAAAACCAAGAAAACCGATAATACGTGTTAAGGGAGTTCCACTTAACACAAATACTATTTATGGATAATATCAAAAACAAAAGCTTCCAAATTAAAGCACAACACACCTCCCCGGCAGCGGCGCCAAAATGATTGTAGTCTTTTACTACTCTTTAGGAAAAGAGCGTAAATAGCGGAAAGTATTAAGTACGACGGTTTAGGAAAACCGTGCACAAATGACCCTCAATCAAATAAAGAGAAGAGAAAGTTCGTTTCCCAAGGAGGTATTTGTGTTGTGAATTAACTTGTATGTATTTGAGATTAATATTGAGAAGAATGGGGATGAGAAGATGAAAGACGGATACGTTAAAATTAAACTACGACGAAAACGTAAAGCCGTGAAAAACTACCCAAATTAAAAATTATTAAAACCAAAAACAAAATATCAAAAAGGCTAAAAACAAGTCTTAAATAATATAAACAAAGATAAAAATCCAACAAAGATATTTTAAAACCTTTTATTAATTAAATATTTAATTTTAAATGCTAATTAAAGCCCTAAAATTAAATATAACTAATTCAAATGTCTAAAATATGATTTTTATTGAATAATTACTTAACTTATATTATTAGAAGACTAAAAAGTATTTTTCTAAAAATTAAAAGCTAATAAAACTATTTTTAAAACTCTAAAAATGATTAAAAATGATTAAAACCTAATTAAACTTAAAATAATTATAAAAATAAATCTAAAAGCTATAAAAATATTCTAAAAATGGAAAAGGTCCTAATTAATGATAAAGATCCTAAGAAAAATGAAAAAGAAAGAAAAATAAAATTTTGAAATTTTAATATTAAAATAATATTAAAATATTGCTAAAAATAAAAAGTTCTCCAATTAATTCTAAAAAATTCTCAAAAATCGTAAATATTATAACTAAGAGAAAAACACAAATTAGAGCTCCTAAAACTTTTTTAATAATTTTATAAAAATCTTTAAAGTTTATAAAAAACCTTAAAATAATATAAAATTAAAAATTAAAGTTTATAAAACCAAAATAAGATGTAAACCTCAAGTATATTAAATAAAACCTAAAAATTATTTTTCCTAAAAATTAAAACTATTTTTACTATTTTTTATTGATTTTCTAAAATACGGGTATTAAATAAATGATAAAAAATAATTTAATAAACGGAAAAATATGAAACCAAGTTTGAAAAATCAACAATCCTATTAACTTCCTAAGAAAAATAAGCTAAGAAAAATAAGCTTAATAAATAAGCTAGAAAATGGGAAAAACGGCTACGGCTTATTAATAATCCAACAAGTGAAAATTGGGTTAAGTATGTTACCAATGCACCCTTGGTCAGTAAAAGACCCAAGGGCGCAGTGGTAGTGAGTGTGTGTTGTGAGTGTATAGACCAGGGTTCGAGGTCGGCGAAACCCCTTTTTGGACAATTTTTTTTTTTTTTTACTTTCAAACCAACAGTAACACTTGTAAAGACCTCAAATCACACTCCAATATTACTTTTAGCCAAGAATGATCAAAATTAAACACAAAACGGGGCCTGGTTTATATTTTTGACACAAGCAGGTTGCTATGTGTTTTACTTTTTGGATTTTAGCCAAGAGGAGCTTGGCCAATGGTTTATTTTGGTGTTGATATTGGACAAAATGGGCACTCTTGTGCTCCTTTGAGCACAAGAAGTCAATACAAACAGGATTCAAACACTTAGCATGCACCAATAAGCAAATCAAAGCACATCCTAGCACTATGCAGTTTCTGTGATGTATTATGCAGGTCAGGGAACTTATGGGCTTATAACTTGCAAACTAGTGAACTTCAGAACCCAAAATTTGGCATACAAACTCTCAAACAGATGCACAATCAATTCCAATTACTCAATAACCCTAACTCTAACAAGATTTCAAGATCAAGCAACCAAAATTCATGAAAATACAAGCAGAAAGTGGAAAACAGATTCAAGTTTTACTTTTTACTTTAAGACCTTACAAACTTGTTACCCAACCTTCTAATCTTACTTACCAAGTAATTAACAATCTGTCTCAAGCTTTTGAAACTTAGCTAACACCTTTTAATCACCAATTCAAAACATCATGCCCTGCTAATCCTTGTAGCCAAACACCCTTTTATTTATTGTAAACCAAGAATTATCAAACCAAAACACTTGAAAACTTAATCAAACTGCAACCAATAGCATCTAACATGTATTCTAATACAAAAGAACAACAATCAAACACTTAAAACACACTTTAGCACAGAATTAAACAAAAATCAAACAAACTTGCTTGTTTCCTGAAATTTTCCAAAGGACAAAGGATTACCTTAGGGTCTTACATCCAAGACCCTAGAGGATGTAAATCCTCCTCCAAACCAACACGGGTTGGTGCAGAACTAAATATCAACAAGCCTTCTTCCCTGTTTAAAACAAAATCAAAGAAAAAGGATAATACAAGCTATATAATTTTTTCTGTTTTCTTTTCTTTTTCTTTTTAAAACTTTCCAAAACCTTTTCAAACCTCTTAGCACGTTTTTAAAACACCTTAACACCAATTACTACTAACCTCTTAACCTCAAAACATGTGACAGATTATTACCAAGAAAACTCAACTTTCAAAACTTTTGAAATCTTTTTGAAACACAAATCTCTTAACCAAATTGAAAAGTGGAACTCAGAATTCTTCAACAATAAACACCAACTTTAATATATCATAAAAAGGAATTAATTTTGCTTTATTTAACAAAAAACCAACTTTTATATAAGTTAAAAGGGATTACAAGATTGTGAAGAAAACTGGAACAAGGGCTCACCAACAGGCTGGGGCTCCTTATATACTAATCATAGAACATGCTAGAAGCTAAAATTAAAACCCTAATACATGGAAAAATCCTAAAATGCCCCTAAAGGCTTCTAGACGAATTCAAGGAATTTTTGATCTTGGACGTTTAAATTTGCGTTGTGAGGAAGCATTTCATCATGTCCATTGATTTTTGCCACGTCAATTTCCTTGGAGCCCAAGGAGTGCTCCTATTGGTGGAATGGGAATTGGGGGTTGGGGTCCACAGGCGTGGGAAAGGGGTTCTTGTGCGTGGGATGGGTTTGGGTAGGTGGGAATTACACGTGGGAAGTTTTAATTGGAAAGTTACCCATGCTTGAGTAAAATTGGACCTGGGGGTGAAAGTGAATAGTAAAAGCTTGTTTGATCCGAATTTAGGGGAAACCAACATGTTAGGCGCGTTTTTAATTTAAATGTTTCACTTTGGCACTTTTGGTCCTTCTCTTTTGTAATTTTTTGGCATTTAAGGTTTTTGGCCCTAAAACAGGTTTCTCCTTTGTAAACAACTTTCCATCTTTTACAATTTTGGCACAAAACTTTGACAAAAGCTTATCAAGGATGATTTTTGCCATTTTGAGTATTTTCAAGGGCTGTTCTTGGACAAAGTTGATCTTCAAAGGTCTTCATTGTGTCTTTCACTTCATGAGGGACCATAATTGACAAATTTGATTTGTTGAGGGACTAATCTTGCCATTTCTTCAAAGTTGAAGGACCTTTTTGCAATTTTGACAAACTTAAGGGACCAAACTTGTAATTATTAATATACAAGGGTTTTAAGTGTCATTTCTTCATTCTTGGAGGATCAATCTTGTTTTGTCTTCAAGTCTTCAAGGGTATTTGATGAAAATTCCATGATTAGGGCCCGGTTCTTTGTACGGCTTCATTTCTCGTGTCCGTTTTTTCCTTGTATCTTGTGATCTTTTGTCTTTTTCACGATATCCATACCTAAAATACACAAGTAAACAAACACAAGCATATATATGGTATTTTATGACATATTAGTGCATTAAAAGCCCGAAAAGAACGATGAGATCATGTATAAATGCCATCTCATCACTTGGCAGGTTTGGAAAGGAGGTACACACTTTCACTTCAGTTATTTCTATCTTTGCAAGCATAGACATAGAAGACTTGGTGCATCTATGGAGATTAATAGAGGCCAAGTATACAGCTGAAGCACCTACTTCAGCAAATGGAATAAGACTGTGGAACACATTTTTGACTTTGTGTGGTCCAAGGGAAGCAGATCCTGCCATATGTAAGGATCTTGAAGATGATCTTAGTAATCTTCATTGGAGGCTTTATTCTACTTGTGGTGTATTTCATTTGAGCTCTACAAAGTTTTCAGAGTATCTACTTGTGGATGCTGACTATTTCTTGTCCAAAGAAGTATTGGAGAAGATGAAGGAGACACCCTTGGAGATTGATTATACTAGTGACGTGGCCAAGGACTTGATTAGATATGTTTATCACCAACATAAGAAGTTTTTGCAAGATTCCTCCTAAGCCTTAAGTTTTTATTCAGAAACTTGATCATTGGAATAGATATCAAGTTTAGGGGAGGATTGTTGGGAATAAATTATGGGTCAGTTCACTAGACGCTGATAAGAGGAATTCAAGCGCTGATAGGATGACATCGGACGCTGACAGCCAAGCGTTGACATTGAAGAAGTCAACGCTGATAGCCTTGAAGATTAGCACTGATGGAATATATCTTCATACGAATCTTTTTGTTTATTTGTTTCTTTATTTATGTATGGTAAAGATAAGCTTGACATTGTATTTTCTATTATTATCTTTACCTAGAATAGTTGATTCGTAGCTTATTGTACAAGACTTCTTAATCTATAAAAGAAGATCTTTTAGGTTAATGTTAATCATCAGTTTTCATAAGTTTTCGCAAAGTTAAACCTCTTTCATTGTAATCAAGTTCGATCATTCTAATACAAGTGAAAGTTTGTTTAACATCTTTGTGTTTTAGATTAAGTGTTAATTCCGCATAACACTTAGTTACTTTATTCATAAGCAAAGGTTTCTCTACGTGTATTACTTGATCTAATCTCGTATACACAAAGCTTAATCGATCTAAGTTTGGGATCAACAGTGGATGCTCAAGGCACATGACAGGAAAGGAAGACTATCTGACGAACTTCTCTCCTATTAAAGATGGTGATAAGGTATACTTTGGAGGGGGCTACGGCACCATTACAGGCAAAGGAACCCTTCTCACCAATAATCTACGTTTTGAAAACGTCTTCCTGGTAAAAGAACTGGATTATAATCTGTTTAGTGTATCACAAGTTTGTGATAACAAAAATAAGGTTCTATTCACTGATACTGAGTGTTTGGTGTTAAGCAAGGATTTTAAGATCCCTGATGAGAAGTATATTGAGTATAGAACACCTAGGCATAAGGACATATACAATGTGAATTTAAATGGGATTAAAGTGAATACAAATATGTCTTGTTTTTATGCTAAGGCCTCAGTAGATGAAAGTAATTTATGGCCCAGGAAACTAGGGCACATAAATTTTAAAAATATAAACAGACTTGTGAGGCTTGGTTTAGTTGATGGTTTGCCTGAGAATGCCTTCCACAATGACCACTCTTGTGTTGCATGTCTTAAAGGCAAGCAGCACAAGGTCTCATTCAAGTCCAAACAGGTGCATACTAGTTCCAGACCTCTTCATATGCTTCACATGGACCTCTTTGGTCCAACTAATATAGAAAGTTTAAATGGCAAGTCATATTGTTTTGTTGTCACTGATGACTTTTCTAGGTTTACTTGGACATTCTTTCTAGCTATGAAGAGTGAAATAGCTGATGTTCTTATTGAATTTATCACTCAAATTGAGAAAAGGTCTGGCAATGAGGTTAAGATGCTTAGGAGTGATAATGGTGGAGAATTTAGGAACAAGAAGCTTGATGATTTTTGTGCCAGGAAGGGAATTACTAGGCAATTCAGTATTGCTAGAACCCCACAACAAATGGGGTTGCTGAAAGGAAAAATAGAACCCTAATTGAAGCAGCCAGAACAATGTTGGCTGATGCTCACTTTCCCATAGCCTTTTGGGCTGAGGCTGTTAATACAGCATGCTATGTGCAAAATAGAGCATTGGTTAACAAAATTCAGAACAAAACACCTTATGAGTTACTTTGGGGAAGAAAACCTAATATTGGTTTTCTCAGACCTTTTGGATGTCATGTAGTAGTCCTAGACACTAGTGATGCTTTAGGGAAATTTAGTGCAAAAGGTGATGAAGGTTACTTCATGGGGTATTCAGTGCAAAGCAAGGGTTATAGGGTTTATCTTAAGGAGGACAAACGTATTGTTGAGAGAGTACATGTTAGGTTCTTAGAGAATAAACCTAGTGATCCTGAAAGTGGTCCTAATTGGTTGTTTGATTTGGAACCCTTATCTAGAACTTTAAATTATATGCCTGTCACTAATCCAGACATTGTGAAGGTAACTTTAAATGTTGTGGAGGAACAAGTTGTTAATGTTTCAGGTACACAGGTTGATGAGAGGGTTGGATTACGAGCAGAAAAGGCATCTCCTACATTTGAATATGTCACAATTCCCATTTGGACTGATGCTTTTGCTGCTGCTGCTGCTGCTGGACAAGATAATGGTGGTTTCCAAATACCACCAGATACAAACATGCATGGTTCTTCAGGCGCTGACAAAGGCAAATCTAGCGCTGACAAGACCAATTCAGACGTTGACAACAACATTTCAGGCGCTGTCAGCCCTGACGCTGACAACCAAGATTCAAACGTTGACAACACTTATGGGCATCTTTTCTCTTCCAGTTTTGAACAAGGTGGACCTTCCAATATTCATGAAGAGATTCCTGTTGCTCAAAGAGAGTCTGATGAAGAAGATATTGGCAACATGGAGCGTGAAGTTGAGGACACCAGACTTTTTGAAGGAGGAGTTCTCACTTCCACAATGAAGAATCACCCCTCATCTCAGATCATTGGTGATGTTATGACTCCAGTTCAGACAAGAAGATCTCATCAAGGACTTGGTGGATTTATTGCCAATATACACAAGAAGGTTGATACCCCTCTTGTGCAAGCATGCTTGTTTGCATGTTTTCTGTCACAAGAAGAACCCAAGAAGATATTTGATGCTCTCAAAGAACCAAGTTGGGTGGAAGCAATGTAGGATGAGCTTCACCAATTTGCTATTCAGGATGTTTGGGAGCTGGTTGATTATCCTAGATATGTCAGACCTATAGGGACAAGATGGGTTCTCAGGAACAAAAGAGATGAAAGAGGTATTGTGGTCAGAAACAAGGCAAGGTTAGTGGCTCAAGGTTATACACAAGAGGAGGGGATAGACTATGAAGAAGTCTTTGCACCAGTTGCAAGGATTGAAGCTATTAGGATTTTTCTAGCCTATGCATCTTGCATGGGCTTCACAGTCTATCAAATGGATGTGAAGAGTGCATTCTTGTATGGAACCATTGTTGAGGAAGTTTATGTCATGCAACCTCCTGGTTTTGAGGATCCAGAGCATCCAGATAAAGTGTATAGAGTCAAAAAGGCTATGTATGGCCTTCATCAAGCCCCTAGATCATGGTATGGTACTTTGTCCACTTATTTGGTGGACAATGGATTCAAGAGGGGCACCATAGATCAGACACTATTTACAAAGAAGAAAGGCAAAGATGTGTTGCTTGTGCAGGTCTATGTTGATGATATCATTTTTGGGTCTACTGATCCAAAGATGAGTGAGGATTTCTCCAAGCTTATGACAGACAAATTCAAGATGAGTGCTATGGGGGAGATGAACTTCTTTCTTGGTTTACAAGTTCAGCAGAAAGAAGATGGTATCTTCATCTCCCAGGACAAATATGTTGCTGAAATCTTGAAGAAGTTTGGCTTTTCTCCACATGAAAAGAGGGCTACTACTCCTATGGATAGAGAACACCCTTGGGGAAAGATTGGAGATGGGAAAGATGTTGATGTCAGGCATTATAGATCCATGATTGGATCCTTGATGTATCTTACTGCTTCCAGACCTGATATCATGTTTGCTGTATGTGCTTGTGCACGTCATCAAGTGACTCCCAAAGAATGTCACCTTTATGCTGTGAAGAGGATCTTTAGGTACCTAAGATGTTTCCCTAATCTTGGTTTGTGGTACCCAAAGGATTCACCATTGGAGCTGATTGCATATTCAGACAGTGATTATGGAGGTGATAAGTTTGATAGAAAATCCACAACTGGTGGATGTCAGTTTCTTGGGAGCAGTTTAATATCTTGGCAATGCAAGAAACAAACAGTGGTGGCTAACTCTACAACTGAAGCAGAGTATGTGGCTGCAGCAGCATGTTGTGGTCAAGTGTTGTGGATTCAGAACCAGCTGTTGGATTATGGGTATAATTTCATGCATACTAAGATATTTGTTGACAATAATAGTACTTTATGCATCATTAAGAATCCTGTACATCATTCTAAAACTAAACACATAGAAATTAGACACCATTTTATAAGAGATTGCTTTGAGAAAGGTTTAATACAACCAGATAGGGTTGACACTGAGGAAAATGTGTCAGATTTATTAACTAAACCTTTTGATACTGGAAGATTTCAATACTTGGTAACAAGTATTGGAATGGTTAATCTCACTTAAATATGTGTTTTGGATTCTTTTTGTAAAAGTATGTACAGGATGATGCATTCTTATTATTGGTCTTATTGGTGATTTAGATTTTCCACTATATTTTTCTAACACTGAAAAAGGTTGTTTGAACACTGATAAGTACTTTTGCAACGTTGTCAGCAATATAATTGTCTAACGCTGACAAAGCTTCCTTCAACGCTGTTATGTGTTATCGGGGCGTTGTCAGCAACAATGTTAGTTTTGTGGGTTTTAATCTAAATGTGCAGATGGGTGTTAGCAGTATACCATTGGATACAGAGTTGCTTATGGATCAAAGGAGAAGCATTTGGACAAGTTTTTATTTATGGATGATGGTTGGAATGTTTCATTCCTATCTTGACATAAATTTTTATGTTCATGCATGATTTTAGCAAACTTTTTGTATCATAGTTTAAGGGGAGGTTTTAGGAACCTTTAGGATTTTTGGGTATCCATATGATACTCTTATCACAATTCTAGATTGTGTCCACAGGTGAGTATGGGTTAGTTTTACTAAACCATGAGGCACTGTAGCATGCATAGTATATCAACTTTGCATGCTGCCAAGACATTTTTAGCCTAGAATTGGTTGTGGTCTGTTGGGAGACTTGGGAATGATTTTGATATGGGATTTACCTGGGAGTAACAAGGATTTTATAAGGTAACTTGGTTGTTAAGAATTTTGGTTAGCAAGGGACACTAGAGGACTGTTATGTCTATCTTGCTTATGCAAGTGTGCATAACTGGACAGTGCTTGCCGCCCTATAATAATTATCAGCTTTTGGTTATTTTCTCTAGGATAAATTACTTGTTAAGGTCATTTTTCACTTTTTAAAACAATTTTATTTTTGGACGCTGACAAGATTTTTCCAAGCGTTGTTGTGACCAAATTGGACGCTGACATGGCTTTAGGCGAACGTTGACAAGATTATAGCCGTTGGGCGTTGATGGGTTATATTTTACACTTCAAATTAACAGCTTTCATCAATGGCACCAAGGTTTAATTCAGCAGAATTGGATTTGGGGTTCAAGTCTCAACACAACATGATTGCTTATCTTGTTGCTGATATAAATGATTTGTTTCCTCAATACACACAAATGGTGGCGTATTTGAACGCATCCCCATTAAGGTATGCTCTTTCTCATGCACCACTCATTCCTGTCACACACATTAAGCAGTTTTGGAACACTGTCAGTTCCTCAACAGTTAATGGAGTGACCACATTAACTTCTATTGTTCATGGGAGGTCTTGGGTGGTTACTAAGGCCTTGGTACGCCAGGCCTTGCATCTTGATGATGCTGATGGTATAACCATCCTTCCCATAAATGAAATAGAACAAGGGCTTAGGGCTTTGGGATATCCTATTCCTGATGAAGGTACTCTTAATAAGTACCATAAGCAGAAATTTCCCCCAGCCTGGAAGTACCTCATTCACATTCTCCTTCAATGTTTGAGTCCCAAATGTACTGCATACAATGAGATCAATAGATCCATTGCAACTGCTATTGTGTGCATTGCAACAGGGCAAAAATATAACTATTCTAAAATGATTTTTGAAGGGATGTGTAAAAACAAGGGGACAAAAATGACTTTAGCTTATCCCCGTTTTCTGCAAATGATTTTTGATGATCAAAGATATTGTTCAAGGGATCACAATGATTTTTATAAAATCCCTGAACAAAAGAAAGCTATTTTTACAAAGATGAATTCACCACCTCATAGAGACTTACCTTTAACCCCAGCCATGCTTGCTGTTATTGCAGCAGCACAACCCCAACCAGACCCCCAACCTCATATAGACCCTCACCCACAACTTGAACCTATTCCCGAACCTTTACCCTCACCTGAACAAATGCAAATAGACCAAGAACCCTTTGACGCTGACACATCAAATGTTGGCGTTGATGTGCCTATTTCCAACGCTGACACCCAACCATCACAATCCCAAACACCCCTTAACCAACCCACATCTACCCATTCTTCCACACCATCTTCCACACCACCTGAATATAGGTTGATCAAACGCCAAAGGACTACTGGAGTTTTCTCCTCTGGTGGTCCTAGCCATGAAGCAGAGGGAACCACCACCACAAGTGTGGCTGGTGACCTGGATGAGGCTGGGACTATTGGTTCTGGCTTAGAAGCTGGCCAAGGCAGTCCCACCATAATTAAGTCCTCATCCATGCCCAATGAACCTGACTTGGGAGGTCAAATCCCCATTTCAGAAGAGGGCAGTCTGGAACCAATGACTCTTTTGGAATTGACGGCAGTCTGCATTCGCTTGCAAAAGCAAAATGCAGACTTAGTACAAATTGTCAGCTCACAAGGCCTTGAACTCAAGGAATTGAGGGAGAGGATTGTTGTTTTGGAGAGTGATCATGCTAGGAGAGGTATGGAGGAGTCTTCCAAAGGGGAGGAAGATCAAAGAAATCTGAGTGATAAGAGCAGTCAAGATGGTCAATCAATGGATGTTGCTGAAGCTCTTACAACTTTGAAGGAACAAACAGGTTTTGATACGTCCTTAATCTCTCCAACCAATCTAAATTTATCATTTACAGCTATGTTGAGAGAGGTTACACAAGGCGCTGAGGGAAAATATTTGAGCGTTGACAAGACAAGTTTGGACGCTGATAGAAGTATTTTGGGCGCTGATAGAGGAAATTTGGGCGTTGACAGACCTACACATGAAGGTGATGTATTCCAGTCATCATCTATCATCAAAGAAGTTTCTACTCAGGTATTACCATCTACCTTACCAACCATTGCACCATCAGATAAGGGTAAGGGTAAATTGGTAGAAGAAATTGTTCCAAAGAATGCAGCCCAGGTTGAATTTGATAGAAGACTGGCTGAACAATTGATAGAACAAGGTGAAAAAGAAAAGTCACCATTTGTTGTGACTTCTGAAGAAGAAAGTGATGGAGCTAGCTCAGACTCAAGTGTGATGATTATAGAACCAGAAAGGCTTGAGTATGGTGATGAGCTTGCTAGGGAAAAGTTGAGAGATTTAAAGTTGCAGGTTGATTTTGACATGCCAGAGGTGGTTCAGATGTACAATTCTTGGGAAGAAAGCTGTATGGATAATCCAGACTTGACCATTTCAGATCAAATATGGGGTTTGGAGCTTCTTCTTAGAGTTCAGAAGGATTGTAAGGTGATTTTGAAGCACAAGGCAAGCAATATTCTCTCTGAGTTGAAAAGGGATAGAAGGGAGCTCTATTTTATGTTGCTCAGATGTCATGGAGTTGGATGGACACATCAGAAGTTGAAGGCTTTGACATTTGATGAGTTGGAACATAGGGCTTATCCTATTTGGGTGAAAGTGCAGGAAGAGAACACTTACAGACTTCTTTCAGATGAAAGAAAGGAGCAACTTGCAGAAGAGATGGAAATCAAGAAAGCTATGATAGTTCCCAGACCAGTGAAGAAGGGATTTACACTTGAGTTTCCAAAAGATATGAATCCACTATATCCAAGTGAAGCAGTTATTAGAAAGAGCCTCAAGCTCTCCCCATTAGAAGCTTCAGATATGGTGCAAGTGTTACCATTAGATTCCAGGAATCCAATTGTGAGTTATGATGAGGATGAATGTGGATTCTGGAAGATTGGATGTCGACGTATAGTCGATATTCGGCCCGGCCCAACAGGCCCGCGACCCACACACACCTAACTTATCCTTCAAGAAACCTTAGCACTATATAAACAAGGCTAGGGGTCTCATTCTACAACAGGTTCTCTCTCTTAACCACACTTCATATACAACATATCGATCAAATACTAACTTGACCGTCGGAGGTGGACCCCGGGGCTCCGGCCTCGGGTCCACGTCTAACCGGTTTACCTTTGTTTACAGCATTACTCAGGACCGGGGAAGACGATTAACGGCCCAGGAGAGTCGTCGAGCCGGCCCAGCCAAATTATGCTCCAACAAGTTGGCGCCATCCGTGTGACCCTGACTAAACTATGTTTCGTGGTCTCATACTACCGAAAAGCAAAGATTACCGCGAAAAGTCGGTAACAATTCTTTTCTGTCTTTCCTTCACTGTTTTATGTATTATTCCATAGATAAACAACTTGATTTACCCTATTCGGCATTATATCATGCGTGAACGAATGCATGACAGTGGTTTATGACGACGTCGTCGCTTTTTTGTGACAAGTTCATCGGTACGCTGTGGTATAGTTATGACAACGTCATTGCAACGTATTTTGGTTTCTCATATTAGTATAATATAACATGTTCTTATCAGTTTTAGAATATCGATTATGTTTCTTTACCACCTACGGCTGCGCATAGACACAACTATGATAATTGGAAAGATTTGATTCTATATCTTTTAAATAATACGCATGATATGATTGCTACGAATACTTTTCTACTGTTTTGTGTCAATATATTGTCACAGAAATGTAATTCTATATTTTTTTTAAAAAACAAAAAGTAAAAAAAGAATATATAGATATTATATAAATTTTTAGCTTCGTTAATAGATTCCGTATATACCGCGGCGCGACTACTAATATCGTGTCGCGGTCCGACCTGTTTATCTGCGGTCGAGGACCTTGTCCATCCGCGCTAGTTCGCTCGCGTGGACCAAGTTTATATCTGCGGTCATGGTATGTCCAACCGCTCTCTTCTGCGTATTCAGGTATGGTTTATTTTTTCACTGTGATCATGAGCCGTGGCCTTTCGCGTAAGTCCAAGGTCGGATATATTATTTATATTAATAAAAATAATATATTACTCATATCTTGTTTATTAATAAAAGATACTATCTATCTTTTAAAAATGATAAAGATATATTCCTGTATTTTTTCAAAATTTTGAAATATTATCCATATCTTTTTTAATAGGTGACAAGATATTGCCTATATTTTAAAAGATGAAAAATTAAAAAGGATGTTTTCTATATCTTTTATACTATAAAATGATGTTATTTCTATTAATAAGATATTACGTATATCTCGTAACTTAGTAACAAGATATAATATATCTTTTATCTTTGTGCGAATTTCTTTTATTACGATGAATGTTCGCATCCTTCAATACATATCTAGATAGATATTTGCATGTCTAGTATTAATGATTACTTATTATACTTATATATATGTTAGTCCGTACACTCGGATATCTTCTGCCTACGGGCGTACATGTACACATCATTCCCAGGTGGAATAAGAGGATTGAGTGAACCTAATAATTCAACTTGTCGTGTAAGAGGGATGCAACCCCAACGACCACGGATCATGTATCCTTGTTAGACACCTTGCTCACAAGACGTTGTAGTAAGTTTCAAAAACATACCGTGCCTCCCGAGCCGGACTTGTTAAAAGACACACTGTGCACGTCTAACAAAATTTTGTCAAAAATTTGACCGTCCTTATGGTAAATGCGGTACGCCACACGTAATAGCATAACTCACCCCATAAGTTAAGTTAAGATACGTCTTATACTATGTGAAATTCGCGGTTATGACACGACCCATCCGCGTTGGTTCGCACGTTCGAACCCAATTTCTATCTTTCATACGCGGCTATGGTACGTCCATTCGCGCTGGTCTACATGACCGTAATTTTTTGAATACTTGATTAAGTTTAATAACACTAATCGAGTATAGCACCATTAAAATTGGGGGGCTACCAGGGTATACTAATACCACTATTTCCGTGCATGTCACGCAAATATCTTTGGATATATTCCTTTGCCGCAGAAGTCCGCCTTCTGTCGGTTTATTCCTTTGCCATGGAAGTATCTCTTCCATTGGCTTATTCCTTCGCCACGGAAGTACTCCTTCCGCGCGTTTATTCCTTTGCCATGGAAGTATCTCTTCCATTGGCTTATTCCTTCGCCGCGGAAGTACTCCTTCCGCGCGTTTATTCCTTTGCCATGGAAGTATCTCTTCCATTGGCTTATTCCTTCGCCGCGGAAGTACTCCTTCCGCTCGCTTATTTCTGCTCCATGGAAGTATCTCTTCCATTGGTTTATTCCTTCGTTGCGGAAGTACTCCTTCCGCACGATTATTTCTGCGCCATGGAAGTATCTCTTCCATTGGCTTATGCCTTTGCCACGGAAGTATCTCCTCCGTTGGCTTATTCATGTGCCGTGGAAGTATTCTTCCACGTGCTCATTATCTTTCGCCGTGGAAGTATTCTTCCACGTGCTCCTTATCATTCGCCGTGGAAGTATTCCTTCCACGTGCTCATTATCATTCGCCGGGGAGGTACTCTTCCACGGGCTCATTATCATTCTCCATGGAAGTACTCTTCCACGGGCTCATTATCTTTCGCCGTGGAAGTATTTCTTCCACGGTCTCATTATCTTTCGCCGTGGAAGTATCTCTTCCACGTGCTTATTATCTTCGCCGTGGAAGTATCTCTTCCACGTGCTTATTATCTTCGCCGTGGAAGTATCTCTTCCACGTGCTTAGGAATCAGAGCCGTGGAAGTATTCTTCCACGTGCTTATTATCTTCGCCGTGGAAGTATTCTTCCACGTGCTTCTTATCTTCGCCGTGGAAGTATCTTTTCCACGTGCTTATTATCTTCGTCGTGGAAGTATTCTTCCACGGCGCATCGTTATCTTCGCCGTGGTAGTATCTCTTCCATGTGCTCGTTATCTTCGTCGTGGAAGTATTCTTCCACGTGCTTCTTATCTTTGCCGTGGAAGTATCTCTTCCACGTGCTTATTATCTTCGCCGTGGAAGTATTCTTCCACGGCGCATCGTTATCTTCGCCGTGGAAGTATCTCTTCCACGTGCTTATTATCTTTACCGTGGAAGTATCTCTTCCACGTGCTTGTTATCTTCGCTGTGTAAGTATTCTTCCACATGCTCGTTATCTTTCGCCGTGGAAGTATTCTTCCACGTGCTTCTTATCTTCGCCGTGGAAGTATATCTTCCACGTGCTTGTTATCTTCGCCGTGGAAGTATTCTTCCACGTGCTCGTTATCTTTCGCCGTGGAAGTATTCTTCCACGTGCTTCTTATCTTCGCCGTGGAAGTATCCCTTCCACGTGCTCATTATTTTCGCCGTGGAAGTATTCTTCCACGGCGCATCGTTGTTTTAGCCGTGGAAGTATTCTTCCACGACGCATCGTTATATTTTGCCGTGGAAGTACGCCTTCCACTGGCTCATTCTGCCACAGAAGTACGTCTTTTGTTGGTACATATCTTTGTTATGGAAGTACGTCTTCCGTGACGAATTACTTGGCCTGGCTAAGAGTGAATTTCCAAAATTTATATCGTTTATACTAATTATATGGATCCTGATCAACTACGTTTAATCCAGGAAAAACCGTGACAAATTTTGGAAGTCGTTATCATATGTCGTGGCCATAAGACGGATGGAATATCCGCATCACTTTGCCGCAGAATTATGAATTCTGTTGGCCTTAAGACGAATGCAATATTCGCATTATGCTGCATCATTAATGGATATAGGGAGTACGCCTTCAAAATGTTCACGATGCAGCATACGGGTTCCACCTCCACCTTCACAAAACCTTCTTATCATCCTCACGTTAGAGATGAATAAGAATGATACCTTGCCAATGCCAGTGTTACCCCGGATATAGAAACACGTTTTCTTCTTACGGGGTCCTTACCGTCTAAACATGGGAAACCAAGCATTCGAGCACAACCACCCCGTCTTACGTATACATGTTTTCCCATTTCTTTCGACGTGGATATGCTTATAGGTAGCGAATATGGTGTAAAGTCTAGTAACCTCGGTGACAACCTCGCATACTAGACTGGGGGGACATGATGGCGTATAGTGGCTATGCTCACTATTCGCAACCCCAACCCATCATCTTTTTGCTAAAGGAAGCCCATTACGAGTGGAGCCATATGTTACGGACAACCCACGAGGATGTCCTAGCAACAAGCCGCACGCGGTTGTTTAGTGAGCATGATACACAAATGAGTCTAGCATAACATGATCATGTTGGGTCAAAAGTTGATGAGTCAAACACTATGGAAACAAGAAAGACCAAATAGGACATTATCACTGCTAGAATTCCCACTGCTGAGATCCCCCTGCTGGAGTTCCCCCTGCTGGAGTACTTTCCCCTGCTAGAGCAAGTTCCCCCTGCTGGAGTACTTGCCCCTGCTAGTGTACTTCCCACTGCTAGTGATAAGTATGAAGATTTGGTCAACACAGGATAAGAATGAATAAGTCAGTTTTGATTTAGTCATTAATACTTTATTTAGTTTCCATGTATCCCTGGGTTCCTTAAGTTATAAAAGGAACCACCAGGCATAGGTTTTATTCACTACTTCCAACATACAAAATGTAACCTACTGCTTGTTTGATCTCTAGGTGTGGGATTCAATGTACACACACCTAGAGTAGTTTGTGTTAATCAGATAATACAAACTCTTTTGGGAATTGTTCATCTTGTTAAACATCTTGTTCATGTTAATTGTATTATTCCGCTGTGTTCATCACATATACAATTGACAACCTAGATAAAACGGTTTCGACTGTTTGAGTCTAAAGATCTTGGATTCAACATGTGGTATCAGAGCGGGTGGCTCTTGATATCTAGGAGAATCAGGATGTTTAATTTCGTTGCTGTGAAGATTTAGGGTTTATGAAAACCCTAAATAAATAATTTTTGTTGCTGTGATTTGTGGGGATGTTGCTGGTATGTCCGTATGTTTGATTAAGAAAATGCTACAGTGGTTATGTCAAGGACCATTAATTCATTCCGTTTTTGGTTTCGTTTAATCATCATACGAATATAAATTTGGGTCAGACGCACTAAAATCCATCTGATGAAGGAGTCAAAAGTAGCGGCTGAATCTTGTGACTCATTCAATCTCACGTTAACATTATAGGCACTTGACTATGGATATTGAAAGTAAAAAGGTACTATATTCGTGAGTTGCTATTATAGTTGTTGTCAACGCATTGAATGATTTATATGTGATACATACATTATTCTCAATGTATTGTTATTTTCATGTGAATGGTCCCACTGTTGGTCGGTGTTAAAACAAACGAGGATATATGGTCTCAATGGTTCTCGTATGCAATGTTTTAAATGTGTTCACACGAATGGGTAAATTGTGTGTTCACACGGGATGGTGCAAAAACTAATGGGTTTTGTCTCTTCTGCATAGTATAAAGACGTGAGCATTTTTTTGCTCACATATGGACTTAATTTTTATTCATACTTGTTGTGGTCCAAAACGAACAAAGGAGTAGTCGTTTGTGGTTTTGTGGTCACGAGGGCAAGTCAGAGACACATATGGTAAAAGAAGTGTGGGCCATCTATTGCAGCTATATCCAAGTTTGTCTCACGTGATTAATGCCTTAAGGAGCAAAAAGGTTGTGATTTGTTTTGACGACAGAAGAAACAAATTAAAAGGGATATAATGATTGGTTTAGGAATGCACTGTGAACAGTTTTTCACAGTAGGGTTTATTTTTATTTCATCATGTTTTTATTATTTCCCTTCTGTTACAAATTCATTCTCAATGTTTGGGTTTGTCACAGTTAGTTAATAATAAAAACAGTGGCATTAAAATTTCCCCCTGCTTGTGAAAATGTTCACCCTGCTTTCATTAAAAGATCCTCCTGCTACGACCCCCTGTCTTCAACAGTTCCCCCTGCTTTCATTAATAGATTCCCACTGTTTTTGAAAGTTCCCTCTGCTGTCAGATATGAGTTTTAGGACAGCAGTGACTTGGAGTTTGGTTATTCACAGCAACTGGTCTTAAAGGTATAACGGCTTGATTTAATTTTATTGATTACGAAGAAAAGTTTTTATCATTTATTTGAAGATGAAGGATATTTTCGCGGGTATGGGTTTTACGCTTACATGCTTAGTGACAAAGTGATACAAGATCTAGGAATATGTGATTTCTCTTATGGTACTCTATGCACATATTTTCTATCACTTGAAGGAGTTACATTATCGTGCTCAGTGTCTCGTTTCAAAGGTAAACGAGGATTTTTGTATACAAGGGCACTTTGTCACGTGGTTAGTACAAGTTATAGAATGCAAGTTCGGGTTATTCTTCTTCATCATCAAGTAAGTTATAATTCATATTCTTCATATGTAATCATTACATAAAGCCTACAGAATGGAAGATTCATCAATGACTAGCACACTTTAAGGGGAAGCTCATTTGATAAAGTGTTAGTCATTTTCATATGACATTGAAGTGAAGATTTTTTCTACTGCTTATTCATATTATTACAACTAATGAGAGTATCTACTGGTCAAGATCATTTTTTATTAGGAGCGAAGCCTATGTGCTTCATGGAGGGTATTTTGAAAAGTAGAATACTTGGGTTTGATGTATGATATTGGTTAGTAGTAGTCGAAAATCAAGGTTGTTCACATAGAAGACCCCTATTTGATCATGTCAAAAAGGGGAAGTTGTCTACAAAGAATGTTCAGCCTGTTGATCCTTGATGTTGTATGTTTAAGGGGAAGTGTTTTGACATCATCAACTAGGGGAAGATTGTTGGGTCAAAAGTTGATGAGTCAAACACTATGGAAACAAGAAAGACCAAATAGGACATTATCACTGCTAGAATTCCCACTGCTGAGATCCCCCTGCTGGAGTTCCCCCTGCTGGAGTACTTTCCCCTGCTAGAGCAAGTTCCCCCTGCTGGAGTACTTGCCCCTGCTAGTGTACTTCCCACTGCTAGTGATAAGTATGAAGATTTGGTCAACACAGGATAAGAATGAATAAGTCAGTTTTGATTTAGTCATTAATACTTTATTTAGTTTCCATGTATCCCTGGGTTCCTTAAGTTATAAAAGGAACCACCAGGCATAGGTTTTATTCACTACTTCCAACATACAAAATGTAACCTACTGCTTGTTTGATCTCTAGGTGTGGGATTCAATGTACACACACCTAGAGTAGTTTGTGTTAATCAGATAATACAAACTCTTTTGGGAATTGTTCATCTTGTTAAACATCTTGTTCATGTTAATTGTATTATTCCGCTGTGTTCATCACATATACAATTGACAACCTAGATAAAACGGTTTCGACTGTTTGAGTCTAAAGATCTTGGATTCAACAGATCATGGACCATATCATACTAGACTGGGGGACATGTCGACGTATAGTCGGTATTCGGCCCGGCCCAACAGGCCCGCGGCCCACACACACCTAACTTATCCTTCAAGAAACCCTAGCACTATATAAACAAGGCTAGGGGTCTCATTCTACAACAGGTTCTCTCTCTTAACCACACTTCATATACAACATATCGATCAAATACTAACTTGACCGTCGGAGGTGGACCCCGGGGCTCCGGCCTCGGGTCCACGTCTAACCGGTTTACCTTTGTTTGCAGCATTACTCAGGACCGGGGAAGACGATTAACGGCCCAGGAGAGTCGTCGAGCCGGCCCAGCCAAATTATGCACCAACATAATTTGGTACACACTTTTACCAAATTAACTTGCAAATAAAGATATGAGAGTGGTAAAAGTGTGTACCAAAGAAATGTACGTTTGGAGCAACTGAGGGAATGTTCCTGGGATATTTGATTGACCCAAATGGCATCAAACCTTGTCCAGAGAAGACGGATGCAGTGATACGACTACCGTCCCCTCAGACACGGAAGGAGGTGCAGTCCCTGAATGGGAAGTTAGCCGGGCTGAATAGATTTCTATCTAAATCCGCAGAGAAGTCATTACCTCTATTTAAGACACTCAAGAAGTGTATTAGAAAGGGAGACTTCCGCTGGACGAAGGAAGCCGAGGAGGCTTTCGGCCAACTCAAGCAGCATCTCGCATCTCTCCCTATGCTAGTAGCTCCCCGGCCAAAGGAGGAACTCATTATGTATCTCTCAGCTACTCATGGCGCAATAAGCGCGGTACTTATGACGGATAGAGATACAATACAAACTCCGGTCTACTTTATAAGTAGAACACTACAAGGGGCGGAGTTGAATTATTCCTCCATGGAAAAATTGGTGTTAGCACTAGTATTTGCTACAAAGCGGTTGCGCCGGTACTTTCAGGCGCACCCAATTGTGGTTATTACTGATCAGCCAATCAAGCAGGTTATTTCTAGACCGGACGTGGCAGGGAGGCTAGAAAAATGGAGCATCCTATTGGGGGGGCATAATATATCTTACAGACCAAGGACGGCTGTTAAAGGCCAGATCTTGGCAGATTTCCTGATCGAAAAGCCGGATGAGGAAGGACCAGTCATTAAGCAAGACGAGATCCCAACGGAACCTTGGGTGCTATTCACGGACGGATCCTCGTGTACAGACGGGTCCGGGGCAGGTCTCATCCTCACAAATCCAGAAGGAATGGAATTCACGTACGCCCTCCGTTTTGAGTTCACGGCCACCAACAACGAAGCGGGAATATGAAGCATTAATTGCGGGTTTAAAAATCGCCGCTAGAATGGGAGTCCGCAACCTTGAGGCCTACGTGGACTCACGGCTGTGTCGCGAACCATATTCTAGGTGGGTATGTGGCTAAGGAGGACAACATGGTCAGGTACTTGGAAAAAGTCAAGTCGTTAATCGCGACTTTCAGTAAGTTTTCCATCAAGCAGGTGCCAAGGGGCGAGGAACAAGAAAGCAGACGCTCTTAGCAAGATCGCATCCACGAGCTTCGCTCACTTGTCTAAACAAGTTTTGGTGGAAATACTCAAGGAGAAATCTATAACGGAAGGGGAGGTAGCAGCTATAGTTGAGGAGGAGGGGACCTACGTGGGATGACCCCCAATCATCAACTATTTGACCAATGAAACCCTTCCAGACGAGGAAAAAGCAGCAAGGCGCATTAAAAGGAAGTCGCAACATTTTGAACTTCAAGAAGGCATCCTTTACAAGCGCTCTTTCTTGCAGCCGTGGCTGCGGTGTGTCGGACCACGCCAGGCAGCTTACGTCATCGGTGACATACACGAAGGGTTGTGAGACATGCATGCAGGCCCACGATCCGTGGTAGCTAGAGCCTTACGAACAGGTTATTATTGCCCACCATGCATAGAGACGCTTGGGACATGATTCGCAAGTGCAATGATTGCCAAGTGCATAGGCCAGTACCAGCGGCACCCGCAGCAGGAGCTTACCACCTATCACGTCCCCATGGCCATTTTATAAGTGGGGAATTGACATTGCAGGACCATTTCCTGTAGCTGCGGGGGGGGGGGGGGGGGGGGGGGGGGTTAAATTCTTGATTGTTGCAATGGACTACTTCACACGATGGATAGAAGCCAAGCAGTCAAGTCTATCACAGGTAAGCAGGTCAAGAAGTTTGTGTGGAACACATTGTGTGCCGTTTTGGTCTACCAAGAAAAATCATCTCGGACAACGGCAAGCAGTTCACGGACAACCCATTCAAAGATTGGTGTGCATCATTAAACATCAAACGGCGCTTCGGCATCTGTTAAGCATCCACAAACGAACGGCCTCGTCGAACGAGCAAATAGAAGCTTGGGGAATGGCATCAAGGCGCGTTTGGATGAGCGAAGTGGCAAATGGGTTGATGAATTATCACATGTGCTATGGGCGCATAGAACTATGATCAACAACAGCCAACGGGGATACTCCGTTTGCATTGGCCTACGGAACTGAAGCTGTTATTCCAGCAGAAATAGGAATGCCTACCATCCGCACAGCGAGGTTAATGTCGTCATGAACGATGAACAGTTGCGAATCAACCTGGATCTGCTGGAGAAAAGAGGGAAATAGCAGCCAACAATGAGGCTAAGTCCAAGGCTAAGATGAAGGCTTATTTGACGCCAAGGTCAAGGGTGTTTCTTTCGACCGGGAGACTATGTCTATCGTGCTAATGAAGCAAGTCGAGCGGAGAACACAGGAAAGATGGGCCCTAAATGGGAAGGACCGTATGAAGTCACTGAAACCTTGGGACGAGGCGCGTACAAGTTACGTGACATGGATGTCCGCGACCTAGAGCGCACATGGAACATCTCCAATCTCAAAAGGTGCTATTTTTGAAAGCTACGGCTTCCGCATGGGTACTTCGCTATAGGCGGTCTTCATAAAGAACCATGTGGTTTATTTGTTTTTCTGGTGTTTGTTTAGTTTACTTTCTTGTTTTCTAGGACTTGTCGTCATTATTCAAACAAAAGTGTAAACGTTCTAATAAAATGCCGTGGTGCCTAGCTTGCTCCACGGCCTGTTTCGTGCAAATCATTTTCCTTTCTTTGTTAGATTCTTTGTTAGTCGTATGAATTTTACTTGTATTATAATATGCCATGTTTCATTCGTATGCATTCTTTCAAACTACCGTACATGTACTATACGCCTCCAGGCGGGGGTAAGAGGATTAAGTGAACCTACTAATTCAACTTGCCGCGTAAGAGGGATGCAACCCCAGCCGCACGGATCATGTATCCTTACTAGACGCCTTACTCACAAGACGTTGTGATAAGTTTTTTGTGCACCGTACCCACCACGGTACTCTGCATAGTAAAGACGCACGTCGCATGTCTAGTAAATTATAGACTTGTATGTATTTTCCTTTTTTCTTTGTGTGTGCGACGTGATACATCACGCGGCATTGAAATACAATGAAATACACAAGTTTCAAAATTAACAATGAACAAAATGGTCGTGGTGGTCACGGACTTCTACATAAAAGGACAAGTTATTACATATATGTCTTTATTCCCCAACCAAATTTCAATCTTGGTAGTGAAATTTGGTACACACTCAAACCCATAAGCCTGAATGACATTTATCCACCCATCTGTGATGGGCCGGATACGGGTAGTACCCGTGGGGCCGGGCTCATGGACCCGGTGACAAGGAGATGATACATTGAAATTTTTGTTGTTTTGGCCGCACGTGGCACCCCTTCGGAGGATTTTAAATGAATACTACTTCAGCCGCACGTAACGGCCGAAACAACTTAAATGTAACATTAAATACGGTCGTACGTAAGAGCCGCATAACCCGACAAAAATCCAGTCGCATTAATGATAGTCAATAATCCAGTCGCATGTCTGCAAAAAGTGCATTATTACTGCCCATACCTTGAGCCACGCAAAAACTGTTTAAGAAGTGACCCGTGGGTCCCCCCACTGACGTTGCAGAAATGTCAGAAACCCTATCCATTGGATAGGGAATGTGACTGACACGTGTCGAAGATCCACGGCACCTCGGAAACCGAGGGCCACCCTATATAAGAGTGGGTATGCGTATATGTTACACACACATAACTCACTCATTCTTCCGCCATTGTTAATCTCAAGCTTTTATTCTCCAAAATTTTTTCCTTCTTTTCCACGGATATCCGTCACCGCAGGTTAGATTATCACGCCTTTAAAAACCTTTTTATAAAATATGGTCAAGGATAATCCCCTCATCACGGACGTCCTGACGTGATGTCTGCGGAGAAATACCTCGACTTCCTGTCGAAGTATTATGTGCCCGAAAGTGTGCACCCCACCTATCCGGGTGATGGTGAGGCTATTACGGATGCACCGGCGGGGAAAATAGGCATATATACACGCCTGTTTGACTCAGCCAACTACCGTATTCCGTTGTCCAAGTTCTTGGTAGACCTTCTTTGTATTATGGCTTTCATATCACCCAGCTCCACTGTATAGGGGCGTGTAAAATCAACCAGTTTGAGATTACATGCCATACCTGCAGAGTAACCCCCACCGAGAACCTTTTTAGGGCTTTCTACTTTCCCAATTAGTGAACGGGTGGTTGTCGTTCAAGAAACGACCCGGGAATGCCCCGATGACGTATAGGAAACCTCTTGACTCCCTTAAGAATTGGTACGACCATTACTTCTTTGTAGATGAAAAAAGTATTCCCTACCCCCTTCGTACTTAAAACCAAAGCCCCAAAAGACTATCCTCCCAAATCCAAAGATTATAGTAGCCGGGACCTGAAAATACTAGATACCCATCGCACGGAATTTCATAGAGGGTTGCCGGAACACTTTCTGTGCTTAGTAGGGATAAGCCGCCGTTACTTTGGGAGGGATGACTTATACCCGTGCTTCTTAACGGAACAGGGCGAGGGTAGGTCATATATATCTTGTAAATTTGATTTATCCCACATGCGTAGAATTTTACTAACCCATATACTTCTACAATCATTTGCAGAAATGAACCTCCACGGACTACTTCGTGAGGGCGACCCCATGAAGGTGGCGGAAGGATTCCGGCCGTTAAAGCCGAATGAGCTCCCTTTACTAGAAGCTTTTGCCGACCGCACAATGCCGCTTGAAGAGACAACCGAGCCCAGGTCGGACGAAGGAGAGCCTGTTATCGAGAAGTCCCCATTGGACTTTCATAATGAAGACGGCGACGACCCATTGCTGGAGGGAGGCACCATCAATCAGGAGGAAGAGCGCGATCCCAATGAAAACACCACGCGAGCTTCCGGGTCCACCCCACTCACCTCTAAGAAGAGAAAAACAACCAGGCGGGTGGTGAAGAAAGTTGGGGAAGAGGCCGGAGTTGCAAATGCTCCCCCCAAGAAGCTGCGGAAAGACCACCCACAATACCAAGAAGGAAGCAGCACCACAACTGCCCAAGCCGACCCTACCCCGACCATGGAAGGGCCCATCTTGCAAGTCGCCCCTGTAAGCGCCGTAGCTCCTACCGGCCCAGACCCTGACATTGGCACCCCGTAAGTACCCCTTGTAATTATGATTTATACCTTTGTATGAGGTATATAGACTAAATTTTTTTAAAAAAAAAAAAAAAAAAAAACAACAGGGTGAATCCGGCAGCCGCAGCACAAGGAGAAGAAGTGGGGAGAAATCCATCCCCCGCGGCGACCAACAATCCCCCATCACCTGTTATCGCACGTGCCAAGGAACCGCGCCCCGAGGGGCCAGAAGAGAGCTTGCGCTTGGCATGGAACTTATCGAGCTTGACACGGCTGGAGGCCGAATCCGAGTGTTCAGAATTCATCGAACACATCACCCCCGCCTTGCCCTCGCACAGGATTTAGATGAACTAGATCATGAGGCCCTGATTGAACAGTTTGATGTATCATCCGCACATCAGGTGACGGTGGGTGCCGCGTTAAGACGCCGTCTGATCCAGGCCCTTACTAATGTGAACCGTGCTGATAATAGGATAGCCCGCCGTGAGGCGATGGTCGTGAAGAACGAGAAGACCATCGCATCTTTGCAGGCGGCATTATTGACTGCCGAGGCGACGGTGAAGGAGCAGGCGCTTCACGCCGATACCAGAGAGAAGCGTATTGCTGAGTTGGAGGCCCTCGTAGCCGCATCAAATGAGAAGGTAAACTTTCAGAAATGTTGTTCATACACTCCTTCTTGTATGCACGTAGCCCAAAAAGTATATATCCTTGTAATAACTCTAAATTTCATACGCAGGTGTCCGCGGCTGAGGCTGCTACTAAGGCGGTGACCGTGCAATCATTCAGCATTGCCTAGGATCGTGACGCACTGAAGGAGGAATTGACTCAGGCCCAAACCAATCTTGAAAATCAAGTTGCCTTAGCTGATGAAGAGTTGAGCAAGGTGGTTGTAGGCTGTGCGGAGAGAGTATGCCCCCCCTACTAACCGCGACAGCCGGTCGTAGGTGGATTATCAGGCAAGGACTGCGGCTTGCCGTAAGTGGGGCCCTGAACACTCCACACGTACTGCAGGCATTTGCTGGGGTCGTATCCGATGGGATCGACCGTGGTAGGCATGAAGGCCTGGTCAAAGCTGCGGAGATGATCGCAAAAGATGAGGATATCACACAACATCCGTATCACAACCCCTCCGCAGCGGGTAAGATGACTGCGTCCATGGATGCCTTGGCAGACCTCCAACACCCCCTCCTGGACGAGCTTGAAGCCATGAAAGATGCTCCAAACGAAGCAATAATGTCCCGGCTGAGTGCTGATCCAATTCCCTTGACGTTGGCTACTTATGATTCCGTATTCAAAGCTATGTCAGGTGAGAAGCTGCTTGGAGAAGCTCTAGATGCTATTGCAGTCAAAGTTCAGGACGGGAAAGATGCTCGTGGGGAGGCCCTTCGTGCTTTAATTGAGGAGGGGAAGAAGGACCTAGGAGAATTCCTCCCCCCCTTGTAACTGATATGTTGTAAACACTTGTGACTATATTCGTCCGTGTATGTACACGGCTAAGACATATATGTAATAACTTGTCCTTTTATGTAGAAGTCCGTGACCACCACGGCCATTTTGTTCATTGTTAATTTTGAAACTTGTGTATTTCATTATATTTCAATGCCGCGTGATGTATCACGTCGCACACACAAAGAAAAAAGGAAAATACATACAAGTCTATAATTTACTAGACATGCGACGTGCGTCTTTACTATGCAGAGTACCGTGTGGGTACGGTGCACAAAAAACTTATCACAACGTCTTGTGAGTAAGGCGTCTAGTAAGGATACATGATCCGTGCGGCTGGGGTTGCATCCCTCTTACGCGGTAAGTTGAATTAGTAGGTTCACTTAATCCTCTTACCCCGCCTGGAGGCGTATAGTACATGTACGGTAATTTGAAAGAATGCATACGAATGAAACATGGCATATTATAATACAAGTAAAATTCATACGACTAACAAAGAATCTAACAAAGAAAGGAAAATGATTTGCACGAAACAGGCCGTGGAGCTAGCTAGGCACCACGACATTTTATTAGAACGTTTACACTTTTGTTTGAATAATGACGACAAGTCCTAGAAAACAAGAAAGGAAACTAAACAAACATCAGAAAAACAAATAAACCGCATGGTTCTTTATGAAGACCGCCTATAGCAAAGTACCCATGCGGAAGCCGTAGCTTTCAAAGATAGCACCTTTTGAGATTGGAGATGTTCCATGTGCGCTCTAGGTCGCGGCCATCCATGTCACATAACTTGTACGCGCCTCGTCCCAAGGTTTCAGTGACTTCATACGGTCCTTCCCATTTAGGGCCCAGCTTTCCTGTGTTCTCCGCTCGACTTGCTTCATTAGCACGATAGACATAGTCTCCCGGTCGAAAAGAAACACCCTTGACCTTGGCGTCATAATAAGCCTTCATCTTAGCCTTGGACTTAGCCTCATTGATGGCTGCTATTTCCCTCTTTTCTTCCAGCAGATCCAGGTTGATTCGCAACTGTTCATCGTTCGTGACGACATTAACCTCCGCTGTGCGGATGGTAGGCATTCCTATTTCTGCTGGAATAACAGCTTCAGTTCCGTAGGCCAATGAAAACGGAGTATCCCCGTTGGCTGTTTTGATCATAGTTCTATGCGCCCATAGCACATGTGATAATTCATCAACCCATTTGCCACTTCGCTCATCCAAACGCGCCTCGATTCCATTCCACAAGCTTCTATTTGCTCGTTCGACGAGGCCGTTCGTTTGTGGATGCTTAACAGATGCGAAGCGCCGTTTGATGTTTAATGATGCACACCAATCTTTGAATGGGTTGTCCGTGAACTGCTTGCCGTTGTCCGAGATGATTTCTCCTGGTAGACCAAAACGGCACACAATGTGTTCCCACACAAACTTCTTGACCTGCTTACCTGTGATAGACTTGACTGCTTTGGCTTCTATCCATCGTGTGAAGTAGTCCATTGCAACAATCAAGAATTTAACCCCCCCCCCCCCCCCCCCCCCGCAGCTACAGGAAATGGTCCTGCAATGTCAATTCCCCACTTATAAAATGGCCATGGGGACGTGATAGGTGTAAGCTCCTGCTGCGGGTGCCGCGGTACTGGCCTATGCACTTGGCAATCATTGCACTTGCGAATCATGTCCCGCGCGTCTCTGTGCATGGTGGGCCAATAATAACCTGTTCGTAAGGCTCTAGCTACCACGGATCGTGGGCCTGCATGCATGCCGCACAACCCTTCGTGTATGTCACCGATGACGTAAGCTGCCTGGCGTGGTCCGACACACCGCAGCCACGGCTGCAAGAAAGAGCGCTTGTAAAGGATGCCTTCTCGAAGTTCAAAATGTTGCGACTTCCTTTTAATGTGCCTTGCTGCTTTTTCCTCGTCTGGAAGGGTTTCATTGGTCAAATAGTTGATGATTGGGGTCATCCACGTAGGTCCCTCCTCCTCAACTATAGCTGCTACCTCCCCTTCCGTTATAGATTTCTCCTTGAGTATTTCCACCAAAACTTGTTTAGAAAAGTGAGCGAAGCTCGTGGATGCGATCTTGCTAAGAGCGTCCGCTTTCTTGTTCTCGCCCCTTGGCACCTGCTTGATGGAAAACTTACTGAAAGTCGCGATTAACGACTTGACTTTTTCCAAGTACCTGACCATGTTGTCCTCCTTAGCCACATACCCACCTAGAATATGGTTCGCAACAAGCCGTGAGTCCACGTAGGCCTCAAGGTTGCGGACTCCCATTCTAGCGGCGATTTTTAAACCCGCAATTAATGCTTCATATTCCGCTTCGTTGTTGGTGGCCGTGAACTTAAAACGGAGGGCGTACGTGAATTCCATTCCTTCTGGATTTGTGAGGATGAGACATGCCCCGGACCCATCTGTACACGAGGATCCGTCCGTGAATAGCACCCAAGGTTCCGTTGGGATCTCGTCTTGCTTAATGACTGGTCCTTCCTCATCCGGCTTTTCGATCAGGAAATCTGCCAAGATCTGGCCTTTAACAGCCGTCCTTGGTCTGTAAGATATATTATGCCCCCCCAATAGGATGCTCCATTTTTCTAGCCTCCCTGCCACGTCCGGTCTAGAAATAACCTGCTTGATTGGCTGATCAGTAATAACCACAATTGGGTGCGCCTGAAAGTACCGGCGCAACCGCTTTGTAGCAAATACTAGTGCTAACACCAATTTTTCCATGGAGGAATTATTCAACTCCGCCCCTTGCAGTGTTCTACTTATAAAGTAGACCAGAGTTTGTATTGTATCTCTATCCGTCATAAGTACCGCGCTTATTGCGCCATGAGTAGCTGAGAGATACATAATGAGTTCCTCCTTTGGCCGGGGAGCTACTAGCATAGGGAGAGATGCGAGATGCTGCTTGAGTTGGCCGAAAGCCTCCTCGGCTTCCTTCGTCCAGCGGAAGTCTCCCTTTCTAATACACTTCTTGAGTGTCTTAAATAGAGGTAATGACTTCTCTGCGGATTTAGATAGAAATCTATTCAGCCCGGCTAACTTCCCATTCAGGGACTGCACCTCCTTCCGTGTCTAAGGGGACGGTAGTCGTATCACTGCATCCGTCTTCTCTGGACAAGGTTTGATGCCATTTGGGTCAATCAAATATCCCAGGAACATCCCCTCAGTTGCTCCAAACGTAGATTTCTTTGGATTTAACTTCATGTTAATCCTTCTCAGCGTGTCGAATGTCTCTTGGACATCCCGGAGGAGTGCCTCCTCCGTGTGACTTTTTATCACCAAGTCATCAACATATACTTCCAGGTTGCGTCCTATTTGTGATTCAAAAGCTTTATCCACCAACCGCTGATATGTAGCGCCGGCGTTCTTCAATCCAAACGGCATTTTCGTATAGCAATATACGCCCTGGCTCGTATGGAACGCCGTTTTTTCTGCATCCTCCTCCGCCATCTGGATTTGGTGATACCCTTTATATGCATCCAAGAAGCATTTGAAAGGATATCCACACAAGGACTCCACCTTCCAATCGATTTCTGGTAACGGGTAACAGTCCTGTGGACAGGCCTTGTTTAGATCCGTGAAATCCACACACATGCGCCAACTTCCGTCGTGTTTCTTGACCATGACCGGATTAGATAACCACTCGTGGTAGTATACCTCACGCATGATGCCCGCGTCCACTAGTTTCCGTACTTCCTCTAGTATCACTTGGCTGCGCTCGGGCGCCTGGCCGCGCTTCTTTTGCTTAACGGGTTGGTACCCTTGGCGGATCTGGAGCTTATGCTCTGCTATCGCGCGTGGCAAGCCTGTCATATGCTTTGGCTCCCATGCGAATATATCTAGGTTTGCACTCAAGAGAGAGCACATGGCCCTTTTTCCGCTATCCGAGAGCGCCCCTCCTATGGATACCTCCTGTTCCGGGTAGTCGGGGTGAATTGCTACCTTCCAATTGGGAGGTGGTGATCCATCCTTGGGTGGGACAGGTGGAGCCGGTGTTGTCACGGTATGACACTCGGATGTTGGTATGACTGTGTTGTAAACAGTAATGATTCCTCCCTCAAAGGGGAATTTGATCATTCCGTGTGCCGTAGAGGGTACTGCCCGGATAGCCAAAATGCCTGGTCTGCCTATGATCCCATTATACGGAGAGTGTGAGCGTATCACCATGAAGTTCATCCATGTCGTAGTGGAATGTTCCTCATTCCCAATGGTGACAAGCAAACGCAATTGCCCTATCGGGCAGATAGTGTCTCCACTAAAGCCAGTAAGCGGTGACGTGGCCGGTACTAATTGGCTTCTTATTTCTGGGCATAACTGCACAAAACAGTGTTCATACAGTACCTCTGTTGACGATCCTCCATCCACATACATGCGACGAACGTTGTGTGTTCCAATGCTTATCTCAATAGTGAGAGGCGCATCAATCACATCGCTTGCTGTGATGGGAGGGAATGAGATTTCCCTGCCGCATGAAAATTTTTGGCCAACTTTCTGCCTCGTGCGGCGCTGTCTGGTTTGGATCATGTATATGGTCGAAGGCTTGTCTTTTTGGGGATCCTTCTTATCATACTTCTTGTTGTTGTCTTTTCCGTCCTTCCAATCCTTAACTAGGTGCTTGAGTTTGCCTGATTTGATCAGCGACTCAATATGCTTCTTGAGCTGGATACACTCCTCCGTGCCGTGTCTTTTGTCATTATGGAACTCACAGAAGCGACTTCCTTGCCGACGTTCCGGGGGAGTGGTCATTGGGGGAGGTCTTGGAAAGTCCGCCCCTTCAGTCAGCAAGATTTCCCGGTAGGACATCTTTAGGGGGGTGAACTTATTATCCGACCGTCCGCCTTTGCTTTGGCTCTTATAGTCTGAGCCTTTGTTATTGTTCTGATTACCTTGACCGCCCGACTGTCTCCGGGACTGGTCATTTGACCGGTACCCATTTCCTCGGGATGGGTAGGCCGCGGCAACAACTGTTTCTCCCTCTATGAAGTTTCTGACCCTTTCCATGAGGTCATCATATCTCTCTGGACGCTTGTCATTGAGGCGCCTGATCAGTTCTTTGTCTGTTATGGCGTGCATGTAGTCAGAGATTTTCAGGAGCTCTGGCATGGTTCTTGTGCGTGTGCACTCATCATTGAAGCGCTCAGTGAAGGCTTCTGTGGACTCCCCCGGCCGTTGCTTAACGGTTGCCAATGAGACCGGATCCCTATTATACTTCTTCCTTTGAGTATAATTGTTCTCAAACGCAGTGCATAGTTCCGTGAAACTATCAATGCTCCGTGGGGGGAGTGCCTCGAACCAGTCACGGGCGTTTCCAATCAAGGTCGAATTGAACATTTGGCACCATATGGGCATGGGCCATCGCTCAATTTTAGCCTGCGTATCAAATATTTTGAGGTGATCCACAGGATCATCGGACCCATCATAAGTCTTGATACACGCCGGCATGCGACGTTTGGTGTTCTCAGAATAGTTCCGTATGCGGAGGGTGAACGGGTCTTCCCTGGGATCCGCCCATGGCCGGGTGAGCCTAGGGTCATCCCATGGTTCACACCATGGACGCGAAAGATCCTCTGCTTCCGTATCTCGATAGTAGGGGCCACCATAATACTCCTCATTGTTTGGTGGTGGAGGGGTGCGCCTAGGCCGGCGGCGCTTAGGCGGATGGTCATCTGAGTCCTCCCCAGACGGATCTGGGGACGGTGGTGGTGCCTCATCTTTTGAATAGGGACCACCTTTTTGAGACGAACCAGGAGCTTTTCTCCCAGTGTTCATTCTGTCCCACACACTCGGGCGGCGTGCGGTTCTGGCCAGCTCTCGATCTGGCCGCTCAGGTGAACCATCCGACCTTTCTCCTTCTCGCGATTGCACTAGTTCCTGTACGAGGCGATCCCCTATGCGTTCAAACACATTCCGGGGTTGAGGAATTTCCTCAAAGGTGCCCTGTTCCTGAGGTCGAGCCCTCATTTTTCTCTAAATTTGGGAGGAGGTGATTGGTCCGATGTCGCCAAAGTTGAGTCTGGATTGGAGGTTCCTCCCTAGATTCAACCTTGATGCGATTCCCGGGACGATCCTATCGAAGTTCTGCGTGAGAACTCGAGTAAGATCCTCCTCGCTGAGTGGTAGGGCCTCTACCTCTTCCTCTACTGATGGTCTGCGCGGCTCCTTGTTAGGAGGGTTGGGCGCACTCCCTGGGTTCGGATTGTCCAGTGTTGAGGTAGGTGGGGGCGTTGTGGAGATCGTGCTCGTTACCCCCAAGGGCTGGAAGCCGCTACGGTTGCCCGATCCGCCTGCAAGGCGGCTAGGTGATTGGGTGGGGATGAGTATCCCTTCCCCTTGGGACTTCCGGTTTCCAGGATTCACATTCCTGGGATTGGCTTGCTGATGCCCTTTCGTCATTGGAATTTGAGATGAGGTTTTGTTCTAGCGTAGTGTTATGGGTCCCACGGATGGCGCCAACTTGTTGATGCAAAAGTTGGTTGATCCTTGCTAGACCCGAATTAGGCTTAATTCGGGTTGGCTGGGCTCCGGCTCCTGCACCAAGTGAATCGTTTGGTTGGGATCCTGCACACTAAACAGCACGCGTTAGGCTTACCGTGGGAATGTTTCCCACGATTAGACTCCGGCGTGAGAGTAAGTAATCGGTTTAAGGTTTATGTGAGTTTAGAGTACAAGTCGTAATACCTCTGTGGAACCCTTGGGGGTTCCTTTTATAGGCAGTGAAACCCTAGTGGGCTTCCACTGATGCTTCGGCCCCAAGGAAGAGATAATCACTAGAATTTAGAATGATTATTATCTTCTAATCTTGGTAGTGAATATCCTCTCTTATTGGGATAAAGATACTCCAGACAGAATATGATTCTGTCTAATCTTATGTCGGCCGCCTTGGGCCGTGGGCCGCACACATGTGCGGTTACTGTTCACTCAAACCCATAAGCCTGAATGACATTTATCCACCCATCTGTGATGGGCCGGATACGGGTAGTACCCGTGGGGCCGGGCTCATGACCCGGTTGGGGACTATACGTCATCATTGAAATTTGGTTGATCCTAATCTTGGTAGTGAAATTTGGTAGTGAAATTTGGTACACACTTTTACCACTCTCATATCTTTATTTGCAAGTTGTGATAGAGAAGACTTGGTGGACCTTTGGAGGTTGCTGGAAACCAAGTATGAGGCTGAAGCACCAACTTCAGCTAATGGAATAAAACTTTGGACCACATTCAAAAGAATGTGTGGGACAAATGAGGAAGATCCTGAAATATGGAAGGATCTTGAGGATGACCTCAGTGGTCTTCAATGGAGGTTATATTTAGCTGCTGGTGTATACCATTTGAGTTCTACTAAGTTTGCTGAGTATCTACTTGTGGATGCTCAATATTTCATATCCAAGGCTGTTTTGGAAAAGATGAAGGACACTCAGCTGGAGATAGACTATACAAGTGACGTGGCAAAGAATTTGATCAGATTTATTTATTACCAATATGAGAAGGTTTGTCAGACTCCTCCAAGTTCTTAATGATTATTCAGAAACTTGATCATAAGAGTGGATATCAAGTTTAGGGGAGGATTGTTGGGAATAAATTAAGGCCAGATCACTTGGGCGCTGACTAGAACAACTCAAGCGTTGACAAGAACAAAGTGAGCACTGACAACTCAAGCGTTGACAAGTTAAAGTCAAGCGTTGACAGATTGAAGACAAGCACTGATGGAAGATATAAGCTACACGTTTATTATATTCTAGAATACTTCTAGTAAGGATAGAAACGACAATGTATTTTCTATGTTTATCTTTACCTAGAATAGTTGATACGTAGCTTATTGTACAAGGCTTCTTAGTCTATAAAAGAAGACCTTTAGGTTAATGTTTAGTATCAAGTTTTATATAAGTTTTCATTCGTAAACATCTTTCATTGTAAGCAAGTTCGACATTCATAATCAAAGTGAAAGTTTTGTTTACATCTTGTGTTCTTGTTTAAGTGTTAAATTCCGCATAACACTTAGATTCACAAAGCATATAACAAAGGTTTCTCTACGTGTTATACTTGATCTAATCTCGTATACACAAAGCTAATCGATCTAAGTTTGGGATCAACAGAATCCATGAAGAAAAATAGATAAGCAAGAAGAATATTTTTGGTGCAAAACTTTGAAAAAGAAATGCTTTTTATGATTTTTCAAATGTTTTTGGGATTTTTGAAAATTTTTGACACGAAAAATAACGTTCACGAGTGAACGGATCCCAAAAGCCAACACGTCTCTCACAAAAAACCGTTAATCTTCACGAAAAGAGCCGGCAGTGGCGCCATTTGAAATTAAGATTTTGCTAGGTTAAAAATTCATTTCTCGGTATCTTCTCGAATTGATTTCCGGTTCAAAGTGTGACTCAGTTGTTCTTGGTGGAAAAGAAATAGAATTGTTGTCGTTGTCTACACTAATTAAAAATAAAGACTTGGAACGATAAAAATAAGGACGGTAAAAATAAATACTGAAAGATAAAAACGTGACGGGAAGTTAATGACGAGAAATTACAAACGTGACGAGAAATAAAAAGGCAAACTTAAAAGTAAATAACACAAACTTAAACTTAAACTAAAGGCAAGTAAAATAAAAGTGCGACTAAGGAAAAAGGCGGGAAAAATAAAGTTTAAAACTTAAAAACATAAACTTAAAATAAACTAAAACTGAAATTACAAAACTAAGAAAAAGTGCTCATTCGAAAATACACATTCATCCGGAATAAAGTCTTTCATCCGGAATAAATAGCTTCATCCGGAATGGTCCTTTATTCGGAATAATAGGCTTCATCCGGAATAAATAGCTTCATCCGGAATAATCCTTTATTCGGAATTAAAGGCTTCATCCGGAATAATCCTTCATCTGGAATAATCCTTCATCCGGAAAGAAGTGCTGATTCGGAATAAACAACAAATCGTTCATCCGGAATAAATTAAACAAAATGCTTCATCCGGAATAAAAGTGTTCATCCAGAATAAATGGGCTTCATCCGGAATAAAACTTTGCTTCAGAAAGTTTAGCTCATCCGGAATAATTAAACTAAAAGCTTCATTCGGAATAAAATTCTGATTCGGAATAATTACAACAGAGCCTTCATCCGGAATAATAAGCTGATCCGGAATAAAATGAAAGTAAATGCTTGGTTCGAAATAAATGTACTGATTCGGAATCTGGGAAAACTAAATAGTGCGAAGAACAAGGAAAATATGAAGGAACGAATCTAAACAATCAACCAAAATCAACCAAAAGATTAAACCAAAATAACACAAATGATTAACTAAACAATAACCAATCAATCCAAATCAATAAAACTAACAATAAACACCACAATAATCAAAACCCACTTGATCAAATCAATAAAAATTAAAGAACATAAACATGAACATAAAGCATAAGATCAAACAAGAAAGGTAGATAAGAGATTAACAAATAAAAGTAAAGATTCAATAACAATAAAAGTAAACTTACTTGGAATTTAAAGAAATTAAAGTGCAAGACAATGTATTTAAATTGACATGAAAAGTAAATTTGCAAGAAAATGAAGATGGAAGAACTAGTGTCACTCTAGCCAACAAAATGAAATGAAATGAAATGAAATCTATTTATAGGGGATTAGGGAGGTGCTTAGTGGAAGCTTCCTCCTCTCTTTCTTCTTTCTTTAATTATTTTTTAGTCCTTGTCTTCTTAAATCTTCGACTTTTGTCTCGGGATTAATAAACTCGTCTCGTAATTTCTTCATTAATTTAGACTTGAGTTCTTCGGCTTTTATTAAACTTCCGTCTTTGGACTTTTTCTTCGATAAATCTTCAGAATAGGCCTTGGACTTCCGTTCTTTTTGCACTCTTGATTTCTTGACTTCGTCTTTTGTCTTTTTCTTCGATAAAAGCCCGTGAATGCCCGTGTTTTCTCCCCTTTTCACATTTTCGTCCTAAATCACAACAAAAACACAAACCACGAATAATTCCGATATTTACGACATAAAATACACGTTTTGGCTTGGTTATTATTGTAGTTAAGTGGTAAAATGGATGGGTGTTTATACACCTATCAGAGACCCTATTGGTCTTGGTTGAAACGAATCAAACCAAACAAATGCTAAACCATACCCCGACCTTGAGTCGGGGTTCCCTTGTGTTGTGATCGAGCCAAAACCAAACCAAGCCGAGATCCTTGTGGTCTCGGAGGTGGTGCAATAGCCATGCCGAGAGCCTTATGGCTCTCGTTTTGTGTCACGGCCGAGCAAAACCAACACCAAAACCCCCTTAATCATGTTTTACAATTAATATTTACATGTTCTTATGATTGTTTTAAGATTAATTAATATGACATCATGAATTCAATAGAAGAATTAAAAAGAAAAAGGTTATGGTGATTACCCGATGCGTGAAAGAAAAGAATTAATGACACAAACATGTACAACCAAATATCAATGATCAAATCGACCTGAACACCCCTTTGGTGTTGATGGTAACCGGTGGCAAGGAGGAAGGAGGACAAGGGTTTTCTTGATTTTTCTATAAACCTAAATTATGATAAAAACTCTTTTCTGTTTTAGTTGTTATTGGATTGGTACTGGGTCATGGGCCAAAGGCCCATCTTTCTCCTCTTGCTCTCTAGCCGCGGCACCCCTAAAGCCCACAAGTAAAACCATAGTTTTTCTAACTTAGCTAAATACTCGTGTACGTTCATGTTTTAATTATCGTGAATTAATATATCATGACATTTATAATATACGTAAATACATGTTATTTAATTTTGTGACACGTGTAATATATTATAAATGAAATATTTTAATTTTATCGTATTTTCATGTATTTACTATTCATTTTTACTGTTCATGGTATTTTAATACGGGTTTTACAACTCTTCCCCTCTAAATGAACAATTCGTCCTCGAATTAGAGAAAACATAAACTGAAAGAAACATACCCGAATCTGAACTGGAAATGAGGGTAAGAAGTCCGTATAGACTCATCCGTCTCCCAAGTGGCTTCCCGCTCAGGATGATCCTTCCAGAGGATTTTGACGAAAGGGATCGTCTTCCTCCGCATGACACGATCTTTTCGCTCAAGAACTCTCTCAGGTTCTTCGACATATAAAAGATCCTCTCGAATCTGATCAAGCGGATATTGAACAACATGAACGGGATGATAGTTGTATCCACTGAGTAAGGACACATGGAACACGCTGTGAACGTGTGATAGCTGAGGCGGTAACGCTAAACGATATGACACTTCACCAACGCGTTTTATGATGTCGAACGGTCCGATGAAGCGAGGACTAAGCTTTCCCCTGATTCCAAAATGCTTAACTCCTCGTGCAGGTGATACCTTGAGGAAAACGTGGTCACCTACGTTGAAAGATACATCTTTATGACGCTTATCAACATAGCTCTTCTGGCGAGCACGAGCTTCCTGAAGCTTTGCCTTGGCGACGGTGACCTTCTCATTAGTTAACTCAATCATCTCAGGACCCTCAATCAGTCGTTCGCCCACCTGATCCCAGCAGATTGGGGTGCGACACTTCCTACCATACAACATCTCAAACGGTGCACACTCGATGTTAGTGTGCCAACTGTTGTTGTATGCAAACTCCACTAGATAGATATAATCATCCTAGCTTCTTGTCCATTCTAAAGCACGCGCCCGCAGCATGTCCTGCAATGTCTGAATGGTACGCTCTGACTATCCGTCGGTCAGAGGATTAAAGGCAGTGCTGAGCTTGAGTCTGGTCCCCCAAGCTTTCTGTAGACTCTACAAAAAACGTGAGGTGAAACGGGGATCACTTTCAGATGATTTCTGATGGAGTACCATGCAATCTCATGATCTCCTTCTGAATGATGTCTGCCAATTTGCTGACCGTATGTTCCTTGCGGATTGGCAGAAAATGAGCAGATTTGTTCAATCTATCCACAATAACCCAGATGGCGTCGTGTTTACTCTGAGTCACCGGAAGACCGGTAACAAAATCCATTAAGATTTTGTCCCACTTCCATTCTAGAATATCCAGTGGTTGTATTAAACCACTAGCTCTCTGGAGTTCGATCTTAACCTGCTAACAGATCATACATTTAGAAACGAAGGTGGCAACATCCTGCTTCATACCACTCTACCAAAAATTCTGCTTGATGTCGTGGTACATCTTGGTGGAACCAGGATGTATGGTAAATGGAAAGCTGTGAGCTTCATTCAGCACAGCTTCCCTGAGTGTAGAGTCATTAGGAACAACTAGTCTAGTGCCTTGCCATAGATACCGTCATCATCGACACGAAATTCTGTCTGCTGATGAAGGTTCTGAATGATAGCCCAAATCTAACCATCATCTTTCTGAGCTTCCTTGATCCTAGAATGTAAGTCTGATTCCACTCTAAGATTCTCCCAGTAACCATGTTGTCCTCGTACACAAAACTTAATATCTGTCATCTCCAGGTCACGGACAATCTCCTTTGCAATCTAGATACCAACAATCATACCCGACCTTCTGCTTAGAGCATCTGCCACCACATTCGCCTTACCAGGATGGTACTGAGTGTTGGTGTCGTAATCCTTCAGTAGATATAACCATATTCTATGTCTCATGTTTAGTTCCTTCTGGGTGAAGATGTACTTGAGACTCTTGTGATCTGTGAAGATGTCACATGATTCACCATACAATGTTGGGAATAAAATGTAGCCAGTCCACTTGAGCGTTGACAAGAGGAAAACAAGCATTGATAGGAAGAAAACAAACGCTGACAGATCAAGCGTTGACAAGAAGAAGTCAAGCGTTGATAGGTTGAAGACAAGCACTGATGGAAAGATTTAGTCTACGCGTATATTGTTTCTAGTTTGTTTCTAGTAAAGATAAGTTCAATATTATATTTTCTATAATTATCTTTACCTAGAATAGTTGATACGTAGACTCTTGTACAAGGCTTCTTATGTCTATAAAAGAAGACCTTTAGGTTATTGTTCATATAAATTTTCATACGTTAAACAATTTCATTGTAAGCAAGTTTGTTATAATCAATCAAGTGAAAGTTTGTTTACATCTTTGTGTGTTCTTGTTTAAGTCTTAATTCCGCATAACACTTAGATTACTTTATACATAAACAAAGTTTCTCTACGTGTATAACTTGATCTAATCTCGTATACACAAAGCTAAATCGATCTAAGTTTGGGATCAACAAGTGGTATCAGAGCTTGTTGAGAAACTTTTGATCATAAAGAACACAAGAACCCTAAAATCACCAAAACCCTAATTTTCACAAAACCCTAAAAACATCATGTCCAATCCAGAAGTAAACCCCTCCTCCTCAAACCCTAGCATCAAGATTCCCATGCTTGATGCAAACAACTTTGAGCTATGTAAGTTTAACTTTGAGCAATATCTGGGGATCTATGACTACAGTCTCTAGGAGATTATTGAATATGGAAACACATTCAATAAAGCTGAAAAGATTGCTAATGCCATTGCTGCAAGAACTGCTGTTGCTGGATGTCCAGAAGCAGATAAGAAAGAAAAACCTGATGATGGTAGAGCTGTGTCTGCTGAAGAGATAGCAAAGAAAAGGGTTGATATGAAAACTCTAAACATTCTGAAACTCTCTTTGGGACAAGAGAACCAGCATAAATACAGAGGTTATGAATTTGCAAAAGACCTTCGGGCAGCACTTGAAGTTGCATATGGTGGCAATGATGATACTAAGGAAGAGAAGAAGAAGCAACTCATGCATGAGTATGCTGTTTTCAAGGCTCAACCTTATAAGAAGCTTAGTAGTGTGAGAAGCATATTGCTTGACATTACAAGCAAGCTGTCCTTCATGGGGACACAAGTTGGTGATGTTGACATTATTTCCCTTTTTCTTAAAAGCCTTGGTGACACGTGGAAAATTGAGGCAAGATCTATACTTGCCAACAACACTCACAAAAGTTCTACTTTTGATGATATCTACAACAAACTGAGGCTGTTGGAGAATGAAACTCTTTTGGAGCATGGAAGTAAGTCTACCAATAGCAACATGGCCTTCTTCTCTCATAGTGAAGGCCAATTTGATCAGAAGGACGCTTACATGCACCCAGTTACTGGATCAACATGTGTTAACGCTGGAACATATCCTGTCAACGCCTCACATTCAGACGCTGACACATACAAAAATGACTCTCCAAGAGTTAAGCCTGCTGGTTTGGATCTGGATATTGTGTGTGCTTACACTGCTTCTTTGCCCAATGGTTCAGTGATTACATATGAGGACCTTGAAAAGATAAGTGATGAGCACTTGGAAGAGATGGATATTAAGTGGAACATGGCTCTTGCTAGTATAAGAGCAAACAGGTGGAATAGGAGGTTTAAGAAGAAGATGCCTTTAATGCCAAGGACACTGCTGGATTTGATAAATCCAAGGTTGAGTGCTACAATTGTCATCGTATGGGGCACTTCATGAGGGAATGCAGATCTCCAAGAAGATCTGATGCTGGCAAACCCTCAAGCCAAGTTGTTAAGGCTCAGGATCCTAAGGCCATGCTGGCAGTGCAAGAAATTGATGGTATTGGATGGGACTGTAGCTATTTGGCTAAAGATGGGGAAGAGGATAAAGCTTTGGTTGCTGAGATAGAAGAATAAGAGCATGTTCAATATGCTCTCATGGCACACTCCTCCTCTTCATCAGATAATGAGGTATACGATGATGCTTTTTGTAGTAAGGGTTGTCGTTTAAATACACAAAAACTTAACAAAGAGGTTTCAAAATTGTTAAGTGATGTGAGTACTGAGAGATGCAAATGGTCTAACTATCAAATTTCTCTCATTCAAACTGAAATGAAAGTTTCTGAGTACAAGAAAATGGAATTTGACTTAAAAGATAAAATAAATATCTTAAAACATAAGTTAAATGCTAGTAATGATATTAGAAACATCATGGAAAGGGTCAATGGTGAACTACATGCTAAGTTAGATGAGGCTATCAATAATAAGGATAATGTTGACCTTAAAATTCAAAGATTTGATAAGGCCTCACAAACCCTAGGAGAATGTGTTAATAAACAGAGGGATCCTAAGGACATGACTGGGATTGGGATGAAAGACTATACTGTGGTTCCACCATCAGGTGGGGACTTCTATGGTGTCCAAAGAAAGGACTTATCTTGGACTGGTTTACCATAACTCCAAGAGGAGGAATTTATTCCTCCACCAAGAGTCATTACCCTAGTTGAAGAGTATAGACAAAAGTTGACTGACTTGAATGAATGGAAGAAAGCCAACCCTACCTTGTTTGTTAAGGGTGGCTTGTTATGTGAAAGTCCTAATGAGTCCACCCTAATTAAGGTAACAAACCCAATCACTGGCAAGACAATTGACCTTGGCTCAAACACTGTTAAGAAACCTAGCATTAAGTATGCAGAAATGTATAGGAATACTAGGTCACCAAAAAGCCAAGTTAATAATGATGGAACAGGTTTCTTCTCTTCTAGACCTAGGGTTGTGTCTAGAAAAGCCTGTTACACTTGTGGTAGCTTTTCACATTTAGCATATAAGTAATTATTTTAAATAGTAATTATTTTTCTTTAGTTTTTGATTCATGTCTATCTTGTTTAGTCTTACTAATAGTAACATGGATGGACATGCGACACACACAGCCTCAATAGTTGGAGGCCTCTATCAATCTATGGTAGCCGCTATGGTGGCGCACCTATGGCTCGTCTAGCAATCTATGGTTGCCGCTTGCGTCATTGCCCCAAGGCTATAGTCAAAAACCATATAAAGATAAAACTATGTACACTTGCTGGTCTTACACTATAACTTATATTTAACTGACGTATGCTCTCATTCTTATAAGAATATAAGTATTAACTGCTGATCTTAAATGATTTATAATGGTTTTAGGTTTAGGTTGCAATTTCGGACCATTTATGCATAATCCTCCATTAGGTCAAATGGGCAAAAAAATATAATCGAAGAAAATGGAATGGGTCAAAAGCCATTTAAAATGCTGCATAAACTTTCAGAACTATTTTGATGCGTTCTAAAAAGTTACCTATCTTGACCAAGCCCATTTCTCTTATTGAAATAACAATCACAACAATAAGTCGTGTCTGACTGTTGTTCCTTAACATTTTCTCAACTCCCATAGGTATAAGTATAATAACGTCATTATCTTAATTGTGGGTATAACTACTTGTGTCAAAAATGGTTGTAAACATTTAATAACTGGTATTAAAATCGAAAAGCTAATAATTAGTACTAATAATTATTACTACTATGCATTTAAACCATAATTGATTCCTATTTTGCTCTTGCTAACTTAATCTAATCTAAGCATCATACCGATGCCCCTTCGGTTATAGGAAGTCGGAGAGCGCCAGACTCTAGATCTTTGATAGCACCAGATGAAGAAAGATTGTGCTCCTTTTCTCCTCAAGTCAATCCTTTGAGGTTGTCCGTCTGATCCAAACAAATACAAATAATGGCGATTATAACATGAACACAAATGTTTGAATAAGTGAGGATAAATACTTCAGAAAGATGAATTTCTTGTTCGTTTAAAACCAAGTTGAGGTTTAGCCACTGCCTCAACTGATCGAGCCCAGTCCTCCTTACAGAATGCCATAATTTCTTTGTGTATATATAGGCTTAAAAATAAGTTTTGAGTTTCAAAGAAAAAACATATAAAAAACATGTGCACCTACAGGAACAGCATAAGGGTCCGGAGGGGTCTCTTTTTTTTGCATTTTTGTCAAATGTGTTTGTGTTAAACAATTGTTAATCATTGATGTATCTGGTAAAGAACTTACATTTATCACATAAGCTTCTGAAAAAACACTTGCTAGTGATAACATCGTCTTTCATAACTTCTTTACACAAAGGGCAGTGAAGCTCAGGGGTAGATCACCAAGAGTACGGGTAGAAGGCATTACCTTCGTTCTTCTTCTCAAAAGCAGCCATGTTTTGAACATTAAGCATATAAAAGTTAGGTCCATAACACACAAACGCTTAAAAAATCAAGGAAAACAAACAGCAAAACCTACTCATTCAACTTCAAAACTGCTACGGCACCACAAACGTGAAACGACAATGAGTCCAAATGGTGGGTGGTATGTACGGAAACTTTTTTTTTGGGTATTTTCAGGCTCAGATACAGAGAAAATGGATATGAGGATACATGTGTTATGGCTGCAAACCAACCAACATTGCCCCGCCAAGAAGCACATAATCCGCTTACAATCAAGCGATTATAATCATCATTGCCTTTTAGAGCCTTCCAAAAAACACACGACCTACTCGAATATGTTGCCCAAATCATAGCAGACTACATCATAAATAATGTCATTTTCGCTACGAACACTCGGAACATCCGCCATGGTGGCAACTACAACGAAAGTGCGGCTGCCCGACCAAGACATGGGAGCCCATAAACTGTGGCACACAAAACACATACGCATAAGTTTTTAATCAATGCCTTAGGCTCAAATAAGGTGAAATTATCAACTTAATAACTAAGCAGAATCTGAAACCCATAGGAACATCTAAGCATACCCAAACATTAACCCGAAGAAACATAGGGCAAAACAGGCGCGAGTAGTAATATGGGTATGGAGGGCCCAATCCGACATGCCTGTAAACACAATGGTGGTGGTGCTGCCCCGCCAAGATACATGTTGTTTTCAACCGGCATGATCAATAGTGGTACACAAATGCAATATGATTATGTTTTGAGGCTCAGATAAGTAACAATTCGGGTATGTCGAAGATGAGGATACGACGTCATGGCTGCAAATTGTGCAAGTATACCCCGCCAAGATACACACCGCCTTAAATCTAATTGAACCCGCTTAGGAACGTTCAAATCTTATCATCACAGCCTGTTGGGACCATAATCTGGCCAAACTGTGAATGGCCTATATTCTGCCTAATGATTGCATATTCATCATCGGCTTTTAAACGGTCGCGGACACAACCCTCACTATTACTGCCCACGATCAGCAAAGGTCGACACCCTAAAAGTAAGGATACCATAACCAAATAAAATGATAACCATACGAAATACGTAACCACTGTTTGGAATCAGGCCTAAGCACCCTATAGAAAACCTTATAACATCTACTTATAACCTTCTCTGAGGGTAGGCTTCTTGATTCCAAAAACATCAGTTTTCTCAAAATGGGACTCGTGCACAAATTTTCCACGTTATTGTTAAAACCCAGCACTGCAATTTTAGAAACAAATTTGTCGTTTTAGGAAAAAATCAATTACTTATAGAACACATGCTACACAATTTTTGATAAGTCTGAAGAATGTATTGGCCAAAATCCAAGGTATTCATTACCTGTGTATTTTACATTCAGATTCCATGTTCGCGATCGTTAACTTATAGATTAGGAGATGTTTGTTTCGTCTTATATTACCGGCTCATGGCTTATTTGATTTTGGGCTTATGTTGTATAAGGTAAGTTTGTGTAGCGTATTTTAAAGCTTTTTGGCCTGTGTGTCACATAATAAGCTTGTATAAGCCGAAAAGTTTCAAAATAAAGTAAAAAAAGCGAGCCTATGAAACATAAGCATGAAACCAAATAAGGTGGGTATATGGCAAAACAAACAACACACACTAGTACAAAAAAGTCCATGGAGAGTGGTCTAAAAAGGCAATGGAGACTGATTTTGTAGGACGTCTCTATGTGGAGGATCTCCTTGCTCGAAACATAAAGAGACTGGTTTTTAAACTAGTCTCTATTAAAAGAATCGACACTGGTTATCTTCATAAAAATAAGTCTCTTTAGAGATTGGTCTCCATACTAATCTCTATAAAGCAGTCTTTTTAAGAGCATCTAACCAGTCTTTTTATGGAGTAAAAAAATGTGTTTTTTCTAAAAACCAGTCTCTTTTTAATTAATTTTTTTTAAAAAAAATTTGGAATTTTTATTAAATTCCAAATTTTACAAATTTAACCCTCTACAATGAAATAATGTAAATACAAGAATTCTATAAAAAAATAATTTATAGGACTTGAATTGTCAGAAACAACAAATGTGTGTAAATAAAGACAACTTTATTAATTGGAAGGATTAAAATTGTCAAATACATATTTGGAATCAAATTTGTTTTTATTTAACTTGTCGCCACAATGTAAACCAAGCTCCAACAATCGTGTTCAACTCTTTCTTATCCAACGGACGCTCGTTATTCCACGGTACCTACAAGTAATTTAATCAAATTAACACAAAGCTAGATAAAAGCAACATGCAAACCAAACCAACGAAGGTAATTAAAAGCTAAAACATTGGCTTGTGGAAAAGAGTTTTTAAGGCTACTAACGGATACTAACACAACTAATATAGCTTATTGATATTAAATTTTATCTTAAACTAACCGCAAGAGCTTATTAAAATCTATCCTACAAACTAGCTACTAAAGCTGTCTTAAACTAATGTGCAGACCAAAAAAAGCAAATGATTATGGGTCAGTAAACATCTAAAAAAACACCCTAACATTAGGAACAAACACCCCTTTCTGGCGTGTTAAACACGCTCGGTGGATGGGTGTAAACTTGCCCAAAAAATACTTATAATGCACATAAGAATGAACACTTACAATATAAAAATAAAAATTAAACAAAGTGGTATAAACCTGACGAAACAAAGCAAGCAAATAGCACTTGGAAGTTAAAACATATAACATATTAATATTAATAATGCAAAAAGGCTAGAACATCAAGAATGAAAGCAATGTATATTATGTACCTTTTAACACGACAATGCTAACGTTTTAAAATATTACAACCTTCTCTAAATTTGCCAATTCTTAGGCAATTCCAGTAACTTGTTACACGGGGTTTCTTTATGTACCGTTTCTTTGAAAAATATGCACGCACACCAGCTCGAGACACATAGGAAAATCGAACACAGTAGGATCCGTAAACACGACCGATAACACTCCACTTGCATTATTAAACACATCCATAACAAAATTCAATCCCACGTCATCACTATCTAGCAACTACTTGTGATACATAAACCACGCCGTACACATCTACAGCGTCACATAATCTCATCATCACTTTTACTTTCACTGTCAGCTTCTTTAATGTTTGAAAGTTTTCTTATTGGGTCTTATTATACCTTTTGACAGTACTTGTTTCTTGTGTTTCATTACCAAAGCTATCAAAAGCCATGTATAGAAGCCAAGACTTAAACATGAAAAAGCTAACACAAACAATGTGATAACTTATGTGGAGTCTAATAGTTGTATGCCTCCTCATAAAGCTTTTAATACACATTACTATTTTATTTTATTTTTGGCACAAAAATACACATTATAATTATTGGTATTCTCAGAGTTTTTGTGAGAATGTGAGAAGTTCAACTTATTTATGATTCATTACAAAACTTTGAAATTTTAGACAAGAAGTGATAGCTCAAAGTTATCATCGGTAGATCTACCTTCTGTTGTTACAGCAATCAGAGATGTTCGAGGGACAAGCATATGCTGTGGCTGGTCTTACACCTATCAACTCTGATCAGATACTATTTATATGCGTGGTAGAGGATCCACAAAAAAATGGAAGCCATTACTTCCCTCGCTGCTGAGGTTGTGGTGGTGGTGACGAGGGCTCCTGATGGTCACAACGGTGATGGAAATGATGATCGTCGTCTCGGTGGGTGGGTGATATACAGCGATAAAACATGGTCAATGACCATGATTCATGGTATTTCGTGGTGATGGTTGTGGCAAACGGGGGTTGTGATATTGTTACATCATAGATCTTGAGGTGGTGATAGATCGAGACTAATGTAGCTTTTAGTGGTGATGGTGGCTGACATAATTTGCAAGCACGGTTGTGGTATGGCTGGCGGTGATAGGTGGTTAAAGACCACGACCTGGTGGTCTCGAGTTTATGGTGGTGATGAGGTGGTGCTTCGTCGGGGTGGGATGAGGATGATATAGATCCACTGATCTAATGATGAAGGTGGTGGTTTAGGTAATGTAACATGATAAAGACGACTAGGAGTTCATAAATCAATCCCATCTATCATTTTAAGGTTACGACGACGGTATTTTTGGATGGCCAGAAAATATTTCCGGTGACCGGAAAAATAAGAGAGGCGCCGGGAAATTATTGATGGGAAGGAGAGAGGGTTGATGGTGGCTAGGTTTTAGTTAAAAATGAGATGGAAACCCTAATTTTCATTGATATACTTTTTAAAAATTTTAAAAAAAATTTGGAAGGTGCATCATAGTTAAGGGTTAAGGTTGTAAATATTTTATAAGGAACTAAAGTGTAACTTTTTTTACAACGTTTGCAAATAAATGGTAGGACTCTTTTAAGTTAAATAAAACTTGATTCGGTTTCCGAAATTCACACTGTTGATTTTAAAATAATTTTTCTACTAAATTAGAGTATTTGCTCGATTAAGTTTTCGTAATCGTTCTATATTTTTATTCGAAATAGTCACCATTTATCGATTATCTCGAATAATTTGCATTCACTTAAAAAAATTATAATTCAATTTGAATGTTTTCGTTTTCAACGTATAATATTAAAACCAAAGTAAAGTCTTAGATAGTTTAATCAATCTTTTAGTCAAATATTTCGATGATTAAATATAAATTTAATTTTTATCGCGTCAGTTCTCAAATTTTTGCTCAGTCTCTTAAAATATGTAAAATAAACTCCCGTTTTCGATTCAAATAACTTTGATATCTCTCTAAAATGAATTTAGATTAATAAATAATTTAATTTGTTATTATTTTAAAGCTTGGAAAATTCACGTTTGTGACATGTATCGTTTAGTCCTTATGATAACTACAATCTTTTAAAATTAAACAAGACTGGTATTTTAAAACCAATGTCTTAACATGTGTATAAACACTGGTTTTTTTATAAAAAATAGTGTCCATAAAACAAACACATAGAGACATGTTGTTACGTAAAAACCAGTGTCTTTACTTTTATAAAAAAGACTGGTTGCATCTTAAAAACCGGTTTCTTTAGAATTCACATTATGGAGACTTGTTTTTTTTAAGAAAACCAGTTTCCATGCATTCTTTTCCCACCATTTTTTGTTATAGAGACATGTTTTTTTATAACCAGTCTTTTTAAGGGGGTCTCTTTAGGGGGAACGCGTTAGATCAGATCTAGATAAATCAAACATCACTTGATAAAACTCAAACATCTGATCAAAATCAACACAAATAAAACACAACTTGATCATCAAGATCATATGATTATCAAAAATCATTTGATCATCAAATGGTTTTAGAGCTAATTTTTCTTCTTCTTTTTTCATTTGTGAGGCCAGCAAGAGACCCACCCACTCACACATCACTTGTAGACAACCCACAAATATTGCAAACCCATATATTAACGAAGGGGTAATTACGAATGGGCAAATTTCTGTAGCCACTACCATTAATGAAGGGATGAAGGGGCAACAGGACGTTGTGAATATGAGAGGAAAACGGAACGGAAGTACTATGTGTGAGATGAGAGAAGTGTGTGAGAAGGATGAGTTTCTGTGAGAGGCAAAGAAACAATTGTTTATGTGTTATGTGAGGGGAATTACTGTTCATTAGGAACCGTGGTTCCCCTTTTTAATATAGGGGTTAATTATTTCACTAAGCAATTAGTGTGTGTTTGTTGGGGTTAATTATCAAAGTATTGTAGCTTCTAATAATAGATTATGTAGTTTTAACGTAAAATAGATGTTTTATTTCATGCATTTAATGTCCAGAATTTCAAATATTGTTTGTTTCCCTAATATTGCCTAAAATAAAATTTGTCTGTATATGTTCACTCGTCATCATATGCAGTAACCCTAGCTTGTATGTCAGGATTGTCGTTTTGAGATTTGAGTAGTTTGCAATTTTGAGTACATGTTACTATTGAATTCAAAGTGTTTCTAGTTTATTTTATAGTAGAGATGAAAATCAAAACCAACCATGAAAGGTAAATCGCTCAAGAATACAACTTTTAAGCGAACACTAGTTTTAGGGGGTCGTTTTGACTTATGAAACGTAAGTATATATCGGTTTATATTTCATAAACTTTAATTTTAAGACTTATGTAAAACTTATGAGATTGTATAAGTTAATTGTATATATCATAATAAACATATATATATATATATATATATATATATATATATATATATATATATATAGAGTAAGGATCCAATGAGAAGAAACTTAAAATAAGAAGTGGTGAGAAGAGACTAAAATCACACATTTGAGATGCAACAACTTGAATTAGATTCATTTCTATTCATGTAGATGCACGATCTTGAGTTTTGAAAGTTAATTTGATGTGTAGATGGTACAAATTGATTTTCATGATTTGGGCACGTGTAGAGGAACAAAAATAAAGATAAATCATGAAATGCATCTATTATACGTATATGCATCTAATTAAAAGCTATAAAACATGTTATGATGTATTATAATGAATCTAAGATTACAAAGATGCATCTAATTTAAGTGCACGCATCTCGAATATGCGGTTATAGTTTCTTCTTATCCTTCTTATTTTAAGGTTTCTTCTCATTTGATCCTAACTCTCTCTCTCTCTCTCTCTCTCTCTCTCTCTATATATATATATATATATATATATATATATATATATATATATATATATATATATATATATATATATATATATATATATATATATATATATATATATATATATATATATATATATATATATATATATATATATATATATATATATATATATATATATATATATAGAATTTAGATAAAACGGTGTAGGTGCTTAAAATTGTTAAAATAAGAAGCAATAAAAAATAGCTAAATGTCACATTATTGATTAGTTTTGGTTCGTTTATGAGTTCTTGGTTCGTGTACGAGTATTCTTGGAACTTTTAGTTCGTGTACGAGTAGTCGGTTCACGATTTTTAATATTACTAGGTTCTCGTGTATTAGTTGTGTCTCATAGTTTAATAATTTATTGTCAACTCTAATGTAATTTGTGATAATGTATCACTTAATTTTCGAATAAAATGATTATTTATGTTAATAATATTGTGTGAAGAAAAACTATGTATCATATGTATCAGTTGTAAATTTTAACGTATAAGGATTTTAGTGGTTTTATATAAATTTTTTATGTATAATATTTATTATTTTGTGTCTAATCTTAAATAAATCACATGTTAATTGATATAATCAATGGTTATGATGACTTTTTATTTTAAAAACTTTAAGGTACTACACTACAGTAACCCAACTCTCTCTCTCTATATATATATATATATATATATATATATATATATATATACATATATATATATACATATATATATATATATATATATATATATATATATATATATATATATATATATATATATATATATATATATATATATATATATATATATATATATATATATATATATATATATATATATATATATATATATATATATATATATATATATATATATATATATATATATATATATATATATATATATATATGTATATATATATATATATATATATATATATATATATATATATATATATATATATATATATATATATATATATATATATATATATATATATATATATATATATATATATATATATATATATATATATATATATATATATATATATATATATATATATATATATATATATATATATATATATATATATATATATATATATATAAAAGCTTATAAGTCTCATGATAAGCCCAAAAAATGAGGGTTTATTAAATATAAACCGAAATATATTTCGGTTTATATTTCATAAGCCTAAAGTTTGTGGCTTATTTTGAGATATATAAGCTTATATATATCTATCATGATATAATAAACTTATATAATTCAACACACTCATCACTCCACCTCAAAACCAAACAACAAAAACAAATTAAGACAACATATTCAAAGTAAAAAACCTTTCATGGCGGCAGAAAAAACCCGTAACCATGGGCGATTTTAGATCTCCCCTTCCAGGTCATAGGATCCAATTCCTTCAATCTTGTATTTAACGAATAACGCTGGGATTAATCATTATGTTCGATTTATATTTCGTTGCCTGTCGGTTTGTGATAGGGTTTAGGCTTTGATTTCTAATCGTTCTGACTCTCTTATGATCAATCGGCACGCACGTGGTATTAATTGAATAGTTTAATCGCTCCATTATTTTATTTGAATTGATTTTAGGTTTTTGATTCCTGTGCCCTAACCCTAATTTTTTCTGGGCATCTCATCCTATCGCCAAGATCTGCGACTTCCCTTGTTTGATCTCCATTCACTCTATAACATTAGATTTAGAAGACTGATCGTTGGTTGGTTGTGTCCTATAGTAATTGTTTTGACGTAGTTGAGGATCTGGAAGCGGCCTTTGGGTTAATCTCATTTGGCTCAATATTCAACAATTATTATTAGGTACTCCCTGTTACGTGTGTTATCTAATCTTGTTTTATCGAGGATCGACGAGGTCTTAAAGTGGAGTTCAGTTTTGCGCCTTTTTGAGTTTGCCTAGTATTTTTTAGTGTTTCGCTTTTTCATTCGTTTAGTTTTAATCACCATGGTTTCATCACACTCTAAGGAAGACGCTGTTTCTAGAGTGTCGACTTCAATCTTTGTTACCAACTTCTCGGACTCTTTTTCGGCTAAGGATTTATTCCGTACATGCAAGGTGTACGGTCATGTAGTCGATGCATTTATTCTTGTGAAGAAAACTAAAGGCGAAAAATGTTTCGGCTTTGTAAGATTCATTAATGTGTTCTGCGTAGATCGACTAGTGAGTAATTTATGTACTATTTGGATGGATCGCCTCAAATTACACGCAAACATTGCGAGGTTTCAATGACCTTCGACATACGAGCCTAAGATTCATTATCCCAATAACGAGAGAGATAGAAGACAAAACCCATCTGTAACTCGTGAGGTTAAGGGAGTTACGGCAAAGGACAGATCTTTTGCAAGTGTGTTGAAGGGTAATACGATGTCTAATCCAACAGAAGGTAACTCTACACCTACCATTCTCCTTGATGATAGTTGTTTACTTACCAAAGACTTATCGTGTTCATTGTTGGGAAGAGTGAAGGAGCTTTCATCCCTATGAAGTATTAGACGCGCTCTTGTCGTAGAGGGGTTTACAGATATTTCATTACGATATATGGGTGAGTTATGGATTCTTTTGGATTTTACATCTTCTATATCCAAAGAAGCTTTTTTAGCCTGCCAGGGGGCAAACTCATGGTTTTCTACTTTACGCCAAGCTTCTTTGGATTTCGTGAATGAAGGGAGAATTGTATGGTTGGACATTGAAGGGGTCCTTTAATAACTGAGATTTGATAGTTGAAAATTCGTTTTCTCGGTATCTTCTCGAATTGATTTCAGGTTAATTATGTGAGATTAGTTGTTCTTGGTGAAACAAATATTTTTGGTTTTGGTAAAATATATGTGCAAGACTTAAAAATAAATGACAAGTAATTAAAACTAAAACTATTTGAAACATAAACGGTGCAATATTTAAAACTTGAAAAGTAAATGACGAGAAATTAAATGACCTAAAATTCAAACTTAGCGAAAAGTAAATCGACAATTAAATAAATAAAAATACAAAATGAAATTAAAATGAACTAAAAACAAAACGAGAAAAATTGTCACTTTAACTTAAAACAAAATATTAAAACAAAACCAAACCTCCAATCGGAATACACCCGATCGGAATCCAAATTGGAATCTGATCGGAATGTACCCGTCGGAAAGACCTGATCGGAATATGCAAAAAGGCATGATCGGAATGTTGCAGATGGTCCAGATCGGAATGTGATAAAACAGCTCAGATCGGAATACACAAAAACACCAAATCGGAATATTACATGAAAAATCAAATCGGAATGTTAACAAAGTAGTGTAATCGGAATGTAAACAAAACAATCTGATCGGAATAACGTAAGATGCATGTAATCGGAATATCAAAAGGAGACAAATCGGAAAGATGTAAACCCTTTTCCGATCAGCAGATCGGAAAGAGGGGTGCCTGGTCGGAAAGAGTGATCGGAAAGGGGTTTTCCCTTTCCGATTTAAGTGGGATCTGAAATAAGCAATGGCAATAAGCTATGGTAATAAGCTCACACCAAAACTAGAATGAATTAATACTAAAACGGAACCAATAAGCACAAATAACAACTTTTCCAAACTTAAAATAAACAAACTTTAAAATTAAAACGTAAAAAGATGAACTTAAAGTGACGAAAATTTAAAAGATCAAAACTTTAAATAAGAACTTGATGAAAAAGATGATGAAAACAAGATTGAGATTAACAAGAAAGATTAATAATATGAAGATTAAGCTTAAAAGGTAAAAGTTTGATTAAAAACAAGAAAGATAAAAGATGAAAGATTAAAGTTCTAGTGAGAGAAATTGTCACTTTCTCTCACTAAAACTAAACTACTCCTACTCCTAAAACTAAAACTAACTCACCCTCTCACAACAAGTGAGGGTGGTATTTATAGGAGAGGGGAGTGGTTGGTGGCTTCCTCTTTCTTTTTTTTTTTTGGTCCTCAGTCTCTCAGTCTTCTTAAATTCTTCGACTTTTAAGACTTCGTCTCGGGGTTTCTTTGAACTCGTCTTGTAATTTCTTCATAAATTAGACTCGAGTTCTTCGGCTTTAATAAACTTTCGTCTTCGGACATTTTCTTCGATAAATCTTCAGAATAAGCCTTGGACTTCCGTTCTTTTTGCATTCTTGATCTTTTGACTTCGTCTTTTGTCTTTTTCTTCAATAAACGCCCGTGAAAGACCGTGTTTTCTTTCCTTTTCACATTTTGACCCTGAAACACAATAAAAACACAAACCACGCATAATTCCACCATTTACGACATAAAATATACGTTTAGGTCAAGTTTTAATGTAATTAAGTGGTAGAAAACATAGGTGTTTTCACACCTATCAAATCCCCTACACTTAACCATTGCAATGCCCTCATTCAATGCTTAGCAATAAAGCAAGGTTTACACTTTCCATCATAATCAACCTACCTTGGCCTTTATTAAACAACTAAGGAAAATCAAAAAGATAGAAAATAACAAGATGCAACAAGGAAGAAACTTGTAAAGAAATCTAAGACTTACATTAGGGCTTGTATGTCATGAATGTTTATCACCCTCAAGTTTCACGTTCCCCATGCCAAGCTTAAAAACAAGATCATTGTTAGTACAAGTTAGCATAACAAACATTTACTCATGCGGTTCAATTAATCACTTAAACTCCCTTATTCCTATGGGTATCTCTTATATTTTATTGATGTCTTGAATGATCACGAAGATGCATTTTTGGACTTATTTCGATAGTTAGTTAGGCTGAAAGCAAAGTAGGACGATTTGATCAATAGTTAGCTAAAGGAAAAAATCTCTTAAAACTGCTTCTTGGGATATCAAAAAGTTCATATCTTGGTATAACTCGGTTCACGATTTGAGACCTTTCTCGGGCCGATATTTGGCATGTACTTCATACTTCATATCTTGAGAGACGTTCTTGAGATAATGGTCTTCTCATCGTAATAGAGTTTCTTCACTTGGAGACTTTTGAGGGGTACTCCAACTTGGTTGACCACGACTTCATGATTATTTCTTCAATCTCTAATTGGGATTTTGAGATACAACGATCCGCCTCCTTTTCGGACTTGAATCTATTTATCCTCATACCTTGTTAGGGTCTTTTCGGATAGACTTCTCCATGATCTTTATGGGAGTTGATTGCTTTTCGTCGTGAGTCTTGATCCTTCATATTGATTTTGGGAATAATGCTTTTCAAATCACTTTGGATCTTCAGCAATAAAATGGAATCCTCATGCCTTGTTAGGGCCTTTTCGGACTCGCCAATCTTCGCGCCCCGCTTCATAAGTTATGCCTTGGCTATGAACTCTTATCATTACCGAGCAACTTTTAAACGATCTTGGGCTAGAAGCTAAGTAACTTTTCAAATCGTACGACCTTACTTATTGCAGATAATTTATTAGCAAGTGATGGGAGAAAAAGATCATAATTAACTCACATAAGTTAATGAGAGAATACCAAACTTGTAACCAACTCTATCATTTCTCGTTCTCCACAATTTAAAATCTCAAGGAATGACACTCGTGGATGCTTAGCCTAATAAACCAATTAAGGTCTACATGGTTAAGGATACTAGCTAGAGTGAACTTGGATAAGTAAACTCGGGTTGAGTAAAAAAAAATCACAACGGGCCTAATATATCTAAGATATCTAAACTTGCTAAAACCATTTTATTAAAATGCTAGAAAGTAACAAAAATAAAGGAGACTACAACTAGGCCAAAATAGATTAAAAATTTTGAAAAATGTCGAAAAATTGATTTTCCGGTTAAAATGAGGGCAAATGCAAGGAAAAGACCACTTAACTTCGATAGAAGTCCCCCCTACACTTAACATAAACATTGTCCTCAATGTTTAAGCATGTGGGAGTAAACTCCCCTACACTTAGGACATTGTGCACGTTGTTTAAATCTCGCTAAGGAAGAGACAACTAAAGAGATTCCTATTTGAATATTGAGAAATATAAAATAGTGAATCGAAAAGAGTTTAGGATAGAAGCGGGAAGAAGGGAACACGGAGTCACGGTTCGTCAAAAGTCATCAAGAGTGTGTCTTTGAAGCTCTAATCCCTGCACATAATAAGAAAGAAAGCAAGAAACACCACGGGGCTCCCCCTACACTTATGGTAAAGATAGATAGATAATTGGGTTGCCTCCCAAAAAGCGCTTGTTTATATTAACCGAGTCACGAGCCTGACTCGTCCCCGAATTAAATGGTCCATGGGGAAGCCTCGAATGCAATACCGGGATCAAAGACCTTGTCCTCGTTCCCGGTTGACATCAACAAAGGAGAGACGGGGGGATAAGTCTTGAAAGGGAGAAAGGTCCTTTCAACATACGTATAGTATGTGAATTCAAGATCCACGGGAGGTGGGTTGGGTATAGTAAGCACATTTTCCTCCCCCAAAGAAAATGGATGCTGAGCAAACGGCAAAGCCGTAATGGTATCAATCATAGCATAATCAATGTCACCTCCCGGATCAAAGCACTCATCCTCCGTGATAGTGGCTAAAAGGGAGGATGGAAGGTGCTCGGGAGGGGGACTTGGGTCAATACTTTCCTGCAGAAAATTATCAAAAATAATGTCCCCCTCCGTGTCAGAGTCATCAATACCTGGAGGGATAGAGTGGATATCGATTTCTTCCAGCAATGGGTCATTATCTTCAACGGGAGGAATAGATGGAGGTAAAGACTTGGAAAGAGAAGGAGAAGTCAACGCTTCGATTTGATCAATAAGAAGGTTCACTTTCCGTAATCCATCGCGAAGAAGCACGTCTTCCACCTCATCCACAAGATCATGTTCATCGGTGAACTGCTCGTAAACCGGAGAGAATAAATCGTCATCGTCTGCATTTCCCGGTGGAGATTGAGAAATTTCAAAAGTGAAATTCTCATAGCAGAGAGAAGAATCGACATCACTAGGATCGACCTCGTCCGTAAGAGCAACGTCGTCCTCAGGCTCCATAGCAGGTAAGTCACAAACCTCATCATCCAATACTTTGTCGAGACCAACATCATTAAGCTCATTCAACGAATCAAGATTATTAGACGCAGTAGGAACATCGAGAGTAGGAGCAGCAACTTCAGAAGATGTGTTAAAAGTGCATACAGCATCGTCGTCATCATCATCATAATAGTATTGATGCACAAGAGGAGGGGTATAATCACTAAGATTAGATACTTGCTCTTGTTGCAGTCGCTTTTCCTCCGCCCATGCTTCTTTTGTAAGAACAACGGCTTCTTGAAGTTGCAGAATGATGGAGTGTAGTTCGTCATTCAAAGTAGTGCGTTGTGGGTCAAGATTAATTTGCTGAGAGGATTGATGATTGAGGGTGTGATGTGGGGGCTCAAGGTGTTGAAAACCTGAATTATAGCATGGTTGTGGCTCATAGTAGTTCATCGGTTGGGAAGAATTAGAAACCGGGTTTGGTTCATAATAATCCATTGGTGAAGAAAACCGAGGACACGGATTTTGCTCATAATAATTCATTGGTTGACAATAATAAGTATCGTGAGGACCCCCACAGTTGTTGCAAACCGGGTGTGGAGAAAAACCAGGTGCGTCTTGTGGATAGCTATTATCATTGTCATAATTGTACCCCGGTTCTTGCTCGTGACCATACGGGTATCAAACCAGGCACGAAACATGCCAATGAGAATCGCTTCCACAATAGATGCACGGGGGAACAGGAGATGGGTTCAAAAAGAATGAATTAGTCGAGTTGCACAAAGGACAAAATCCGAATTGTGTGTTGTCGATATCGTTTCCACACCGCTCACATGTACACCATTGACAAGAGTTGTTCCCAGATAATTGTTTCCCACACCGGACGCAATGGACATAAAAATCTATAAAGAAAGATAGATAAGCAAGAAGAATATTTCTGGTGCAAAACTTTGAAAAAGAAATGCTTTTTATGATTTTTCAAATGTTTTTGGGATTTTTGAAAATTTTTGGACACGAAAAATAACGTTCACGAGTGAACGGATCCCAAAAGCCAACGCGTCTCTCACAAAAAACCGTTAATCTTCACGAAAAGAGCCGGCAGCGGCGCCATTTTAATAACTGAGATTTGATAGTTGAAAATTCGTTTTCTCGGTATCTTCTCGAATTGATTTCAGGTTAATTGTGTGAGATTAGTTGTTCTTGGTGAAACAAATATTTTTGGTTTTGGTAAAATATATGTGCAAGACTTAAAAATAAATGACAAGTAATTAAAAGTAAAACTATTTGAAACATAAACGGTGCAATATTTAAAACTTGAAAAGTAAATGACGAGAAATTAAATGACGTATAATTCGAACTTAGCGAAAAGTAAATCGACAATTAAATAAATAAAAATACAAAATGAAATTAAAATGAACTAAAAACAAAACGAGAAAAATTGTCACTTTAACTTAAAACAAAATATTAAAACAAAACCAAACCTCCAATCGGAATACAACCGATCGTAATCCAAATTGGAATCCGATCGGAATGTACCCGTCGGAAAGACCTGATCGGAATATGCAAAAAGGCATGATCGGAATGTTGCAGATGGTCCAGATCGGAATGTGATAAAACAGCTCAGATCGGAATACACAAAAACACCAAATCGGAATATTACATGAAAAAACAAATCGGAATGTTAACAAAGTAGTGTAATCGGAATGTAAACAAAACAAGCTGATCGGAATAACGTAAGATGCATGTAATCGGAATATCAAAAGGAGACAAATCGGAATGATGAAAACCCTTTTCCGATCAGCAGATCGGAAAGAGGGGTGCCTGGTCGGAAAGAGTGATCGGAAAGGGGTTTTCCCTTTCCGATTTAAGTGGGATCTGAAATAAGCAAGGGCAATAAGCTATGGTAATAAGCTCACACCAAAACTAGAATGAATTAATACTAAAACGGAACCAATAAGCACAAATAACAACTTTTCCAAACTTAAAATAAACAAACTTTAAAATTAAAACATAAAAAGATGAACTTAAAGTGACGAAAATTTAAAAGATCAAAACTTTAAATAAGAACTTGATGAAAAAGATGATGAAAACAAGATTGAGATTAACAAGAAAGATTAATAATATGAAGATTAAGACAAGATTAAGCTTAAAAGGTAAAGGTTTGATTAAAAACAAGAAAGATAAAAGATGAAAGATTAAAGTTCTAGTGAGAGAAACTGTCACTTTCTCTCACTAAAACTAAACTACTCCTACTCCTAAAACTAAAACTAACCCACCCTCTCACAACAAGTGAGGGTGGTATTTATAGGAGAGGGGAGTGGTTGGTGGCTTCCTCTTTCTTTCTTTTTTTTGGTCCTTAGTCTTTCAGTCTTCTTAAATTCTTCGACTTTTAAGACTTCGTCTCGGGGTTTCTTTGAACTCGTCTTGTAATTTCTTCATAAATTAGACTCGAGTTCTTCGGCTTTATTAAACTTTCGTCTTTGGACATTTTCTTCGATAAATCTTCAGAATAAGCCTTGGACTTCCGTTCTTTTTGTATTCTTGATCTTTTGACTTCGTCTTTTGTCTTTTTCTTCAATAAACGCCCGTGAAAGACCATGTTTTCTTTCCTTTTCACATTTTGACCCTGAAACACAATAAAAACACAAACCACGCATAATTCCGCCATTTACGACATAAAATATACGTTTAGGTCCAGTTTTAATGTAATTAAGTGGTAGAAAAGATAGGTGTTTTCACACCTATCATCCCTTTTAGACTATGGACGGATAATTCTTTTAAGAAGATTACGGGGAGGAGAATTGTTAGACACAGAACATCAGGAGAACACGTTTTTTCATTCTAAGCGACTTTATGTCCTCACTAAAGAGAAATCCAACATATTTGAAAGCTTCAAGATCACCTTTCGTGGTAAAAATTTTTGGATTCGGGCTAAAGAAGTTTCAGGATGGGTGCCAAAATTTTTTGAGGAATCAGACGATGAGAGTCAGTTGGATGAAGATCCTGTGGAAGATGACGTCGACACTCCCGAGGGCGAGAATGAGAATGAGAACATATTTCAAGAACCGGTGACTACTACACAACCTGCAGTTGTAGGTGACCCTAAAACAGTAGCAGAAACAATCTTTGAGGGGTCTGATGGTGGACAACCCAATCACTCACCCAATCCATTCGAGATTTATGATATGCTATATAAAGAGAATAAAGTCATAGACAAGTCAGAGGTGAGCAACAAAGAGCATCCTCCGGGGTATACACCAGAGGAAAACATAGAGGCTGCAGAGGGGAATGGGGACAACAATGATGTTACTGTGGAGAATCAAAATGGTATCCCTTCACAAGCCTCGGGAGAGAACAGTCATAGTAGATTAGTAGTCCCAATTCCAAAGAAGCAACTTCTGGATGTTCAGGTCACTTCAAGCAATCTGAAATTCCGAAGTGTAAATCAGGTGGTTCTATTTTAAATTGTTTAGAGGAGATGATCAAAGTTGGACAAACCATGGGGTACAGTATGGAGGGTTGTGAAAATGACATCAGTAAAATCATTGCTTCTCAAAGAGAGGATGTGGTTGATCGATGAATGTTATGTCCCTTAATATCCAAGGCCTCGCCCAAAAGGCTAAAAAAGATTGGGTTCGGGAGTTACGTGATAAACATAAAGTAAATATTTTAGCATTACAAGAAACTAAAATGGAAGACATGGAGTTATTTACGGTTAAATCGTGTTGGGGTAACTTTGCATTTGAATTTGTTCATAGCGACTCAGTTGGTAATTTAGGGGGGATTTTATGCGCATGGGATCCTAATTGTTATCGAAAGAGTAGTTCCACAATTTCTGATTCTTTCATCATTGTTCGAGGTGTATGGTTAAGTACAGGGGTCAATACTCTTCTAATTGTTGTCTACGCTCCTCAAGAGAGACATGAGAAGAACATGCTTTGGGACTATCTTGCTACAGTAATCAATAGATGGCAGGGAGATATTATAATAACGAGAGACTCCAATGAGGTACGTCTTAAAACTGATAGATTAGGCTTAACATTTCATGCTAGAGATGCTGAGGTTTTTAATGACTTCATTTCCAAGGCCGGTTTAGAAGAAGTCCCTTTAGGTGGTTGTGCTTTTACTTGATGTCACAAATCAGCGTCGAAGATGAGTAAACTAGACAGATTCTTTGTGTCGGATAGCGTGTGGAAATCTTTCCCTAACCTTAGGGCCATTTCATTGGACCGTTACCTATCCGACCATAGACCCATCCTCCTCAGAGAGTCCGCGATAGACTACGGGCAGACTCCCTTTAGATTTTATCATCACTGGATGGAAGTTGATGGCTTCAATAAATTCGTGGAAGATGCCTGGGCTATGGCCCCTGGTCATAAAGATAATGGTATTCGTAACTTGTTATTTAAGTTGAAATTTCTTAAAAATAAGATCAAGGATCGTAACTTGTTTCATTCACAATCATCAAAGGCGGATATTATCTTCTTCAAGGAGGAATTGCACAGATTAGATGATGAAATTGATAAGGGGTTGGGGTCCGACGCCATCATAGCTAGGAGAGTAGAAGTGGTCAACACCATCCTGAATATGCAAAGATCTAATGCAACCGAAGTTTTACAGAAGGTTAAAGTGAGATGGGCTGTAGAAGGTGATTAGAATACTCACTTTTTTCATGGTGTGCTTAATAAAAAACGAAGATAAATTAGTATTAGAGGTATTATGAAGAATGGGAGTTGGGTGGATAATCCAACTCAAGTTAAAGGGGAATTCTTGAATCATTTTGCTAACCGATTTGCTCCTCCATTGGATAATCGTGTTCATATTACTATGACCTTTCCCAACACCCTCTCTCCTGACCAAAGGAGGGACTTAGATGCAGCTGTTAATAGAGAAGAGGTGAAGAGAGCTGTGTGGGATTGTGGTACTAACAAATCACCAGGCCCTGATGGTTTCACTTTCAGGTTCTATCGGAAATTTCGGAACCTCATTGAAAACGATGTGTTCTCAGCGGTTAATCATTTTTTCTGTCAGGGGGAATTCCCAAATTGTTTCAACTCGTTGTTCATCACTTTGATACCAAAAATCCCTGACGCCAATTTAATCAAGGACTTTTGAAACTAAGATTTTGTTAATCCAAATTTAAGCAATTAAGATCGTTTTTCCTCGACTCACTCGAATTGCTTTCCGGTTTAACGTAAGATTATATTTGTTTTTGGTAAATAATATTTTTGGTGTTTTATCTATTTAATATTAAAAACTAATAAAACAATATAAATAAAACTAATCTAATTTAAAATTAAGCTAATAAAATCTTTTAAATGAAATCTATTTTTAAAATAAAACTTTAAACCTAATTAATTTTATAAACTTTTTAATTTACATCTAAAGAAATTTTAAACTAAATTTAATAACATAAAAGAAAACTATATATATTTTTTTTTAATAAAAGTAAAATGAAAACTATTTTAAAATTATAAAAGAAATTAAAAATTTAAATTTTTTTTATCTTTTTATATCTTATAAAAAGTAAACTCAATAAAACTTTTTTGATTAAAACTTAATAAAGCTAAAAACTAATTAAACTATATTGAATAAAACTGCCAAACTGAAAATCCTATATTAATTTAACAAAGCAGAAATAAACTCAAAAAGGGACATAGCACAGATGGTTATGCTGTTGTGTTTGTAATCGAGAGGTCCTGGGTTCGATCCCCAGGACAGACAAATTTTGTTATTATTTCTCTTTTTGGAATTTTATTACAGATAAATTGAATCTGTATATATGAGAATAGACAAAACAGTAAATATCAAATAAGCTTAAAACAGTACCACAAGCAGGAAATAAGCAAATAAGCTAGGTAAATAAGCTAGAACAAAATAAAACTAATAAGCAATAGAAACTAATTTAAAAAAAATCAGATGAACAGTTAAGAGCAAATAAGAAATGAACTAAATAAACTAAAAACTAAATAAGCAATTAAAATAAGCACAAAATCAATCAAATAAGCAAATCATAAAACATTAAAATAGGAAGCAGATTCAAACAGTCTAAAAAACAAGCAGAACAACAATAAGAAATGAACTCAAATAAATCTAAAAACTGAACACATAAGCAGATCTATAAACTAACTTAAACAAAAATATATTTAACACTAATAAATCAAGAAAATCCAATCAAACTATATAAACTAATAGGCAGATTCGAACAACAAAAAAAAAATCAAACAAAGCAGATTAAATAAGCAGACTAAAACACTAATATAAACCAAATCAAACTAAAATAAAACTTAAAAAAAAGGAAAAGAGATTTTAAAACCTTTTGACGATCCGTTGAGTCGAAGTAACGCGCTGAGCGTACTTGTGAACCGGATCGAATCAAAACAAACACCACCTTCGAATCAAACAAGCCTCGATCCGAATATTCTTGTCGAACAGTACTAGATTTCCAAACAGTAACCTTATAATAACCTCCCAGTGGGGAAGATTATTCACTTTCCTTTATATATAATTTTTTTTATTTTTTTATTTTTTTTATAACCGAATGTTAAAAACAGTAATATAAAAAGATTTAAGGTAGATTACAAAATAAAAAAAAATAACAGGAATTTAAATTGAGACAAAAATTAAATAACAGTATACTTTTCATTAATTAAAATCGAAATTACAATTACTGGAATTAAAAAAAAATACAAGATTAAATCCTAAACTATTTTACTGAAAAATTAAAAAATAAAGAAAAGCTATCAAAATTACATGAAAAGAGGGGGTTTTATAGGAGAACCCCGAACCTTCTAGGTTCTCTTGGTGCCCAAGGCTTGCGATTTAAGCCGTTGATTTCTTCAATCCTCTTCTCTCTCTTCTTTTCTTCTAATCAAGCGGCTGAGGATGATCTTGTGTCCCACGGATTTCCAGCGTGGAAAGATTTGATTGGTGGGTTTGTGATGTGAGTAATCACAACCAATCAAAGAAAGGAAATAGTGCCACGGTGGATATATGATTGAGGACCACATGGTGATTGCTTCCGTTTTTCTTGGGGATTAATTTCCTTTTGATGTGAATTAGATAAATATGTAAAAACCCCCAAAAGTTACTGATTAATATTGGTGATGGGATGAAAATTAGGGTTTATGGTGAATGGAGGTGGCTGTGAGAGAAAGGTGGGAGAGAAAGAATAAAGTGAATGTGGGTGAGTTTTCTTTACTTTGGTGATATCGATAGTGGGCATGGGGTAAAAACAAAAGTCGTTTAATTTTATTATGTGGGAATAACGTGTATGAAGACACATATGTGGGGGGTTTTTGAGGATGTGTTGACTGAAAATGTGTAAGGGAAGTTGACTTGTCAAAACAAGCAATTTTCAATATTCGTTTCATTTGTTTGGGAGTAGACACGTGGGGTGGGGAAAGTGAATGTGAAAGTTATTTGTTTTGTTGGTTTGACTGGAGCATAAAAATGAATAAACCGTCATTGTTTGCAAAATAGGCTTGGACCACATTAACTTACAACCGTCCCATTTCTTTTGTTTACTGGGCTTGTGGCCCAAATCACTTCCAAACCGTCTTTATTAAGCCAAATGGGCTTGTGTTTGGGCATGTAATCTTTTTAAGCACAAGATTAAATATTTCAAATGGGCTTGTGGGCCCAATAAATAAATGTGGGACCACAAAGCCCATTTAACTCAAAAAATATTAAATCCACTAAGAACAAGCTCGATTTCGGCTTTGTCGATCAATTTCTTCAAACTCGTGTCGGTTTTGGCCGGTTCGTGATTTTCGGCACACTTTTGATCTTTTGACTTTGTCTTCGTCTCTTTCTTGACTTTTCTTCGATATTTGACCGTGAAATCCCGTGTTTTCTCTTCTTTTGATCATTTGTACCTATTTTAGCACAAAAACACAAAAACACGCGTAATTCTGACTTTTATGATATAAAACACATGATTCGGTCTTGTTTTTCCTTGATTTTAGTGGCAAAAGGATAAGTGTTTACACACTTATTAAATCCCCTACACTTGACCATTGCAATGACCCCATGCAATGCATTATTTTAAGGCATAAGTTACATTTTTCTCATAATCAATCCATCTCGGCCTTTATTATTATTACTACTACTAATACAATAAAAAGATAAGAACTTAAAAGGAGACAAAAGTTGTAACAATTTATTAACTTGGAAATTATTAGATGGAAGAAACTTGTAAAGAAATCTAAGACTTGAATGAGGGCTTTGGTGTCATGAATATTAATCACCCTCAAGTTTCACGTTCCCCATACCAAGCTTAAAAACGAGATCCTTGTTTACTACAAGTTAGCACAACTAACACTTACTCATGTGTTTCAATTAATCACTTAAATCCCCTTATTCCTACGGTGTATCTCTTGTATTTTATTTTTGTCTTGAATGATCACGAGGATGCATTTTTGACTTATTTCGATAATTTATTTAGGCCGAAAATAAAGTGGGACGATTTAATCAATAGTTAGCTAAAGGACAAAATCTTTTAAAACTGCTTCTCAAAACCTCATAAAGTTCATATCTTGGCATAACTCGTTTCACGATTTGAGACCTTTCTCGGACCGATATTTGGCTTGTACTTCAAACTTCAAATCTTGAGAGACGATCTTGAAATTATGGTCTTCTCTTCTTTTGGGTATACTTCTTTATTAGGAGTGAAAGATGCTTCAAACGTTGACCACGACTTCTTCATTTATCCTCTTCTTTCTTTAGGATTTCGATATACAACGATCCGCCTCCTTTTCGGACATGGATCTATTTATCCTCATACCTTGTTAGGGTCTTTTTGGATAGACTTCTCCATGATCTTTAGGGGAGTAATTGCTTCTCGTCGTGTGTCTTGATCCATCATATTGATTTGGATTAATGATCTTTACATCATCTTAGGATCTTTAGCAAAAAGTGAATCCTCATGCCTTGTGAGGGCCTTTTTGGACTCGGGTATCCTCATGCCTTGTTAGGGCCTTTTTGGATAAGCCAATATTCGCGTCCCGCTTCAATAAGTTATCCCTTGGCTATGAACTCTAATTAATACCGAGCAACTTTTAAACGATCTTGTGCTAGAAGCTAAGTAACCTTTCAAATCGTACAACCTTATTTATTGCAAATATATTTATTAACAAGTGATGGGAGAAAAAGCTCATAACTAACTCACATAAGTTAATGAAAGAATACCAAACTTATAATTAACTCTATCATCTCTCGTTCTCCACAATTTAAAATCTCAAGGAATGAGACTCGTGGATGCTTAGCCTAATAAACCAATTAAGGTCCATATGGTTAAGGATACTAGCTAGAGTAAACTTGGATAAGTAAACTAGGGTTAAGTCAAAATATTCACGACGGGCCTAATAAATCAAATATATCTAAACTTGTTAAAACCATTTTATTTATTTATTTATTTTGACTTTATTCTTGAAATAGAAAATATAAGATGCAATGATAAAAGGAAAGAAAATAAATAAAAATACTACTAGGCCAAAATAGATCAAAAATTTGAAAAACGTTGAATTTTTTTTTTAATTTTCCGGTTAAATGGGGTCAAATTCATGGAAAAGCCCACTAAAATTTCGATAGAAATCCCCCTACACTTAATATAAACATTGTCCTCAATGTTTAAGCATGTGGGAGAATAAACTCCCCTACACTTAGGACATTGAGTACGTTGTTTAAAATCGAGCTAAGGAAAGGACAACTGAAGTGATTACATTTATTCGTTTTATTTATATACAAGATTTGAATCACAATAGCAAAAACTTATCGAAGGAACCGGGTACACGGGAAAACACGGGAACACGGGTCGCGTCAAAAGCACCAAAAGTGGATCATTTAAGCACATGTCCCTGCACAAACACAACACACAAAACAAACAACCTACACGGTTCCCCCCTACACTTATTGGTGAAAATGGGTGAAAAAGGGAAAAAGGGTAAAAAGGGTGGAAAAGGTAAAAATCTAACCTAGTTAAACGATGCTTGATTTTTCATCACGAGTCTCTAGCTCGACTCGAATTCCCGAGTATCATCATTCAAAATGGGAAAATCATGGAAAACCGAGATTTCCAAGGGAGGAAAATCTCTCCATGATAAAGGGTAAAGTCATAAAAGGCATACCCCATGAAAAATCCACCCGGGTCAAACACATAATTTCTATCACAAAAGGAAATAAACCCCGAGGTGGTACGCAAGTCATAGAAAAGTAGGGTATCCTTAGGCAAAAGTCTCTTACAAGGAAAGATAAGGTGGTATGGCAATGAAAGCACAAAAGTCTCTATTCCCGGATCAAACACCGATTTAGCAAGAGGTAGTGATATTTAAGCTCAAAATATCACCAAAATCCAAAGTGGGAAGGTCATCCTCTTCCAAACTCGATGTGAAAACATAAGTATCAACGGAGTCATAGGAAAACTCTTCCTCATGAGGAAAATAGATATTTAGAAAGATATCTAAATCCTCCTCAAATGGAAGAACCTCTAAATTGGGTATGATCTCTAAGAGTGGAGGATCCTCCTCATAAGTCATGACTTCTAAAATTGGAGTATAAAAGTCAAAAGGAGTCTCCATGGAAGAATCACTCATAGAGATATGAGGTGCATTAAGATCATGGGGTGGGTCATCAAAATTAATGAGATCACTTAAAGAAGTGTCATCATCATAGGTATCAAAGATTGGTATATCAAATATGGGTGGGTCAAAAGTGGGAGGGTCAAAAGTCGCGTCGTCTAAGCCGAAAATAGTGTGATCACTTGAAGAAGTGTCATCACTATAGGTGTCATAAATGGGAGTATAAAAAATTTGAGGCTCTAAGGGAAGGGATGAGTTTATCACAAAATCATTTTGAGTAGACTTTTCAATTCCAAAAGGATTTACAAAAATCTCGTCATCATTATAATTAAGAACATCAATCATATGGACCGACTCTTTTCCATTTGATTTATTTGTGATTTTTCCCATTTTAAAAACTTGTTGTTCATCCTGAACCCTAAGAATTAACTCCCCTTCGGCTACATCGACTAAGGCTCTTCCGGACCTTAAGAATGGTCTACCAAGTATCAACGGAATACGAGGATCCATTTCATAGTCGACGACGACAAATTCCACGGGAAAAGTGAATGTACCAACTCGAACAAAAACATCTTCGGCAATACCAACGGGGTATGCGAGAGTTCGATTAGCTAATTCGAGAATCATACGAGTCGGTACAAGGTCGGGTAATGACAATTGTTTCCAAACCGAAAGTGGCATAAGATTGATGCTAGCGCCGAGATCCGCTAAAGCCATACAATCATCGATTTGAGGAAACGAGAAAGGTAACATGAATCGTCCGAGATCTCCTAGATTTTCGGGAAGCTCTTTGAGAAGAACCGCGGAACAATTCTCATTTAAACGGGTGTTAACGAGCTCAACCATTTTTTCCTTCTTATTGAGCAAATCTGTGACAATCTAACATTTTCAGGTAGTGAAATATTTTCTCGTATAATATTTTGAAACTTATTTTTGTGTTGGTTGACGAACTCACAATTTACGGATTTAAATTTGGGCTTACGTGCATAATTTGGCGTCTTTTACGACTAAACCGGAAACCTTAGGATTACGTATTTACGTTTTTGAACTCCGTTCTTGATGAGACAATTTTTATTGGATTCGTTTTGTGACAGTGATTCATAATTTATAAAAACGTTTTTCGTAAAACGACCCAAGGGCACGCAAATCAAGAAAACTAGAATCGAGAAATACCCGTAAACTAGTGAGATGGGACAAAACACATTGTCCCACCCCACTAGCTATATGGGATGGCACACTTGACACCACAACACTAATATGGCATCAAGTTTAGCTTACACCTTCCATGTGTAAGCCATGCTTACATTTCAAGCTAACTTTTCCACTTAACACACCAAACTAGCAACTTGTTTCATTATACCATTTACCTACATGCAAATTTCTCTCAAAACTCTCTCAACTCTCACCCTTGTGCCGTACAAAATAAACCAAGAAACATCCCATTTGATCCTTTCTAGCCATAAACCACATGTTTACTAGTTCTATTAAGGTGTTCTCTTGAAGCCTTGATCATTTGGTGGCCATATTAACAACTTTGGAGGTGATTTGCTTGTGTCCTAGGTCTGATTTTCCAACCTATGTTCTTGATATTTGATGGTCTTGGAGATACTTGTTGTGTTCATCAAGTTCTTGTCTTCCTAAAACAAGAAATCCACTTGGATTGGTAAAGAAGATCATCCTCTCCATTTTTCTCTTGTTATTTTGTAAAGAACAAATGTATTTTCTTTCATTTTGTATATGTATATGATGTATATATGATGATAAAAATGTTGTGTGGGGATCAAGTGTTGATAAAAATGCTTAAAAAGGTTGATAACTATATGAAATGAAGCTAAAATCTTGACTATTTAGTTGGCTGTATAAAAACAGTAGATAACTAAAAGATGAACTGATAAAATTGCATGGTTTGATCCATTTACAGTAAGTAGATGATTTTATACACATGTGAGAGTTGGCCATGCAATGGAATCAAAATAATGAGTGAGATATGATCAAAACAAGTTAGGTGGTATAATCTGAATAAGCAGTTTTGTAGGAACTGTTAAGGCAAGTTAAACTCAAAATGGGCAGTAGCTATAACTAAGTTAAATGTATCACATATTATGAAGATCATGCCATCCAAAAATGAGCTTCTAATTCATTATAGAACTCTAGATATGTTAAAAATGGTGAACATGAAGTTAAAAATCAGGTTTTTGGAAATAATGTTTATTATTATTATATAAGCACTCACATTATAATGTATAAAATGTAAAAATATAAACCCACTAACTTATAAAACTTATTTATATAAATGTATAAAAGGTTAATTAAATGGGTAAATTATATAAATGGTGGTAAAATAATATTTATAAGTAATAAAAACTATAAACTTGATTTTTACGACTTTTTCGGCTATCGCCGTAAAATTAACGTTTTTCGCCAAATAAAACTTAGACGACCAAACCCATCTAATGTAAAGTTTATAAAAGTTGTATACTGATGTATAGGTAACTAATACAAGTAAAAACCGATAAAACCCGAACTATAAGAATTACGGACATTTACGAGCTAACTAAACATATTGGACTAATAATTGGACTTAATAAGATAAAAACTTGTAAAAAGAACTTATTGGGCTTAACCCATTTGGGCCCAACATGAAAAGTATATATACTGATAATATAGGTATAAAATGGATAAAAACAAGTTAAAGAACTTATAAAAGGCTTAATGGACGTAAAATAGGTAAATCGGTAAAACTAGTGAACTAGTAAGACGTTACCAAGATGTAAACACTAAAATGAGTAAACAAGGATGTATAAACCCACTTGATCATCATCATATGTACAAAATCATCATATGTATATTGTTATTTTGATAAAAGTCATTGGACGGAGTCTAAGACCGATTATTATTTATATAGGTTTCCGTGACCGGAGCACGCCCGTAGCCGATAATCCGCCTTTCATTAACAACGTGAGTTCATAGCCTCGCACTCTTTTAAATGTTTTATAAAATGATTTGTAAACCCGCGAGGGAGATAACATGCTAGATTTTTATAAAAATAGAACACAAGTAGTCCCGATTGTATGCTAAATGATATGGACCCGAATGATGCTATGACCCTATAAACGAGACTAAAAGGATTATTAGTAGTTAGGTTATGTCACTTAAAGTCCCATTAGCATGAATTGTGAACTACCGGGATTTGGTAGACGCTTATGAATTTGATAGTACTATTTGGGGACGATCACCCCAGTTCGCGCCTTGACGGTTGATCCCCGTCGTACCACATTAATTGGTAAGCGAATTTATGTATGAGAAGATTCCATAGCGTGATTTTTGTGACGACACGCTAACTTAGATGGGCAAATTGTTTGTCGGGTTCGCGGCCCGCTGTTTTCATAGTAAGGTAACAATGTCATGCGGCTAATAATAATCCTATATAATTCAGATAAACATATATAAATTCAAATACGATGTATCCTATATATGATAACGACGCTATTAACAACGAATATAATACCTATCATGGTAATATAGAGACTATGGTCTCATGGACGGTTTAAGATGTATGCTTGATATATATTGCCTGACTAGCAATATGAGGACTCACTTCCGATATTATACTTGTGTTCTGATTTTAAATGAATATAAATGATTGTTTTATATAACGGCTTTCACTAAACTCTATGAATTCATTCGGCATTCGCTAATATGATTTTTGCATGTTTTTATCTCAGGTGCTTGAAGGTAATCCGGATAGAGATCGACTCTGATGGCCCACATAATATTAAAAATGTTCATTCGATATGTGTTTTGTAAACTTAATGACCTGTATAATTTGGGACCTGTTGTACGCTTTTGAAACTTTTTATCGAATGAATGTTTGTTAAACCTTGTACAACCATTTTTATGTGTTGTCTATGATTGGAGTTATTGTGCTATCCCGTAACACTCTGAAAGACCCTTCCGCTGTACCGATACGAAAAATGAGAGTGTTACAGTTTGGTATCAGAGCTCTCGTTATAGAGAACAAAAGATTTTAAAAACCAAGGCTTTGAACAAAACTTTTCAAAATCTTTTGAAAATGAACATTTGAGAAAATATTTGAAAAATCTTTTGACTATAACGGTGCCAGAGATCTCCGACGTTACCAACAAGCCCTATTGAGAAGATATATATTTTGATATATATAATTTAATTTATATATATGTATATATCGTGGTTTCATTATGTAATTGTTTAACTAGTATGTAATCCTCATACGAGATATATATATATAAATGCAGATTGTCATGGCTGACCCTAATATTCCTGTAGAAAACCATGCTATTCCTGAACCTAATATAGAAGATGATCCTTATTTAGATTTAGTAGATTTTGATATTGATGATGAGGAGGAACCATTTGAGGATCCCGAGCCCGAGTTAGGACTAGGAGATCAGATTGCCCCTCAGGTTGACTTGGTAGAGAATGAGATTGAGGATGTGGATATTGAGAATGTGGATATTGAGAATGTGGATATTGAGAATGTGGATATTGAGAATGTGGAGATTGAGAATGTGGATATTGAGAATGTGGAGATTGAGAATGTCGATATTGAGAACGATGATGAGATTGGGTTAGATGATTTAGATGACGAGATTGACGACGAGGATGTCGAGGAGGATGTAGGTATAGATGTTGAGGTTGATGACGATGAGGAAGCTGAGCTTATTTATCCGTATGATGTTCCAGAGGGCGAGCCTTTGCCCCCACCAGTTTGTTTGTCTGATTCTGAGGATGAGTTACCTAGGGATGAAATGTCTGAATCGTCTGAATCTGATTCTGAGTCAGAGGAGGATGAGGATGACGATGCACCTGACGGTACTGATGGTATTGCTACTCGTAGACGTGAGATAGGAGAGTCGTCTAGTACTCGAGAGGCTACTCATATTGATGGTCTTGCACCATGGGCCTTGAGACGTGATCTAGATGCTTCCCGTGTTAAGAGTTGTATGACAGAGGTTGGATTAGGCGTTGTTCAGACTCAGGTTGCTTATTTGGAGTCGAAGACAAAGGTTGGCGAGAAAGAGCGAGAATTGCTTAGTTTGGATTTGAGTGATGTAGAACGTGGTTTGAATGAGGCTTTTAGGAGGTTATCGGTGTTGGAAAGTGGTGAGTATGCTGCTATGAAGAGAAAGGTGAATACTATGGAGATTCAGTTGAGTGTAGCTCGTGCGATGCGTGAGAAAGCCGAAAAGGAGTTGAATATATCTGTGGGATGGAACAGTAGATTTTATGCTGACATGGTTGAAAGAGGAGTAATCCGTAAGCGCCCAGCTGAAGATGTGTCTAGTGATCGTCCGACGAAGATTCAGAAGACGAGCGATGATGGACCATCTGGCGGTTCTCAGTAGACCAGTCTGTATTTAGTAGTGACCTTTATATCTTTTGTGCTTGTAGCTTTGACTGAACCGACTTGTTAGTAATAGACTTGGCACGAATTTTGAGTGTATATAGTGCTAGAACTTTGATATGGGATGTACTAAGACAATACTTTTGTTTCAGATCGAATGAAATATGTATCTTGTCTTGAATTCCATATTGTGCCTTATTTGTATCTTGATTATGAATTCAATCCATATTATATGAATCCTTTGTTGGATGAATGCTTAATATTTTGAAATTGTGGAATTATAGAACTATGCCGCCCAAGAAGGCTGTGACTGAGGATGATGTACGTAGGATTATTACGGAGCAAGTTACCACATCTATGACTGAATTTATGGCAAATGCTAGAAATAAAGTTGGCGGTAGTGGAGCTGGCGGTAGTGGAGCTGGCGGTAGTGGAATTGGCGGTACTAATGTGAATGTGAATGCTAATAATGTGAATGCTAATGCTGGAGGAAATGTAGGAGGACTTGGAACTAATGCACCTGAAGTTGGTGGTTGTACTTATGTGACGTTCATGAAGTGTGAACCTCTACCTTTTAATGGAACTGAAGGTGCTGTAGGACTAAGCCAGTGGATTGAGAAGATTGAATTGGTGTTTAGGATTAGTAAGTGTAAGGAGGAAGATAAGGTGACTTTTGCTATGGCTACTCTTAAAGGTCGTGCGTTGACTTGGTGGAACGGGAGAATTGCTTTCATGGGTCTTGATGCTGTTAATGCTACTCCTTGGGCTGAAATTAAGAAGTGGATGACTTTGGAGTTTTGTCCTTGTAGTGTGATCATTTGGTTAGAACAAGAGTTGATTCATTTGAGAATGAAAGGTGTGGACATTGATAGTTACACGAACCGATTCCATGAGTTGGCCTTGCTATGTCCTCGATTGGTTGAACCCGAAGAGATCCGAATTGAGCAATATGTGAAAGGGTTGACCAGGAATATCCGGGGGGACGTAACATCATCGAAACCACAGACCATTGATGATGCTGTTCGAATGGCTTACCAACTCATTGGACAGATAATTCAGGATAAGGAAGATGAAGCCCGTGTAGGTGAGAAAAGAAAGGGAGACGGTGAGCGTGTAGATAGAGGTGATAATAGGAAGAATTTCAATCGCCGTCAGAACAAGAGAAAGGGGAATGCAAATGCTCTTACCAACAACACACCACGCAACGATGATAGATGTCCTAAGTGTGGCAACAAGAGGCATGCTGGCGACTGCTGGAAGTGCCGAAATTGCGGAAAGCTTGGACACAAGGTTGAAAGGTGTAAGAAGGGAACCATTTGCTTCAACTGTAATGAAGAAGGTCATAGGAAATCGGAATGCCCCAAGTTGAAAGCGATTGTACCTGGAAGAAACCCCTAGGGTGGTATCTACCAACTTGGAACAATTGAGGTGAAGAAAGAGGATCCGAATGTCGTTACCGGTACGTTTTTACTCAACAATCATTATGCTGTTGCTTTATTCGATTCGGGTGTCGATAGGAGCTTTGTATCCACTAAATTTAGTGCCCTTATTGATATTGAACCTGTTGAGATAAGTACCAGTTACGAGGTGGAATTGGCTGATGGTAAATTAGTGAAAACTAATAAGCTATTAGAAGGATGCTCTCTAAATCTCTTAAACCATTCCTTTCCGATTGATCTGATGTTGATAGAATTAGGTAGTTTTGATATTATTATTGGTATGGATTGGTTGTCGTTGAATAATGCTACTATTTTATGTGGAGAGAAGAAGGTTAAGATTCCTCTTAGGAATAGGACGTTAGTAATTGATGGTAGTCGAGGTGAATCCCGTTTGAAAATCGTTTCATGTATTAAAGTCCAAAAGTACATCAGGAACGGTTGTGAGTTATTCTTAGCTCAAGTGACCGGGAATGAGTCTAGGGAGAAACGATTGGAAGATGTACCTATTATTTGTGAATTTCCTGAGGTATTTCCTAAAGATTTACCCGGACTTCCACCGATAAGGCAAGTAGAGTTTCGAATCGATTTAATTCCTGGTGCTGGACCGGTGGTACGTGCGCCTTACCGATTAGCCCCTTCTGAATTAAAGGAGTTATCTGAGCAACTTAAGGAGTTGTCTGATAAAGGTTTTATTCGACCGAGCTCGTCGCCTTGGGGAGCTCCAGTCTTGTTCGTTAAGAAGAAGGATGGATCTTTTCGTATGTGCATTGATTATAAGGAACTGAATAAGTTGACAATTAAGAATCGATATCCTTTACCTAGGATTGATGATTTGTTTGATCAACTGCAAGGATCTAGTGTGTATTCTAAGATAGACTTGCGGTCAGGATATCACCAACTTCACGTCCGTGAAGAAGATATTCCTATAACTGCATTTAGAACTCGTTATGGACACTTTGAATTTCAAGTAATGCCATTTGGGTTAACTAACGCACCTGCGGTTTTCATGGATTTAATGAATCGAGTGTGCAAGCCCTACATGGATAAATTTGTGATTGTGTTTATTGACGATATTCTGATCTATTCTAAGAATGAAGATGAGCATAGAGAACATTTGAGGATTGTTTTGAATTTGTTGAAGGATGAAAGGTTGTATGCTAAGTTTTCGAAGTGTGATTTCTGGTTAGATTCTGTGCAATTTCTTGGTCATGTGATTAACAGAGATGGAATTCATGTTGATCCTGCAAAGGTTGAAGCTATTAAGAATTGGTCTGCACCGACAACGCAAACGGAAGTGCGACAGTTCTTAGGATTGGCTGGCTATTATAGGCGATTCATTAAAGAATTTTCTTTGATAGCTAAACCCTTGACTAAGCTTACTCAAAAGAATGAACCTTTCGTTTGGGGAAGTGATGAAGATGGAGCATTTCAGACATTGAAGCAAAAATTATGTAGTGCGCCAATCTTATCATTACCCGACGGGAGTGAAGATTTTGTAGTGTATTGTGATGCATCTCTTAGAGGTTATGGAGCTGTTTTGATGCAGAGAGAGAAAGTGATAGCTTATGCTTCTAGGCAATTAAGGAAGAATAAGGAGAATTATACTACTCATGATCTTGAGTTAGGAGCTGTAGTCTTTGCTCTTAGGTTGTGGAGACATTATCTGTATGGCACCAAGTGTAGGGTATTCACCGATCACAAAAGCCTACAGTATATTCTCGACCAGAAGGAATTGAACATGAGGCAACGAAGATGGATAGAGTTGTTAAGTGATTATGACTGTGATATAAAATATCACCCAGGAAAAGCCAATGTTGTTGCTGATGCGTTGAGTAGGAAAGATAGAGAGCCTATCAGGGTGCGTTCTCTAATCTTGACCGTGCACAACAATTTGCCTGAGCAATTTAGAAATGCGCAGATAGAAGCTTATAAGAAGGAGAATTTTGTTAATGAAGGGTTCCGAGGAGAAGGAGATCCTTTAGAGGTTAGAGCTGATGGAGTGAAATGCTTAAGAGGTCGTATGTGGATACCTAAGTTTGGAGACTTAAGAGATTTGATTATGTTAGAATCCCATAAATCTAAGTATTCCATTCATCCGGGATCTGATAAGATGTACCATGATTTGAAGAAGTTGTACTATTGGCCGAATATGAAAGCTGACATAGTTATGTATGTTCTTCAATGCTTGACTTGTGCTAGAGTCAAAGCTGAACATCAAAAGCCATCAGGACTACTTCAACAACCAAAGATTCCTGAATGGAAGTGGGAGCGAATTACGATGGACTTTATCACCAAGCTTCCAAGAACATCATCTGGAAACAATTCGATTTGGGTTATTATCGATAGACTGACCAAATCAGCACACTTCATTCCGGTTAAGGAGCAGTTCTCACTGGAGAAGCTGACTCGAATATACCTTGATAATGTTGTATGCAAACATGGAGTGCCTGTATCGATCATTTCAGATCGAGATCCTAGATTCACAACAAATTTTTGGAAATCTCTCCAAAGATCTTTGGGAACGAATCTCGATATGAGCACTGCTTATCACCCCCAGACTGATGGGCAGAGTGAAAGGACGATACAAACACTGGAAGATATGTTGAGAGCTTGTGTGTTAGACTTTGGTAAGAATTGGGATAAACATTTTTCGTTAGCAGAGTTTTCGTATAACAATAGTTACCATTCTAGTATTAAGGCTGCACCGTTTGAAGCTTTGTATGGTAGGAAGTGTAGATCTCCTGTATGTTGGAGTGAAGTTGGGGATACCCAGCTCACGGGACCGGAATTGATCCGAGAGACTACGGAGATGATAGTTCAGATTAAGAAGAGGTTGTTGACTGCCCGTAGTAGACAGAAAAGTTACGCGGATGTGCGGCGGAAGCCAATGGAGTTTGAAGTGGGTGACCGAGTAATGTTGAAAGTATCGCCATGGAAAGGCGTTATCAGATTTGGAAAACGAGGGAAATTGAATCCCCGTTATATTGGACCCTTTAAGATTTTATCCAGAGTAGGTCCGGTGGCTTACAAAATAGAGTTACCCCCAGAACTTCATGGTGTTCACAACACATTCCATGTATCTAATCTGAAGAAAAGTCTAGCAGTGAGTGATGAGAAAATTCCGTTAGGTGAGGTTCGAATAGATGGGAAGTTGCATATTATCGAAGAGCCCGTAGAAGTTATGGACCGTGAGGTAAAGCAACTGAAACAAAGTCGGATACCTATTGTCAAAATCTGATGGAATTCAAAGCATGGACCGGAGTATACTTGGGAACGAGAGGATGAAATGTGGAAGAAATATCCGCACCTCTTCGATTTCAATAAGAAACGGACATCCAAATGAAATGGATCACGAGGACGTTTATCCCTTTTAGGAGGAAAAGCTGTGACAATCTAACATTTTCAGGTAGTGAAATATTTTCTCGTATAATATTTTGAAACTTATTTTTGTGTTGGTTGACGAACTCACAATTTACGGATTTAAATTTGGGATTACGTGCATAATTTGGCGTCTTTTACGACTAAACCGGAAACCTTAGGATTACGTATTTACGTTTTTGAACTCCGTTCTTGATGAGACAATTTTTATTGGATTCGTTTTGTGACGGTGATTCATAATTTATAAAAACGTTTTTCGTAAAACGACCCGAGGGCACGCAAATCAAGAAAACTAGAATCGAGAAATACCCGTAAACTAGTGAGATGGGACAAAACACGTTGTCCCACCCCACTAGCTATATGGGACGGCACACTTGACACCACAACACTAATGTGGCATCAAGTTTAGCTTACACCTTCCATGTGTAAGCCATGCTTACATTTCAAGCTAACTTTTCCACTTAACACACCAAACTAGCAACTTGTTTCATTATACCATTTACCTACATGCAAATTTCTCTCAAAACTCTCTCAACTCTCACCCTTGTGCCATCCAAAATAAACCAAGAAACACCCCATTTGATCCTTTCTAGCCATAAACCACATGTTTACTAGTTCTATTAAGGTGTTCTCTTGAAGCCTTGATCATTTGGTGGCCATATTAACAACTTTGGAGGTGATTTGCTTGTGTCCTAGGGCTGATTTTCTAACCTATGTTCTTGATATTTGATGGTCTTGGAGATACTTGTTGTGTTCATCAAGTTCTTGTCTTCCTAAAACAAGAAATCCACTTGGATTGGTTAAGAAGATCATCCTCTCCATTTTTCTCTTGTTATTTTGTAAAGAACAAATGTATTTTCTTTCATTTTGTATATGTATATGATGTATTTATGATGATAAAAATGTTGTGTGGGGATCAAGTGTTGATAAAAATGCTTAAAAAGGTTGATAACTATATGAAATGAAGCTAAAATCTTGACTATTTAGTTGGATGTATAAAAACAGTAGATAACTAAAAGATGAACTAATAAAATTGCATGGTTTGATCCATTTACAGTAAGTAGATGATGTTATACACATGTGAGAGTTGGCCATGCAATGGAATCAAAATAATGAGTGAGATATGATCAAAACAAGTTAGGTGGTATAATCTGAATAAGCAGTTTTGTAGGGACTGTTAAGGCAAGTTAAACTCAAAATGGGCAGTAGCTATAACTAAGTTAAATGTAGAACATATTATGAAGATCATGCCATCCAAAAATGAGCTTCTAATTCATTTTAGAACTCTAGATATGTTAAAAATGGTGAACATGAAGTTAAAAATCAGATTTTTGGAAATAATGTTTATTATTATTATATAAGCACTCACATTATAATGTATAAAATGTAAAAATATAAACCCACTAACTTATAAAACTTATTTATATAAATGTATAAAAGGTTAATTAAATGGGTAAATTATATAAATGGTGGTAAAATAATATTTATAAGTAATAAAAACTATAAACTTGATTTTTACGACTTTTTCGGCTATCGCCGTAAAATTAACGTTTTTCGCCAAATAAAACTTAGACGACCAAACCCGTCTAATGTAAAGTTTATAAAAGTTGTATACTGATGTATAGGTAACTAATACAAGTAAAAACCGATAAAACCCGAACTATAAGAATTACGGACATTTACGAGCTAACTAAACATATTTGACTAATAATTGGACTTAATAAGATAAAAACTTGTAAAAAGAACTTATTGGGCTTAACCCATTTGGGCCCAACATGAAAAGTATATATACTGACAATATAGGTATAAAATGGATAAAAACAAGTTAAAGAACTTATAAAAGGCTTAATGGACGTAAAATAGGTAAATCGGTAAAACTAGTGAACTAGTAAGACGTTACCAAGATGTAAACACTAAAATGAGTAAACAAGGATGTATAAACCCACTTGATCATCATCATATGTACAAAATCATCATATGTATATTGTTATTTTGATAAAAGTCATTGGACCGAGTCTAAGACCGATTATTATTTATATAGGTTTCCGTGACCGGAGCACGCCCGTAGCCGATAATCCGCCTTTCATTAACAACGTGAGTTCATAGCCTCGCACTCTTTTAAATGTTTTATAAAATGATTTGTAAACCCGCGAGGGAGATAACATGCTAGATTTTTATAAAAATAGAACACAAGTAGTCCCGATTGTATGCTAAATGATATGGACCCGAATGATGCTATGACCCTATAAACGAGACTAAAAGGATTATTAGTAGTTAGGTTATGTCACTTAAAGTTCCATTAGCATGAATTGTGAACTACCGGGATTTGGTAGACGCTTATGCATTTGATAGTACTATTTGGGGACGATCACCCCAGTTCGCGCCTTGACGGTTGATCCCCGTCGTACCACATTGATTGGTAAGCGAATTTATGTATGAGAAGATTCCATAGCGTGATTTTTGTGACGACACGCTAACTTAGATGGGCAAACTGTTTGTCGGGTTCGCGGCCCGCTGTTTGCATAGTAAGGTAACAATGTCATGCGGCTAATAATAATCCTATATAATTCAGATAAAACATATATAAACTCAAATACGATGTATCCTATATATGATAACGACGCTATTAACGACGAATATATTACCTATCATGGTAATATAGAGACTATGGTCTCATGGACGGTTTAAGATGTATGCTTGATATATATTGCCTGACTAGCAATATGAGGACTCACTTCCGATATTATACTTGTGTTCTGATTTTAAATGAATATAAATGATTGTTTTATATAACGGTTTTCACTAAACTCTATGAATTCACTCGGCATTTGCTGATATGATTTTTGCATGTTTTTATCTCAGGTGCTTGAAGGTAATCCGGATGGAGATCGACTCTGATGGCCCACATAATATTAAAAATGTTCATTCGATCTGTGTTTTGTAAACTTAATGACCTGTATAATTTGGGACCTGTTGTACGCTTTTGAAACTTTTTATCGAATGAATGTTTGTTAAACCTTGTACAACCATTTTTATGTGTTGTCTATGATTGGAGTTATTGTTCTATCCCGTAACACTCTGAAAGACCCTTCCGCTGTACCGATACGAAAAATGAGAGTGTTACAAAATCTTTAAACATTTTGACAAATTTTGGCATTTGAGCAAGTGCTTCAATAAGGCTTACGTTAACATTCACATTGGAAATCATTTTCAAAAAATTAGAGACATGAATGTCATCTTTGGTGAGCACTTTAGTCTTGCCTAACCTAGATGGATAAGGAATATTAGGCTTAGGTTGAGAAGGAGAAGGACTCGCTTCTTGAACAACCGTAGGAATAGGCTCTTTCGGTAATGGAGGACTAGAACTAGGAGTGGTAGTGGGGGGAATCACCGGAGGGGGAGTAGGATTACTCATTATGACCTCCGGGCCTTGTCTCTCCTTTATGGGCGAAGAGATGGAAGGTCCCACTAAATTGGCTCCACTTCGAGTATTGATAGCACTCACATTAGCACGAGGGTTAATCTCGGTATTGGATGGTAAGGCACCTTGGGGTCTAAGGGTTTGCAACATAGTCAAAAATCTCTTATCGTTGGACTCTTGCATTTGTCTAGTAGACTCTTGCATAGCTTTCATGATTTTCTCATGTTCGGTCAATTTTTGTAGAACCAAGTCCATTTGAGGATTTTGCATATTCATTTGATTAAACCCTTGATTAGGAAAACCTTGATTTTGAGATTGAAAACCGTTGTTATTATAAAAACCTTGATTATTATTTTGAAGCCCTTGGTTTTGACCATTAAAATTCCTTTGATTAGCATTCCCTTGAAAATTACCCATTTGAGGACCTTGGTTCCTATTTTGGTATTGGGTATTTTGGGCGGGTAGGGGTGGTCTTTGAGGTGCTACAAAACCCGGGGGAGCCAAATAATTAGTACTATTGTAAGACAAATGGTTAACATCAACATTAGGTTTAAATGGAACACTTTCATTAGCATTAAAAGCACAAACTTGTTGTTGTTGATTATAAACCTTGTCACAATTGAAATATGAATGTGGTCCACCACAAGTCTCACACGTTTCACTATAATCTTTCACGGCATGCACATGTGTAGTGAGGGCATCGGTTTTTAGTGCAAGGTGTTTCACAATTGAAGTAAGCTCCTTAATTTGATTAGTCACCTCATTATCACTAGCACTAGCTATTGTAGTCCGAACACTCTTAGTTTGCACTTTTGCCTTGTTCTCAATAATGGCCCAAGCCTCGTTCATGGTTTTCACAAGAATATTGCCCCCCGCGGCACTATTAAGTGAGTCTTGGTCATTTAGAGTCAAACCATTGTAAAACGTATTTATTTGATGCACTTTGGTGAATCCGTGTTGTGGACATTTTCTCAAAAGCTCTTTAAATCGATCCCAAGACTCACTAAACGTTTCCCCATATTTTTGCTCAAAGGTGATTATTTCATTCCTTAAAGAAGTGGTCCGTGATGGTGGGTAAAAGTAATTAATGAACTTGGTCTCTAAGTCGATCCATGTTGTAATACTTTGGGGTGGTTCCTTATCAAGCCAAATCCGGGCTTGTCCCTAGAGGGAAAAAGGAAAAAGTTGTAGGCGAACGGCCTCTTGTGGCACCCCATTGTATTTGACGGTATTTGCTAATTGGATGAATCGTTTGATATGAGCGTGTGGGTTATCATTAGTACGACCTAAAAATGGTGTAGCGGAAACCATTCGAATAAAATCCGGTTTAAGTTCAAAATGATTAGCTCCAATGGTCGGCACCACAATCGCGTCATCGTTTCCTTCAACGTGAGATTGTAGAATCTCAATCATTGGTCGATTATCCGTTGCCATCGTTATGTCGAAAGATCGATTCTCGGGATCGGCCTGAATGACGGTCTTTTTGTTTTTCTTCTTCTTCTTCTTTTTGTAAGAATTGGAGAATTTGGTACACCACTCGGTATGTATGTACGCGCGCGAGTGCGCATACAATTAAAACTTTGGAATGAGGTAGGTGACCTCGGTCGACTTTGAGAGGAAAAGGATTTTCCCTCTCGAGGAGCAATAGTAAAAAGCTACAAAAATATATACTTAAGTACTACTTGAGTCGGCAAACCAATAATCGGTCGTCCCTCTCAATATACGCACAAGCAAGCGGGGAAACGAGGTGGCACAAAGCACTTAAAAACCTTTTTCCTTAGACGGCCTTTTATAGCGTGTCGCCTTATACCCACCTTATAGTTTGTATATTTTGAGTTCAAACGTCTTACTAGTATTTATCTATTTTGCCTTTTTATTTCGTTTAGGATTCAGTGTGATTGATCAGACAAGTACCAAGGCTTTCGGTAGACTTCTTTTATTTCCGAATTTGCTTGCGACAAGTCTAGCATTAGTATGAGTTCGTTGACCGCGTAAGGGTGATCCATCTTGATGACGAATTCCACGATAACAAGAAATAGAAATTAATCGTTCGATGTCTGCTCGTTCTCCCCTCTTCAATTCCCAATGAACAACATGATCTTGACCTATCATTTGTTCAATTTGGTCGATCTGATACTTAGGACTACAATAGTTAGGTGATGAAATCCTAACTAAGGCTTATTTGAAAAGTAGGTAAATTATTGTGCTATGTTATATATTATAGTAAAAGAAAAATCTTTTTGTATTTTTTTAGAAAAATATATATTCACAAGAAAAATCGAAAGAAATCGAACTAAAAATTAACACTAATACGTAATATTTTTGGTGTAATACTTTTAGGAAAAAGTATTACTTTTGGATTTTTTAATTTTTTTGGTGCAAATCTTAGGAAAGAAATTCCTTTTGTGATTTTTTAATGTTTTTGTATTTTAATCTTGTTGATTTTTTTATGTATTTGATTTTTGTTGCACAAAAATTAACGTTCAAAGCGAACGGATACCAAAATCCAAACGTCTTCACGAAAAATCGTCAATCGTACGAGCGAAGCGGCAGCGGCGCCATTTGAAACTAAGATTTTGTTAATCCAAATTTAAGCAATTAAGATCGTTTTTCCTCGACTCACTCGAATTGATTTCCGGTTTAACGTAAGATTATATTTGTTTTTGGTAAATAATATTTTTGGTGTTTTATCTATTTAATATTAAAAACTAATAAAACAATATAAATAAAACTAATCTAATTTAAAAATTAAGCTAATAAAATCTTTTAAATGAAATCTATTTTTAAAATAAAACTTTAATCCTAATTAATTTTAAAAACTTTTTAATTTACATCTAAAGAAATTTTAAACTAAATTTAATAACATAAAAGAAAACTATATATTTTTTTTTTAATAAAAGTAAAATGAAAACTATTTTAAAATTATAAAAGAAATTAAAAATTTAAATATTTTTTTTATCTTTTTATATCTTATAAAAAGTAAACTCAATAAAACTTTTTTGATTAAAACTTAATAAAGCTAAAAACTAACTAAACTATATTGAATAAAACTGCCAAACTGAAAATCCTATATTAATTTAACAAAGCAGAAATAAACTCAAAAAGGGACATAGCACAGATGGTTATGCTGTTGTGTTTGTAATCGAGAGGTCCTGGGTTCGATCCCCGGGACAGACAAATTTTGTTATTATTTCTCTTTTTGGAATTTTATTACAGATAAATTGAATCTGTATATATGAGAATAGACAAAACAGTAAATATCAAATAAGCTTAAAATAGTACCACAAGTAGGAAATAAGCAAATAAGCTAGGTAAATAAGCTAGAAAAAAATAAAACTAATAAGCAATAGAAACTAATTTAAAAAAAATCAGATGAACAGTTAAGAGCAAATAAGAAATGAACTAAATAAACTAAAAACTAAATAAGCAATTAAAATAAGCACAAAATCAATCAAATAAGCAAATCATAAAACATTAAAATAGGAAGCAGATCCAAACAGTCTAAAAAACAAGCAAAACAACAATAAGAAATGAACTCAAATAAATCTAAAAACTGAACACATAAGCAGATCTATAAACTAACTTAAACAAAAATATATTTAACACTAATAAATCAAGAAAATCCAATCAAACTATATAAACTAATAGGCAGATTCGAACAACAAAAAAAAATCAAACAAAGCAGATTAAATAAGCAGACTAAAACACTAATATAAACCAAATCAAACTAAACTAAAACTTAAAAAAAAGGAAAAGAGATTTTAAAACCTTTTGACGATCCGTTGAGTCGAAGTAACGCGCTGAGTGTACTTGTGAACCGGATCGAATCAAAACAAACACCACCTTCGAATCAAACAAGCCTCGATCCGAATATTCTTGTCGAACAGTACTAGATTTCCAAACAGTAACCATATAATAATCTCCCAGTGGGGAAGATTATTCACTTACCTTTATATATAATTTTTTTTTTATTTTTTTTTATAACCGAATGTTAAAAACAGTAATATAAAAAGATTTAAGGTAGATTACGAAATAAAAAAAATTAACAGGAATTTAAATTGAGGCAAAAATTAAATAACAATAAACGTTTCATTAATTAAAATCGAAATTACAATTACTGGAATTAAAAAAATACAAGATTAAATCCTAAACTATTTTACTGAAAAATTAAAAAATAAAGAAAAGCTATCAAAATTACATGAAAAGAGGGGGTTTTATAGGAGAACCCCGAACCTTCTAGGTTCTCTTGGTGCCCAAGGCTTGCGATTTAAGCCGTTGATTTCTTCAATCCTCTTCTCTCTCTTCTTTTCTTCTAATCAAGCGGCTGAGGATGATCTTGTGTCCCACGGATTTCCAGCGTGGAAAGATTTGATTGGTGGGTTTGTGATGTGAGTAATCACAACCAATCAAAGAAAGGAAATAGTGCCACGGTGGATATATGATTGAGGACCACATGGTGATTGCTTCCGTTTTTCTTGGGGATTAATTTCCTTTTGATGTGAATTAGATAAATATGTAAAAACCCCCAAAAGTTACTGATTAATATTGGTGATGGGATGAAAATTAGGGTTTGTGGTGAATGGAGGTGGCTGTGAGAGAAAGGTGGGAGAGAAAGAATAAAGTGAATGTGGGTGAGTTTTCTTTACTTTGGTGATATCGATAGTGGGCATGGGGTAAAAACAAAAGTCGTTTAATTTTATTATGTGGGAATAACGTGTATGAAGACACGTATGTGGGGGGTTTTTGAGGATGTGTTGACTGAAAATGTGTAAGGGAAGTTGACTTGTCAAAACAAGCAATTTTCAATATTCGTTTCATTTGTTTGGGAGTAGACACGTGGGGTAGGGAAAGTGAATGTGAAAGTTATTTGTTTTGTTGGTTTGACTGGAGCATAAAAATGAATAAACCGTCATTGTTTGCAAAATGGGCTTGGACCACATTAACTTACAACCGTCCCATTTCTTTTGTTTACTGGGCTTGTGGCCCAAATCACTTCCAAACCGTCTTTATTAAGCCAAATGGGCTTGTGTTTGGGCATGTAATCTTTTTAAGCATAAGATTAAATCTTTCAAATGGGCTTGTGGGCCCAATAAATAAATGTGGGACCCACAAAGCCCATTTAACTCAATTAATATTAAATCCACTAAGAACAAGCTCGATTTCGGCTTTGTCGATCAATTTCTTCAAACTCGTGTCGGTTTAGCCGGTTTCGTGATTTTCGGCACACTTTTGATCTTTTGACTTTGTCTTCGTCTCTTTCTTGACTTTTCTTCGATATTTGACCGTGAAATCCCGTGTTTTCTCTTCTTTTGATCATTTGTACCTATTTTAGCACAAAAACACAAAACCACGCGTAATTCTGACTTTTATGATATAAAACACATGATTCGGTCTTGTTTTTCCTTGATTTTAGTGGCAAAAGGATAAGTGTTTACACACTTATTAACTTTCGACTTATAAGTCTCATTGGAAGTTTGTATAAGATCATTACCAAAATTCTTGCTAATCGTCTTGTCCCGGTTCTTGGTGGTATCGTTCACGAGGTTCAATCCGCGTTTATAGAGGGTAGACAAATTATGGATGGGCCTTTCATCCTTAATGAATTAATTCAGTGGCGTTCTAGTAAAAAGAAGTAAACGGTTATTTTCAAAGTAGATTTCGAAAAGGCTTATGATTCGGTACGTTGGGGTTTTTTAGATGACGTTCTTCACAAATTCGGCTTTGGTTTCAAGTGGCGTGGCTGGATCCAAAGTTGTATTAAATCATCGAGAGGTTCCGTTCTTGTTAATGGGAGTTTGACGGCAGAATTTCAGTTTCATAAAGGACTTAAACAAGGTGATTCCCTATCTCCCTTTCTTTTTATACTCATCATGGAGACATTGCACTTATTGTTTCAACGCGTAGTTAATGCCGGTATGTTTACGGGTATAAATATGAATAACTCAATGAACATTTCTCACATGTTTTTCGCGGATGATGCGGTCTTTATGGGAAAATGGTGTGACCAAAACATTGATACGTTAGTGAATGTCTTGAATTACTTTCATCGCGCATCGGGTCTTAAAATTAATATGAGTAAGAGCAAACTTATGGGTGTTCACGTAGAGGATTATAAGGTTACTCAGGCGGCCAACAAACTTGGTTGCCTAGTTCTGCGTACTCCTTTTATGTATTTGGGCACGAAGGTTGGGGGGAATATGTCTAGGATTGATGCATGGCAGGAGGTTATATGTAAAGTTAAATCTAGACTCTCTACTTGGAAGATGAAAGCTTTATCTATAGGAGGGAGATTCACGTTAGTGAAATCGGTTTTAGGTTCTGTCCCGCTGTTTCATATGTCCATTTACAGAGTGCCAGCTCGGGTTTTGCAGATCTTAGAATCCATTCGCTGCCATTTTTTCAATGGTCATGACATTGATAGTGGAAAAGCGTCTTGGGCAAAATGGAGTAGTATTATGACTGCTAAGGATAAAGGGGGTCTTAGGGTGGCACGCTTGTATACTCTAAACCGAGGTTTAATACTTAAGTGGGTGTGAAGATTTTTTACTAACAGCAACATTCTGTGGACGAGAGTGATAAAAAGAATTCATGGGGAGGATGGTAATATTGGAAGAAATTTGCCCAAATCCAGAAGATCCTGCTGGCTAACAATCGTAAAGGAACTCAACATACTTAAAGACAAAGGTACTAATTTTTTTGATTTCGTTAAGCTGAAGGTTGGTAATGGTAACTTAATCCGGTTCTGGAAAGACAAATGGAACGACCTAGGTGTCCTCAAAGATAATTTTCCCAGAATTTTTGCTTTGGAGAGTGATAGAGATATTTCCCTTCGTTCTAAACTTGACGCTCCAGGTTTGGAGGCGTCGTTGCGTCGTCAGGTTAGGGGGGTGCTGAAGATGCCCAATTTAACGCCATGCTTCAGGCTATGGGTCAGGTTAACTTTGTTCCTCAAGCTGATAGATACTACTGGTCTCCGAATAATGGTGAGTTTTCTGTGGCCTCGAAGCGTAAACTTATTGAGGATCAACAGTGCACTAGTGTGACGTCCAAGACAAGGCGGATTAAATACTTTCCCATCAAGACTAACATTCTGGAATGGAAAGTGAAACTTAACGCCTTGCCTACCAGATTTAATTTATCTCGCAGAGGTTTAGATATTGCTTCGTTGGTCTGCCCTACTTGCGATAACCACTCTGAAACTGTTGTGCATCTATTTTTTCAATGTCCTCATTCTATTCAGATTTACAAGTCTATTGCGCGATGGTGGGATGTGGTTCTGACTTTAATTCGTACGGGGATTGGTTGTCTTGGATTGTAGGCATTCGACTTCCGGTTACCTCAAAGCAATTTTGGAAGGCGTTTTCTATACAGCGTGGTGGAGCATTTGGACGTTCCGGAACAAACTCATCTTTATTGGCACAATTCCTTTAAACTCTACTTTATATGATGACATTGTGAGTAGTTCTTTTCATTGGTGTAGGTCGAGATGTAATGCCACGTTTTCTTGTAACGATTGGCTTAAAAACCCTTATTTACTTATTGTTTAGTCTAGCTTCTTGCTAGCGTTTAATAAAAATTGCCGTTCAAAAAAAAATGCTTAAAAAGGAGGTTATAAAGTATAAGCATAAATGAACTTACTACTAGTTAGTCTAAAGTTTGTGGCTTATTTTGAGATATAAAAGCTTATAAGTCTCATGATAACCCCCTTAGGATCAAAAACTGTGATTTTGCTTTATTTGTCGTAAAAGTTTACTTTCTACTAGTTACCACGATCGACACAAAACATGTGTGATACAAACAAGACGTTTAAGTTTAAGAATAATATACTATAGTCATTATTGCAATATAAAAAATTTGGCAAATTTGTTTCATTGATCAATATAATTTTATTATTGATCAGTTCGATCATTTAGACTTTGATGATAGCAAACATATATATGTCACGTTATGGTGATGCACCGTAATATTTTATTCGCCACACATATATAATGTAATATGAATTAGTTTGCAGATAATAAACTTAATATAACTTACTATAAAGTATTATACGAATGGCTTTTGAAGTGAACATATATTTCCTGTTACTCAGTAGATAATATAAAATAATAACTAAAATGTTCCTATGTGTTTTAAACGAGGACATATGGGCGATTTTATATGGTGATAAAGGAGTGGAGTTGAGTCAAATATTGTTGAATTTAAATTTAGATATTAAAATTTTAAGCTCGAAGCATGACTCGAGCTCGGCACAACTTAGATTTTGAGCTTAACCTCGACTAGGCATGTCAAACCCGAGTTTGATTATTTTAAAATTTTAGGCTTAAACTATATAAATACTCGACATATTAAGCTTGATTCGAGTTGATTCGTATAATAATTAAACAAATATACGTATATAAAAAGGTAAAAATGTAATTAAATCGAGGATTGATAAGGATTACGAGTAGCTGAGTGTATTGGAGCTCGAACTTGACTCGCAAATATACTCGAGTCGAGATCGACTAGTTCAAATCGAGTAGTTTACGAGTTGTCTCGTCTCATTACACTCATCTTTTATATAGTAAAACAAAACAAAAAGTAAGGACTTTTATATCTAAAAAAAAGAATGTTTCATTAATAAGAAAAAAAGTGTTAAATTATTTTTTTATTTTTAATTTAAAAAAATTAACGTAAATATTATTTTATTTGGCAAAAAATTTAATCAAAATTTTTTTATACTAAAAAATTGGTAGAGGAATTTAATAGAGAGAAAAAGACATAAAAATATAAGTGTCAAATTCGTTAAACATAAAAACTTAAAAAATGAGAAGGTAATAAATAAAACTTTTATGGTTAAATTTTAAGTAAATTAAACAAGTTAAGTGAAACTTATAAGAACTTTAGAAAATAAACAAATACTCATATACTTTTATATTTTGTGGACTTTATATCTTTTTAAACATACAAACTATATATATTATTTATTAAAAGTAAAAAAAATTAAAATAATATAATTTATTTATAAATTTCGTGCATGCACATGATTTATAACTAGTAATTTTATTTTAGTATCTTTTTATGCATTTATGTGATTGATATATTTAATAGGGTGAGCATTAGACCGAGAAATCGAACCAAAAATCGAAAAAAAAACGCACAAAAAACTCCTGCCCAATTGGAAAACCGAAGGGATGGTTCCACATTTTTGAAAACCGAATGTTTGGGGCGGTTTTTGGTTGCATGTATAAAACCGAAAAGAAAACCAACCCGCCTCACTTAGGTATACAAAATTAATATATTTTTATATATCTTTAAATAGTTAAATATTTGACAAGTCTAATATATTTAGTTGTTTTATTTTTATTTAATATACACATTTGTAAAAGAATTAAAAATAATTGATTATGATTTTTTCACTTAAACTTTGTTGTATTTGTGATTGTTATATAAGGATTTTCATTTTAATTTTTGGTTTTACATAATTTGATGGCAATGATGCACGGAATCGCCATTTAGGGTGGCGTGCCTGTCTGGGATCGACTCAAGAGCGGATTCTCCTGCGAAACGACGCGGAACCGTTTCTTGACCAATTCCTAATACATAGAACCATTTCTTGACCGATTTTGGAACCGTTTCGGTATTTTTAGAAAGTTTGGCAAAGAAATGTATGTTTGATTGGGGGAATGAAGAAGAGATAAAATGGAGAAGATGATAAACAACCGTTCGTTTTAATATTTTTAATAAAAAAATATGGTAGGCCAGTACTTTGTAGACAGTGCACTAGTGTGTACTGTAGATTCAAAAGAAAAACGCCAATTGACTTTTTGTTAATCACGTGTATTATCTGTGTTTGCTTTTAATACTGTAATTTGTTTTAACTTTTAGATTTATTTCCTACCTTGAATATATACACTGCTATAAACAATAATGTTTCTTTTACTTGTAAACAAATAGACTATAGTCTTTATAAGTTCTTTTATTATTTGCAATTATTTTATATATTAATTTTCTTTTGGAAGATTTATTTTGAAATTTAGAATGTATATCAATAAATATTTATTTTGAATTTTCTTTAATATTTTTTTTATATAATTTTATTGTCATATCCATGCCGTTCTCATATCTTGATTTTTTTTTATTTTTGTTGTTTCTCGTTCCCGTATCATTCTTGTATCCCCGTGTCGTTCCTGTTTCGATGCTACATTGTTTGATGGTATAGCTAATGTTGCTATCAAGGTTGCAAAAATCGTGAATCGCGTCGATCGATCACCTTCTAACTTGCAATCGTTCTAGGTGGGATTAATCGGTGATTAATCGGATTGACATTTTTAGCAAATTTTTGTTATTTTCGGCAAGTTTTAGACATTTCTAATGAGTTTTAGGTACATTCGGCAATATTATTCTTAATATACAACTTATCATAGATATAAATAGTTAATATAAGTGATCAAAATAAGTTTACAGTGAGTTTTCGTTATTTTTGACCAGATTTGCAGGTTTTCGGCAAGTTTGACCTCTCGTGACCATCGTTGACCATAGTTGACCTTAATTAATCTTTTTTTCATTAATCGGCAAGGTTGAGGGCTTTGTAGCTATTAACCGGCGATTAATCGCCTTTATAAACTTTGTTTTGCAACATTGACTTGCTATTATTGTAGTATATGTAAGTGGTTAAAAGTATTATTGTTGTTTGGAACACTACAATATTCGACCCCTTCCCTGGCCAAATTCGCGATGTTTCCCTGGCGACTTGTCGGCAGGGAAGGTGAATCCCTGGCGACATGTCGCCAGGGAAACCTCGCCAAGAAAGGCTGGTGCGGGATTGTTTCCCTGGCGACTATTTCGGGTTTCCCTGGCGACTAAGTGGGCCCTGCAACTCTTTGGTTCAAAAATTGGTGCCACGCTGGAGTTGGTGCGGGATAGTATCCCTGACGACTTATGTCGCCAGGGAAAAGCTGGCTGATTAACGAACTTAAGTTAAATAGATTATTAAACCTCACTTTTCCCTGGCGACATGTCGCCAGGGAAACTATACGTAACGTTGACAAGTCAACGCCTGGCGTTGACAAGTCAATGTTTTTCTAGTGTTTCCCTGGCGACATGTCGCCAGGGAAACTTGGGTGACTTTTTAGAAAGTCAAGTGAGCCCAAGTTTCCCTGGCGACATGTCGCTAGGGAAACTTGGGTGATTTTTTAGAAAGTCAAGTGAGCCCAAGTTTCTCTGGCGACATGTCGCCAGGGAAACTTGGCTGACTTTTTAGAAAGTCAAGTGAGCCCAAGTTTCCCTGGCGACATGTCGCCAGGGAAACTTTGCTGACTTTTTAGAAAGTCAACTGGCCCAAGTTACCCTGGCGACATGTCGCCAGGGAAACTTTGACATTTTTATAGCTGCCTGCACAGCAGGCTGTTTCCAGATTTTTTCCGGAATTTTTCCGGAAAAAATCTACCAAAACCTGAGAATACAAATACAAAACCTGAAGATACAAATACTAAAAATCTACCACGAATCTAGTACCAAAACACAATAACATATAATCTCTCGATCAATACAAATACATATGTCACAACTTGAGTACAAAGTTCCTAGTTACACTTATTAAACTAGCAATTCGGGGTTTACAATTATTAAACTTGCATGCTAAGGTAGGAAAAACAAGACAAGCATACTAACCATTATTGCCATTCTACTCGTCGACATTATCATTACCACTCCCACCGGCGCCACTCCCGCTAGCACCACCCGATAGAAATGCTGAGAACGCATCGGCAAACCTATCGTCACTTCTCATAAAGTTAAACACTTGAGACGCTTGTTCCAACCGTGGGTCGACGGGAGGAGGACGAGGAATATAGTGAGCACTCCTTCTCGGCACTATCTGCCCGACACCGGGCATGTGGCCTCGCTGCTTTCCACCTCGGACGATACGGTTGATCTCGTCGTCCGTATATTTGCCTACAGCCTTCATCGCAAGCATCTCCTCCTAATGAAGTGACAAAAACAAACGGCATTTAGTATATTATTTATTAGTCGGGTTGGTATATTATTTATCGGCAGGGAATAGTAAAAAACCAAGGCATATCCAAAAAAAATTAATTAATTAATTAATTTAAAAAAAAAATACTTACATACATAACGCGGTCCGCATCGCAAGGAAAATTCCCATCCTGGTTGGTGTGCGCAATGAAGAAGTGATCAATGACAGTCGGGGGTGGCACATCAGCTTGAATTGCAGCTTGCGTCTGTACATACATAGACACGCATATATAGAATGAAGCAAATTCAAAACAAAAAATCACAACACACCAAAACATATAATCAAAGACATATATGTATGTAAATTAATTATAGAATTTCTCACCACTTCGTCTCGAAGGCGTGCCAACGATCGGGATCCCTGCCGACTCGGCGTCTTCTGCTTAGCCCGGTTCTGGGAGTTCGTCAGGCATCTTTTCTAATAATCCGGATTACTCCAAAGTGCGATCTGTTTCTCCCAGTCCTCTGGAGTAATTTCCTCTGGACGCTCGCTGCGGACTCTGTCGATATCTACCGTGACGGTATCGATGTCTCGGACCCAATGCTTTGTCTTGAGCGTATTTTTTCTAGAATTGTAACTCTTTGTAAGCATTTGATTGATGCCGCCACGTATACCCTTCCATCTATCATGATCACTCTTGTGTGGCGTCAAATTAAACTTAGCCTGCATTCATATACAACAAATAAAACAAACACAGAGTTAGAGTTAGAGATATAATTTATACATTATTTTGTTTATTTATTTAATGGCTTAGTCATTTATTTAATTTTTTATAATAAAAACAACTTATCCTGATAAGCATAAGCTTTTTAAAAACAGCTTGTTCTGATAAGCTTATCAGGATAAGCTGTTTGAAATCAGCTTATCCTGATAAGCTTATCAGGACAAGCTGTTTGAAAACAGCTTATCCTGATAAGCATATTAGAACAAGCTGTTTGAAAACAGCTTATTATCAGGATAAGCTGTTTTCAAACAGCTTGTTCTGATATGCTTATCAGGATAAGCTGTTTTCAAACATCTTGTCCTGATAAGCTTATCAGGATAAGCTGTTTGAAAACAGCTTATCCGAAAAGCTTATTACATAATTCTCATCAAATATATATTTATTTAAATTTTTTTATATTTATTCGAATTTTTTTATATATATTTAAAAAAAAATTTATATGATATAAATAAATAAGATACAATTTGTATATTTATTTAAATTTGTTATTTATTTATATGATATAAATAAATAAACAAATTTATTTAAATATATACACCATTAAATAAATAAACACAATAATGTTATGAACATAAAAATGATAACTGACCTCTATGTTCGCCCAAACCAACGTATTGATCTCATCAGGGACATCATTCCAACTTGGGTAGTACAGTGGCACGAGCCACCTGATACAATCCCCGATGTAATTAGATAAATGCTGAGCATGCGTGCCGCGAGGCCGGAAAGATTTGTATTCAAAATCTATCGAGACAAGGCCATGCTCACCAACTTCCTCCAACAAATCGATACATCGGCTAATGCCCCGAGTCTTTCTACCGGCCTCTCTGCCGCCCAAATTTTCTTTTCTTTTGCCTTTGCCTGCAAAAATCAAGTGAATGACAAAGTCATAAAAATTCAAGGCAAGCAACATATATATGCACCAAATTTTTGATTGTGTTACAATAATCCAAATATTCTTACCTTTATTTCTAAATAAGGCAAAACAACCGCTGCGGATGTTTGGCGTAGGAGGTTCATCCTCACCACCACCGTCACCACCGTGTGATCCTGCAACATCTGCTGACATCTGTACAAGTACAATTAGCATAACATAGACAAATTCATGAACAAAATAATATAAGCATGCACAAATCCAAATACAACACATCCAAATAAATATACACATTTAAAAAATCCACAACAATTAGATTCATTAATTCAAACAAATAAGTGTCTTTTGCAAGTTACAACTAAAGGTCAATCTTCTTCTTCATTGGAATAAACTCTGTCTTCACCATCATCATCATTCACACGTTCTTCATCACTTAAATCATGAGGGACGTCTTCATCATCAGTAATACCATCGTCTTCATCATCAACATCAATGATATTTGGCGGTGCATCAACCTCCGTTTCGTGGCCATCTATATTCAAGGTCACATCACCCAAGTCATTCAAATCAGTGGAAAGTGGTAGATCAGATGAGTTGTCGAAATGTATAATATCAGGAACGGCATCTGACACTATGAGACCCCCGTTGGAAAACTTTTTATGATTAACATGTTCAACGACCTTCCAGTTGGGTTTGTTCTTATCTTCAATATAGAAGACTTGTTTGACTTGTGTTGCGAGAATGTATTGTTCATCTTTCCAAAACTCAGCTTTTGTGTCGGTGAGTTGAGTCATGTTGTTTCTATAGATAAGACGTTTTTTACGTAACATGGGGCGAGTGTCGAACCACTTAACTTTGAACAACACAACACTAAACGACAAATAACGAAACACGAGGATCTGTTGAAGCTGACCATAAGCCATTGTGTTCTCAGGGCCAGGCGCACAAATGCCGCTGTTTTGAGTTGTACGACGTTCATCGCGACTGTGCACGACATACCTCACACCGTCGACTATGCAAGAGTTTATTGAGATTGGATGCGGTGATGCTCCACAAGCCAAAGCGAATAACTCGCTGGTCTGGATAGCCTCTGGGTCTTTGTCATTGTCTACGTGACGTTGACGGATCTATGAGGAATAAAGGATTAGGTACATAAAACTATTTATAATAATATTATTTTTTTACAGGTAAGTACACAAGATAAGTCTAAGTTTACCATTTTCCCAAACCACGCGGAGAATTCTTTTTTCTTGTCTTTGTCAGGATATAATCTGAAAAACGTTCATGGTATTAGAATAAGTCACTATTGTTATGAAAAAGAAGTTTCAAAATAAAATAAAAAACGCGTACCTCTTGAACTCGGAAATATACTTGTCGATTTCAGGACTGTTGTTTAGTACATACCATTCCACTTTCTTGAACTCTTGATAAGGGAACGGAATATACGACTTTTTCCCAAGCGGGTTACATACCGATCGGAACACCTGAAACTGACACGTTAGGGGAGGGGGGTCCACATTACGGTCGAGACGATTAAATTTAGTGGTAACATCATCCCAAAAATACTTAGAACAGAAAGTCAATGCTTCTTGTGCAACATAACCCTCCGCAATCGAACCTTCTGGCTTAGCTTTATTTCGTACATAACCTTTTAGCTCTTTCATGTATCTTTCAAATGGATACATCCACCGGGGGCGGATAGGCCCGCCTTCAATGGCCTCATCAGGTAAAAAATGGATAACCAAGTGAACCATAATGTCAAAGAAATCAGGAGGATATATGAGCTCAAGATCGCACAAAATGTCAACCACCTTTTTTACAGCAGTCAACATGTCATCCACCATTAAAGTTGCAGAGCAGAGTTGCTTAAACAAGTTACATAGGTCGATCAGTGGTCTTGCAATCTCAGCAGGCAAGTATTCCTGAAGTGCGAAAGGAAGTAAACGTTGCATCATTATATGACAGTCATGAGACTTCATGCCCGTTATATTGGTATCGTTATCGGTCACTTTGTGCTTGAAGTTGGATCCGAACCCATCTGGTAGTTTAACACTCTTGATGTACTGACAAAACTTTTTCCTGTTCTCTGGTGTGAAGGAATACGAAGCCTGAGGCTTCTTGCACTTCCCGTTTTTACTTTGGGTGAGCCACAAGCTTTTTCGAATGCCCAACTTTTCCAAGTATTGTCTTGCCTTGACAGTGTCTTTAGATTTGTCATTCATCAACAAAGTGTTCAGGATGGCCTCCAACACATTTTTTCGATATGCATGATGTCTAAATTGTGTCTTAGTGAAAGAAAAGGCCAATACTCAAGCTCGTAAAAAATAGACCGTTTAGACCAGTTAGGCTCAACACGAAAATTACGTGTTATCTTCACACCCCCGAAATTCTTATGTTTACCGGGCAGTCGATTTGGTAGTGAAGCGTGTTGCTCGTCAATCCGGTCCATGGTAAATGTTCTAGGACGGGGCTGGTGTTCGGGTTTACCATTGAATAAACGTGAAGTCCTGGATTTATGGCGGGGCGGTAAGAATCTTCTGTGGCCAACATAAGCTATTTTGCTTGCCACATGAAGAGATGGAGTGTCGTCATTACATGTAGGGAAAGCCTTGTAACCTTGCCCACTATACCCAGACAAACTACTTCAAGCCGGAAAATCATTGATGGTCCATAAAAGCATCGCTCTCATGGTGAATGCCTCGCCTGTAGCTTGGTCTATAGTACTCACACCATCCCATAAAAGTTTTAGATCATCAATTAAAGGTCTCAAGTAAACATCAATGTCCTTGCCCGGGGATTTAGGGCCAGGAATTAACAGCGTCAGCATTAAAGAACTCTCTTTCATACACAACCACGGAGGCAGGTTGTATGTTGTCAATATCGCCAGCCACATGCTGTAAGTCTGACTAAGGTTTCCGAATGGATTGAAACCATCAGCAGCCAACCCTAATCGAACATTTCTTGGTTCTACTGCAAAATCACCATACTTGGCATCAAATTTCTTCCAAGCCGCACCATCACACGGGTGTTGCATCTTACCGGGCTCCGTACACTTTCCAGTAGCATGCCAAATCATATCCTTTGCACTTTTACTAGACTTGTACAAACGTTGTAGTCTAGGAATGATCAGAAAGTAACGCAGCACCTTCTTAGGAACTTTCTTCCCCGGCGTGTTAGTGTCTTTCCATCTACTTGTATTACACACCGGACAGAAATCCAAATCGACGTATCCTTCCTGAAATAAGCAACAATCGTGTTCACAAGCATGTATCGAATCGTACCCTAACCCGATCGTTTTAAATGTCTTCTTTATTGCATAGTATGACGGTGGGAGCTTGAATCCCCTGCTTGGGGGAAAGATAGTTTGGAACCACTCTAGAATATGACTGAATATGGTATCGGTGATTTTACCTTTGGCCTTATAATGTGTAAACTTTGCCATGAAGTATAATCCAGGCACTTCTACACAACCAGGGTACAGCGACTCATTGGCACTGCGATATAACTCTTCAAACTCGTTAGCTTGAGTCCGTCTGTTACTTGAGTTGGGAGGAGGTGGAGGAGGAATATAGTCCGGAGGCATATAGGTAAGATCATCAAGTAACGATGTCATGTCAGTTATAAATGGTTGTCTTGTGTTATCTATTATTGGCGGTGGTGGTGGCGGTGGTGGTGGTGGTGGAGGAGGTGTAGGTGTAGGAGGAGCCGGTTCACCATGGTGTACCCATGTTGTATAACTGTTGTCAAACCCGGACTTCATAACGTGGTTCGAAAGAAGGTCAATATCTACTAGGAGTCTTGTTCGACAACGCTTGCATGGACATGGTATCTCATTCAAACGATTCACAAACTTCCTAGAATGCTTGACAAAACTGGCAAGACCCAATATATATTCTGGCTGATGACGCTCTAACCGTGTCCAACTCTTATCAATGAGTACCATAACTGTGTTTTAACGATACATTTAGTTATTATATGCAACTTAATTAACACAAGGAATTTTAAAAAATAATTATTATATATTTCATAAATAATAATATGTATTAAATCAAATTATAAAAAATAATTATAAAATATATAATTATTATTTATAAAGTATATAATTATATAATAATATTTATTAAAAGATATAATTATCAAGTATAGAAAATAGTATGTTCACCTAGTGCAACTATGGAAGGCAATCCTAACCCACCCTTTGAATGTTTCGTCTCATATATGAATGCGTATAACCGATTTACTATTTGAGAAAATTTCGGCAGCATTTCCTCTCAACTCCCCAAATATGTGTTTAAAGACATATTCGTAGGAGTAAAGGAGAAACACTGTCGAAATCATCTCAAATACTAAATCGGTTATACGCATTCATATCCTAAATGAGACAAAACATTCAAAAAGCAGTCCCAAACAGGGGACTTTCCGAAGTTAATTCCTAATAAATTAACTTCGGACGGGTTTTCTATAGGTTGATCAATTTCAGACGGGAATTTTTCGAAATTAATCGCTAAAATCCTAAAACATTCCTAAGGCTTAGTCCAATAAAACATTTATATCATATAATAAAAACAGCTTATTCTGATAAGCTTATCAGAATAAGCTGTTTGAAAACAGCTTATCCCGATAAGCTTATCAGAATAAGCTGTTTTCAAACAGCTTATTCTGATAAGCTTATTAGAATAAGTTGTTTGATAACAGCTTATCCCGATAAGCTTATCAAAGTAAGCTGTTTGAAAACAGCTTATCCCGATAAGCTTATCAGAATAAGCAGCTTATTCTGATAAGCTTATAAGGATAAGCTGTTTTTAAACAGCGTATTCTGATAAGCTTATCAGGATAAGCTGTTATCAAACAGCTTATCCTGATAAGCTTATTAGGATAAGCTGTTATCAAACAGCTTATTCTGATAAGCCAGGTTAACCTGTTTGAAATCAGCTTATCCAAAAAAGATTATTAGAATTTATTCTCATCAAATAGGTAACATAAGGAGTGTTCGGATTTACGTTTAGAAAAATTAACAAGTTTAAACATCCCGGACGACATGTCGCCAGGGAATCTAAAAAAAACTAAAAAAAGCCAATATGTATTATCAATTACAATTAAAAGTTAAAAAAACATACCGTTAAATAGTGGTCGGGTCTCGGCTGTGGTCGGGGCGCGGGTGTGGTCGGGGCTCGGCTGCGGTCGGGTCTCGGCTGTGGTCGGGCTCGACTACGGTCGGGACTCGGCTGCGGTGACCGGATATGTAAAAACCAAAACCAAATATAATATCAATTGTAATATAAGTTATATAAAAAAATCAATTAGAATATAAATTATAAAAAAAATTATATAAAAAAACCTTAACAATTACAATATAAATTATATAAAAAAACCTTAATATATATTGCGGTGTGGTGGTGTCGGTGAATGTAGATGGCGTGGTGGTGGTGTTGGCGACTGGAGATGGTGGTGAGTGGTGGTGAGTGCACGTGTGCAGGTGTGGAGGAGAGTGATGGTGAGTGGTGGTGGTGAGTGGTGGTGGTGGTGATATAGCAGCGAAGGGTGTGGAGGAGAGTGGTGGTGGTGGTGATACAGCAGCAACAGCGAAGGAGATGAAGTTTTTTTTTTGATAAGTGTTGTGAGAAAAGATAAGGATATCTGGTCAATAAAGGGTTTTTTTTCCCCGACGATAATCCCTGGCGACATGTCGCCAGGGATACTTTCGACTTTTGTCGTTTAGCCAAAAGCGCGCGTGATTGAAACATTTTGGAGGGGTGTGACGAAGTTTTCCTGGCGACATGTCGCCAGGGATACCTTTTACTTTTCAGCGCATATACACGTACCTATAACTTTTGTCGTATCTCCCAAACCTTCCCTGGCGACATGTCGCCAGGGAAACTTGGCTGACTTTTTAGAAAGTCAAGTGTGCCCAAGTTTCCCTGGCGACATGTCGCCAGGGAAACTTGGCTGACTTTTTAGAAAGTCAAGTGAGCCCAAGTTTCCCTGGCGACATGTCGCCAGGGAAACTTGGCTGACTTTTTAGAAAGTCAAGTGAGCCCAAGTTTCCCTGGCGACATGTCTCCAGGGAAACTATCCCTGGTGACATGTCACCAGGGATAGTCAAACATGTCGCAAGGGATAATTTTTGTGAAAATAAAATTTCTTGTTACTTATGTATTATTATAATTAGTAATAAAATAATAATAATTATTATTATTTATGAAATAATAATTATTATTATTATAATTTATAAAATTATTATTATTATTTATAAAATAACTATATCATCCCGGTCAGTTTAATTTCTAAATTCATTCCGATTTATTCCGTTTAGTTTCTCGATTTATTCTAATTCGGTAACCATTTAACATCTAACGTTTAACAAATGCATACCGACTCATCCATTGAACATCTAACGTGTAACCAAGACATGCCGACTCATCCATTCAACATCTAATGTTTAACAAATGCATACCGACTCATCCAATGAACATCTAACGTGTAACCAAGACATGCCGACTCATCCATTGAACATCTAATGTTTAACAAATGCATACCGACTCATCCAATGAACATCTAACGTGTAACCAAAACATACCGACTCATCCATTGAACATCTAATGTTTAACAAATGCATACCGACTCAACCATTGAACATCTAACGTCTAACCAAGACATGCCGACTCATTTATTGAACATCTAACGTGTAACCAACACATGTCGAGTCGTCCATTGAACATCTAACGTCTAACCAAGCTTGGTTACATGTTCTTCATTCTCACACAACATCCCGTCCGCTATCACTTCACTAAACTAAGAAGCATATGTCATAACGTTCTGGGTGAAAGTTGAGACAACTGGCAACAAACCTGCATCCGCTGCTGATATCAGTTAATATTCTTTATCAATGAACGGACCATTGAACAAGAACGTATTTGATTTAGTTAACGGGGATGACATAGTAGGAACAACAGCATTAGGTGGAGATAAATAAGGGATATCAGAAGCTTTCGCGTAAGTTTGAACAAAAGAAAGAAGCTTTTCATTTGATGTAACCTCACCAAAATAGCTTACACAACGAGTATAGTCATTTGCCAGCTCAACATAGCTATGTTGCCAGCTCATCTAACGTGTAACCAAAACATACCGACTCATCCATTGAACATCTAATGTTTAACAAATGCATACCGACTCATCCATTGAACATCTAACGTCTAACCAAGACATGCCGACTCATTTATTGAACATCTAACGTGTAACCAACACATGTCGAGTCGTCCATTGAACATCCAACGTATAACCATAACAAACCGGATCATCCATTGAACATCCAACGTACAACCATAACAAACCGGGTCATCCATTGAACATCCAACGTTTAACTATTGGCGGGAAAACGTTGGCGGGAAAACATTGGCGGGAAAATGTTAACCATTTCCCTCACTTTTTGACCATAAAAGGATTCACACACACTTATCATCAGCAGATCACACACACACACACTTATCATCTCCTACCAAACTCACCACCACCACCACCTGATTTGGTAGCAGATGGATCCCCGTGAAGCTTATAAGTGTACATGTAGAAAGGGATATATTGTGTTGAGACAGTCACATCAACCTCATAGCTTTGGTAAACTCTACTATGCATGTCTTTTTTCGAAGGTAAACAATCAAATGTTTTAGTTATGTAATACGTGTGATTATTAAAATGACATGTCATGTTATTTGTTTACTTTGTAACAGCCAAAAACAAATGATTATGGATGTAAATATTTTAAATGGAAGGATGATTTTGATCTCGAACTCCGTATAAGATCTTCCCCTGGATCTTCAACACCTCAAGGTTCACATCCAAGTTCTTCTACAGGTCCTTCTCAATCTGCACCCACTGAGTGCTCAAATTGCAAGATCAAAGATCTAAAGATAAAGATGTTAGAGGCAAGACTAGAAATGGAAAGGCATCCTGAAGACCACGCATGTCAATCAGCTGCAATACTTCATGAGCTTTTAAATGAAATGGAAAATCTTAGCGTTGAGTAGTAATCGGCTGCACTACTTCACGAACTTTAAGTTGATTGGTAATGTCTGTTTTTAAGTTTTCCATTTGATTCCACAAGGGCTATGTATAATATTATGAATAAATAAATGTTTGTTTTATAAATGTCTCATTTTTATTATATAAACGTCGCAAAAATAAAATAACATCGGATCGATAGTTAAAATAATAATTATTTGGAATAAATAAATATTTGTTTTATAAATGTCTCATTTTTATTATATAAACGTCGCAAAAATTAAATAACATCGGATCGATAGTTAAAATAATAATTAACAAGCAAAAACTAAATAAATATATGACAGGAGTTTCCCTGGCGACATGTCGCCAGGGAAACATTTGGGATTTCCCGCCACACATTTTGTGTTTAATTATGAAACTAATCACAAATGGCAAAGGTTTCCCTGGCGACATGTCGCTAGGGATAATCTTGACAGGTAATTAGAAACTTATTTTTTGTTAAATACGATGGACGAGTTTTCCCTGGCGACATGTCGCCAGGGATAAGTTGGGACAAAGTATCCCTGGCGACTTGTCGCCAGGGAAACTTTGGAGGGAAAATTTCGCGCTCTTTCACTTGGTATCTGATTTTGGACCGATTATCCCTGGCGACATGTCGCCAGGGAAACCCTAGTCAAACTTTGACCAAAAAGTAAATCTACTTTACCGCCACGTCAGCGTTGTCGCCAGGGAAAAGTTGTTATCCCTGGCGACATTGTGTCGCCAGGGAAGCCCCCGTCATCTGTTCTCAACTTTCTTGTAGTGGAACTTGCAATTATAACGAGTTTAGTTTGTGTAAAAAGTGATTGATTAATAATGTGGTTTTTGTAAATAGAAAACCCAATATGCAAAATGAGAAAAAGAAAAAAACCGAAAAAATCAAAACCAAACCATTACAATGAAAAACTGAAAAATCAAAACCAAAAAACCAAAATCAAATAATTTATGATATATGCAAAAACCAAACTTTGCGGTTTACTTTTTGCTTTTAGCATAAAAGTACCTTAAACCGCTCCATGGTCACCTTAAATTAGATATTATAACATAGTCATGCTAATTACATTGTACGATTGGATTTTAAAAACTTATTTAGTGGCAAACTTCTTAAAAAGTGTCCCTCAAGTTTGTACTATCCCATACTTAACAAACTAGACCTTGTAATCTAGCTATTAAAAAATGACAAACATGTTCTTAGCTATTAACCGACGATTAATCGTTCTTATATACCTTGTTTTACAACATTAACTTGCTATTATTGTAGTATATGTAAGTGGTTGAAAGTATTATCTTTGTTTGGAATTTGCAATTATAATGAGTTTAGTTGTGTCAAAAGTGATTAATTATTAATGTGAGTTTTTTTAAATAGAAAACCCAATGTGCAAAATGAAAAAAGAAAAAAACCGAAAAATCTAAAACCGAACCGTTAAATGAAAAACCGAAAAATCAAAACCGAAAAACCAAAATCCAATAATTTATGATATGCAAAAACCAAACTTCGCGGTTTACTTTTTGCTTTTAGCATAAAAGTACCTTAAACCGCTCCATGGTCACCTTAAATTAGATATTATAACATAGTCATGCTAATGATATTGTACGATTGGATTTTAAAAACTTATTTAGTGGCAAACTTCTTAAAAAGTGGCTCTAAAGTTTGTACTATCCCATACTTAACAAACCAGACCTTGTAATCTATCTTTTTAGAAATGAGAAACATGTTTTTAGTTATAACAAAATGTATATTTATATTAGATATATATTTTCATAACCATATGATATACGTAAGGCCGTATATGAATCGATCGAACACGAACGAAGTCTTGTTCATGTTCGTTCTTTAATTATAATCAGACAAATAAACAAACATGATCGTTTAAACGTAGTCATGCTCGTTTATTAAAGAAAAAGGTTGTTCATTTTCGTATATTTTCGCTCATTAAGAAATAAATGAACATAAACGAACAAGTATAAATCAACATAAAAATGTACAAAAATATACACACTATTGCATTTTTATAAGCCTTGTTTTGTTTAAGTAAAATATTTTTAAATATATATAATAAAAAGTTACGATAGACAAACATAAACATATATATTATCATAAACAAGTAAATAATCCAAAATTCACGAAAGTAAGTAAACGAGCAACACTTTTGTCTATGTTCGTTTATTTAAATAAATGAACGTAAAATGTTGTTTACATTCGATTATTTGATAGATAAACCAATATAAACGAATTTTTTAACCAATGGTTAATAAAATGTTCACAGAGCTCGTTTATAACCACTTTTAAGGTTATATGCAAAATACAATGTCATTCAAGCAAGCCTTCCATTCCTACCGCTATATAAATGTCCATTATCATAACTTTAAGCACCATCATCATTAAACACATTAAAGTTTAATCTCTTCTAGTAATGGCTTCAATGTGTACATTTGCTTCCCCATTTTTAGTATCAGGTAGTTCATCAGTTAGAAAAAATATTTTTCTTAACCAAAATAACAAAAAAAATGTTGCTTGTGAAAAGCGACTGTATTCATCACCACATTCTGAACATACGGATGTTGCTACAGTGACACCAATTATTAGAAGATCAGCAAGTTATCCGCCTTCAATATGGCCATACGAGCGTATTCAATCTATTACTAGCAAATATACAGTATGCGATTTTAATCTTCTGTTTTAATTATGATCGAAGTGAAAATTTAATACATGGTTTCTTAAGGCCTAGTTAACGTTACATTTTTTGTATGTGTAGGGAGAAAAGTACGCGGCAAGATTGGAAACTCTGAAAGAAGAAGTGAAGAACTTGATTTACAAAGAGGATGAAATGGCAGAAAATCCATTAAGTATACTCAATTTGGTTGATGATTTACAAAGACTTGGCATATGGTATCATTTTGTGGATGATATAAGCAATCTTTTGGACAACATTTATATCAAGTACTATGCAAGTCCCGACAAATGGAACACATTGGATTTAAACCTTAAAGCTCTTGGCTTTAGACTCTTGAGACACAATGGATATCATATTACTCAAGGTTTGAAGTACATTAAGGATGTGTTTTATATCGATGTTTTGATTCACAATCTTGAAAAATCTAACAGTGTTGTATTTGAATGTTTTTTGTAGACATATTTGAGGACATTAAGGACGAAGCAGGCAATTTCAAGGGACACTTGATTGAAGATACTCTTGGTATGCTAAACTTGTATGAGGCTTCTTATCATTCATTTGAGGACGAAAATATATTGGATGAAGCTAGAGATTTCACAACAAAATATTTACAAGGAAGTTTAGGGAAGATCAGTGATCAATATTTGACGTTGTTAACAAATCGTGCGCTGGAAATGCCGCTTCATTGGAGGATTGCACGAGTGGAGTCAAAGTGGTTTATTGAAGCATATGAGAAAAGAAGTGGAATGAACCCCACGGTGCTCGATCTTGCCAAGTTGGACTTTAACATGGTGCAGGCAGTTCACCAAGAAGATCTCAAACACGCATCAAGGTACAAGTATTATGTTTCCTTTTCTGTTTCCTTATAATCAACTTGATTGGATTGCATTTTATGTTCTCTAATGACATTTCTATGCAGAATAGATGGTGGAGAACAACAAAATGGGATGAAAAGTTGAGCTTTGCTCGAGACCGTGTGGTGGAGAATTATATGTGGACAATTGGTAATAGTTACCGACCTCTGAGGAGAATTATATGTTTCCTTTTCTGTTTCCTTATAATCAACTTGATTGGATTGCATTTTACACTTCTGAGGAGAATTCTAACAAAGGTTTTCGCTATAATTACCACTGTCGATGATATATATGATGTGCATGGTACTTTGGACGAGCTTGAAATATTTACGGATGCTATTTCCAGGTTACTTATTATATATACAATCATTAAGAAAAATATATTACACATCTATTTACTAGTACTTGCACTATTTTCATAAGATGTTAAAGATATTTATAACATACAGGTGGAATATCTATGCGATTGAAGAACTCCCGGATTATATGAAAATCGGTTTTCTTGGATTTTACAATTCTGTAAATGATATGGCATATACCACATTGACAGACTCAGGAATCTTCATCCTTCCATACCTACAGAAAGCAGTAAGTTTCATTATATTTATTGAAATTAAGATTTGGTTCCCCCATATGATACATTACAGTTTTGAATTGGTTATATTGCAGTGGGAAGATTTATGTAAGGCATACCTAGTAGAAGCAAGGTGGTACCATACGAAATATATGCCAACATTCAAGGAGTACTTCAACGTTGCTGAAGTATCTATATCGGTACCATTAATGCTCACGCATATAAGTTTTGTAATGAATGTTTGTTCAACGGAAGAAGTTATCGAAAGCATGGATAAAATTGAAAAATTAATCCATTATTCATCCCTAATCTTGCGACTTGCTGATGACTTGGGAACATCCTCGGTAACTATTACTATTACCATTTTGTTAGTGTTTATGCTTACTAGCATCACATAATTAGTATTTCCTTACTTAATTATATTTCATCTACGAAAAGATATGGAATAGTAAAAGTAAATAACTGAAGTTAACTATTACATGATTTTTTTAAGGACGAAATGGCAAGAGGAGATACTCCAAAATCAATCCAAGTCTACATGCATGAGACTGGTGCAAGCGAAGAGGAAGCTAGAGCGCACGTGAGGTCGTTAATCATCAAGGTATGGCAGAAGCTTAACAAAGAACGAGCAGGGATTAAGACCGCATACTTGAAAGAGTTTGGCGAGTGTGCAGCAAACTTTGGGAGGATGGCACAGTTCATGTACCAGGTTGCGGATGGGCATGGTCATAATATAGATGTTACGGAAGCATATGTACTATCATTGGTGGTCAACCCAATCCAAGGGGTGTAGTAACTCTGTAATATTTGCATCTTGTGCTGAATGGGTACTTTATGTATCTGCAAAATAATTCAATTATGTAATATCTATTACTGTATTTGTTCATATATCGCACCACATGTCTAAATTACAATATTTGCATCTAGTTCTTTACATTTTTTAAAAACTTTATTTGGTCATCCAATCTGTCCATAAGTCTTAGTGGTGATCCATATATCCCACCACATTTCTAAATACAACTCAGATTAAGAAATTTCGGTAAATGACAATCCCCATATGTTAAAAATGAGAAATAGAAATAATTTTTAAAAAGAACGCTCTTTTATGTTCTAAAGCTGATCTTTAGAGAAAAACATTTTTAACGGGTGCTAATTTCTCAAGAAAAGTATATTAGAGAAGAGATTTCTTTATCAAAATTGTATTTTCATTAATAAAAACATCCGGTATATATAATTGAATAATCCTAACTTTTTGCACTCAAGCTAAACCAAACACGAATACATTCCTACTCAAAGAATGACTTAATTCAAGATAGATTTTATATGACATGATTTTTATGCTTGGGCTTGTTACTCTTGGCTCGTCCGTGTTCGAGTTCCAGCAACGTGGTCATATCATTCTCCTCTTTTTAAAAATTCACCTTGTTCTCAAGGTGGTAAGATGGATAAACGGACTGAAACTATGCTAACCACTCCCACTTAGTCTCTTCTGATGTACTTCCATTCTACAACACCAAAACATGGCGAGCGGGTATGCAATTTCGCAAAATCACACGAGTAGCACAAACGGGTAGCTAACGTTCCGGAGGATTGCCTTTTATTCTTCTTGTTGAATTTTGACAAATAATTTATTGTCTAGTTTATCAAAATTTACATTCCTTATATTAGCAAAGGACCGCCTCATCTCAGGGTTGTTTAGCAAAGGACCTCAAATTTTGTTCAGCAAAGGACCTCAAGTTTTGGATGAGATTTTGATAGTCATTAGAGCCTAAAAAGTATCATGAAAGAAAAAAAAACGAGTTGACCTGGAAATATAAGTTTACAAAAAGAAATGCGCGTGACAATATGATGCATTTACAGGTGATTAGTCTTATTTTAAATGAGAACAAATGGGTCATTTTATGCAAGGGTGTGAAGGAGTCGAGTTGACCCGAGTACTGCGAAGCTTGAGCTTGACTCGAATAAAAAACTCGAGTTCGAAACTCCATTCGAGCTCCTCTGTATCAGTAAAGTTGAGTTATAAAAGTTTATACTCGAAACATTTTGTTCTCAATTCATAGTTAAAAAGTGGGAAACTTCTTAAACAGTGACCATCAAGTTGATAATAGACTCGTGTTTGTATTTTAAAAACATACAGTACTTATTTAGTGGTAAACTTCTTAAACAGTGGCCCTCAAGTTTGTACTTTCCTATAGTTTACAAACCACACCTTGTATTCTATCTTTTTAAAAATGAGAAATCTATCAAAAAGTATATTATATTAGATTCATATCTTCATAACCAAATGCTATAATTTTAATTGCCATGTAATATATGCAAATATACAATGTCATCTCATGCAAACCCTTCATTCCTTCTCTATATAAATGTCCATTATCATAACTTTAAGCACCACCATCAGTTAAACACATTAAAGTTTAATCTTTTCTAGTAATGGCTTCAATTTGTGCATTTTCTTCCCCATTTTTAGTATCAACAAGTTCATTAGTTAGAAAAAATATTTTTCCTAACCGAAATACCAAAAACAATGTTGCTTGTGAAAAGCGAGTGTATTCATCACCACATTCTGAACATACGGATGTTGCTACTGTGACACCTATTATTAGACGATCAGCAAGTTATCCACCTTCATTATGGCCATACGAACGTATTCAAGCAATCACTAGCGAATATACAGTATGCGAGTTTAATTTTCTCTTTTAACTATGTAATGAAAATTTTACAAATGTTTCTTAAAACCTAGTTACCGTTACATTTTTTTGTATGTGTAGGGAGAGAAGTACGAGGCAACCTTGGAAACTTTGAAGCAAGAAGTGAGGAACATGATTTACAAAGAGAATGAAAAGGCGGATAATCCATTAAGTACACTCACTTTGGTTGATGATTTACAAAGACTTGGCATATCGTATCATTATGTGGATGATATAAGCAATGTCTTGGAAAATATTTACATCAAGTACTATGCAAGTCCTGAAAAATGGAACACATTGGATTTAAATCTTAAAGCTCTTGGTTTTAGACTCTTGAGACATAATGGATATCATATCACTCAAGGTTTGAACAACATTAAGAATGTGATTTATGTCGTTGCTTTGATTCACAATCTTGAAAAATCTGACATTATTGTCTTTGAATGTTTTATGCAGACATATTTCAGGACATCAGGGACGAGACCGGTAATTTCAAGGGACACTTGATTGAAGATACTCTTGGTATGCTAAACTTGTATGAGGCTTCTTATCATTCATTTGAGGAAGAAAATATATTGGATGAAGCTAGAGATTTCACGAAAAAATATTTACAAGAAAGTTTAGGGAAGATAAGTAATCAATATTTGTCTTCGTTAACAAGTCGTGCTTTGGATATGCCACTTCATTGGAGGATTGCACGAGTGGAGACAAGGTGGTTTATTGAAGCATATGAGAAAAGAAGTGGAATGAACCCCACGGTGCTCGATCTTGCCAAGTTGGACTTTAACATGGTGCAGGTAGTTCACCAAGAAGATCTGAAATACGCATCAAGGTATACGCATTATGTTTGCTTTTCTTTTATTCTTAAAAGCAAATTAATTGGATTGTATTTTATGTTTTAGTCTAGTAATGGCTCATTTTCAAGAGCTAATCAAATTTTTTATGAAGAATAGATGGTGGACTAAAACAACAAAATGGGATGACAAGTTAAGCTTTACTCGAGACCGTTTGGTGGAGAATTATATGTGGACAGTTGGTAATAGTTACCGACCTCAATTTTCTCTTCTGAGGAGAGTTTTAACAAAGGGTTTTGCTCTAATTACTAGTATGGATGATGTATATGATGTGCATGGTACATTAGAGGAGCTTGAAAATTTTACTGATGTTATCTCCAGGTTACTAAGTACTATCATCAAAAAAATATAAACATATCAATTTACTAGTATTTGCTGTATTTTCCTATGTTAAAATGTTTTTAACATATAGATGGAATATCTACGCGATTGAAGAGCTTCCAGAATATATGAAGATATGTTTTCTTGCATTCTATAACTGGTTAAATGATATGGCATACGACACATTGACAGACTCTGGAGTTTTCATCCTTCCATACTTACATAAAGCAGTAAGTTTCATGATGATTGTTGAAATTAAGATTCCATTCCCATATGGTACAATATATTTTTGAATTGGTTATATTGCAGTTGGAAGATTTATGTAAGGCATACCTAGAAGAAGCAAGGCGGTACCATACTAAATATATGCCAACATTCAAGGAGTACTTGGACATTGCTGAAGTATCTGTAGCGGTACCTATATTGCTCACATATGGAAGTTTTGTAACGAATGTTTGTTCGACGGAAGAAGTCATAGACAGCATGGATAAAATTAAGAATTTAATCCATTATGGGTCCCTACTCTTGCGTCTTGCTGATGACTTGGGAACATCCTCGGTAACTATTACTACTATAAAATAACTTGTATTATCTTTGCAAGATCATATTTCATATACGAATAAGTATGCGATGATAAAAACAAACAACTGAACTTATATTACCTGATTTTATAAGGACGAAATGGCAAGAGGAGATACTCCAAAATCAATTCAAGTCTACATGCATGAGACTGGTGCAACTGAAGAGGAAGCTAGAGCGTACGTGAGCTCGTTAATCATCAAGGTATGGCAGAAGCTAAACAAAGAACGAGCAGGGCTTAATACTCCATACTTGAAAGAGTTCGGCGAGTGTGCAGCAAACTATGGGAGGATGGCACAATTCATGTACCAGGTAGCGGATGGGCATGGTCATAATATAGATTTGACAGAAGCATATGTGCTATCATTGGTTGTCAATCCAATCCAAGGGGTGTAGCAACTCTATAACATTTGCATCTTCCGTTGAATGGGGACTTTATGTATCTTCAAAATAATATACTGTTCAATTATGTATTATCAATAAATGTATTTGTTTCTAAGATTATGAATTACTGTTTTTTTTAAGTGTGTTCGATGTTTTAGAGGTGGTCCATATATCCCACCACATGTCTAAATTATGAATAATCTATTATGACAGAGCATTCATCTTTGTTGCTTTTCTTCTTTAAAAGCTTTATTTGGTGAACCAGTCTGTCCATAAGTCTTCAATGGTTCCCACATTAGGTCACATCACTAACACATCATAGATATTTACTATATATAAAACAATCACAACTCATTAGACACTCTTAGCTTGTTGTGGTAGTGCCTAAAATCGAAGGTGAATTTTATTCGAGTCGAGTACGAGTGAAAACTGACTAGATGGCTTTTAAGGGTTTTAGTTATTGTTTGGACCAATGCTGAAAGATACGATTTCCAAATGCAAGTTGTTTGATTTTGATGGTGGTTGTGCAACTATTATGTGAAGGGCCAATTCAGTGCCGATATGGCTTTTAAGGGTTTTAGCGACATGATTTGTGACACAATTTGCGATTACAAATGTTGCGACATGATTTACGACATATTTTGCGGCATTGACGAAGATGAGGTCGCTATCATGTCGCTAACTTGTCGCTATTTGCGACTTGAATGAAAATGTCGCTAAAATACGACGCTAAAAGGCTATTTTCTTGTAGTGTATATTATGTGAAGGGCCAATTCAGTGCCGATATGACTGATAAAGAAAAGTTTAAATGAAAGATCCTTGGAAGAAATAGTTTTCATGTGACAAGTTAGTACTAAGTTAGGTCGAGTGTACAAAATAAGCATAAAAGGAACACAAAATTTAACGTTTTCTTAGTGACGTAGTACACTTAACTTTCTCTAACGTCTTTTCATTGATAATTAGTTTAAATAATCATTTCTATTAATTTTATAGAGATCTCCTAATTATGAGCAGATCAACAATTAACAGTTGCTTCTAAGAAATCATTCACACGTTATTTTACAAATTACTGCTTAATAAAAAAAATATAACAAGATCTCACAAATTGACCACTAATTATCTGAGTTGCAACATATACAAACCCTATGATAATATCAAGATCACTCACCAGTGAGGGGTTAGTTCCGGCCGCTGTTTGGAGGGCGGGTTGTCTATGAGCGGCGGTGGTGAGTGACTGTGGTGTGGTTAGGGTTTGATGGTAGTTTAGATCTAAAGTTTAAATACCAAAATGATATTATACTTCTTTATTGCTCCGCAACAAAGAGAAACAAATGTGACTTGTCACTACTTACAACCGTCCAATCTATACTATATTTAATCTAGGCCGTATAAATTAATCAAACATTTCTGATCTTATCATGTGAGCTCTAATTAACACACGTTTTATAATATTGAGCGAGCATTAGCACAAAATGAGATAGTGACATGACAATATCCTTTTTAACTGACTTACACATAATCCCGGGCACTTCAAATTGGCAAATTTGAGTGAGGATAAACACAACACAAGATAGTGACATGACCATATGTTAAGATTTATGAAACTCAGTTATGATTCTCAAATCACTTTATTAAAACAAAAACCCACCACAGATTAAACTGGTATGGGTCTATTATCTAATTGATAATAGTTTTACAAGATTAAAACTTAGAAAACAAGATTACAAAGATCAAGATGATCTCAATCACCAAGAACAACAAATCTAAAAACTATGTGTAAAATGAGAGAGAAGATGGGAACGAGTTGTGTGTGTTATGAGCTCGTTGACCAGCTTATATACACAAGACTTGTGACTTTCGCACTTTGGCAGCAACAACCCTTCATCTTTAATAAACTTGACACTTAAGCCCCCTTGATACTTCTTGCAGCTACACTTCAACCCCTGCACATAAACAACAAACAAACAAACAAACACTCCTGCTAACAAGGAGCAGATCATACATTCAACACCCCTCCTTGATCTGACCCTGGAAACAATCAAACAATCCCAATTGACCAACAAGCTTATCATGTTGCAACTTGTCAAGACCCTTGGTAAGAATATCTGCAGTCTGATTTGCAGTATTAACTTTACAAGTCTTAATCACACCAGCCAGAATCTTATCTCTCACAAAATGAAGATCTATCTCAAGATGTTTTGTTCTTTCATGAAAAACAGGATTAGCAGCTATTTTAATAGCAGCTTGGCTATCACAAAACAATTTTACAAGCAAAAAATGTTCCCAATTCAAGTCCTTTAAGATTTTAAGGACCCAAACAATTTCTGAAGTAGCTGAAGCCATAACTCTATATTCAGCTTCAGCACTAGACTTAGAAATGGTGTTTTGTTTTTTGCTTTTCCAAGATACTAGTGATCCATTCGAAAGTAAACAAAAACCAGTAACAGACTTTCTAGTCACTAAACACTTGGCCCAGTCTGCATCTACAAAAGCTTCAAGAGTAACATTTGCATTTCTAACAATGTGAATACCTTTACCAAGAGAACCTTGTAAGTATCTTAAAACTTCAAGAGATATTTTAAGATGAGACTTGAGAGGCTTATGCATAAACTGGCTAAGACAATGAACATCATAAGATATATCATGCCTAACGTGAGTAAGATAGATAAGTTTGCCAATAAGTTTTTGATGCTCAGTAATATTATCAAGCACACAATCAGAGTCTGTAGGTTCACTAGTAATGCTCAAATTTTGCTCAAGTGGAGTAGCAGAAGGTTTACAAGCAAGCAATCCAAAATCAGACAACAAATCTAAACAATACTTTCTCTGATTAAGACATAAACCAAGGTCTGTATCAATCACTTCAATGCATAAACAGTATTTTAATTTGCCCAGATCTTTAATTTGAAACTTACTTCTTAAAAACCTTTTAAATACTTCAATATGACTCACACTATTGCCAGTAACAACAATATCATCAACATAGACAAGTAATGCAAGAAAAACATTGATAGGTGTGAAAATACCCATCCTTTTACCACTTAATTCTGGCTAAAACGAGACCAAAACACGTATTTAATATCATTTGTTTGGAATTATGCGTGGTTTTTGTGTTTATTGTGTTTTCAGAGCTAACTGGATGAATATTGAAGAAAACATGGGATTGCACGGGTTTTATCAAGGAAAAAGACTCAAGACGAAGTCTATTGTCTAAGAAATGCAAAAGATTTGAAGTCATTATGCCTATTTGAAGATTTATCGAAGAATAGAGCCAAAGATGGAAGATTCATATATGTCGAAGAACTCGAGTCTATTAAATAAAAGATTATAAGACGAGTTGGAATTATTCACCGACACTTCTCAAATCCAAGTCGGAAACGTTTATTTAAAGACACATGAAGACTAAAGAAGGAAGAAGAAAAAGGAGCCCAAATCAAAGCCCAATCACAAAGCCCATCACCATACACACGCCTATATAAAGCCCTTACTTCACAATTTTTCAGACACTTAGCTTAGCTTAGTTTCCATTTTCTCTAGTTTTAGAGAGAGAAAGTTTATAACTTTCTCTCACTAGATTTCATCTTTTTCCATTGCTAGATCAAAACATTTGTATTACTTTTTCATTAATCAAGTTCAAGTTTTTAAGTTTCAATCTTTAATCTCATCCTTCCTTTCTTTTACTTTTATTGATTTTGGTACAAATCTCGTATGATCCGTGTTGTTCATCTATGATTTGTGCTTAAAAAGTTGTTTACTTTCTATGTTTCCTTAAGTTTTTATATTAATAAGCTTTAAGATCCTTGTTCTTTTTGGCTTATTGATTGATTTAGCTTATTTTACCTTTTTAAGATTTTTATGAAAAGTTCATCTTTTTATTGATTTGATTTAAAAGTTGTTTATTTAAAGTTAGAAAAGTTATTTTTATTGCTTATTTGATCAGCTTTTTATTGGATTCGAGCTAGTTAGGGAGTTAGCTTATTCAATAAGCTCATTTCCCTTGCTTTTCACTCGGTTTGCACCATTTTCGGAAAAGGGTAACTCCCTTTTCCGATCCAGTTATTCCGATCAGTAGCCCCCCACCCTTTCCGATTGAGTCCAATCGGAAAAGGGTTTAGTTTTCCGATTGGTGGCATTTTGAGATTCCGACGGTAAGCATTTCCATATTCCGATTGATGCAAGTTCTACTATATTTCGATTTGCCCATTTCTCCAGTATTCCGATTGAGTCAGTTCGAGCATTCCGATTGGGCTTATCTTTTTAATATTCCGATTGTACAAGTCTCATATTCCGATTGGTAGGTATTGCACATTCCGATTGGACTAGTTTTCAAGTATTCCGATTGACCCCCTTTTGTCCACTTTCCGATCAGCTTCCATATAATACATTCCGATTGAGGCAGTTTTCCCATTATTCCGATTTACTTGTTTTGTATTGTTCCGATCTTACTTTCTTTTAGTCTTTTCCAATATAAACTTTAAGTTTTCAAAACATTTAATTTTAAACTCATCTCTTCACTTTAATTGTTTAAAGCTTTAAGTTTACTCTTCGACACTTAATTTCTTGTCATTAGTCTAAAATAGATAAACAAACCAACTCTTTTTTTATTAACCAAGAACAAATCATTCCACTTAAGACCGAGATCAATTCGAGAGGACTGCGGGAATTATAATCTGAACCCATTGCAAATCCTTATATCAAATGGCGCCGCTGCCGGGGAATGGTCAGCGTCTGAAGCTGTACTTTGGTGAGGACATCTCTCAGGAGATGATTCCATCCCTCACCACGTTCCCCATGAACTAAATTTGGGTCGAGTCAGGCTCGTGACTCGATTATCAAAAACAAGCGCTCCTCGGGAGGCAGCCCGAGTATCTATCTTTTTATGTGTTAACCTCCTAAGTGTAGGGGGACCTACATAGGTGTTTGTATTTGTGTGGTGATGTGATTACAGGAATGAATGCACTCTTGGAACCTTTGAAGAACCGTGCTCCCGTGTTATCCAAAATCCGGTTCTATCTCTCAACTATCGTGATTCAATTTTCTTCATACTCACATTTGAAATTGATCACTTTAGTCGTCTCTTCCTTAACTTGAGTTAACCAACGTGCACAATGTCCTAAGTGTAGGGGAGACTTTTCCCACATGCTTAAACATTAAGGACAATGTTTATCTTAAGTGTTGGGGGGACTTCTATCGAAGTTTTAAGTGGACTTTTCCATGAAAATGCCTTCATTTAACCGGAAAATCATATTTTTCAACATTTTTCAAATTTTTTATTAACTTTGGTCGTTTAGTCGTAATTTTTAAATTTTTATCGTTGCTTTCATTTGTATATATCCCGCAATAAAGTCAAAAATATTAATGAAGTGGTGTAGCTAGTTTAGAAGTCTTTGATATATTAGGCCCGTTGCGTTTATTTTGACTCAACCCGAATAGACTTATCCAAGTTTATTCTAGCTAGTATCCTTAACCATGTAGGCCTTAATTGGTTTATTAGGCTAAGTGTCCACGAGTCTCATTACTTGAGATTTTAAATTGTGAAGGACGAGAAATGATAGAGTCAATTATAAGTCGGTATTCTTGTGCAAGCTCACTTGGTATAATTATTTGCCTATTCTCCCATCACTTGCTAATAATCTGTCTGCAATAAGTAAGGTCGTACGATTTGAAAAGTTACTTAGCTTCTAGCCCAAGATCGTTTAAAAGTTGCTCGGTAATGATAAGAGTTCATAGCCAAGGCATAACTTATGAAGCGGGGCGCGAAGATTGGCGAGTCCGAAAAGGCCCTAACAAGGCATGAGGATTCAATTTTATTGCTGAAGATCCAAAGTGATGTGAAAAGCATTATTCCTAAAATCAATATGAAGGATCAAGACTCACGACGAAAAGCAATCAACTCCCATAAAGATCATGGAGAAGTCTATCCGAAAAGACCCTAACAAGGTATGAGGATAAATAGATCCAAGTCCGAAAAGGAGGCGGATCGTTGTATCTCAAAATCCCAATTAGAGATTGAAGAAATAATCATGAAGTCGTGGTCAACAAAGTTGGAGTACCCCTCAAAAGTCTCCAAGTGAAGAAACTCTATTATGATAAGAAGACCATTATCTCAAGAACGTCTCTCGAAGATATGAAGTGTCAAGTACATGCCAAATATCGACCCGGGAAAGGTCTCAAATCGCGAACCAAGTTATGCCAAGATATGAACTTTTTGATATCCCGAGAAGCAGTTTTAAGAGATTTTGTCCTTTAGCTAACTATTGATCAAATCGTCCTACTTTGCTTTCAGCCCTAATAAACTATCAAAATAAGTCCAAAAATGCATCTTCATGATCATTCTAAGACAAAAATAAAATATAAGAGATACACCTAGGAATAAGGGAGTCTAAGCATTTAATTAAGCCATGTGTGTGAGTGTTTGAATTACTAACTTATAATAACAATGATCTCGTTTTTAAGCTTAGTTTGGGGAACGTGAAACTTGAGGGTGATAAATCTTCGCAGCACCGAATCCCTAATGTAAATCCTCGATCTCTTTACAAGTTATTACCACATAAGTTATTTTCTATTCTCTTGTTTACATTAAAATTTTAATTTCTCTTATTACTTTAAATTTTTGTTTAGTAGTATTTTAATAAAGCCAAGGTTGATTGATAATGAGAAAAGTGTAATTGTGCTTTGTCACTAAGCATTGCATGAGGGCATGGCAATGGTTAAGTGTAGGGGATTTGATAGGTGTGAAAACACCCATCCTTTTACCACTTAATTCTGGCTAAAACGAGACCAAAACACGTATTTAATATCATTTGTTTGGAATTATGCGTGGTTTTTGTGTTTATTGTGTTTTCAGAGCTAACCGGATGAATATTGAAGAAAACATGGGATTGCACGGGTTTTATCAAGGAAAAAGACTCAAGACGAAGTCTATTGTCCAAGAAATGCAAAAGATTTGAAGTCATTATGCCTATTTGAAGATTTATCGAAGAATAGAGCCAAAGATGGAAGATTCATATATGTCGAAGAACTCGAGTCTATTAAATAAAAGATTATAAGACGAGTTGGAATTATTCACCGACACTTCTCAAATCCAAGTCGGAAACGTTTATTTAAAGACACATGAAGACTAAAGAAGGAAGAAGAAAAAGGAGCCCAAATCAAAGCCCAATCACAAAGCCCATCACCATACACACGCCTATATAAAGCCCTTACTTCACAAATTTTCAGACACTTAGCTTAGCTTAGTTTCCATTTTCTCTAGTTTTAGAGAGAGAAAGTTTATAACTTTCTCTCACTAGATTTCATCTTTTTCCATTGCTAGATCAAAACATTTGTATTACTTTTTCATTAATCAAGTTCAAGTTTTTAAGTTTCAATCTTTAATCTCATCCTTCCTTTCTTTTACTTTTATTGATTTTGGTACAAATCTCGTATGATCCGTGTTGTTCATCTATGATTTGTGCTTAAAAAGTTGTTTACTTTCTATGTTTCCTTAAGTTTTTATATTAATAAGCTTTAAGATCCTTGTTCTTTTTGGCTTATTGATTGATTTAGCTTATTTTACCTTTTTAAGATTTTTATGAAAAGTTCATCTTTTTATTGATTTGATTTAAAAGTTGTTTATTTAAAGTTAGAAAAGTTATTTTTATTGCTTATTTGATCAGCTTTTTATTGGATTCGAGCTAGTTAGGGAGTTAGCTTATTCAATAAGCTCATTTCCCTTGCTTTTCACTCGGTTTGCACCATTTTCGGAAAAGGGTAACTCCCTTTTCCGATCCAGTTATTCCGATCAGTAGCCCCCCACCCTTTCCGATTGAGTCCAATCGGAAAAGGGTTTAGTTTTCCGATTGGTGGCATTTTGAGATTCCGACGGTAAGCATTTCCATATTCCGATTGATGCAAGTTCTACTATATTCCGATTTGCCCATTTCTCCAGTATTCCGATTGAGTCAGTTCGAGCATTCCGATTGGGCTTATCTTTTTAATATTCCGATTGTACAAGTCTCATATTCCGATTGGTAGGTATTGCACATTCCGATTGGACTAGTTTTCAAGTATTCCGATTGACCCCCTTTTGTCCACTTTCCGATCAGCTTCCATATAATACATTCCGATTGAGGCAGTTTTCCCATTATTCCGATTTACTTGTTTTGTATTGTTCCGATCTTACTTTCTTTTAGTCTTTTCCAATATAAACTTTAAGTTTTCAAAACATTTAATTTTAAACTCATCTCTTCACTTTAATTGTTTAAAGCTTTAAGTTTACTCTTCGACACTTAATTTCTTGTCATTAGTCTAAAATAGATAAACAAACCAACTCTTTTTTTTATTAACCAAGAACAAATCATTCCACTTAAGACCGAGATCAATTCGAGAGGACTGCGAGAATTATAATCTGAACCCATTGCAAATCCTTATATCAAACATCAGATTCATTTTTAGTGAACAAAGAATAATCACTTTTACTTTGCACAAAACCATGTTTAATAAGAGCCTATGTTAACTTGGCATTCCATTTCCTAGGAGCTTGAACCCATATAAAGACTTATTTAACCTGCAAACTCTCTTATCATTCTTATCAAAATATCCATCAGGCAAAGTCATATACACAGTTTCATCAAGATCTCCATACAAGAAAGCATTTTTGATATCAAGTTGAAATAAAGCCTAACTATTTTGCACAGCCAAATTTATCAAGAACCTAACAGTAACAATTTTCACAACAGGTGAAAAAGTCTCATCAAAATCTATATCTTCCTTTTGATTATAACCTTTGATCACATATCTAGCTTTATATCTTTAAATCTCTCCACTAGACTTATACTTGATCCTATAAACCCATTTACCATTAATAGCTTTCCTATCTTTAGGAAAATCAGTTATAGTCCAAGTATTATTTTCATTTAAAGCATCCATCTCTTTATTCATAGCATCAATCCAGTGTTGACTCTTACTAGCTTCCCAAAAAGTTTTAGGCTCAACACTTTTATTAAGTTCATTAACAAAACAATAGTTATCAGACTTAAGTCTAGCATAACTAACAAATTTTTCAAGCCCAATTTTAACTCTTGAAGCTAAAACAAAATCATTGTATTTTCTTGGGAAAACAGAAGCCCTTTCAGACCTTCTAACAACAGGACTCACAGCATTAGGTATGTTATTATTAATGCTCTCAAATTCATGCTCAATAAAAGGAGCAGCCATCTCATTCTCATTAAGAGGCTCACTAGAGACCTGAGAATGCCCCTCCTCACTCTCAAGTGGGTTAACTAGAGGCTCATTACTATGAGAAGAGTTGTTGCCTCTGTGTGGTGAGTCAGAAACAATATCATCATAGGGCACACCAGGATCTGTATCTATGACAACTTCTAAAAAACTATCAAGACTCAGACCCTGATTATCACTGCTAAGAGTACCATTGTTATTAGTCTTAAAAGGAAAAATGTTTTCAAAAAACTTAACATCCCTTGAAAACAAGAAATGACCCTTTTCAAGACTTAACAATTTATACCCTTTTTAGTCCTAGAGTAGCCAACAAACACATATTTCTCAGATCTACTACTAAACTTATCATTACTAGTAAGTAAAGTAGCAAAACAGAGACATCCAAACATTCTCAAATGTTTTAAACCAGGTTTTTTATTAAACACAATTTGGAAATGACTCTTTCCTTTCAGCACTAAAGTTGGTAACCTGTTAATCAAGTAAGTAGCTGTAAGAACACACTCAGACCACAAATTTAAAGGCAACCCCCCTGAAACATAAGGGATCTAGCCACATTAAGGAGATGGGCATGTTTCCTTTCAACAATTCCATTATGTTGAGGAGTGTAAGGACAAGATGTTTGATGTATAATTCCATTTAACTCACAAAACTCCATCATTTTTTGATTTATAAACTCAGTAACATTATCACTTCTAAAAGTTTTAATAGTTCTATTAAACTGATTTTTAATCAAGTGAAAGAAAATCTTTATACAATCAAACACCTCAGTCTTATTCTTCAACAAATATACCCAAACAGCCCTAGAAAAGTCATCAACAACAGTTAACAAATATCTAAACCCCTCCTTACTAGTAACCTTGTAAGGACCCCATAAATCTAAATGAACTAATTCACCTAGATTAGTAGAAACATGATCACTAATAGGGAAAGACTCTCTAGTCTGTTTGGCCTTTTGACAAGTTTCACAAAAAACTACCAATTAGTTTTCTCAAAAACTAAATCATTTTTTAAAACATTGAGAACTTGGTCTGAAGGATGACCAAGTCTACAATGCCAAAGATCTTTAATAAAAAAACAAGTAACATTAGGTTTCTTAAGACCAGTACCTCTATCAAAAAAATACAAGCCATCCTTTTGTTTACCAGTTCCCAACAACCTCATCTCCCTCAAACCCTGAGGCAAGATATAGCAACTAGACTCATCAAAAGACACAACAAATTTACTATCCTTAGCAATTTTATGCACAGACATAAGGCTAACACAATATTCAGGAACAACCAACACATCATATAATGTTAAGTATCTGTTTAAGACCATATTTCCATCCTTGGTAATGAATGCCTCAGTACCATTAGGATGAGACACTTTAATACCAAGTTTGGAAATATCAATAACATCAACCAGATACTTATCATCATAAGTAAGATGCTGATTAGCACCTGAATCAACAATAAGACCATGATCTACCAGACTAGACTTAATCTGACTATTAGAGCAAAATTTTTTATGAAAATTCTTATTAAAAATAGAACTTTGATTGACCACAATACCTGCCATATTGGCCTGAGCACCAGTAGTATTGTCCTTAATCAAAGCAATGATTTTAGACAACTGTTCATCAGAAAAAGAAGTAGAGCTAGAACCAACATTGTTATTATTCACGAATTTTTTATTGAAGTTCAGATGTCTGATTATTATTAGAAACCCCAGTATTATTTTTCTTCCCAAAATCAGGTGGATAACCAATAAGCTTGAAACATCTATCAATAGTATGCCCATTAAAACCACAATTTTCACACACCAAGGTAGGTCCTCCACTAGACCTTCTATTACCATTAGTGGGTCTATTAGACCCAGAAGGTCTAGAAGAGTTATTATTTTGAGGCATTTGAACACTACCCCTGTTCACACTAGAGTTAAACACAAAGGACTGACTCCTTTGGGAGGACCCTGAGCCAGACATAACTCTATGAGACTCCTCACTAGAAATAATAGCATAAGCACTTTTAACATCAGGTAAAGGATCTCTAGAGAGAATACTACTTCTTATTTGCATATAAGAATCATCAAGTCCCATTAAAAACTTCATTAGTTTCATTAACTGATTATGTTATTTAAAGTCCTCAGCAGCATGACAAGTACACCTAGGAAGTTGCACAAGAGCATCAAACTGTTTCCAAAGGGCATTAAGTTTATGATAATAATCAGCCAAAACAGACCCATTTTGAGATAAATAATGTATTTTATGATGTAAATTAAAAGTGACAGAACCATCTACTTTGTCATAAGTTTCTTTAAGTTCATCCCAAACATGTTTAGCCCTTTTAGAAAAAATCTGGCCCAAGAACAACTCCTCAGTGATAGAATTCAAAATCTAACCAAGCACAATAGCATTGACTCTATCCCATTGCCTACCCAATACCTCGTCAGTATTGGATCTTTTACAAGATCCATCAATAAAACCACTTTTGTTTTTACCCTCAAGAGCAAGTAACATAGCACAAGACCAAACTTGATAATTCTCAGTACCCTTAAGTTTAACAGACACAACAGTTAAAGATGTAGAATCATTAGGATGAAGATGCAAAGGATCACTAAGATCCAAATGACTAATTTTAGTTACAAATGCATCAGTTGCATCTGAATTATAGGCCTCACTATTATGCTCATACTTCTCTTCAGACATACCGTAGTAAGACATAAACAATCATAAAAGAACAACTAATAACAGAAACAGTAAAGAAGTCAAAATCAATCCTGTTTAGTTCCCAGGATTCCAAACCATTCAAGATGGTAGGTCAAGGGCTAAAGATTGACAAGACATGAAAGGAAAAAATTACACTACTAACAAAAACAAACAAGAACAATTAGCCAATCAAGAATCACAAAAGACAGATGAAAAGTAAAAGAGGTGTTACAGAGCTATAGAACCAGCGGAAGACTTCTTCAATTATTCTTTGATTCACTTAGTCAAAGAATAATCAAGAACCCAGAACCAAACCCTAATTTTTCAAGAAATTAGGGAAAATCACCAGAATCACCCCTCCAAAGCACCAATCGAACAAAGAACCAAAGATCAACACCAATCGATCCTCAAATAAGCAGATCCCCAAAAAATCACCAAACCCTAATTTTTCAAGAAATTATGGCTAATGATCAAGAACGCCAGGAATGATGAATTAACCACAAGAACAATCAATTAACACCAGTTAATTGATCAAGAACCTCTCAATTTTAAAAACCCCCAAATTTTTCAGAACCAAAAACGTTTTAATAACAAAAAATCACAATATCAAAGCAAGGTGATGAAACCAGGCTCTGATACCATGTTTAGATTTATGAAACTCAGTTATAATTCTCAAATCACTTTATTAAAACAAAAACCCACCACAGATTAAGCTGGTATGGGTCTATTATCTAATTGATAATAGTTTTACAAGATTAAAACTTAGAAAACAAGATTACAAAGATAAAGATGATCTCAATCACCAAGAACAACAAATCTAAAAATTATGTGTAAAATGAGAGAGAAGATGGGAACGAGTTGTGTGTGTTATAAGCTCGTTGACCAGCTTATATACACAAGACTTGTGACTTTCGCACTTTGGCAGCAACAGCCCTTCATCTTTAATAAACTTGACACTTAAGCCCCCTTGACACTTCTTGTAGCTACACTTCAACCCCTGCACATAAACAACAAATAAACAAACACTCCTGCTAACAAGGAGCAGATCATACTTTCAACACCATATCCTCTTTTAACAAACTTACACATAATCTCGGGCACTTCAAATTGGCATTGTTTTGGATTAAGTTTAGTCATCAGAAACAGTATATAACTCTTCCACAATGTTCATTCAACTTCCATATCTAACCCTAGTTATTATCACCAAACTTCAAGAAACATTACAAACAATCATGCAATATCTTTCCACTTTGGTTCGCCTAGGCCGATGGAACAATGCAAATGTTGAAACATTGGATGAACTATATGTGGGATGATGTCATTCTTATTGAAGATTCATATGCCGAGGAATTTGGTGAGGAAGTTATCTATGAAAGACTAAATGCAACGCTCTTTGTATTGATGATGAAATTGTTTGTGACGAGGATGAAAACGATGAAAATTTTTTTAGTGTTGTTGTTGCATTGTTTCCTTCGAGTTTGTTCTTAATTTGTTTGTGTTTCTAGGTTTCTTGAATAAGGGATTAATTGTTTATTAACTTCCTTAGAGATGTATTACGCATTGTGTATTGTAACGCTTAGAGATGTACATTTTATAATACTATCATATAAGTGAAAGTTATTTGAATACAAACTATCAGTTCCTTAGTTTGTTGATTGTATTATGACACTAGTGAAAAGACCCGTGAAATTCACGGGTATTTTTTAGTAACATCGAAAAAATATTTAACTAAATTGTGTATTGTGAAGTTATAAGTTAGAAATAACTATATATGAATAAATAGATGTAGATATGCAATTGACAGTAATGGAAAAAACATGTTATATGAAATACAACAGTTTAAAATCAACAGATAAAATAAGCATGTAATTGTGTAATGCGAGATATGTGTACGTGTAATTGTGTAGCATGTAAACCATGTTGATGGCGGTTTTAGTGAAATATTCGTTTCCGCCCTTAATAACCATCTTCTATTCTTTTTTGCTCCAAATGGGAAACATATCGTGAAAAATACAAACCGACTTGTGTGAGCGATTGTCCTTGATTTATATTCTGAAAAGGTTTAGATTGATGGGTAATAATCCTTGCATTTTTCTAGATGCAACTGACCCTTCCCTAAAGATCAAGCCTGAGGTAATGAGCACTTGTTCCAACAACATAATTGCCAAAAGTTGGAATACATACAAATAGAAGAAACTGCTTCTTGAAGTTTTAACGGCGAAAGTGTATTCAAAAGGTGATATTTTTATATTTACGATAAGCTCGTTTATGAAAATGACTTTCATCAATCGATCAACACGATTTCTTGCTCCGTTGAACAAACCATGTGATTTATCAATGTTTTTCAACAACTTGATCGGAATACTTACTATTAATTTAACAAACATTGTTGAGAACACATTTTTTAATAATTATAATTTGTTGAAAGGCTGACTAAATAGTCATGCGGTCATTGATAAAAACGAACGCATAATATAATGTTATTTTATTGGAGTCTTTTCCGAGGCTCAAAAGTCAAAAAGTAGGAAAACTACTACCTCTGCCTATTTTTTTCGATCGGTTTACAGTACATCACACTTTCTATTAATTAAAGTTTCATATTTTTAACAGTTTACTATTTTTGACTTGTTAAACTTTATAACTATGATTCTATATTTTTTGTTTCATAATTCTCTTTAACTAATACAAAATTGTAAAAAATAAAAAAAATAGAAAATCTTAAAAAGAGTATTGGTAACATTTTAAGACAGACTACCAATAACCACTTCATACAATTTTGTCTCTTAGGGCATCTATTATGATAAACCTATATAGACGTTTATAAAAGCGTCACATCTTACAATTACATTAAATCATAAAACATTTCATATTATAAACCTATTCTCACTATGGTTAAACTTTTATGGTTTATATTTATTTGGAAAACATTTATTGAAAACAATGTCTTGGACCTCTTCATAATCCTAAACCTTTTCATGCCACCTAAGCATAAAATGGTTCTTCACTATGGATACAAAAAGTTTAGACCTCTTCATAAAATTTTAGACCTATGTTTATCGATAAGTAATCGAATGGTTATCGATAAGTAATTAAGTATGATGATGTCATTATCAAACCTAAATAACCGAATGGTTATCGATAAGTAATTAAGTATGACACATCGTATTAGTAAGAGTATCTCCAATGCTAAATTAAGGAAAGACTTCGTACTATTTTAAAAAGTCATTTTCATCATTTTATGCATTACACCAATAACTTGGTGAAATATATTTTACACAAAGACTTGTTAAACTAAGAATGTTTGAAAGAAAAGCTTTTCACAATCTAAAGAATTAATTTGTGTAGTTTATTATTAAAACCAATTGAAAAGCTTTTGATGATTATTTTTTGCATTTGATCAAATTTGGAGAATTGCTTTTTAAACTAAAGAAAAGACTCTAATATTAATGGCAATAAATGCACCAAGTCTTTTATGACTCAAAACCGAGTAGTAGCTATTTTTTAAAACCGATAACCGAAGAGAATAGCTCGGGTTTAAAGCTAGGTTAATTCGGTTAACTCGGGTTCATTCAGGTTAGGTCGAGCATGCTCACCCCTAGCATGAATAATGGGCAAATCTTTCAATGATTTTGAGCATTCAATGCATTAAATGCAAATTTTACTTAATCAGTATAACTTTTTTCAAAACCTTTAAGTTTTTTTTGTGAATAACCTTTCAAAAAGTCTATCCAGTAATGCATAAAAATACATCAAAATACTTTTTAACAGTGTAGATGCTGACTTGTGTGATGACATTTAATGTTCTAAATCTTGATTTTATAAAAAAAAATTTACCACAATTTATATTAGAATCTAGTAAAGAGCTAGAAAACCGATATTACATATAAATTGTATAAATTTTATTGGGTCAATAATCCAGTCAATCCAATTAGAAATCATTAGTAAGAATCTTTTTAATTTCATACGGAAAAACGGCTTTTTAATTGATTCGCTCAGGTCACCGCGTCAAAGTTCAAACTTTAAACAGTTTAAGCTTGTTACTTCGGACTTAAAATAGGTTTTCGTTTATCCGACCGATTCACGATTTAATAATTCGGGTTAACCTAAGTTTTAAAACATTGATGACATTATATTTCATGGTTTCGACATGGGTTATACATTAGCATGGGTTGTCAACATGGCTCATTGACTAAAGACTGATGTTAGTTTTCAAGCATGAAAACTTCAGAATATGTAAATCACAACCATTAATTAATAAATTCGTAGAAACTAACTTCAGTTGGCTATAAAACTACCAAAGCGATGAGATTTTCAATAAACAATACTCGATTTTACCTCAAAAGTAATAATTGTTCATGCATTTTATATAGGAAGCTTCCATGTGCACCTGAGAAAGTGAATTGATACGTAGAAAACTAAGAGTACCTCGTATATAGATAGAGCATCTTATTGAAGAATAGAACTCACCAAAAACACTTGCAACACATGTACACTTAACAAAGGTGTTCCGCACGTTTTCGAAACTGGGACATATCGATTTCTAACCCAAGAGGTCTTGTGGAAAATGATAAAAATCAAGAGTTTTATGAAATCAACTACTTAAATAATTGGGTCTCACACTCTCACCTGAACCATAAAATTCGATTATTACGTTGTTCCTTGTTCATTCTTGACATGCAAAGCCTGAAAATTCAAACATAATAATAAACAAATTAATCGCGTCCCAAATCAAAATTCTTGATAAAAGTAAATAACCGAATGGATATCAAAGTAAAGGATAGAGATAATGGCTGTATGCTGTTATGCGTGAGGAACCACATGTTATCAATTTTTCTTCGTAAAGCATTGTGAAATTGCAAGCTTAATAGTGCTTAAAAGTTAATTTTGATAAATAAAAAATTAACAGAGGTATGGTGTTTACTAAAAAAAGATGGTCAAGCAATTTGTAAATAACGAGGTAAATGGGATACATTTCAAAATTGGGTTAAGCTATTTCGGGAAATGATATATTGTATTTAATCACGAGGGATGGAGCGTTAGTAAGTTTTAAAGAAGGACTATCGATTATTTTAAGAAGACTAGACGATTACCCGCGCATAGCGGCGGAATTGTCTGGCGGCAGAAAATTAACGATACGATATATCGTGGTGAAGTAGAAGTAAATGTTATGGGGTGTATTTTATGGGTATTTATTTGTACGGTGGGATTTTATAGTATTTTGGTATAGAATATTTTTTTAGGTTTTGAATTTTGATTTGGTGTGTAAATTTTGGTTAGGATGGTGGGTATTAGGGTTTAGAGAGAGATTAAAGTTTGTGTGTGTGTATGAATTAATTATGTTTGTGTATTAGGGCTGGCCATAAGGAATAATCAATATTTTTCAACATTTTAGTAGGACCCACATTTCAACTTTTAACATTTTCAACTTTCAACCAAAGGGATACACCCTTTATAATGTAGTATAGATAGGAATTAAAGAGAGTAAAATCAGAGGTGTAATAGTTTTTGGTCAACTGATCACTATTTTAGTCTTTCGATTTATTATTTTTTATTGAGTCAAGTTATTTTGGATACCATATCTATCATGGATACTAAGGGACTCATCCCCACCATCCATCCTCATCATATCTAATGGTTGAGATTAAAAGTATTTAATTATTTCACTTATTTTTAAAATTTAAATATCTTTTAAACCGTTAAGTGTTAAACGGAAAAAAATATACCATCGCGACGAGCATTTAATTAGCTTTCTACAGATATGCAATATGATATACTTTTGAAGAAAAAAAAATCGTTTTTTTTTTAAATTTACGTAAAATATCATATATTGATAATAGTGTTTTATCATATATGATATTAGTGTTAAGTTACAAATTATTACAGAATCATATATGATATTGGTTTATATCATATGATATTGGTTTATATCATATGATATTGGTTTATATCATATATGATAAGTTATATCATATATGATACCAGTGTTACTATCATATATGATATTTAGTATCATATATGATAAATTACGGAAAAAACAAAAAAAAAATAATTTGTCGAAAGTATATCATATAGCATATCTGTAGAAAGATAATTAAATGCCCGTCGTAATGGTATATTTTTTTTCGTATAACGATTGACGGTTTAAAAGATATTAATGTTTGAAAAAAAAGAGGAAATTAGTTTTATGTTTAATGTTATCTATTAGATTAAGATGGAGATGAGTGGTGGAGATTAGTCCCTTAGTATCCAAATAAAGTTTGGTATCCAAATGAACTTAAATCTTTTTTATTAAAAGGAAATATATCATTTTGGTTAAAACCCTTTTAAGGGATGATCAATAAAAAGAAAGTTTCACATAACACGTGTTAGCATGAGGTTTAGAATTATATTTAGAAAAAAATTAAATAGAAGGCTGGAAAAAAACTGTGATATATTAGATAGTATAGATGTCATCATGCTATGTGATTGTATTATAACATGATTGTATTATATGATGTTTCACGGGTAATGGTGTTTCTTGATAGATAAAATGTTTATTCTTAATTTGTTTGTAAACCATTGTTTGTGTTCCTTGATTTGTGTTTGTGTTTCTGTTAGCATGCGAATTTTATGACCATTTTACTATTTGTTGATGAGTATTCTACATCCGAGTTACTAAACAATATAGTTTAGTAGTTTACACATCTCTTTATTCCTTATTTTCTTGGCTATATGAGTTACCAAAATTAAATTATAACTATTTATGTTCATAAATATTCTATACATCTTAGTAAATCTCTGTGTCCCTTAGTTTTTTTGTCCATATCATTTATAAAATACAAAAACATGTAACATAGCTTTAACATGTTATTAGTTAGAAAATCTTACACACATTGTGCCATCACGTTAGCGGCTGACGTGGAACCACAGTCAGCTAAAACCTTGTTAAAGTGTGTCGTGACAACATGTTTTGCACACCAACCGATGATAACCTTTCTGTTTTTGTTCAAAGTTCAAGTTTTTATGCTAACCATTTTATTCCATTCAATCTTTAGACCATAACTTAATCAAAAAGATGCAAATTATTATTTTCTTGAAGCAAAAAAATAATGACCCTTTTAAATTTTAATCAAATGACGATGACCCAGGAAGGAGTGAACACAATTGTTATGTTACCTGATTTATAAGTGATATAAGGATGCAAATATGTCTTTTCTTTTATGGTTTAACTTTCTTAATACCATAATTGAAATTTCATTTGATGAGGCTTCTTCAGGAGTTGCATGTAAGTATGTAACCTTCAGTCACGTGCCTTCCATCCGTTGTTCCTAGCTACCAAAGAAGCAGTTGGTCATGTGAAATCTTACTCCATAGCTAGGACCTTGCCACTTATACGAGAAATACAGTTGAGAGCAAGCTTCTTTTTTCTTTTAAATGTGGATCATTTTCTCACTTATTTTAACTTTTACTTCTATGAACTTCGTTACTATAAACAAGATAAAAATTTTGATGTTCAAACTTCATGCTATAGTATGCTTCTCCACCCCTTCATAAAAACAAATGCAAAGTACAATAATATTACTAAACTTTTCAGGATAATTATGTCGTTAAAAACTTAAAACTAAAGTGGCAGTGGAAAAAGGAACAGATCTGAGAGAATCATGCATGGAAGAAAAGTATACGAAGTTTAAAATGTAAATTATAATATACGTAGTAATAAATTGATGATAAGTTTAAAATGTTTTTTTACACATGAAGTATGAACACATGTTTGGTGTAGTAAGTAACTAACACAACGTGTTTAAAATTAATCGGCAAAATAAACTTTTAGGATATGTATAAAGTTTTAAAATAAATTTCAAAACTTAAATAATAAAATTTTATAATTCAATGTTCACCCACTTAATACGTGCTTAGTTTAGATTGGAGTTAATGTGTACTATGATCATTTCGTACATTACGAAGATAATGATCTTACACGGCGTAACGTACTTTATTATTTAGAGTGTTTCAGTATTAGAGCATTTTCATTGGGAGTTTTCCAAAGACTTTTAACCATTTGGAAAAGTCTTTAAAATTACTTTTGTAATTGGAGTGAAAGACTATTAGTACCAATAGGTTTACATAGATAAAGTGGTTTACACAAATATTTTCAAAGCTATTGCCTAACTTGAGCATTAAATGACCTAAGAAAAAAAGTCATTGCAAGACTTTTTAGCATATTTTGGAAAAAAGTTTTTTCCAAAACTTTTTGTGTATAATCATAAATACAATAATCAATGTATTAAATGTATAAAGTCTTTCAAGACTTCATGCAATGTGGAGGCTCTTATATCTTTCGTTTAAATGAGATTGGTTCCTATTTTATGACCTTTTTATACTTTAAATGTTATAACAATTTTTAACTTATAAATAACCGGTTACCCGTGCAACGCACGGGTATTGTTCTTGTATTGATGGTGACTTGTGGTTTAGCGGAAGATTGAAAAGTTTAAAGAAGAAAATGAAATAAATCCCACCAAAAGTCCTAAAAGTTTATAGACCGGGTTATTTCAGTTACACGGGTCTAAATGTATTTTTCTTATTTGGACAAGTGAGAATCAAACTAACCGGTTTAAAAGCTTCTTAGGTGGGGCAACTAATCTTTTAGACGTATGTTTTTTTTAAAAGGTATTTATATGAAGGTCTAAATAACATTTTTTGTAGTAGTGTCTCTCTATATATATCAAATGATTTAGGCTAATTCATATTAGAGTTTTCCCCGTCTCACGAGATCGTAAATCTAGATCTATTATACGTTGCTATGATGGAAGCTTGTTTGAGTATTGTGCAAAGAGTATAGGATTGCACACTGTTATATCTAGTCTTATATTTTCGCCTAAGTCATATCTAAGGGTTAAGAGTCGAGTAGCCTAAGAGCTAAGAATAAAGGTCGGCTGGCAATGTCTAAGCCCAACCCGACTCGTAGGACTTGTAACAGTCGGTTCCCCCGCATCTCTATAAAAGGAGGTGGGGGGGGGGGGGGGGGACGAACCAAACACGTCATTCTTTCAATAACTAATCGAGAATCAGTTACGGTTTACCTTGTGGGCGTCACTTCTACTTTTCTATCGATTTTGTTGGTGTGTGTGACAATCCGTCAATTCATGGTTGATATTTTATTCTCAAGTATTATTTAAAAACATTATTTTAATGTTATATTATGAACTCACTCATTTTGGGAAGAAATTTGGGTTTACGTCTTGAAGTAGCATCGACTACGTCTAAACCGGAGGATTCTACGTTACGTGCTTACGTTTACATACACCATTTTTGGTGACAGTCCGACACTTCAGGAAATAAATTTATCCGTGAATATTATTTTAGAATTTTAAATTTGTGTTGGTCCATAAACTCACAAATTTACGAGAAGAGATTAGGACTTACGTTCATAATTTAACGTCCTTTACAACTAAACCGGAAACTCTAGGTTTACGTATTTACGTTTTTGAACTCCGTTTTTGATGAGACAATTTTTATTAGATTCGTTTTGTGCCGTTGATTCATAATTTATAAAAACATTTTTCGTAAAACGACCCGAGGACACGTAAATCGAGGAAACTAGAATCAAGGAGTACCTGTAAATTAATAGGGATGGGACAAGTTTACACTTGCCCACCCCTATACAAGTGGCATCCAAGAGTACCCAACACACTCTTGATGTGTCAAGTTTACTTAAGTAAACAAGGACACTTGTCCTTGTTTCTTTCCAAACCACTAGCAACACAAAACTAGCCAAGACTAAACCATTATCTCATTTACAACATGCAAACCACACACAAACTCTCTTGGCTCCCTATGAACGTCCACCATGCTCCCAAAACACCCCATTTGATCAAAAATTCAACCATGAATCATGTGTTTAACTTGCACAAGTTGAATACCCTTTGAAGTTATGGAGATTGGAGGTGATTATAACATCCAAAGAGGAGATGTCTTGGTGTCCTAGGGCTGATTTCCCACAAGGATATTATAAAGATTGATGTACTTGAAGATGATATTGGTTTATCACAAGTTTTGCCATCAAAATCCAAGCCTTGTTCCTCAAAAACTCATCTTTTCATCACTAATGGTGGTATAGAGATTGTTTCTTCCTATCCTCTTGTTATTTTGATTATGTAATCTTGTATTTTCTTTATTTATATATATGTATATGATAATGAATGATGATTAAAAATATTATGTGGGGATTTGGTGTTGATAAACATGGTTAAAAAGATGGAAAACCATATGTAAAAAGGTTAAAATCTTTCTTAATAAGTTAGCTGTATAAAAACAGTAACTAACCATATGTTAAACTGATAAAATGGCAAAGTGCAATCAATATACAGTAAGTATTAGGTCTTTTACACATGTGAGAGTTGGCCATGCAATGAAATCATTATAATGAGTGAGATATGATCAAAACAAAATTAGTGTATCAATATGAATAGTCTGTTTTGTGAGGACTGTTAGGGATACTTAGACTTGGATTGAGCAGTAGATAAAACTAAGTTATTTGTAACACATAATATGAAGTTTATGTCATCCAAAAATTAGCTTCTATCTCCTTGTAGAACTCAAGATATGGTAAAAATGATGAAAATGAAACTAAAAATCAGATTTTGTGAAATTAAAGTTTAATAGTATTATAATAGCACTCAAATAAATATAGTATAAAATGTAAATTAAAACCCACTAACTTATATATTACATTTATATAAATATGTAAAATAATAAATAAAAGGGACATTTTATAAAAATGGTAGTTTGATAAGTTTTATAAGTTATAAAACTATAAACATGCTTTTTACGTCTTTTCGGCTAAAACTGATAAATTAACGTTTTTGTCAATTAAAACTTAGACGTTCGGACCCGTCTAATGTAAACTTTTTATAACTCATATACTGATATATGATTACATATTACAAGTAAAAACCGATAAAACGCGAACTTTATAACATACGGACATTAACGGGCCAAGTTAGCCTTATTGGACTATTAATCCAACTAATTTGGCTAAACACTTATAAACTTACTTATTGGGCATAACCCGCTTGGGCCTAACTTGTAAGTATAATACTGATATTAAAAGTGTAAAATGGATAAATATAAGGTAATGGACTTATAATGGCCCTAATGGGCCTTGACAAGTAAAGAAGATGAACTAGTGAAACAAGTATAAAAGTTGTCAACACATAACACTAAAATGAGTAAATGAGAATGTACAATCCCAATTGATCATCATCATACTCATGATATCATCATAGATATACATAGCCATTGTTTTTATGAAGTCATTGGACAAGAGTCTAAGACCGAGTATTATTTGTCTAGGTTTCCGTGATTGAAGCACGTACCGTACATCCGAATTGCCGATAACCCGCCTTTCCCAATCCACGTGAGTTCATAGCCTCGCACTCTTTTAAATGTTTTTATGAAATGTTTTATAAACCCGCGAGGGAGATAACAAGTTAGTTTTGATAAAATAGGACACCATTTGTCCCGATTATTTGTTTATTGATTTAGACCCGAATGATTATATGACCCGATGAATGATTATATGACCCGATAAATGAAATGAAATGGATTATTAAAGTTAGGTTATGTCACTAAAAGTCCCATTAGCATGAATTGTGAACTACCGGGATTTGGTAGACGCTTATGCATATAATAGTACTATTTGGGGACGATCACCCTAGTTCGCGCCTTGACGGTTGATCCCCGTCGTGCCACATTGATTGGTAAGCGAATTTATGTATGAGAAGATTTCCATAGCGTGATTTTTGTGACGACACACTAATTTAGATGGGCAAATGAGTTTCGGGTTAGCTACCCATTGTTTGTTGTAGTAAGGTAACAATGTCATGCAGCTTATAATAATCCAAATAACGAAATACTGCTATACGCACTGAATTACGATATATTGCCTGACTAGCAATACGGGGTCTTATTATTGATATTATGTTCATGTTTTGGTTTTACATAACCATATTCATATAACGGTTTTTATTTAACTCTATACAACGTTATAAAACGTATTGTATGATGTTTTTACGACAATGGTTCGTATAATGATATTGAAGGCAAACGCCTATATTATGATTTTTATAAGGATTTGTATAAAATGACTTTGGCTATTTTATGGCCTATTACAAAGATTTGTACAAAATGATTTTCGGTAATAATTTTATACCGATGTTATATTGATGGATTTAACTAAACTCTATGAATTCACTCGGCGTTTTCGCTGACCTTTTCTTTTAACATGTTTTACCTCAGGTACTTGAAGGTAATTCTCGGGAAGACAACAAGAATTCATGGCCCGCACTTAGATAATAATTTCCATTCAAATGCTTTGTAAAACTTGTATGAAATACTATGACTTGGGACTTATGTAAATTTGATATTTATGAATGGAAATGCTTTATTATTAAACTGCGCGATTTTTAAAGCATTGTCTATGATGTGAGTAATGTGCTATCCCGTAACACCAACGAGTCTTCCGCTGTATTGAATTGTGTATCTTTGGGGGTGTTACAGTTTGGTACCAGAGCTCTCGTTATAGAGAACGAAAGATTTTTAAAACCAAGGTTTTGAATAAAACATTTCAAAATCTTTTAACTATAAACATTTTTCTCAAAATGTCTAAAAATCTTTTGACTATAACGGTGCCGAAGAATTCCCGAGTTACCGACAAGGTCAGACTGAGAAGTGTTATTTTAATATATATATATATATATATATATATATATATATATATATATATATATATATATATATATATATATATATATATATATATATATATATATATATATATATATATATATATATATATATATATATATATATATATATATATATATATATATATATATATATATATATATATATATATATATATATATATATATATATATATATATATATATATATATATATATATATATATATATATATATATATATATATATATATAACTTGGATTATATATATATATATATATATGTTGTAATTTGATTACATGATTGTTTGATGATTATTTTAATACGTATACGAGATATTTATACGACGTAGATTGTCACATGGAACCCTAACTCCCCTAGCGAATCAATCGCATCTATTCCCGTAGGAATACTAGCTATTCTATATCTAAACCAAGTTGTGGATATTTATGATCCGAACAAAATGGTTGATATTCGTAGAAATGTTAATAGTAGTTGATTAAGATCTTGAAAAAGAATTGGCGAGATTAAATTTGATATCGATGACATGACGATCTTTCCTTATAGAGTGGAGTTTGACAAAACGTTACCACCTGGAAAGGTGTCATCTGATTCGTTGTCACCCAATTCTTAAATTTAAATCGAAAGGGTGAATGTTGCACTTGAGGCTGTCATTGGAACCGTTACCCAAAAGCCTCATGCCACTAGTACCTTTTCGAGAAGTCTGATTGAATGTGTGAGTCATTTCATACTAGTGACTCATTTGATAACTATTGTTGTAAGAGTTATAGGATTGGAAATTAAGTGTTGTTCATATCAAACTTTTATTACCCTTTTAAGGTTTATGAATAAGGTTGAAAGTATTGGAGAATGAGGTAGGATATCGAATTGAGTATAAGTTGATTGAAATTTGAATGAAGTAAAATTTAACCCATATGGAATATGAAATTTGATTGTTAAGAGGAAGTCGTTAAGTTCCGTGATTGAATTATAAGGTTTTAAATGAATGTTGGTTCGTGTTAAGGGTTGTGTATAGGCCATTGTCCAATAACGAGAATGCCTAGTGTCCAATAAATAAATTGAAGAAATCTTCTTCTGAATTGAGATCGATGGATCTTTCGGAACATGTGGAACACCTAATGACTCTTGTAGATTAGTATTCATTGTGGTATCTTTTAAAAATCCCTAACTTAACTGAGAAATCAGTTGGTAGGATGAGTTCTTGGAATTGTATGACATAGTGACACGTAATGTGTTACGGTACAATTTTGACTTGTTTGTGATTAATGAAAAGACTACATATGATTGCTAAATTTTACATGTATCGATGTTATCTATCTTTTATTGCTTCATCCTAATGTTCGCATTAGTGATGCAATCATTGAACAAGTACTCATCTCGAATTGAGTTACGTTGTGGATTATTCTCTTTTGAGTGCCATCGAGGTCATGAACCTCATGATTAATTGGCTAAGCTCATTTCTTGATATATTGTAGTTAGTTCTTGGTGAACAATTTTTCATCACTCCTTTGCAGAGCACTCATTGTTTTTATAAGATAAAACGGTATCCTTGAGAAAAATTGAATTTTCATCACCATATGGATTACTTAAAGTGAGACTTATAAATAATCGTTATCAAAATAAAGTTATTTATGAAACACTTTGTAAAACTTAATTGTTTCCATAACAAAGAACATCTTTGTAAATCTATTTTTGATTTATTCAAGAATTAAGCATGAAAATATTTTTATTTTAAACATGATGATAAAATTTTGACGAACTGAGTATTGCATCGTTAATCTTAAAATTGTATATAGTTGCGCGCCTACATACAATTTGGAAGGGACCATGCAAGGCTGATTAGTAGTCACCATAAAATTATTAATTAAGACTAAATTTTCTTTGAATATTGGGAAAGATTGAATTTTTATGAGATCTGCAAGAAATGCAAAATAGGGACATATTGTTAGGAACACCTACATATGTGCCCGTACTATTTATTCTTATGAATCAAATTTAATCATCTGTGGAAATTGTCTTAATTGACAATTGATATCCCCTCTTTGTCCAATTCTCCCCTGGTGAGATTCTTTGGAAAAGTATCTGATTACCGAGTGTTGATACCCGACTGGATGTATCGACGTTCCTATCATTTCTTTTGATTATATTCCATTAGAATGACCTGGGTAACGATCCGAGGAGCTTTCGAATGCGTACTCAAATCATGAAAACATGGGATATATTCCTATTCGTTAATGTTTTCGTCTTTATCTGACTTGAAATTCTCTCGCGTGGATTATGCGTTGACATTACTCTTTTGATGTTAGTTATATCTCCCAATATCCTTGAATTTATGAAGGATTACGAGTTATTATTAGTCTTTTGAGAAATTCACATCTTATCAACGGTGACGAAACTGGAAAGTTGATAATGCCAGTAGAATGGTTTGATTAATAATGACATGACGACATTGTCTTAATTGATGGGAACTCGAGTAGAATTCCCCGAAAAGATGAGATGTTGATTATCAAAAGTGATCTAAATAATTCTTGATGGATGACCATATCCTGCATTTAGACTTGAAATTATACCATGAATGGTTATGAACTAGTCATAGATCTTGTAATCTAGAAAGAATTTAAAGTAAATTTATTAAAAGATGTTTCTATTATCTGAAACTTTAGGAGGTATTTGCTGGTGAATTACCTAGACTTTCGCCATTAAGGCAAGTTGAATTTGGTATTGATTATATTCCCGGTGCTGCACCTGTGGCGTGTGCACCCTACGTCAGCACCATCTGAATTAAAAGAATTATCGTACAACTGAGAGAGTTGTCGGAGAATGCTTTTATTCTACCAAGCTCGTCATCATGAAGAGCTATGGTGTTATCATTCCTTATATTTGTTGATTACCATGAACAAAATAAATTGACGATCAAAATTCATATCCATTACTCAAGATGGAAGATTTGTTCAATCATTTACAAGGTTCTAGCGTATGTTCTAAAATTTGATCCACGACATGGTTATCATCAACTTCGCGTCCGCAAAGAAGATTATCTATTCCAATCGCTACATCCAGAACTTGTAATGAACATTATGAGCTTCACGCGATGTCGTTTGAATTGACTAATACACATGTAGCATCCATAAATTTGGTGAATCACGTGTGTAGACTGTAATTTGATAAATTCATGCTGGTGATCATTAAGGACCATTTGTTTGTTTATAAGAATAAGAATGAGTTAATAATTATTTGTAGAATGCCCTGAGTCAGCCGAGTAGTGAAAACCTGTACCTTTAATATTAAACATGTGAATAAAGGCTTAATCCTTTATAGTATTTGACCATGTGATTAATAAATAATGGAATCTATATTGACTTTTCAAAGATTAGAGCCATTTAAGACTTTGGGTTTTACCAAAAAGAAAGTGCAAATATGTTTTGACAAATATTTTATCAAAAGAATTTTTAAGGAATCATTCCCTTAAACCTAGAACATTTAACTAAACTCCTGTTTAGGGGTAATTGTTTGTGTATACCTCAAGACAACCTAAGAGGGATTAAGGAAACCATTTAAACCAAGACTTGAGATTTGAAACGACAATTTTTGCTTTTCAACTAAGAAAATTTTGACCAAAGTATAAACAAAGATTTTTCGAACATTTACGGATCTTATTAATTATTTTCGACAAATCAACAAAAATCGTGTTAATTAAATTCAAATTTATTTTAAACATTTTTCTATAATTGGACGAACTAAGGAATTTAATATTTTTACGTTTACATTTCATAAAAATTAAATATTTATTATTTAATTACTTTTAATAATTATCGACGCTTTAGACGTCGGGTTGATCAAAACTGATAAAAATGATAGTTGAGACGAAACTAAAACTTAGAAAATATGAAGAAAGAAATTTTGAATGAATACGGTCATGATAATTATTTCATCAGAGAAGGTGAATGTAGATACTGACACATTATGTAGAAATGATAAAGAATCAATTAGGATGTGTTCCTTAATAATGATTGTGCAAAATAAATTGTCGAGCAATTTAAAATATAGCTGATGCTTGTAAAAAGGATAATATAAATAATATGAGGGGTTCGCGACTAATGTGAACCATCAGAATTGAGAAGCCGATGGCGTTAATGCTTTAAAGACCACTTGTGGTTGCCTAAATACCGAGATTCTGAGATTTGGTCATACTCGAATCTCATAAGTATACGTATTCTATTCATGTTATTCCTGATTAAATGTATCTTATCTGAAGAAGTTGTACTGATGGCAAATTATGAAGGCAGACATCGCCTCATACATTAGTAAACCTCTAACTATTGCAAAGGTCATCATCAGAATTTGATTCGATTTGGGTCATCGTCGACAGACTGACCAAATCTGCTAATATCATTCCTGTTAATGATAGATTCTTGATGAAGAAATTGACTCTTTTGTATTTAAAGGAGTTGTGTAAACATAGTGTGCATGTATCGATCATCTCTATCAAGATCCTCGCTTCGCATCGAATTTCTAGAGATTTGCTCAGAAGTCATTGGGAACCAACCTTGATGAGAGTACTGTTTACCACCCCAATCGAAGGGACGAGGTAAAGTAGCGATACAAAACACTAGAAGTGTTGTTTTATGCTTGAATGATTGACCTTTGGTAATGAACCGTATAATCATTTTTCCTTTTGAGAGATTATCATTGATAATTATCGTATTAGGATCGAGATCGAATCTTGTTAGGATCTATATATGAGATCATCTGTAAGCAGGAGTTGGGATGAATATACCCGACATACACCCATTGTGAGTTGGACATGTCTTTTAGGTTTAAGGTTGCCTATGATGCCAAACCTAACCTTACAAAATACCCGACCCGGGAGACCTGAAATGATTGTTGAAATTAGAATCTGATTATTGACTGCCGGTAGTGGGCAGGAGGTTATGTGAATATGAAGTGTAGATCTTGAAGTGCAGGATGGGTAGCGAAGTTATGCCAAAAATTTTCACCATGGAAAAATGAATTGATGATCTAAAAGATCATGGGAATTAAGTCCCCGTTGTATGGGACCATTGAGATAATGTAAAAGATTGGTTTGAAAGGCATATAAGCTGGATCTACCCTAGGACTTCAAGGGCTGCGTGAATTATGTTTCGTATATCGAACTTGATAAAATGTCTATCAAGTGAAAATCTGATTACTTCTTGATGAATTTTGGATCGGCAAAAAGTTGCATTCATCAAAAACCCGTGAACATCATGGATAGAGAAAGTAAGTCAACATTAAGCCTGATCGTATTCCCGTAGTTATGTTTGATGAAACTCGCGTATTGTAATGAATTACATTGTCAGAAAAGACCGAATGTGAAGGAAATACCCACTGGCTTTAACTCTATAATAAGCGAGTAGTAAGATAAATCGATCTTTGAGGGCAAAGATCCTGTTTAGGGGTAAATGCTGTGAGCCTGTGACAATCCGTCAATTTATGGTTGATATTTTATTCTCAAGTATTATTTAAAAACATTATTTTAATGTTATATTATGAACTCACTCATTTTGGGAAGAAATTTGGGTTTACGTCTTGGAGTAGCATCGACTACGTCTAAACCGGAGGATTCTACGTTACGTGCTTACGTTTACATACACCATTTTTGGTGACAGTCCGACACTTCAGGAAATAAATTTATCCGTGAATATTATTTTGGAATTTTAAATTTGTGTTGGTTCATAAACTCACAAATTTACGAGAAGAGATTAGGACTTACGTTCATAATTTAACGTCCTTTACAACTAAACCGGAAACCCTAGGTTTACGTATTTACGTTTTTGAACTCCGTTTTTGATGAGACAATTTTTATTAGATTCGTTTTGTGTCGTTGATTCATAATTTATAGAAACGTTTTTCGTAAAACGACCCAAGGACACGCAAATCGAGGAAACTAGAATCGAGGAGTACCTGTAAATTAATAGGGATGGGACAAGTTTACACTTGCCCACCCCTATACAAGTGGCATCCAAGAGTACACAACACACTCTTGATGTGTCAAGTTTACTTAATTAAACAAGGACACTTGTCCTTGTTTCTTTCCAAACCACTAGCAACACAAAACTAGCCAAGACTAAACCATTATCTCATTTACAATATGAAAACCACACACAAACTCTCTTGGCTCCCTATGAACGTCCACCATGCTCCCAAAACACCCCATTTGATCAAAAATTCAACCATGAATCATGTGTTTAACTTGCACAAGTTGAATACCCTTTGAAGTTATGGAGATTGGAGGTGATTATAACATCCAAAGAGGAGATGTCTTGGTGTCCTAGGGCTGATTTCCCACAATGAGATTATAAAGATTGGTGTACTTGAAGATGATATTGGTTTATCACAAGTTTTGCCATCAAAATCCATGCCTTGTTCATCAAAAGCTCATCTTTTCATCACTAATGGTGGTATAGAGATTGTTTCTTCCTATCCTCTTATTATTTTGATTATGTAATCTTGTAGTTTCTTTATTTATGTATATGTATATGATGATGAATGATTATTAAAAATATTATGTGGGGATTTGGTGTTGATAAACATGGTTAAAAAGATGGAAAACCATATGTAAATAGGTTAAAATCTTGCTTAATAAGTTAGCTGTATAAAAACAGTTACTAACCATATGTTAAACTGATAAAATGGCAAAGTGCAATCAATATACAGTAAGTATTAGGTCTTTTACACATGTGAGAGTTGGCCATGCAATGGAATCATTATAATGAGTGAGATATGATCAAAACAAAATTAATGTATCAATCTGAATAGTCTATTTTGTGAGGACTGTTAGGGATACTTAGACTTGGATTGAGTAGTAGCTAAACTAAGTTATTTGTAACACATAATATGAAGTTTATTTCATCCAAAAATTAGCTTCTATCTTCTTGTAGAACTCAAGATATGGTAAAAATGGTGAAAATGAAACTAAAAATCAGATTTTGTGAAATTAAAGTTTAATAGTATTATAATAGCACTCAAATAAATATAGTATAAAATATAAATTAAAACCCACTAACTTATATATTACATTTATATAAATATGTACAATAATAAATAAAAGGTACATTTTATAAAAATTGTAGTTTGATAAGTTTTATAAGTTATAAAACTATAAACATGCTTTTTACGTCTTTTCGGCTAAAACCGATAAATTAACGTTTTTGTCAATTAAAACTTAGACGTTCGGACCCGTCTAATGTAAACTTTTTATAACTCATATACTGATATATGATTACATATTACAAGTAAAAACCGATAAGACCCGAGCTTTATAACATACGGACATTAACGGGCCAAGTTAGCCTTATTGGACTATTAATCCAACTAATTTGGCTAAACACTTATAAACTTACTTATTGGGCATAACCCGCTTGGGCCTAACTTGTAAGTATAATACTGATATTAAAAGTGTAAAATGGATCAATATAAGTTAAGGGACTTATAATGGGCCTAATGGGCCTTGACAAGTAAAGAAGATGAACTAGTGAAACAAGTATAAAAGTTGTCAACACATAACACTAAAATGAGTAAATGAGAATGTACAATCCCACCTGATCATCATCATACTCATGATATCATCATAGATATACACAACTATTGTTTTTATGAAGTCATTGGACAAGAGTCTAATACCGAGTATTATTTGTCTAGATTTCCGTGATTGAAGCACGTACCGTACATCCGAATTGTCGATAACCCACCTTTCCCAATCCACATGAGTTCATAGCCTCGCACTCTTTTAAATGTTTTCATGAAATGTTTTATAAACCCACGAGGGAGATAACATGTTAGTTTTAATAAAATAGGACACCATTTGTCCCGATTATTTGTTTATTGATTTGGACTCGAATGATTATATGACCCGATGAATGATTATATGACCCGATGAAATGGATTATTTAAGTTAGGTTATGTCACTAAAAGTCCCATTAGCATGAATTGTGAACTACCAGGATTTGGTAAACGCTTATGCATATAATAGTACTATTTGGGGACGATCACCCCAGTTCGCGCCTTGACGGTTGATCCCCGTCGTGCCACATTGATTGGTAAGCGAATTTATGTATGAGAAGATTTCCATAGCGTAATTTTTGTGACGACACGCTAATTTAGATGGGCAAATGAGTTTCGGGTTAGCTACCCGTTGTTTGTTGTAGTAAGGTAACAATGTCATGCGGCTTATAATAATCCAAATTACGAAATACTGCTATACGCACTGAATTACAATATATTGCCTGACTAGCAATACGGGGTCTTATTATTGATATTATGTTCATGTTTTGGTTTTACATAACCATATTCATATAACGGTTTTTATTTAACTCTATACAACGTTATAAAACGTATTGTATGATGTTTTTACGACAATGGTTCGTATAATTATTTTGAAGGCAAACGTCTATATTATGATTTTTATAAGGATTTGTATAAAATGACTTTGGCTATTTTATGGCCTATTACAAAGATTTGTACAAAATGATTTTCGGTAATAATTTTATACCGATGTTATATTGATGGATTTAATTAAACTCTATGAATTCACTCGGCGTTTTCGCTGACCTTTTCTTTTAACATGTTTTATCTCAGGTACTTGAAGGTAATTCTCGGGAAGACAACAAGAATTCATGGCCCGCACTTAGATAATAATTTCCATTCAAATGCTTTGTAAAACTTGTATGAAATACAATGACTTGGGACCTATGTAAATTTGATATTTATGAATGGAAATGCTTTATTATTAAACGACACGATTTTTAAAGCGTTGTCTATGATGTGAGTAATGTGCTATCCCGTAACACCAACGAGTCTTCCGCTGTATTGAATTGTGTATATTTGGGGGTGTTACAGTGTGCATGTTGTTGATCGATATTCCGCATCTAGATAACCAGGATTGTAGGGTTTAAACCCCACAAGTGGTATCAGAGCTTTGGTGTCGAAGAACTTCTGGTTTCTAGGATCGATCATGAGAAGGAGGAGTTGGTGTTCGGGTTATAGAACATCGACGGAGTAGTAGGGGATCGACAGTTTAGGGTTGTTGGTTTTCGGTGCTTGAAGATCGACAAAATAGTGTAGGTGTTCTTTCTTGTTTCTATCGCAGGGATAGGAGAGGAAGAAGACGAAGTTGATTTTCTGTTTTTGGAAAATTCAACCAATTCTTCAAAGGATATACCATATACGTAGGTTAGTGTTTTTGGGCCAAGGAAATTTTGGGCCAACAATAAATTATATTTGCTCATTTTCTATATTGGGCTTATATAATTTTTGTTTAAAACAAAAGGTATACTATTTTGAAGGTTTACACAAGGGGATTTTGTAATTCGTGATCGTGAGTTTTAACGTATCACGAGGTTTAGCGAATTACCAAAGGGACTTTGTTAATTTGTGATTGTGAGGGTTTCACAAGGTTTAGCAAATTAACAAAGGGATAAGGAATGACGGGAGCCAAGTTTGACATCGAGAAATTTGATGGAACTGGTGATTTCAGGTTATGGAGAATCAAGATGTGTGCTTTATTAATCCAGAATGGATGTGAAGCAACTCTGGAGGTTTTACTCGTAAATATGGAAGCTGAAGAGAAATCTAAGCTTGACAAGAAAGCTCACAGTGCCATGATTTTGTGTTTAGGTAACAAGGTCCTAAGAGAGGTTACCGGGGAGACGACTGCAGCGGGGGCTTGGTCAAAGCTTGAGTCTTTGTACATGACAAAGTCATTGGCCAACAAGTTGTACCTGAAGAAGTTGTATACATTCTACATGCCGACTAGACGAAAGATTTCCGAGCATATAGATGAGTTCAACAAAATCGTTCTTGATTTAGCAAATATTGAGTTAAAAATCGAGGACGAAGATCTTGCTTTATTGTTACTCACTTCTTTACCAACATCATACGAACATTTTGTGGATACCTTGCTCTATGGACGGGAAGCTTTGACTTTGGAGGACGTGATGGCCACACTAAATTCAAAGGAAATCAAAGAATGGTCCAAGGCGAAGGGGGATGATGGTGAAGGGTTATACGTGAGGGCAAGAACTGATCGCAAGAATTCGCATCAGTCAAGGGGAAAGTCAAGATCGAAGTCTTGAGGCGGAAGACTCAAATGCTTTATTTGCCAATCTGAGGAGCACTTAAGAAGAGGCTGTCCGAAGAATAATCGCAAGAAGGGAAAAGGTTACGTCAAGAAAGATGATCAACCAAGCTCAAGTGGTTTGATTTATGACGATTCTGAGGTGATGATGGTGATGAGTGCAAAAAGACTGCATGATTGGATCATGGATTCAGGAGGTTCGTATCACATGTCACCCAGGTTAGATGTATTTTTTGATTTTCTAAAATACGATGGGGGCAGCGTACTCTTGGGCGACAACAGGGAGTGCAAGATCAGGGGTATTGGCAAGGTAAAGGTACAACTGAAAGATGGGTCAAGTTTTATGTTACACAATGTCAGGTATATTCTTGAATTGAAAACAAACTTGGTATCGCTGGGAACTCTTGAAAAGAGGGATATACCATAAAATTGCAGTCGGGCAAAATCAAGGTGATTAATGGTTCTACGGTTATTATATCTGAAACACGAAGGGAGAACTGTGTGTACTCTTTGGATGGCCATGCATTGGCCGATGAGCTTAATGCTAGTGTTGAAGAAAAAGACAGTCTTGTGCAGGTTTGACATAAAAGACTGGGACATATCAGTGAGGCGGGGCTACACGTGCTGGAAAAGCAGGGTTTGTTTGGCAAGAAGAGTCTAGGTAAGCTCGATTTTTGTGAGAATTGTGTTCTGGGAAAGTCACATCGAGTCAGTTTCTGTGTAGGAAGGCACACTACTCAGGGAGTGATAGATTATGTTCATTCAGACTTATGGGGTCTGTCTCAGGTGGAATCATTGGGAGGTAAGAGGTATTTCTTATCTATTGTTGATGATTATTCCAGGAGGGTATGTGTTTATGTTCTTAGGTTTAAATACGAAGCATTTGGGAAGTTCAAAGAGTGGAAGCAATTAGTTGAAAATGATATTGGGAGGACGGTTAAGAAGCTTAGGATGGATACTGGTCTTGAGTTCTGTAACCAAGAGTTTAATCGGCTATGCACTGAGAGTGGGATTGTTAGACATTTGACAGTTTCCAGGACGCCACAGCAGAATGGGTTAGCAGAACGGATGAACAGAACTCTCATGGACAAGGTACGCTGTTTATTAATACAGTCTGGATTGGCCAAGACCTTCTGGGCGGAAGCGACATGTACGGCCGCATATCTTATAAATAGGTCACCATCGAAAGCGATTGAGAAGAAGACACCTATAGAGATGTGGTCGGGACATCCTAGTGATTATGGGATGTTGAGGGTTTTTGGCTGTGTCACGTATTCACACGTTAAAGAAGGTAAGCTCGAGCCGAGAGCGGTAAAATGTGTTCTTTTGGGGTATCTAGAAGGTGTGAAGGGGTACAGACTATATAGGCTTGATAATGAATCACCTAAAATAGTCACAAGCAGGAACGTAGTCTTCAATGAAAGTGTCATGTACAAAGACATGTTGAAGGATTCTGGTGCAGGTTAAGATAAGTCTGTTGAGGAATTACAGGTTGAGGTGGAACTACAAAGGTTAAATAATCATACGCTTGAGGAAGACCATCCATGTCAGGAAGATCAAACAAGTCAGGAAGATCAGACAAATCAGGAACACCGAACAGATCAGGAAGATGGCTATGATGTAGATGCAGGGGTTCAAGATATTGATCATCCATCGGATCTCACAGATTATCAATTGGTTCGGGATAGAGAGCCAAGGACAAGAACGAAACCGGCAAGGTTTCAGGATGAGAGTAATATGGTTTCTTACGCGTTTGCTGTAGCAGAGGAAGAAGATACTCATGAACCATTGACATACCAGGAAGCAGTTGCTTGTGAAGACAGTTCTAAGTGGAAAGCTGCTATGAAAGAAGAGATAGATTCTCTGAGGAAAAACAAGTCCTGGGTGTTAGTAGATCATCTAGCTGGGCAAAAGCTGGTGAGTTGCAAATGGTTGTTCAAAATAAAGGAAAGGATTTAAGGTGTTCAAAAGCCTATGTACAAGGCAAGGTTGGTGGCTCGTGGATTCACACAAAGGGCAGGTATAGATTACAATGAAGTATTTTCGCCAGTAGTTCGACACACATCTATTCGGGTTATACTTGCATTGACTGCGTGTAAAGATTATGAGCTGGAGCAGCTCGATGTAAAGACGGCATTTTTACATGGAAATCTTGAAGAAGTGATCTACATGAGGCAGCCATCGGGATTTGAACAAGGTAACAAGGTATGTTTGTTAAAGAAATCTCTTTATGCTTTGAAGCAGTCGCCTAGGCAATGGTACAAGAGGTTCGATGAGTATATGCTGAGCAATGGGTTTAAGCGTAGCAGTTACAATAGCTGTGTATATTACAGGAGTTATGCACCAGGGGAGTATATATATCTATTGTTATATGTAGATGATATGCTGGTTGCTTGTAAAAGTAAGGCTGAGATCGCGGCTACCAAGTATTTGCTTAAAAGGGAGTTCGACATGAAAGAGCTCGGGGAAGCAAAGAAGATTCTTGGTATGAAGATCGTCAGGGATCGGAGTTGCAAGATTCTGAGGGTGCCACAATCCGGGTATGTTTCTAATGTTTTAAACAAGTTTAGAATGGACGATGGGGAGTCAGTTCAGACACCATTGGTTGGGCAATTCAAGTTGTCGTTGAAAGATTGCCCAGTTAGAGATTGTGATGTTGAAAGAATGACTAAGGTACTGTATGCTAATGCGGTTGGGAGCTTAATGTACTTGATGGTGTGCACGAGGCCAGACATATCGTATGCAGTAAGTGTAGTTAGCAGATATTTGGCGAATCCGGGTAAACTCCATTGGGAAGTAGTGAAGTGGATTATGAAATATTGGCAGGGTACTGTAACGTGGGTTTGGTATATGGGACAAATCGTGGCAACCATGTGGACGTAACAGGTTTGTTGATTCAAACTACGCTAAGGATCCAAATAAGGGTAGGTCTCTCACTGGTTACACATTTTTAGTACATGGATGTGTTGTAAGCTGGAATGAAACGCTACAACACGTGGTGGCTCTTTCAAATACATAGGCGGAATATATGTGTGAGAACCCGTACTTTCCCAGCATTATTTTATTCTTTTTACTCGTGTTTCTGAATTTTCAGCGTATTACGTTTTCTTGTATTGCTATATGTAAATCCTGAGATTTTTAAATTATCCTTTTTAAGTATTTTTCTGATCATCGATAAATACTTTGTATGGAATTATAAAATTTTTATTTTATTTTTCCATATTTAAATTTAAATCAAAGTTTTTGATTTAAAATCACCCGCGTGCGTTTTACAACGAGTTTATTCAAATCAATGTACAACGAGAATTTCCTAGTGATCGCGATACCGACGGATGCCCAAAATATTACGTTTATTTATCGATTGTTTCGATAATTAATATTTTCGACGATTTCGTTTTAATTACGTATTAAGTCGTGTTGGGAAATCGTATAATCATTTTTATGATGCATTGTAACTTTTGAAAAGTATTTTTACGAAACCCGAGCCCCGTAAATATTTTCAGTATTTACCAATAACCATTTTCTATCCTTTAAAACTATTAATTGTTTTTAAGTCCACAACTTTCAAAGTTGGCAATATTGGTCCCTCCACTTAACTAGCCATATATAAACCTTTTATTTCCACCAAATTACACACACAATCATTTTAAAAAAAAGTCACCTCCCTCCCCCTCTCTTTCTCTTTTCCGTCACACCACCACCACACAAACACCACCAAAACATCATCATCCACCATGAATTTAGAAAAACAAAGATTAGAGCCATTCTTAAAATCTTCTTGCCATTCTTTTGGTACCAAAATCACCCACATGCATCAAAATTTCAAGAACTTTTGATTTCATGATTGTATGTTGATTTAATCATCTTGCATGTATTATTTTTGGTAAGATTATCATGTTTTGATCCCTGAAAGTCTTGTTTTTAATCTTTGATTTTGTTAGATTTTACATACAAGTGTTTTTAGAAGTGTTTGGTTGATAGGAATGATAGTATAGTGATCCTAGGGGTATGGGAATGATTAGTTTTGAGTGAAAAATGGATTTGATTTGTTTTCTAAATGGCTATTTTGGGACAGCAGGTATTAAACAGAATTTTCGTGGGTTTAAGGTCCGTGAAAGGGTAAGATTAGTTGATATTGTTGTAGAGTTTTCCGATATGGTCGTTTTGGTATAAGATAGAGCTTCTAAGTCATTACGAGTCAAAAGGTATGCTAGTTTTAGTTTTCGTGTACCGGGAGACGCAAGTCGGCACAATCCGAAGTTGTGGCTGATTTTGGGTCGACTCTCGGGGACTTTAGGCTTGGTTAGATAAATGTAACTACTGATTTTCAAAGTTTACAAACTGAGTTTGATGAGTCTAGTAGTGGTTTCAAAAGACGGATTGTCGAGTTTGTACTTTTAAAGTGGTCCAAACGGTTTTACAAAACAAGTGCACAAATCTGTCCCAAATTTGGAGTCGAGTAAAGTGTCGAGCTGATGGATTTTAAAGTGTGAACTTTGGCTCAAATTTTGGTGAGGTCTTATACAGGTTATAAGTGACCTTGACACAAATTTTCATCTAAAACGGACAAGTCTAGATAGGGTAAATCGGTGTGTACATTCGGGGTGTACTTGCTGATTTTTATTTTGGACACTTAGTTCAATGCTTGTGTTGCGTGAGTTTGAGTGTTCGCCATCGGACATGGTGACTTACTCAAGTGCTTAGTCATTTTATAAATTACTTAGCTACTGGTCCAAATAAGGGTTAAGGATAGTTTGACTTGCGTTGGCTTGGCGTCGTATAACGAGTCATTTTCAAGTGTTTAACGAGTAACGTTGGATAAAAGAATTCATTTGGTCCGTGTCAATGGTTTTGAAACATGAATACTTTGAAAACATTTGAGTCATATTATATTTGGTACATATCGATATCCGAGTTCGAGTCTTAACGCGCGCCTTATTTTGATAGGTTGCGGTTTTCGTGTTTCCCCGGGCATCCATATCGTCGGTGATCGTCTACCACTATCGTTTCTACTCAGTTGCTGAGTACCGTGATTGACTTACCTCGTGGCTAAGGTGATTTCATAGCCCCTTTTTACTTGTACATGGTTTCTAAACACGGGGTGAGATTTTACATGGTGGAACACAACCATTTAAAAACTGTATGCTATCCAGAACTTGTATGCTATCCAGATCGTGTAAGATTTTCAGATTTTCGATATTATTATTGCTTTTAGACGTTAGCCTTGAGTTTCATCTCTTTGATCATGAACCGTTAATTTCGAGTACTAAGCGCGAATGTTGTAGGTGGATCCATCGGGATTGACTATCCCCGTCTCAAGTACCTTGACGCACTAATATTTGTTTATACCTGAGTATTTAGGTTGAATACTTACGTAGTTAAGCTTTGGTTAATGAAACTAAACATCAATAATGATAATAGTATCGGACTGTGGTTGACGTATATAACCATTTCCCCTACTACGTGTTTTGAAACAAATGCTTGTGTTCCACATTCTTATTACTAAACCTATGAATTTCACTCAACTTTGTGTTGACGATTTTACATGTTTAATCTTAGGTATTATTACTTAGCTTTGCTTGGATGGGAGCCCGCAGGATATTATCGCAGCTTGGAGATTTCTGTGACGCTTTTGAAAGATTTGTTTTATATAAACTATCAGAAGTTTATTCAATCTTTTGGGCAAATTTATGTTATAAATCGAGACGAAATAATATAATTTTCCGCTTTTAAAACTCTGGGACCTATGTTTAAAAATTCTGACCTTTTATGATGTAATGTACATGTTTTTATTTCGTCAGCTTTGTATGAACTGTAATTCATTGTTTCTTGTACTATGACGTGTTACCCCCTCGTTGCCTAGTTGTTCCATGTCAGATTTTGGGGGTCTCACATTATGGCCCTTACGGAGGCTGTGAAGGAAGCTATTTGGCTAAGAGGACTCTTGGAAGAGTTGGGCGTGAATCTCAACATTGTTGCAGTTAATTATGATAATCAGGCGCGATTCACTTATCGCGGAATCATGTTTTTCATGAAAGCACAAAGCACATAAATGTGCGCATTATCACTTTATCTGAGAAGTCTTAAAAGCGAAGACGATTGAAGTTCTGAAGGTGGGTACTGAACACAATGTTGCGGATGCCTTGACGAAGGTGGTACCTGGACGCAAGTTACAACACTGCTTGGAGTTGCTGAGTGTTGGGATAGGCTAATATAAGCTTAAGGTGGAAATTGTTATATCTAGTCTTATATTTTCGCCTAAGTCATGTCTAGGGTTAAGAGTCGAGTAGCCTAAGAGCTAAGAATAAAGGTCGGTTGGCAATGTCTAAGCCCAACCCGACCCGTAGGACTTGTAATAGTCGGTTCCCCTCATCTCTATAAAAGGAGGTGAGAGGGAACGAACCAAACACGTCATTCTTTCAATAACTAATCGAGAATCGGTTAGGGTTTACCTTGTGGGCGTCGCTTCTACTTTTTTATCGATTCTGTTGGTGTGCATGTTCTTGATCGATATTCCGCATCTAGATAACCAGGATTGTAGGGATTAAACCCCACACACGATACGACATACCGAACATGGTAATGCTGTAAAAAAACTATATGTCGTATTGATAATATAAATGTGTTTTGCTAACAGCAGCCCTATGGGTTTTTCTTAAGGTTACTATAATTAAAATTAAACATTTAATTAATATAAAACTTCCATGTTTAGATAATTTAATTGATAATTCAACATTTAATTATGATAAATCATTCTATGTTTAACTACACATTCTATAATTATAATATTTAAATACATATAAATATGGAAATAATCAGTTCATTTAATGCAATTTTATACAAATGGTAGCCTTAAGAAAAACTCATAGGGCTGCTGTGAATCGACTTAATTGCAGTTTCCTTTTGAGTGGTTTAGGAATCGGAACTGATCAATCAATTAGCCAGGTTACAGTGTTTATCACTTTTGATTACCCAAAAAGTGTGTAGTGAAGCTATGTTTCACGGAGACAGATACGGAAACGGGGACGGGAACGGGGACGGGTACTTAGAAACGTCAATGTCCCAAAATGCATTAAACGGGTACGGCTTAAAACTTTTTTGTATTTTATATATATTTATTAATAAATTAAATAAACATGAATATTTAACCGATAAAGCAAAAAAAAATACTAATAGTGAGACATAACATATACTTAACATTAAACAAATACTAATAGTCAATTTTTAGAGGGTTTTTAGAAGATATGGTGACCTACCATATGTATATACAATATAAATTGACAAAAAAATGTTTCATGGCCCAAAAACTAGCCCAGAAACGTATAAAAAGCCCAAGAAACGTATAAAAAGCCCAAGAAACGTTTCCCTTCGCGTTTCTGCTAGAGCCTCGGCGTTTCGATCTTCATGAAACGTTTCTCTTTTTGGGGAAACGTTTCCGCCGCGTTTCCGGGCGTTTCGTTTCCGAAACGTTTCCGGGACGGGCACGGCACCCGAGGGGAGTTTCCGTGCAACATAGTAGTAAAGTGTATGTTTTGGTTTCCAGTAGTAAATGCCTCTATAAATTATCAAGGAAGGTAAAAAAGGATAAGCCGATTCGATCAATCCCCTCTATAAAGCTCTTAGGTTTTATATTTGTTGTAAGCCTTTTATCTCTCTATATCTCGTATTTTCAGAAACAATGGCAACCGTCATAAAAAGGTCAAGTTCTTCCTTGTTTGTTTTATTTTCTTATTCTAATACTGTACGTGTATCGTGAATTTCCTGATGCCTTGTCTGATTTCGATTAAATTATCTTACTATCAGAAAGAATCATGTCAACTTAATCATTAATATAAACTTGTTTAACTTGATATACGTGAATAATGATAATATCATCCGTATTTAAATTTACAGTGATGAGTAAGAACATTTTCCAGTGTCATCCCACTACAAGAAAAACCACCTATAGTGACAGAACCGAATTCGTCACTGACAATATAAAAACTTGATATAAGTACTGAGTTAACGAATACAGAATACAGACTCTTCCCACCTACTGGTTTAACGACTTTACAAGACAGGAGTCCAATTCAATGGATGTGATCAAACCGGAGCACATGATATAGGTAAATTAAGTACTGAGTTATATTCTGTTACGATCCCAAATCGTCCAAGTATGGGATTGGTTGATGGTTTATAATGTCTAGGTGTTCTCTCCTCAAACAAGCTAGCTTTTTTAGTGAGTTCTACATTATCATAACAAAGCCAAAGAGATTTAAAAACATCATACGTTATACCTGCGCAGAAGAACGAGCTGAACCATGGTAACCCGCATTAATAATCAGTATAGTAACCATGTCCAGGCAAAGGCGAAGTCGAAGGCGAATGGTTCAGCGATAACAACTCCACAAATGAAGTGACACCAGCAGGAATCAAAGACCCCTGTACAGGCGGTGGCGGTAGTGGTTTAACATGCGCCTCAAAGATATGGTTCTGTGGTAGGTGTGGCGGTAGAGGTGGCGGAGGCAAAATGGGAACAAGAGGTTGTTGACTAAAGTATGAAAGTGATGAGTGACTTCACATTGCAGATGATACATACCGTAAAGGGTGAAAGTGATGGTTTTCTTTACAATATACGACTCTGTGGCGTATGCCGTGTGTAGCAGATAGTTAAGGTTACTTTAGACAAGCAAAACTGATTAAAGACTTCACAGTATACTAAAAGCTCAAGTAAAAAATTTGCAAGATAACCTGGAGAAAGTAATTAGTTAAACATAATAAGTTTTTTGGTAAAGTTAAACATAAAAGTTGTTTCATCATAAGCAGAAATAATATAGCCTTTATGGTTCTTTCTTCCTCTAGTTCATCTAGCCATCAAGCTGATCCAATTATATATGAAAAATGATTATCCACGTCTTAGTTCATGGACCTTGCTAATGAACTCATGTCCGCCGCCCAACTCATACAGCGCATTACTGTTATGAATCATACATGCGTTACTACAACTACTACTACTACGACTAATGACTGACCCATGGTGAATTATTTTTACCAAATTTATATGCAGAGAGTCTTTTTGGCGTGAACCATTGGTTAAAGTTAAACCCCTGAACCACATACATACCATTTGCCAATTTACCTATTTCAGCCCTTCTAGCGCTCTTTCTTACCTTTTTATTTTCTTTCCTATTTGTCATTATTGTTGATAAACTAATGTTTCAGGGCGTTTTTGAAGCTTACTTAACTTATTCTAGGGCAATAAACTTATAAGCTTTATTTTTAGAGTTTATACACTTAAATAAACCTTGATATGAAACTTATAAGGACAGGATATTTGAGCTTATTATCAGATAGGAGTTGCTTATTTGTGGGTGTTTGCTTAAACTTGGGGCTTGTGAGATTATCTGATTTCGGCCAAGCTTAGGGGGTGTTTGTTCGGCCTATATGTGGGCTTGTGAGCTTATTTGAGTTCGGATTATATTTCATAAGCCCCGATTTTTCAGCTTATTTTAAGAGTTACTGGCTTATATAAATTTATTACGATAAACTTATAAAAGATAAACTTATATAAGCCCACAACTCTCAAAACAAGCTGGAAAATTGGGGCTTATGAAATACAAGCCAACTCAAATAAAGTAATAAACTGATAAGCCCACATATAAGCCGATAAGCCTACCAAGGAATACATAACGTGAATCCAATAAGCCTATCAAATAAGCCAATAAGCCAATCAAATAAGCTCATCAATTAATCAGCTTAACATAACAATTAAATCAACGACTAAATTAGCAGAAATTATAACAACCAAATCAACAACTAGTCTAGCAGAAAATTTGTTACCGGAGAAGAAGGTGGTGAGCGGTGGTGTTACGGTGGTTATCCGTTCCGTATTTAACGGTGTGATGGTTGTACGATGGATGACATCTTTTTAGATCTGCTAATCGTGTGAAGAATAAAACAGTTTGAGAAGATGAATATGGATAAGATCGGGTGGTATTTAGATTGGGCTTACTTTTACGGCCCAAGTTAAAAAGAACACAATTTAGATTGGACTTCACTACAAGCATATTTTTACCTTATATAGCTAGTCATTTCTTTTTGTCAGCGACAACTAAGATAATAAAAACTATATTTCAATCTTTATTTAAGTTTATTTTTTGTTTCAAAAAGTAAAAAAATGTGGTTTATTTTTTATCTTTTTTTTACATATCAAATTTTATTAAGTATATATGTAAATGTATTTATTTTTTTATCATTTTATTGAATTAGCAAAAATAATGACCAAAATTTCGTCACTAATGGTTTAATGACCAAATTTTCGTCACTGCTTTTAAATAGAAATACCAAAACTGTAATTTAGTGACTAGATAGTGACCACTTATAAGTTTCGTCATTGACTTTGTACTAGTGACGAAAAACAATGACCATAAAATTATATCGTCACTGATTAGTGACGAAATAAAAAAGTGGTCACTCAATTTTGGTCACTAAAACCCTTTTTTGTTGTAGTGTCCCTTAAATTTAGAGAGAAATTACAGTTACGTGTACAATTTCATGTACTCATTTGCATATAACAGTAATTTGTTCTTTTGTTTGGTATATTTTTAATCTCGTGCATATAGTATTAAATAAATATTCATGACGTAATATCTAGCTATATATATAGGTTAGCAGGCAAGGTTGCGTTAATAACTGGAGCAGCAAGCGGTCTTGGAGAGTGTACTGCGAAGCTTTTTGCTAATCATGGAGCAAAAATTATCGTCGCAGACATCCAAGACCAACTTGGACGAGGTGTTTGTGATGTGATAGGCTTGTCAAACTCCAAATATGTCCATTGTGATGTGAGCAAAGAAGAAGATGTTAAGAACGCTGTAGATGTTGCTGTTTCTACTTACGGAAAACTCGACATACTTTTTAATAATGCGGGGATATTGGATCCTTACAAGTCGAACGTTGTGGACATTGAAAAAAGTGACTTTGAGCGTTTACTTAGCATTAACCTCACAGGTGTCTTTCTTGGCATGAAACATGCTGCTAGGGTTATGGTTCGACGACAATCTGGCTCAATAATATCAACTTCTAGCATTGCTTCACAACTTAGTGGTATGTCCTCACATGCTTACTCGGCTTCAAAATATGCCGTAGTTGGTCTAACCAAGAACATGGCAGTAGAGCTTGGACAATTTGGTATTCGAGTCAATTGTGTATCACCTAGCGGAATGTTTACTCCAATGATCAAACATAACATTGATGTTACGCAGGAGGATTTTGAGAAGACATTTAATTCGACTGGTATCCTTAAGGGTATCACGTTAAAAGCAGACGATGTTGCAGATTCTGCTCTTTTTCTAGTTAGCGATGATGCTAAGTACATTACTGGACAAAATTTGGTTGTTGATGGTGGCTACACTATTGCTTCTCCACTCAACATGTTTACACGTTAATCAGAGCAATCTTATGTTAAGACTTAAGATGTGCGATTGAACCTGTAATGTAATTGAAATACTGCTATGTCGTGAATAAAACTGGAAAAGTTTTCATATGAAATTGGGGGAGCGTCTAGAACACAATTATACAACTAAAATAACAAATCAATATTATTTGATAAAATCTCATTTGGACCTAAAAGTTATGTCTTAACATGTCTCTTATATATCTTTGATTCAGGTTACCATTAACATACAATATAAGCAGTCTTAAACCTCGGATAAACGTGCGTCGTAAGGTTTAAAACTTTTCAAATATTTTTGTTTAGAAACTAAAAAGAAAGAAAAAAGATTATCATCAATGCTCATTATTAACTTACTGTTCATCATCATTGACAGAAGCTTCAAAAAAGTTTCACAAAGAAGTACTAATGTTGCATACCATAGATGAATTAGCTTAGTATGCTGTTAAAAAAAAGATAAAGCTTAATAACAAAGTTTTAAGTTATTGCAAACATCTTCACTAAACTTTTCGTCAACCTCTTGATTTATGCATTTCATCAAACGCCCGATAATTGTTTTAACACACACTTGATTTGTTAAATACAGTAAAACTTTTCGAAAAATCACTAACAGTTATTCTTTTACATTTTTTTTTTTACTTTAAATACTTTATCTTAATAATGTTAACTACTTGTGTTATATGTGATCTTATACTCGTGATTTTTAATATGTTAAAGTGTTGGGGACAAGTGCCCTCCCTACCTCGCAAGTAGCTCCGGCCCTGGATATGAGGGAAATTTCGTTTTTTTGATAACCACAATATCAGAGGATGTGGCAAGGTGGAAGACACGTCTCAGTCTGTGTGGTTTTTAGACCTTTTAGCCTAAAATAACTTATTAAATGATTCGAAAGCTTATAATTAATATTTCTACAACCATGGCTACTGTGTGGCTTTGTTGAAAATTGTCATCTCAAGTTCAAAAAAAGAAAAAGTTCATATCATGCAAACCAACTTCCCTTTCTATAAATTAAATGTCCATTATCATAACTTGATGTACCATCACCAATTAAACACATTAAAGTTTAATCTTTTCTAGTAATGGCTTCAATGCATTCTTTTTCTTCCCCATTTTTAATATCAGATAGTTCATTAGCTAACAAAAATATTTTATTTAACCGAAATACCCAAAGAAATATTGTTGCTTGTGAAAAGCGGGTATATTCATCACCACGTTCTGACCATTCGGATGTTGCTACTGTGACACCTATTATTAGAAGATCAGCAAGTTATCCACCTTCATTATGGCCATACGAACGTATTCAAGCGATCACTAGCAAATATACAGTATGCGATTTTAATCTTCTGTTTTAATTATGAAGTGAAAATTTAATACATGGTTTCTTAAGGCCTAGTTAACGTTACATTTTTTGTATGTGTAGGGAGAAAAGTACGCGGCAAGATTGGAAACTCTGAAAGAAGAAGTGAAGAACTTGATTTACAAAGAGGATGAAATGGCAGAAAATCCATTAAGTATACTCAATTTGGTTGATGATTTACAAAGACTTGGCATATGGTATCATTTTGTGGATGATATAAGCAATCTTTTAGACAACATTTACATTAAGTACTATACAAGTCCCGAAAAATGGAACACATTGGATTTAAACCTTAAAGCTCTTGGATTTAGACTCTTGAGACACAATGGATATCATATTACTCAAGGTTTGAAGTACATTAAGGATGTGTTTTATATCGATGTTTTGATTCATAATCTTGAATAATCTAACATTGTTGTATTTGAATGTTTTTTGTAGACATATTTGAGGACATTAAGGACGAAGCAGGCAATTTCAAGGGACACTTGATTGAAGATACTCTTGGTATGCTAAACTTGTATGAGGCTTCTTATCATTCATTTGAGGACGAGAATATGGATGAAGCTAGAGATTTCACAACAAAATATTTACAAGGAAGTTTAGGGAAGATCAGTGATCAATATTTGTTGTTGTTAACAAATCGTGCGCTGGAAATGCCGCTTCATTGGAGGATTGCACGAGTGGAGTCAAAGTGGTTTATTGAAGCATATGAGAAAAGAAGTGGAATGGACCCCACGGTGCTCGATCTTGCCAAGTTGGACTTTAACATGGTGCAGGCAGTTCACCAAGAAGATCTCAAACACGCATCAAGGTATAAGTATTATGTTTCCTTTTCTGTTTCCTTATTATCAACTTGATTGGATTGCATTTTATGTTCTCTAATTACGTTTCTATGAAGAATAGATGGTGGAGAACAACAAAATGGGATGAAAAGTTGAGCTTTGCTCGAGACCGTGTGGTGGAGAATTATATGTGGACAATTGGCAATAGCTACCGACCACAATTTACACTTCTGAGGAGAATTCTAACAAAGGTTTTCGCTATAATTACCACTGTCGATGATATATATGATGTGCATGGTACTTTGGACGAGCTTGAAATATTTACGGATGCTATTTCCAGGTTACTTATTATATATACAATCATTAAGAAAAATATATTACACATCTATTTACTAGTACTTGCACTATTTTCATAAGATGTTAAAAATATATATAACATACAGGTGGAATATCTATGCGATTGAAGAACTCCCGGATTATATGAAAATCGGTTTTCTTGGATTTTACAATTCGGTAAATGATATGGCATATACCACATTGACAGACTCAGGAATCTTCATCCTTCCATACTTACAGAAAGCAGTAAAGTTTAATTATATTTATTGAAATTAAGATTTGGTTCCCCCATATGATACATTACAGTTTTGAATTGGTTATATTGCAGTGGGAAGATTTATGTAAGGCATACCTAGTAGAAGCAAGGTGGTACCATACGAAATATATGCCAACATTCGAGGAGTACTTCAACGTTGCCGAAGTATCTATATCGGTACCATTAATGCTCACGCATATAAGTTTTGTAATGAATGTTTGTTCAACGGAAGAAGTTATCGAAAGCATGGATAAAATTGAAAAATTAATCCATTATTCATCCCTAATCTTGCGACTTGCTGACGACTTGGGAACATCCTCGGTAACTATTACTATTACCATTTTGTTGGTGTTTATGCTTACTAGCATCACATATTTAGTTTTTTGTTACTTAATCATATTTCATATACGAAAAGATATGGAATAGTAAAAGTAATTAATTGAACTTAACTATTACATGCGTTTTTTAAGGACGAAATGGCAAGAGGAGATACTCCAAAATCAATCCAAGTCTACATGCATGAGACTGGTGCAAGTGAAGAGGAAGCTAGAGCGCACGTGAGGTCGTTAATCATCAAGGTATGGCAGAAGCTTAACAAAGAACGAGCAGGGATTAAGACCGCATACTTGAAAGAGTTCGGCGAGTGTGCAGCAAACTTTGGGAGGATGGCACAGTTCATGTACCAGGTTGCGGATGGGCATGGTCATAATATAGATGTTACGGAAGCATATGTACTATCATTGGTGGTCAATCCAATCCAAGGGGTGTAGTAACTCTGTAATATTTGCATCTTGTGTTGAATGGGGACATTATGTATCTGCAAAATAATTCAATTATGTAATATCTATTACTGTATTTGTCCATATATCGCACCACATGTCTAAATTACAATATTTGCATCGAGTTCTTTACAATTTTTAAAAACTTTATTTGGTCATCCAATCTGTCCATAAGTCTTCAGTGTTGATCCATATATCCCACCACATTTCTAAATACAACTCAGATTAAGAAATTTCGGTAAATGACAATCCCCATATGTTATAAATGAGAAATAGAAAGTAATTTTTAAAAAGAAGCTCTTTTATGTTCTAAAGCTCATCTTTAAAGAAAATGATGTACCGAAAAACAAGAATAAATTAATTGAATCTGTTGATTATAAAAAATGTCAGACACAATTCTACCAATTATCGTTGATTCAAAAAGAATACTGATAATCAAGTAAACTCCAACAATTGGTAGTTCAACGAATACCTGATTATTTGGATGAAATCGAACAATAAACCCTAACTTAGATTTAAGTTGATTAACAAAAGATTAAAAGTGTAATTTTTATTTATAACTCAAAACTGAATACAATAAACCCCAAGCCTTATTTTTATATGATAAACTTAACTTGGAGTATAATTTAACAAATTATTCTAGAAAACTAAAATAAGAAAAGTAAATAAAGTGTATACATAAAAATAATATCCAGCAGATATAAAAATAATTCTCATGCATTATTTAAAAAAACTAAATAAAAGACATAAATCACTAGACAAATAATACTCTTGCATCAGAAAACTTAAGCAATTATTTATAGTATTGGAATATAACACCATTTTTAACGGGTGGTAACTTCTTAAGAAAAGTATTTTAGAGAAGAGATTTCTTCATAAAAATAGTATTTTTCATTAATAAAAACATTCGGTATATATAACTGAATAATCCTAATTTTTTGGGCTCAAGCTAAACCAAACACGAATACATTCCTACTATGACTCAAACATTCACACTTTTCTAATACGACTCAATGAATTACTTAATTCAAGATAGATTTTACATGACATGATTTTTATGCTTTAGATACTCTTGGCCCGTCCGTGTTCCAGCTCCTGCAACGTGGTCATATCATTCTCCTCTTTTTCAAAATTCACCTTGTTCTCAAGGCGGTAAGATGGATAAACAGATTGAAACTAACCACTCCCACTTAGTCTCCTCTGATGAACTTTCATTCCGCAACACCAAAACTTGGCAAGCGGGTATGCCATTTCGCAAATCACACGAGTAGCACAAACGGGTAGAAACGTTCTGAAGGATTGCCTTTATTCTTCTTGTTGAATTTTGAAAAATAATTTATTGTCTTATTTATCAAAGTTTACATCCCTTATTTATTAGCAAAGGACCGCCTCATCTAAGGTTTGTTTAGCAAAGGATCTCAAATTTTGTTCAGCAAAGGAACTCCCTGTAGTTTTGGATGAGATTTTGATAGTCATCAGAGCCTAAAAAGTATCATGAAAGAAAAAAAATGAGCTTAAGACTATAATAGCACAAAAACGAAGTATAAGTTTACAAAAAAGAAATGCGTAGCAATATGATGCATTTATAGGTGATTAGCCTTATTTTAAATGAGAACAAATGGGTCATTATATGCAAGGGTGTGAAGGAGTCGAGTTGACCCGAGGACTGCGAAGCTCGAGCTTGACTCGAATACAAAAATTCGAGTTTGAAACTCCATTCGAGCTCCTCTAGTCTGTATCATTAAAGTTGAGTTATAAAAGTTTATACTCGAAGCATTGTGTTCTTAATTCATAGTTAAAAAGTGGGAAACTTCTTAAACAGTGAACCTCAAATTTATAATAAACTCGTGTTTGTATTTTAAAAACACACAATACTTATTTAGTGGTAAACTTCTTAAACAGTGGCCCTCAAGTTTGTACTTTCCCATAGTTAACAAACCAGACCTTGTATTCTATCTTTTTAAAAATGAGAAAACATGTATAAAAAGGTATATTATATGAGATTTATATCTTGATAACCAAATGCTATAATTTTAATTCCCATGTAATTAATGCAAATATACAATGTCATCTCATGTAAACCCTTCATTCCTTCTCTTTATAAATGTCCATTATCATAACTCTAAGCACCATCATCAGTTAAACACATTAAAGATTTATCTTTTCGAGTAATGGCTTCAATGTGTTCATTTGCTTCCCCATTTTTAGTATCAAGTAGTTCATTAGTTGTGAGTTGTAAATTTCCGTTCTAAAAAAAGTAGTTCATTAGTTAGAAAAATTATTTTTCCTAACCAAAATACTAAAAGAAATGTTGCTTGTGAAAAGCGAGTGTTTTCATCACCACATTCTGAACATACGGATGTTGCTACTGTGACACCTATTATCAGAAGATCAGCAAGTTATCCACCTTCATTGTGGCCATACGAACGTATTCAAGCGATCACTAGCAAATATACAGTATGCGAGTTTAATATTCTCTTTTAATTATGTAGTGAAAATTTTACACATGCCTCTTAAAACCTAATTACCCTAACATTGTTTTGTATGTGTAGGGAGATAAGTACGCGGAAAGATTGGAAACTCTAAAACAAGAAGTGAGAAACATGATTTACAAAGAGAATGAAAAGGCGGATAATCCGTTAAGTACACTCACTTTGGTTGATGATTTACAAAGACTTGGCATATCGTATCGTTATGTGGATGATATAAGCAATGTTTTAGACAATATTTACATCAAGTACTATGCAAGTCCTGAAAAATGGAACACATTGGATTTAAATCTTAAAGCTCTTTGTTTTAGACGCTTGAGAAATCTTAAAGCTCTTGGTTTGGTCAAAGCTTGAGTCTTTGTACATGACAAAGTCATTGGCCAACAAGTTGTACATGAAGAAGAAGTTGTATACATTCTACATGCCGACTGGACGAAAGATCTCCGATCATATAGATGAGTTCAACAAAATCGTTCTTGATTTAGCAAATACTGAGTTAAAAATCAAGGACGAAGATCTTGCTTTATTGTTACTCACTTCTTTACCAACATCATACGAACACTTTGTGGATACCTTGATCTATGGACGGAAAGCTTTGACTTTGGAGGATGTGATGGCCAAACTAAATTCAAAGGAAATCAAAGAATGGTACAAGGCGAAGTGGGATGATGGTGAAGGGTTATACGTGAGGGGAAGAACTGATCGCAAGAATTCGCATCAGTCAAGGGGAAAGTCAAGATCGAAGTCTCGAGGTGGAAGACTCAAATGCTTTATTTGCCAATCTGAGGAGTACTTAAGAAGAGACTGTTCGAAGAATAATCGCAAGAAGGCAAAAGGTTACGTCAAGAAAGATGATCAACCAAGCTCAAGTGGTTCGATTTATGACGATTCTGAGGTGATGATGGTGATGAGTGCAGAAAGACTGCAAGATTGGATCATGGATTCAGGAGGTTCATATTACATGTCACCCAGGTTAGATGTATTTTTTGATTTTCAGAAATGCGATGGGGGCAGCGTACTCTTGGGCGACAACAGGGAGTGCAAGATCAAGGGTATTGGCAAGGTAAAGGTACAACTGAAAGACCGGTCAAGTTTTATGTTACACAATGTCAGGTATATTCCTGAACTGAAAAGAAACTTGATATCGTTGGGAACTCTTGAAAAGAGGGATATACCGTAAAATTGCAGTCGGGCAAAATCAAGGTGATTAATGGTTCTACGGTTATTATATCTGAAACACGAAGAGAGAACTGTGTGTACTCTTTGGATGGCCATGCATTGGCCGGTGAGCTTAATGCTAGTGTTGAAGAAAAAGACAGTCTTGTGCAGGTTTTGACATAAAAGACTGGGACATATCAGTGAGGCGGGGCTGCACGTGCTGGAAAAGCAGGGTTTGTTTGGAAGAAGAGTTTAGGTAAGCTCGATTTTGTGAGAATTGTGTTCTGGGAAAGTCACATTAAGTCAGTTTCAGTGTAGGAAGGCACACTACTCAGGGAGTGATAGATTATGTTCATTCAGACTTATGGGGTTTGTCTCAGGTGGAATCATTGGGAGGTAAGAGGTATTTCTTATCTATTGTTGATGATTATTCCAGGAGCGTATGTGTTTATGTTCTTAGGTTCAAATACGAAGCATTTGGGAAGTTCAAAGAGTGGAAGCAATTAGTAGAAAATCATATTGGGAGGACGGTTAAAAAGCTTAGGACGGATACTGGTCTTGAGTTCTGTAACCGGGAGTTTAATCGGCTATGCACTGAGAGTGGGATTGCTAGACATTTGACAGTTGCCAGGATGCCGCAACAGAATGGGTTAGCAGAACGGATAAACAGAACTCTCATGGACATGGTACGCTGTTTATTAATACAGTTTGGATTGCCCAAGACCTTCTGGGCGGAAGCGACATGTACGAACGCTTATCTTATAAATAGGTCACCATTAACAGCGATTGAGAAGAAGACACCTATAGAGATGTGGTCGGGACATCCTAGTGATTATGGGATGTTGAGGGTTTTCGGCTGTGTCGCGTATTCACACATTAAAGAAGGTAAGCTCGATCCGTGAGCGGTAAAATGCGTTCTTTTGGGGTATCCTGAAGGTGTGAAGGGGTACAGACTATATAGGCTTGATAATGAATCACCTAAAATAGTCACAAGAAGGAACGTAGTCTTCAATGAAAGTGTCATGTACAAAGACACGTTGAAGGATTCTGGTGCAGGTAAAGATAAGTCTGTTGAGGAATTATAGGTTGAGGTGGAACTACAAAGGTTAAATAATCATACGCTTGAGGAAGACCATCCAAGTCAGGAAGATCAAACAGGTCAGGAAGATCAGACAAATCAGGAAGACCGGACAGATCAGGAAGATGGCTATGATGTAGATGCAGGGGTTCAAGATATTGATCATCCATCGGATCTCACAGATTATCAATTGGTTCGGGATAGAGAGCCAAGGACAAGAACGAAACCGGCAAGCTTTCAGGATGAGAGTAATATGGTTTCTTACGTGTTTGCTGTAGCAGAGGAAGAAGATACTCATGAACCATTGACATACCAGGAAGCAGTTGCTTGTGAAGACAGTTCTAAGTGGAAAGCTTCTATGAAAGAAGAGATGGATTCTCTGAGGAAAAACAAGACCTAGGTGTTAGTAGATCATCCAGCTGGGCAAAAGCTGGTGAGTTGCAAATGGTTGTTCAAAATAAAGGAAAGGATTGAAGGTGTTCAAAAGCCTAGGTACAAGGCAAGGTTGGTGGCTCGTGGATTCACACAAAGGACAGGTATAGATTACAATGAAGTATTTTTACCGGTAGTTCGACACACATCTATTCGGGTTATACTTGCATTGACTGCGTGCAAAGATTACGATCTGGAGCAGCTCGATGTAAAGACGGCATTTTTATATGGAAATCTTGAAGAAGTGATCTACATGAGGCAGCCACCGGGATTTGAACAAGGTACCAAGGTATGTTTGTTAAAGAAATCTCTTTATGCTTTGAAGCAGTCGCCTAGGCAATGGTACAAGAGGTTCGATGAGTATATGCTGAGCAATGGGTTTAAATGTAGCAGTTACGAAAGCTGTGTATATTAGAGGAGTTATGCACCAGGGGAGTATATCTATCTATTGTTATATGTAGATGATATGCTGGTTGCTTGTAAAAGCAAGGCTGAGATCGCGGCTACCAAATCTTTGCTTAAAAGGGATTTCGACATGAAAGAGCTCGGGGAAGCAAAGAAGATTCTTGGTATGGAGATCGTCAGGGATCGGAGTTGCAAGATTCTGAGGGTGTCACAATCCGGGTACGTTTCTAAAGTTTTAAACAGGTTTAGAATGGACGATGGGGAGTCAGTTCAGACACCATTGGATGGGCAATTCAAGTTGTCGTTGAAAGATTGCCCAGTTAGGGATTGTGATGTTGAAGGAATGAGTAAGGTGCCGCATGCTAATGCGGTTGGGAACTTAATGTACTTGATGGTATGCACGAGGCCAGACATATCGTATGCAGTAAGTGTAGTTAGCAGATATTTGGCGAATCCGGGTAAACTCCATTGGGAAGCAGTGAAGTGGATTATGAAATATTTGCAGGGTACTGTAACGTGGGTTTGGTATATGGGACAAATCGTGGCAACCATGTGGACGTAACGGGTTTTGTTGATTCAGACTACGCTAAGGATCCATATAAGGGTAGGTCTCTCACTAGTTACGCATTTTTAGTACATGGATGTGTTGTAAGCTGAAAGGTAACGCTACAACACGTGGTGGCTCTTTCAACTACATAGGCGGAATATATGGCCCTTACGGAGGCTGTGAAGGAAGCTATTTGGCTAAGAGGACTCTTGAAAGAGTTGGGCGTGAATCTCAACACTGTTGCAGTTAATTGTGATAATCAGGGCGCGATTCACTTATCGCGGAATCATGTTTTTCATGAAAGGACAAAGCACATAAATGTGCACGTTATCACTTTATCAGAGAAATCTTAAAAGCGAAGACGGTTGAAGTTCTGAAGGTGGGTACTGAACACAATGCTGCGGATGCCTTGACGAAGGTGGTACCTGGACGCAAGTTACAACACTGCTTGGAGTTGCTGAGTGTTAGGATAGGCTAATATAAGCCTAAGGTGGAAATTGTTATATCTAGTCTTATATTTCCGCCTAAGTCATGTATAGGGTTAAGAGTCGAGTAGCCTAAGAGCTAAGAATAAAGGTCGGTTGGCAATGTCTAAGCCCAACCTGACTCGTAGGACTTGTAATAGTCGGTTCCTCTCATCTCTATAAAAGGAGGTGAGGGGGAACGAATCAAACACGTCATTCTTTCAATAACTAATCGAGAATCGGTTAGGGTTTACCTTGTCGGCGTCGCTTCTACTTTTCTATCGATTCTGTTGGTGTGCATGTTCTTGATCGATATTCTGCATCTAGATAACCAGGATTGTAAGGATTAAACCCCACACACGATACGACATACCGAACATGGTAATGCTGTTAAAAAACTATATGTCGTATTGATAATGTAAATGTGTTTTGATAACAGCAGCCCTATGGTTTTTTCTTAAGGTTACTATAATTAACATTAAACATTTAATTAATATAAAACTTCCATGTTTAGATAATTTAATTGACAATTCAACATTTAATTATAATAAATCATTCCATGTTTAACTACACATTCTATAATTATAATATTTAAATACATATAAATATGGAAATAACCAGTTCATTTAATGCAATTTTATACAAATGGTAGCCTTAAGAAAAACTCATAGGGCTGTTGTGAATCGACTTAATTGCAGTTTCCTTTTGAGTGGTCTAGGAATCGGAACTGATCAATCAATTAGCCAAGTTACGGTGTTTATCACTTTTGATTACCCAAAAAGTGTGTAGTGAAGCTATGTTGCACGGAGACAGATACGGAAACGGGGACGGGAACGGGGACGGGTCCTTAGAAACGTCAATGTCCCAAAATCCATTAAACGGGTACGGCTTAAAACGTTTTTGTAATATATATATATTTTTAATAAATTAAATAAACATGAATATTTAACCGATAAAGCAAAAAAAAAAAATACTAATAGTGAGACATAACATATACTTAACATTAAACAAATACTAATAGTCAATTTTTAGAAGATATGGTGACCTACCATATGTATGAGAAAAGTTCTATAAGGAACATGCATCCAAAAAGAACAAAGGAAGCAATCTCCACCATCCAATATTAATCTTTTTAAATTTAATTAAAAAAACACATTTTCATCCTATTTCTTAAAAATTAAATATCTCTCAAACCGTTAATCGTTATGAAAAAATAATTATACCGTCACGACGGGAATTAAATTATCTTTCCATAGATATGCACTTCTATATACTTTCGACGAAATTTTTTTAAAAAATTTCGTAAAAAAATCACATGTAATTCTCGAAAAATTACATGTAATTCTCGAAAACTCATGTTTGATTAATTATTTTAAAAATCACATTTGAATTTGTAACGTCACATGCGATTTGTGAAATCACGTGTATTTTTTTGACGAGAATTTCAACATTGTAAAATCGTTAAAAGTATATGAAAATAACCGTCTATTAAATGACAAAAATATTTTCGTTATTATTTTAAAACCACACGTGATTTATGTGAATTACATTAAAATGTTTGAATCACATGTAATTTTGTTAATATATTAAAATGTTTGTTGCCATTAATATAAAATATGTTCATTTTACCGGGGTGGAGTCCCCTTTACCCAAAAAAAAATATGTAAAACAAATTGGCTTCTGAATTACATGTGATTCGGTGATAATTACATGTGATTTTGCTTGCATTACATATGACTCAAGCATACCAAAACCGTAACTTTTTCTAACAAACCCACATTAGATGAATCACATGTGATTTTTTTAATCACGTATTATGTTTTCATTTATGTAAAATATATAAAACAAATTGGCTTCTAAATTACATGTGATTTTGTTTGAATCACATGTAATTCTGCTTGAATTGCATGTGATTCGGTGATAATTACATATGATTTTTCTTGCATTACATGTGATTCAAGCATTCCGAAACCTTAACTTTTTCTAACAAACCCACTTTAGATGAATCACATGTGATTTTTTTAATCACATGTAATCTTGTTAATATATTAAATTGTCTGCTTGAATTACATGTAATTCGATGATAATTACATGTGATTTTGCTTGCATTGGATCACATGTAATTCGATGATAATTACATGTGAATTTGCTTGCATTACATGTGATTCAAACATTTCAAAACTTTAACTTCTTCTAACAAACTCACTTTAGATGAATCACATGTGCTTTTGTTTGAATCACATGTAATTTACCACGAATTACATGTAATGCAAGCAAATTCACATGTAATTATCATACATGGATCACAAGATAGCATACATGGATCACAAGACCACTTTAGATAGCATACATGGATCACAAGACCACTTCGGAAGGATGGATGATGTGAGGAATGGAGAGAAAATGTTATTTACCACGAATCACATGTGATTTACCACGAATTACATGTGATTTATCACGAATCGCATGTGATTTACTTGGTTTCTAGATTATTGGTATTAAAGTTGAAAATAAAAATCTATGAAAACATGTAACTTAAAAAAAAGACTAACGCGTCAAATGGGACGAAAGTTAGATGTAAAGTTATGTGAGTCTACATGAATCACATGTGATTTAAAGCAAAATTACATGTAATTATTTATAAAATCACATGTGATTTAAAGCAAAATTACATGTAATTTTGTATAAAATCACATGTAATTTGAGCAAAATTACATGTAATTATTTATAAAATCACATGTGATTTGAGCAAAATTACATGTAATTCACACAAAATTACATGTAATTTTCATTCAATACTAACTAACCACTTTATTACAAAAATCACATGTAATTCACACATAATTACATGTGATTTGCATTTAACACTAATAAACTATTTTATTACAAAAATTACATGTAATTCACACATAATTACATGTAATTCACACAAAAGTTAACGATTTACAGTGTTAAAAATTCTCGCCAAAAAAATTACACGTAATTTTCGAAAATTACATGTAATTTTTCGAGAATCACATGTAATTTTTTATGCGTAAATTTTAAAAAAAAAGTTTGCCGAAAGTGTATAGAAGTGCCTATCTATAGAAAGATAACTTAATTCCCGTCGCGATGGTATAATTAGTTTTTCGTAACGATTAACGGTTTGAGAGATATTTAATTTTTAAGAAATAGGATGAAAATGGGTTTTTAAATTAAATTTAAAAAGATTAATATAGACCATTAGATGGAACTTGAATGGATGGTTGAGATTGTTTCCTTCCTTCTTTTTTGATGCATATTCTATAAGGATCTCACCTCCCATATGTATATACAATATAAATTGACAAAAAAATGTTTCATGGCCCAAAAACTAGCCAAGAAACGTATAAAAAGCCCAAGAAACGTTTCCCTTCGCGTTTCTGCTAGAGCCTCAGCGTTTCGATCTTCATGAAACGTTTCTTTTTTTGGGGAAACGTTTCCGCCGCGTTTCCGGGCGTTTCCAGGCGTTTCCAGCCGCTTCCCGCTTCCGAAACGTTTCCGGGACGGGCACGGCACCGATGGGATGGGAGTTTCCGTGCAACATAGTAGTAAAGTGTATGTTTTGGTTTCCTGTAGTAAATGCCTCTATAAATTATCAAGGAAGGTCAAAAAGGATCAGCCGATTCGATCAATCCCCTCTATAAAGCTCTTAGGTTTTATATTTGTTGTAAGCCTTCTATCTCTCTATATCTCGTATTTTCAGAAACAATGGCAACCGTCATAAAAAGGTCAAGTTCTTCCTTGTTTGTTTTATTTTCTTATTCTAATACTGTACGTGTATCGTGTTTCCTGATGCCTTGTCCGATTTCGATTAAATTATCTTACTATCAGAAACAATCATGTCAACTTAATTTTAATATAAACCATATAAACTTGTTTAAGTTGATATACGTGAATAATGATAATATTATCCGTATTTAAATTGTCAGTGATGAGTAAGAACATTTTCCAGTATCATGTACTCATTTGCATATAACAGTAATTTGTTCTTTTGTTTGCTATATTTATAATCTCGTGCATATAGTATTAAATAAATATTCAAGACGTAATCTCTAGCTATACACAGGTTAGCAGGCAAGGTTGCGTTAATAACCGGAGCAGCAAGCGGTCTTGGAGAGTGTACTGCGAAGCTTTTTGCTAAACATGGAGCAAAAATTATCGTCGCAGACATCCAAGACCAACTTGGACAAGGTGTTTGTGATGTGATAGGCTTGTCAAACTCCAAATTTGTCCATTGTGATGTGAGCAAAGAAGAAGATGTTAAGAACGCTGTAGATGTTGCTGTTGCCACTTATGGAAAACTCGACATACTTTTTAATAATGCGGGAATATTGGATCCTTACAAGTCGAACGTTGTGGACATTGAAAAAAGTGACTTTGAGCGTTTACTTAGCATTAACCTCACAGGTGTCTTTCTTGGCATGAAACATGCTGCTAGGGTTATGGTTCGACGACAATCTGGCTCAATAATATCAACTTCTAGCATTGCTTCACAACTTAGTGGTATGTCCTCACATGCTTACTCGGCTTCAAAATATGCCGTAGTTGGTCTAACCAAGAACATGGCAGTAGAGCTTGGACAATTTGGTATTCGAGTCAATTGTGTATCACCTAGCGGAATGTTTACTCCAATGATCAAACATAACATTGATGTTACGCAGGAGGATTTTGAGAAGACATTTAACTCAACTGGTATCCTTAAGGGTATCACGTTAAAAGCAGACGATGTTGCAGATTCTGCTCTTTTTCTAGTTAGCGATGATGCTAAGTACATTACTGGACAAAATTTGGTTGTTGATGGTGGCTACACTATTGCTTCTCCACTCAACATGTTTACACGCTCATCAGAGCAATCATAAGATGTGCGACATTATCATGAGACCGCTTATCATACATACATGCATTTAAAATAAGACAAACTTATGAGTTGCTTGGTATTTGGATTATATTACAACCAGGGTAAGATAATCAATTCTAGCTACGTACCAATGGTTATCGGATATCATTTGTAATCGTGTGATCACTTTCCAAAATAACAATTCGACCCTAATGTCTGGGTATCACGAATATCTACTTGGGATAAGCCAAATGCTGTTAGTGATTTATGCACAAATCTCTAACCCTTTTGTTTCTAAGTGTTTATGTTTATGTATCTTTACATGCAATGCTGTGAACACCTATTTATAGGTGTAATTCTCAAACCCTAGTCAATGGTATTAAGAGAAATTACCGGCCCATTAATCTCCTCTTAATGTGCTTCATAATACAAGGAACAGTGGTTACATGAACAATTAAACGTGGTCATTTAGTGCAGTTAAACTGCCACTTGAATAGGTCAAATACCATTACAAGTTTACATGTTCAGCCCAACATTTGTCTTTCTTTCGGTCCCACTGAAGCATCAGCTATGCCCTGAAGGGTTTCTTGCTGAAGCCTTCAGTACTGAAGAAGACATAATGATAAGTAAACACTAAAGACAAGTCCTCAGTGAAGTTACTCACTGATGAATACCTTCTGTCCAGAGTTAAACTCCACGAAGAGTTAACTTACATCGGCAATGGTTGAACATCATACTAGCCACTAGGGACTTATGGGTGTACACTCCGTACCTCCTTACCCATTCACCAGTATTAACTGAACCTACAACTGAACTATATTTCAAACAATCCTCCCCAATATAGTAAAATTCCTTTTTTGCATGAAAATTAACTTTAACAAACATGTGCATACATGAAAATATCTTGAGGCTTAAATTTCCATATTAATACATCACTTCAAACATTCGAGAATCAGGGTGTTCTAAGAATTAAACCCTTCAACTACTTTGAATACCTGAAGATAAATTACACACAAGTTTTCAAACAGTTAAACGCTCAACCATGTGTCTATATCCAATTCATAAAATTTGTAAGAGCCAAGTCCATGCTCCCTGAGGCGACGAAACCTCAACATTTACATAACCATTGAGAAGTTTATAACTTCATCCTCCTTCAGCAGGTACAAGCACATCCTTGGGATGATACACATGTGCTTCAGTCCCCTGAATGTTCAGCTTTCCATATTGAACTCAGCTCCCAAGTTTCCTCAGGGGGGAGTTGGGTATCCTAGCATTCAGTGACTAGATTGGACTTTTAATCCCACCCCTTTAGCAGACTTTAACCAAGTGTCTAGAGAATCCCTTCGTCAAGTGATCAGCTAAATTTTGTTGAGACCTCACAAACTCTATTGAAATTACCCAATTCATGATTAGTTCACGAATCATGCTATGTCTAACACCTAAGTGTCTAGACTTACCATTGTACATCTGACTATATGCCTTAGCCAATGTAGTTGCACTATTACAACGGATAGAAATGGGTGCCATAGGTTTGACCCACAATGGAATCTCAAGAAACAAGTTTCTCAACCATTCAGCTTCTTTACCAGCAGCTGCTAGATCCACAAACTCAGTCTCCGTTGTTGAACTAGTAATGCATGTTTTCTTCTTGGATGCCCAAGAAATTGCACCACCACCAAGAAGGAATACACAGCCATTGGTGGATGAATTATCCTTAGTATTGCTGATCCAACTTGCATCAGTACGTGTAACCTTCCAACACTGAAGGATATCTAGTATATGACAAACAATAATCCATTGTTCCTTTTAAATACTTTAATACCATTTGAATTGCTTGCCAGTGCTTAGTACTAGGGTTACTAGTGTACCTACTCAGTTTTCCTACGGCAAAAGCAATGTCAGGCCTTGTACAAGTCATGGCATACATCAAGCAACCAATTACCCTAGACAGACTGACCATTGTTAGGCATTAGTTTCTCACTTGTATCCATTGGTGTACTCACTGGAGTACAATCAAAGTGATTGAATTTCTTTAGGACCTTCTCAATATAATGAGACTGAGAAATTATAATACCATCACTTTCATGTTTAATCCTTATGCCAAGGATAACATCAGCATCCCCCATGTCTTTCATGGAGAACCTTGATGACAAAAATTCCTTTGTCAGGTTAACCTGAACTTGTTCAGTACCAAAGATTAGCATGTCATCAACATATAAGAAAATGATAACTCCTTTACCAGATTCATCAAATTTGCAATATACACATTTGTCAGCTTGGTTAAGTGAATAACCATTAGACATAATCACTTCATCAAATTTTGGATACCATTGCTTAGGTGCCTGCTTCAGTCCATACAAGGACTTAATTAGTTTACACACCTTACCTTCATGACTAGGCATGATAAAACCTTGTGGTTGGTTCATATAAACCTCCTCATCCAAATCACCATTCAAGAATGCTGTCTTCACACCCATCTGATGAATAATTAGGATGTGAATACTTGTTAGAGCAATCAACATTCTTATGGTACTCATACGTGCTAATAGAGCATAAGTATCCAAATAGTCTATTCCTGACTTTTGTTTAAAACCTTGAATGACTAGTCATGCCTTAAACTTGTCAATAGTTCCATCTACCTTCATTTTATTTTTGAAAATCCATTTACAACCTAATGGATTGCAACCTGGAGGTAGATCAACCAACACTCAAGTGTTTTTGCCCATGATGGAATCCATCTCATCATTTATTGCTTCTTTCTAAAAAGCAACATCTTAGGACTTCATTGCTTCATCAAATGTTTTGGGATCATCCTCAACATTAAAGCAATAGGAGTATTGATCAGAGACCTCATCCCTTGTTCCTTCAACCAAGTATAGTTGAAACTCAAGCCCATAATTCCTTGGATTCCTATGCCTTGTGCTTCTTCTAAGCTCAGGCCAAGGTTACTGAACCACTATCTCATCAGTGACCCTTTTAGGTTCTATTGAAGAACTAATGTCCTTAGCTCCAGTAGGAGTCCTAAGGCTTGGTCTAGAGACTGATGAGAACCTAGTCTCATAAAAGTTAGAATCCCTTGATTCAATGATTGAGTTTATAGAAACTGAATCATTAGGTTCAATAACATATAACCTATAAGCCTTGGAATGCTCAACATATCTAACAAAGATGCATTCAATGCCTATTTTACCCAAAGTTTTCACCTTTGGATTAGGGAGTCTTACAACATCCCTACAACCCTAAACCTTGATATAGTTCAAGTTTGGTTTCCTTTTAGTCCTGAGTTCATAAGGGGTAATCATGTTCCTTTTGTTGGGAACCCTATTTAATAATTAGCAAGCTGTTAACATAGCTTCACCCCAAAACCCTTGACTCGATCTAGAATAGGACAACATGGAGTTAACCATATCCTTTAGTACTCTATTTTCCCTTATAGATATACCATTTCCTTATGGGTATAAGGGGTAGTTGTTTCATGGATTATTCCAACAGACTAAAAATATTGAGTATCCATGTACTCACCTCCCCTATCAGTCCTAAATAGTTTGATTTGGACTCCTTGTTGTTATTCAACTTCAATCTTAAATACTTTAAAATGCTTCATACTTAGTATGTAACAAATAAAAATAACAAAACCTTGAAGCATCATCAATAAATGCTACCAAATATTTCTTATTCCCTAATGAGGGAGTAGCATGAAAATCACATAGGTCAGTATGGATTAGCTCCAAGACTTTAGTTTCAGGTTTTACATCTTGAAATGGTTTCTTAGTAATTTTATTCAGCATGCAAGTCTGACACTTTTCAGTATCCATGTCAAGACTAGGGATTAACCCATCCTTAGACATATCTTGCATCCTTTTATAGTGGACATGGCCTAGCCTAACATGCATAGTGATGAATTATTCAGTTTAGTGGTAGTCATCAGGACAGAATACATTATAATCAATATTAAGCCTGAACATTTGATTAGACAAATAGCCAAAACCAATAAACACACCATGTTTAGATAAAACAATTTATTAGATGGGAAAATTCTTGAAATGCCCTAAAGTATCACCCTTTTTCTCTTTTTGTACCAGCCAAATGAGAATTTCCCAAAATGTCTTATGCAACTTATGCGACTTATGCGACTTTTCCAAAAATGGCAAAATTTTGCGAAAATTTTGAATTTTTTTTTTCCATTTTTGGAAAAGTCGCATAAGTTGTATAAGTTGCATAAGGCATTTTGGGAAATTTTCATTTGGTTGGTGCATTTTGGGAAAGTGGGTGCAACCTTGGGGCATTTCAAGAATTTTCTCTTATTAGATTCAGTCACTTGTTTATAACCACAATTATTCAAAACATTACTAGAAACCAAGTTCTTCCAAATATTAGAAACATGCAAAACATTAAACAAAGAAACAATCTTTCCAAAACTAAACTTAATATTTACATAACCACGTCCATGCACTAGGGCTGTTGACTCATTTCCCATGTGAAAAATAGATCCATCCTTCAATGACTCATAATTCTTGACCCAACATCTATCTTTAGACACATGTATTGTTGCTCCAAAGTCAACCTATCACGCCACATCATCATCCTGCACAAATAAGCTTTAGATACATATGTAACATAATAAATCTGAAGAGATTCATAAACATATTCTGTTCTTTCAGTGTGTTGTTTGAACCAATCACTGAACCATTTGTGCCTGATCCACTAGCTTTTCTACTAGAACCAACACCTTTACAATTCCTTTTCAAGTGTCCAGGTTTCCCACACTTCCAACAAACTTCTTGTTAGGATTAGTTTTGGTGTTATCCTGATGCTTACGTTTGCCCTTGTTGTCATTGTACCTGGAGGAGTTGTTATGCTCCACCATATTTACAACTGACGAACCAGCAACATTGTTGCTCTTTGGCTTATCACTTTCATGCACCCTGAGGGATTCCTCAATGCGCAAATGACTGCCCAACTCAACAAGAGTTAATTCCTCCTTCTTATGTTTCGAGGTATGCTTGAAATCTTTCCAAGAAGGAGGTAATTTGTCAATGACACAAAAGACCTGAATAGCCTCATCCATGTTCATTTTATGTTGTGTAATTCTACCAAGTATTCCAAGAAGTTCATTGTATTGTTCCATTACTGGTCTTGAATCAGTCATTTTGTAATTTGTGAAATCACTCACAAGGAACTTCTTACTTGATGCATCCTCAACCATATATTTGGCTTCCAAGGAATCCCATAGTTCTTTACCATATTCAGAGTTTTGGTAAATATCAAATAAGGAATCATACATACCATTGAGAATAATACCACGACACACATAGTCGTCATTCTACCATTTGCTCCTTTTCCTCAGGTCCTCCAAGGTAGCATCATCACCACCATCAAGAATGGGAGTAGTCAGCACATACACCACACTCATGGTAAAAAGAAGAAAGTGCATCTTCTTTTGCTATCTCCTGAAATCCACCCCTTCAAACTTATCCATCTTGGAGAAATTAGCCACCATATGCTTCATTGCAGCCGCCATTGATTATCACAAAATAGTTTACTTTGATTTTTGGCGTATACTCGTCCTAACCAGGGTAAGATAATCAATCCTAGCTACGTCCCAATGAATGGTTATCAGGTATCACTTGGAATCGTGTGATCACTTTCCAAAATAAACTATTCGACCCTAATTCCTGGGTATCATGAATATCTACTTGGGATAAGACCAAATGTTGTTAGTGATTTAGGAACAAATCTCTAACCCTTTTTCTTCTAAGTGTTTATGTTTCTGTATCTTTACATGCAATGCTGTGAACACCCATTTATAGGTGTAATTCTCAAACCCTAGTCGTTGGTATTAAAAGGAATTAACGGCCAATAAATATCCTCTTAATGTGATCCATAATACCAGGAACAGTGGTTACATGACCAATTAAACATGGTCATTTAGTGCAGTTAAACTGCCACTTGAATAGGTCAAAGACCGTTACAAGTTTACATTTTCAGCCCAACATTAGTATTTCCTTTATTCCCACTGAAGCATCAGCTTTCCCTTGAAGGGTTTCCTGCTGAAGCCTTCAGTACTAAAGAAGACTTACTAATAAGTAAACATTGAAGACAAGTTTTCAGTGAAGTTACTCCCTGATGAATACCTTCAGTCCAGAGTTAAACTCCCTGAAGAGTTAACTCACTAAAGATCATCAGCAATGCTGAACATGATACTAGCCACAATAGGAGACAAGGTGTTCAAGGACTTATGGGTGTACACTCCGTACCTCCTTACCCATTCAACAATATGAACTGAACCTACAATTGAACTATATTTCCAACAATGAACCTGTAATGTAATTAAAATACTATTATGTCATGAATAAAACTGGAAAATATTCATATCAAGTTAGGGGAGTGTCTAGAACACATTTATATTACTAAAATAACAAATCAAGATTATTTGATACCCTCATTTGAACCTAAAAGGTATGCTTTAACATGTCTCTTATATATCTTCGATTCAGGTTACCATTACCATACAATATAAGCATTCTTAAACCTCAGATGTAAACGTGTGTCCTAATGTTTATAACTATTTCAATATCTTCGTTTAGAAACTAAAAAGAAATAAAAAAGATTATCACCAATGCTACTTATTAACTTACTTGTTCATCATTATCATAGACAGAAGCTTCAAAAACTTTGTTATTAAATGACAAGAGTAAATTGAAGATATCGTCCTTGTGGTATTTCATTTTTGCATCATCCTCCCCGGTATTCAATAAGTGCATGCGGCCTCCGTGTAGAAAAAGTTTGGGTTCGTTTTCGTCCTTTGACCTAACGCAGGTCAAGTTTTGAACGTTAGCTGCTAATATACCAAGGGCAGCTTTGTCAGTTTATGTTGTGCTCCCAATCTTGACAAACCACAAGGACACTTTCTTCAATTTACTTTTTTTGTTTATACATCTTTAGAACATGATCTGGGTTTTACACCGTTTTAATAGGTTGTGGTCTGCCAACTCACAAAAATGATAACAAGCTTATGCTAGTTTCATTCATAACATATCAATATTCATAACTTCTAAATCAAAATTTATGTTTTATCATATAAATTTTATCCTAGAATACTTCATCAACATCGATAAATTCATAAAATGGAACCAAGGTAAAAAAGAGTGGGTTTCGATAAGATCTAAAACTGACAAAACAAAGATATTGACTTTTGGTTACTCATCCAATCCGTTGTTGAAAAAAAAATTACTACCACTAAAAACGTTGCATTAAAATCTACCAAATGAAATGCATACAAAAGCACATATTAATTCGCATAATTCACTTAAAATCCCACACCTTACTTACAATGCCCACTAAACATAAATACACAAATGATTTCTAAGTACGGTGGACACAATACCCAACTAATTTTATGGTCGATATCTACAGATCCAATGACGGTGACACAATCCAGCCATAAGTTTGATGTAGATTTAGGTGTGTGTTTGATATCTACTGGTTTGATAGATTTGGTGTATATGCGATTTTTACTATGTCTATATGTTTTTATGTGGTGCAAGTGTGTACATCTACGTATGATCATGATTTCATAGTGGGTTATCGAAGATTTCGTGTGTTACTGGTGGGTTGTTTTTAATTGAAACATAAAGAGAATAGCGATGATCTGCTGTGGAGTGAGCTAGGTGTTTATTCGCAACTTATTCTATTTTTTGTAATTTTTTAACTTAAATTTGACTTGATAACTAAAGCTATTTTTTTTCAAGATGATTGTTGACCGAACTCTGCGTTTTAAGTTTAGAAAGATGAAGATGGATAAAAAAGAAAAGAGTAAATTGCAGAAAGCATCTAGAGGCTTATCAAGATTGGGAGCATAACATAAACTGACAAAACTACCCTTGTCCTTTTAGCAGCTAACGATCAAAACTTGACCTCCGCTAGGTCAAAGGATTAAAACGAACCCAGACTTTTCTCATAGGGAGGCTGCCTACACTTATTGAAATCCGGGGAGGATAGATGCAAAAATAAGATACCACAAGGACAATATCTGCAATTTACTCTAAATGATAATTTCCATTGAAAACCAGGATTACTAAAGAAAGTGATAGGGCAAGTTATCCACCTTCATTATGGCCATACGAACGTATTCAAGCGATCACTAGAAAATATACAGTATGCGATTTTAATTCTATTTTGATTATGAAGTGAAAATTTAACACACTGTTGCTTAAAAACTAGTTAACGTCCCTTTTTTGTATGTATGGGGAGAGAAGTATGCGAGAAGATTGGAAACTCTAAAAGAAGTGAGTAACTTGATTTACAAAAAGAACGAAAAGGCGGAAATCCGTTAAGTACACTAAAATTGGTTAATGATTTACAAAGACTTGGCACATGGTATCACTTTGTGGTCGATATAAGCAAAGTTTTGAATAATATGTACGTTAAGTACTATACATGTCTCGAAAAATGGAACACGTTGGATTTAAACCTTAAAGCTCTTGGTTTTAGACTCTTGAGACATAATGGATATCATATCACTCAAGTTTTAAAGAACATTAAGGATGTGTTTAATCTCGTTGTCTTTGAATGTTTTGTGCAGACGTATTTCAGGGCATTACGGACGAGGCAGGTAATTTCAAGGGACACTTGATTGAAGACACTCTTGGTATGCTAAACTTGTATGAGGCTTACTATCATTAATTTCAGGAAGAAAATATATTGGATGAAGCTAGATATTTCACGACAAAATATATTCAAGGAAGTTTAAGGAAGATCAGTGATCAATATTTGTCGTCGTTAACAAGTCGTGCATTGGATATGCCACTTCATTGGAGGATTTCACGAGTGGTTAAAAATAGCTACGAAGTTTAATTTCGCTATTATGAAACAAAGCTTTTTTAATATAACTGGACGCGGTGATCTTTGTATTTACTAAAAGTATCTGTGAGAGCACAAACCGATTTTTAAACGCCGAAACCAGAGACTTAAAGTCGAAAGGAAAAATATTAATAGTTACAAAACCGTTCAATAGGGAAATTATAAAAGCATACATTTATAGGGATATTCGGCTCAAACCTGTCGGATGGTCTGCACCATGCATTAGATGCAACCGTAGTCTTCATTAGCTTTACCATCTCTTCCCTCCTCTCCGTTTGTCCTACAAACATAAAGCAAACGATTGAACCCAATAATCCTATAAAACACACAATCATACATGATATTCAATCATAACACTACAACAATATAAGAGGTTAGGGTCGGGTACTTTTTAGGATTGACATTGTCGACCCTAAGTGAGCATGAGAGCCACCATTATTCCACTAAAGTGTAACGTCAATCTGAATTTTTAAGGTCGATACTCTAAGGTCGACATTGTCGATCCTAGATGTACAATAGTATTTTTCCATTATTTTACCATTTAAAATACATTTAAAATTATTTATAAATTAATTAAATAATATATAAAAAAACTTAAGGTCGACAATGTCCACCTAGATGATTTAACCCTAAGTTTTAACTTTATTATTATTTTTAATATAATAAATATTTAAGATTATATATAAACTAAAAATTAATATATAAAAAACTTAAGGTCGACAATGTCGATCCTAAAATACTATTTTTTTTAAATCTTAAAATTAAAAAAAAATGCATAGTTTTTAACTTTATTAATTTTTTTAATATAAAATACATTTAGAATTGTACATTTAAAATCTTATATAACAAAAGTTATATAAAAAATTAATAATTTATATAAAAAATTTAAAAATTTGTATAAAATTTTTAAAATACTTTATTGAAAACCCTTATATATATTTTAAAAAAACATTACATATATTTTAAAAAACCATATAATTATAAAATATCGACCAGTTGTTTATTCTTTCTTATTTACAATTAAATTATTATTTAAAACAACTATGGAATTGTTATTTTTAAAATAAAGTGTAACTATATAACTATCGTGTCATTTTATTTTCGCGACGTTTATATATTACAAAATGAGACTTTCGTACAACAAACATTTATTTATTCAAAATATTACACATAGCCCTTGTAGAAACACATGGGAGACTCACAAACAGACACACCTAAACATAGTTTTATTCGACACGGACACTTAAACACGCGCTTAATTAAACATGTATATTACGGACACATCACAAACTAGCTCAAACTAATGTTCCACATGTCATCGTAAAGTTCGTGAAGTAGTGCAGCTGAATCCATTGTGTGCCTCTCAGGATGGCTATAATGTTTTATTGTTTTCTAGAAGTACCTTTATCTTTCCATTCAAGTGCACACAGTTTGTACACGTTGAAGAGCTTGAAGAAGAAATTTGAGTCGTTGAAGGTCTCAAAGAAGAGCTTGGAGAAAAAATTAGAGTCACTGTAGGTCTCGGAGAAAAGCTAACTAAAGCTCCAAGAGAACTGACTAATAGTCTGACTCGTTCGTCTTTCAATAAAAAAAAATTGCATCCATATGAAACTGAAGGTTTCACCCATCAGAGTGGACTTGCATAGTATGGTCTACCAAGGGTTCCAGCTTGCCACGATTCTCGTAGAACTACATCTCCATGTCCACAACTACACGGAAAAGCTTCATGCTCCAACATCTTCATAATAACAATGTGTTTGTGATGATAAGTGTGCGTGTGATCTGCTGGTGATGGTCTTGGTAGGAGTGTGTGTGGTAATAAAGATAACATATTCTCTTTTTATGGTAAAAAATAAGTGAGAGAAATGGTTAACATTTTCCTACCAATGTTTTCCCGCCAACGCTTTCCCGCTAATTTTTTCCGGCCAGCGTTAATGACGATTAGTTAACATTCATCACGATTAGATAACATAAATCACGATAAGTTAACATTCATCACGATTAGTTAACATTCATCACGATTAGTTAACATTTCTCCCGATTAGTTAACATTCATCACTAGTACATAGACTCACCTGTTGAACCTTTAACGTAAAACCCTAGTACATTGACTCATCCGTTGAACCTTTAACGTATAACCCTTGTACATCGACTCATCCTTTGAACCTTTAAAGTATAACCCTAGTACATCGACTCATCCGTTGAACCTTTAAAGTATAATCCTAGTACATCGACTCATCCTTTGAACCTTTAACGTATATACATAGTACATCGACACATCCGTTGAACCTTTAAAGTATAAACCTAGTACATCAACTCATCCGTTGAACCTTTAACGTATAACCGTAACATATCGACTCATCTGTTGAACCTTTGGGGTATAACCATAGTACATCGACTCATCCGTTGAACCTTTAACGTATAACCCTAGTACATCGAGTCATATGTTGAACCATTAACGTAAAACCCTAGTACATCGATTCATCCGTTGAAACTTTATCGTAAAACCCTAGTACATCGACTCATCCGTTAAACCTTCAACATATAACTGTAACATATCGACTCATCCATTGAGCCTTTAATGTATAACCCTAGTTCATCGACTCATCTATTGAGCTATTAACGTATAACCCTAGTACATCGACTCATCCATTGAATTTTTAATGTATAACTCTAGTACATTGACTCATCCGTTGAACCTTTAACGTATAACTGTAACATATCGACTCATTCGTTGAACCTTTAATGTATAACCCTAGTACATTGAGTCATCCGTTAAACCTTTAACGTATAACCCTAGTACATTGACTCATCCGTTAAACCTTTAACGTATCACTCTAGTATATCGACTCATTCGCTGAACCTTTAACGTATAACCCTAGTACATCGACTCATCCGTTGAACATTTAACGTATAACGCAGTACATCGACTAATCCGTTGAACCTTTAACGTATAAACCTAGTACATAGACTCATCCATTGAACCTTTAACGTATAAGCCTAGTACATAAACTCATCCGTTGAACCTTCAACGTATAACCCTAGTACATCGACTCATCCGTTGAACCTTTAACGTAAAACCCTAGTATATCGACACATCCGTTGAACCTTTAACGTATAACCGTAACATATCGACTCATCCGATGAACATTTAACGTATAAACCTAGTACATCGACTCATCCGTTGAACCTTTAACGTATAACCCTAGTACATCGAGTCATACGGTGAACCTTTAACGTATAACCCTTTTACATCTACTCATCCGTTGAACCTTTAACGTAAAACCCTAGTACATCGACTCATCCGTTGAACCTTTAACGTATAACCCTAGTAAATCGACTCATCCTTTGAACCTTTAGCGTATAACCCTAGTACATCGACTCACCCGTTGAACCATTAACGTATAACCCTAGTACATCAACTCATCCGTTGAACCTTCAACGTATAACCCTAGTACATCGACTCATCCGTTGAACCTTTAACGTAAAACCCTAGTATATCGACACATCCGTTGAACCTTTAACGTATAACCGTAACATATCGACTCATCCGATGAACCTTTAACGTACAAACCTAGTACATCGACTCATTCGTTGAACCTTTAACGTATAACCCTAGTACATCGAGTCATACGGTGAACCTTTAACGTATAACCCTTGTACATCTACTCATCCGTTGAACCTTTAACGTAAAACCCTAGTACATCGACTCATCCATTGAACCTTTAACGTATAACCCTAGTAAATCGACTCATCCTTTGAACCTTTAGCGTATAACCCTAGTACATCGACTCACCCGTTGAACCATTAACGTATAACCATAACATATTGACTTATCCATTGAACCTTTAACGTATAACCCTAGTTCATCGACTCGTCCATTGAAGCTTTAATGTATAACCATAGTACATCGACTCATCCGTTGAACCTTTAACGTATAACCCTAGTACATCGAATTATCCGTTGAACCTTTAACGTATAACCCTAGTACATCGACTCATTCGTTGAACCTTTAATGTATCACCCTATTACATTGACTCATAGGCGCAGGTTTGGAGTCATATGCTGCTTATGGCATGTTTACTAATGTGGGTCCATCTTTTGCTACTATTGTAGCTACAATTTCTCCTTTTGCGGGAAGGAGTACCTCTAGGGGTGTGATTGCTAAATTGGTTTTTACGGGGTATACGTATTATATATGGCAGGAGAGGAATGAAAGGCTCTTTTTTGCTTCTAAGTGGTCTGTGGATCAGGTGCTTGAGTGCATTATATCATTGATTCGTTTGAAGTTGATGTCTTGTCATTTTAAAAAGTCAAAGGCTTGCACCATGTTGATGGAGAGATGGAAGATATCGGAGTCTCGTATTACTTAGAGCATGATAAGTCTTACTTTATTATATACACTTGTAGGTGGTTATTTCCTATAGGTGTTATTTGTTATGTAGTAGAGGTTGTTAGTCATATGGTGTGTCATATGACTTAGTTGTTCAAGCGATTGCTTGAGGTTAATGTGGTACTCAACCACATTCCATTGTACTTATTCTTTTTTGGGATTAATATGTTTTACCGGGGTCATATTCCCCTTTACCCAAAAATATAATCGACTCATCCATTGAACCTTTAACATATAACCCTAGTACATCGACTCATCCGTTGAACCTTTGACGTATAACCCTGGTACATCAACTCATCCGTTGAACCGTATAACCGTAACATATCGACTAATCCGGTGAACCTTTAACGTATAACCCTAGTGCATCGACTCATCCTTGAACCTTTAACTTATAACCCTAGTACATCGACTCATCCATTAAACCTTTAACGTATAACCATAACATATCGACTCATCCGTTGAACCTTTGACGTATAACCCTAGTACATCAACTCATCCGTTGAACCTTTAACGTATAACTGTAACATATCGACTCATCCGGTGAACCTTTAACGTATAACCCTAGTACATCGAGTCATCCGTTAAACCTTTAACGTATAACCCTAGTACATCGACTCATCCATTGAACCTTTAACGTATAACCATACATATCGACTCATCTGTTGAACCCTTAACGTATAACCCTTGTACATCTACTCATCCTTTGAACCTTTAACGTATAACCCTAGTACATCGAATCATCCGTTGAACCATTAACGTATAACCCTAGTACATCGACTCATCCATTGAACCTTTAACGTATAACCCTACTATATTTAGATATGCGTGTTATGTTTAAATTGTTTGTTTATTTAAATTCGTATGTTTTTATGTAGAGTTATTTCGACCTCGCGTCATGGTTCAATAATCAAGAAAAGGTGGTGTTTGACACAAATATGTATATGGTGGGTGAAAGAGTTAAGCTTGGGGTGGAACTTAAATTGAGGCTGCTGTGGAGAAAACATAAGAGCAAGATCAAGGCCGATCATTATTCAGTTTATGAGACGCCCGAACAGGCAAGACAGAATGTGCCGCCGCCGAGAGTGTGGGACGGGAGAATCCAAGCTGACTTGGATGAGTTGGTTGAATAGTGGTTACATCCAGATAGCGTGGCAAGAAGTGGGAAGAATGCCATTAATCGATCCAAAAACACGATAATAACCCATCAACGCAAAAAATCATTCACAAAAGGAAGGAATGAATATGTAAGAATCTTTACAATTTTTGTGATATTTTAAAGGTGTTTATATTGTTTATTTATTATAACTCGTTATTAAGTTCTTTTGTATTGTATAGAAAGTCGAAACGGTATTATGAGGACCTCTTTGAAACGTGGAGGAAGGGGCACTCAAATAATGGCAAGTTTAAATTTGAAAAAACAAGGATAAATATGTAAGTAATATAACTCTTTACATGCTTTAGTAACTAAATTTATTCGTTTCAAACCATTTTCTTTTCTTTCAAAAGTGAATATGAAAGCCTTGTAAGACCATGTTAGAGTCAAGAGCATCACATTCATGACCGATCAACAAATACTAGACCAAATCGTGCCTAGTGAAAACCGTAAGAATATGTCGGGAGTGGGCAGGAAGTTACCATGTGGTGGCTCAACTTCTCACATGTTACCCTCAATAAAATACATATAAAGCAATTGTTCATATTTATGTCTTGTTGTATATAATGAAAAATTGTTGTTGTAACTTCTCGTAGGCGGGGTCCTGAGCTCCACCTAACGTTGTGACTTAGGAAGAACTCCAACAAATGTACAACCAACATGCGCAAGAGACGGAGTTGTTGAGGAAGAAAACTGAGGAGGCGCGACAACGGGATTACTTGGTAGTGTTTAAGGCAGACGCGGTGCAACAATGGGGTTAGACGTCGTACCAAAATGTGGTGCATCAGCATGCCGCAATGAGTGAGTTTTTTTAGAACTTCAACTCACCAAATACTGCTCATCCATTTAACCCTCCTAATTTTAGCCTAGTACCCCCACCCCAACCCGGCCTCATGCCCCAATTGGATCCTAATTAGGCTCACTTAATCCAACCCCCCTTTCCCTTTAATCAACCATTCCAACCTCCTTTCACCACCCCATCCTAACCACCTTTTACTGGCCAACTCCAACCACACCAACCTCCCTATACCGGCACATTTCCTATCCCTCCCGTCACCAATAATAACTTTAACAATTGTTATCGTTCGTCCTCAACACAACTCATTATGTCGCCTCACTTAAAATTCTCAACCCGAGGGTTCGCGCTTAATCATGAATCCCTATATCAACGACATGCGGATCATTGGAGAATTGGGTCGAGATTTGGATCTACAAAACAATCGCGAGTTCTCATCAGCGGAGAACGAGGAAATTGAGGATGAAGGTGACTTTTCAGATGAGGAGTAGACATTGGGGTGGTAGTATATCTTAGTATGTGTAATAACTTTGAGACTTGTGGCGTGTGTGAAACATTGATTTAACATTTTATCGTTGCGTGAAATATTTGTTTAATGAACTTGTGAAACATTTAATTTAGTATGTAAAAGTGGATTTGATGAATTGTATCGTAACGTTTGGTAATTTGTCGTATTGTGGTATTGTAACGTTTAATGATTTGTTATTTTACCGTATTGTGGATTTGCCGAATTTTTCCTTTTTGAAATATAGATTTTTTCAGAAAAAATCTGGAAACTAGAAAACCACCCAATTTATTACCAGGTACACCTAGGGTCGACAATGTCGACCCTAGTAAACAACTTTTTCCACCTGTAAAAACTCTAGGGTGGACATTGTCGACCCTAGGTCAGTGTGGGCCGACATGTATTAGTCACATCTAGGGTCAAAATTTACTTTTAATCCTAGGGTCGACAATGTCGACCCTAGGTGTTTATATAATTTTTTTTTAATTTAAAAATTAGTTTTAATGAAAAAAATTATTTATTCTAGGGTCGACAATTATTTTTGAAACCTAGGGTCGAAAATGTCGACCCTAAGATTTTATCTATTTATTTTATTTTATTGAAAAAATTATTTTTAAATAATTAAAAAGTTTATTATCTATAAATACTTAGGGTTGACAATGTCGACCCTAGGTCTCGAAGTGGCAGTCGACCCTAGGCGTGGTCATACCAATATTCAGAAAAGTTGTGGGTCCTAGTTTTCGACCCTAGTTTCAAAGGGGAAAGTCGACCCTATATTTCTAGGGTCAAAATTGTGGGATCGAAATTCTAGGATCGACATTGTCGACCCTAGGTGTTTAGGGTCGATGCCTTTTGTTTTCTAGGGTCAACATTGTCGATCCTTAAGAGTTATTTTGTTGTAGTGCCACTACTACCATACTATAGCTAATCTCCAGTATTTTCTAGTTGGTATTGCTTGGTTAAGAAATCGACAACACTCTTATCACCTAGCTGTAGTTTTCGTTAAACTTTGTATAACGATTTGAGAGTTTATTTGTCAAACTACATTCACTACTACTTTATCAAGGAGCAAGTAGAAAATGCGGTGATCGAGCTTTACTTTGTCAAATCGGAGTATCAACTGGTGGATATTTTCACAAAGGCTTTAGATCGCGTTCAAATTGAATTTTTGGCCGACAAGCTAGGAACCAGAACTTTCGACTTTAAAGGCATTTTCAAATGAAGCAGAAGAATATTGATGGTAAATTATTCTGAGTTTTCTTTGTGATCATGTGTAGGGATTTTTTTATATTTTTATCCAAAAAAGTAATATATAAAAATATAATACCATATAAAACCCATAAAAATTAAAAAATTCAGAAACATCCAAAAATATTTGTACTTTATTTTTTTCAAAGGCATGTCTTTTGGTATGATAATATTTACGGTCTTAGAAATGTCGATTAATATGGACACGACGTCATAAATAGAGTTCATACAAAAGTTTTAAATTTTCATAGAACATGCCTAAATGGTTTGCTATTATTTCAGATAGTAACTCGTTTTTCATATTCAAGTCAAGTATTTCTTATAAAAGCTTTGGCTCATCAACGGGAATTAATTTCTCGGGCATAGTTTACTTTATAAACATGTAAGGGGTTGTGTTTACGTTATAACACAATCTAACACAAATCTATGTACGCATCAGTGCATTTATTTGTTAAAACGAGATAATCTTTTTTATATAAGTTATCATCTCCACCCAATTGAGGATCTACGATTTGGTATCTACATACTCGACGACGCGACTACTCAAACGACAACTACAACTCTTTAGATAGAACACAAGTCAACAATTGGGGGGATCAATAGTCAAGCCTTCAGATTCTTTGATGCCTATTCATTATGTATTGCCAGTGTTACCAGTTGGTGTCAAGACAAAGTATTCATCTTTCATTTGGTATCAAGACGAAAGTGTCGACTTCACAATTGGTGTCAAAACAACAATGCTAACCGTTCATGTCGTGTCAAGAGATACCCTCAAACGTGACAAGGAGATCAACATTTTGTGACAAGAACCACATGATTCTATCATATGATGTTCTCATCAATAAGGTCCAACCTTGTCAATTTGCTAATATGGTGAATATGTGATCTATTTCAACTATTAAGGTCTCACAAATGTTTATCATGTGATTGATAACAATTTGTATCTTTCATTTTACAAATCAGTATCATGAAGATAAAATGGACTCACATTTTTCTTCTCAAAAACTTTGTTAAAACTTCATTAAATCAATTGATATCAAAAATATCGGTTGGGTTAATATTTTTAAAATGGGGAGAGAATGAGATTTAATATAAGAAATGATTTATTTAGAATGGTTTGACTTAATGTGCTGGCTCATCCCGACATATGCGAAATGTTTTTAAATATAGTGGCATATGTTAAGGGGAGAAAAATAGATTTGTATTTCAAAATAGATTTCATGGTGACATACACTTTCCCATACCCTATCTATTTCACGACAGTGACGATTGTGGTGACATAAGGATGGTAAGATAGGTTAAGTCCAATGATTCTTCCAAAACCGGATGAATCTTCCCAAGGACATTCCATAGCTAGAAATAATAGTCTTTAGGAAAGATGGAGAAAGACTTTGAACGTAACTGAATGTCGACCAATTACTTACGTTAGCACTAGAACAAACACAACAATGTGCTAGTTATAACGTATTGGTAAGCATTGAATGGGTTGAAGAATGAAAAAGAATTGTAATGTAAAAGGTCTAAAGAATGACGTCCTCCTTACAACTTAGACAGAAACCAGGTAAACTCATATGTTATTGAAGATAGACATCATGGACCCAGTGATGTAATGCACAACCCATCCCATCTAACTCAGATATCTCTCAAAAGGTATATGTTTTAATCACACGAATATCAACACGCTATCTATCGATTTATTCACTCCAAATAAATTGGTACTGAAATGGCGTCACTCCTCTTCATCCTCCGATCACTAAAATCTAAAATGCACGATCGAGTCTAGAGCCATTTGAGATCATCAATAATCTCATTAGGACACATTTCTATATTTCCTTGCTTCTTCACACACCGTGAAAAGTAATAAAGACATTAAGAGTCCTACGCAAAATCTTCATGATATTGCCTGAACATCCGAGTAATACGTACGTATTTACAATGAATATGGAAATCCTTCTTGAGCGAACATCAAAAAGATCATGGTAGGTGACTTGTGCGATTCTTTATGAATCAAACTTGTGATAACTGGAAAGTAACAGTGGTTTAATTCTTAATTGAATTCAAACACGTTACAGGCCTCTACGCAATATCTTTATGATCTTTCCAGAACATTCAGAGTGACAGTCTTCAGTGTTCATAGTGATGAATGGAAATCCTTCTAGTGCTCACATCAAACAGCACTTGGTAGGTAACTTGCAAGATTCTACATGAATCGAGCTAGTGACAAGTGGAAAGCAACGATGGTGCGATTCTTAAATGAATGAAACTTGTTCCAAGGATCTGGATTGATGGCTTCAATCATGCGGATAATATTATCCAAATGATTCACTCTTTAAATTCGCAGTCAGCTTTGGACGATCGAGTAAAGAGAACGGGTTTACCCGCGAAATCTTGTAAAGGAGGTTCTTAATTTAAACTACCTGCCATAAGTACGATATTTAATATCGTCCAACGGTCTTCACCGACCGGAGGTAAAATGCTACCGAATTAGAATGAAATGTCAAAGCCATTTCGTTCATATCTACTTATGTTGTTGCATTTGAAGACGGTGGGGGTGCAGTGTCCGAGAAGAAATTGTCCCCACATGTTTATATTTTCTGCATTGTATACTTCAACAAATTCTAGAAAGTTCAACATCAAGTCTTCCGCTGTATCAAACTCTGAAGCTTTGAAGAATTACAAAGGTATAAGTATGTGGGACAAGAAGTCACAAGTGATGGATGCACAAGATCAAGCCAAGAGAAACATGCTCAAGATTAAAGATAATGATCATGTCAACATATTCACCGGAAAAAGAAAAAGAAAAGAAAGATGAAGACTACGACCTCAAGACAAGCATTATATGCTAGGTTTATTTTTTTTTATTGTAACTCGGGTAACCCCCTTGTACTTTGGAGTGACCTCCATTAGGGGGATATTGTTGGAAATACGTTTTTACGTATTTAGGAAGGATCGGTCAATCCAACAATATCTTAGTTAGTAGCTCGTAATCTAAACATTAATTATATAAACAAGGCATAAGCCTGATCCATCTACATATGGCCGGTGGCCCATTATAAGCCCAAGCCCATCTTGTGGGCTTGGGTATATAAACCTTCTCCTTAGTTGAAGAAGGTTCGTTGCTCATTTAATTTCACACACATAATATGTGTTGTCTCTAGTTTCTCTCTAAGTGTGTGTGTAACCCTTTCTCTCTCTATCTACTTTCTCTCTCTAGAATCACAAGATTCACATAAACTAACAAGTGATTTGAAGCATAAACACATGGTGTTTCCAACCAGAAATACATGTGATTTCAAGCAGGAACACATGTGATTTCAAGGAGGAACACATGTGATTTCAAGCATAAACACATGTGCTTTTCAAGCATAAACACATTCAATAGCAACAAGTGATTTCAAGCAATGATACATTGTGATTTTAAGAAAAGACACATGTGTTTTCAAGTAGAAACACATGTGATTTCAAGCATAAACACATGTGATTTCCTAGTAGAAACACATGTGTTTTCAAGCAGCAACACATGCGATTTTTGCATTAAAACATCACAATAAAAACAACAAATATAGAGAAGAGGTGGTTGTAAAAGGTTAGTTTACTTGTTGTTTGTTATATAACTTCAACTTCTTCCATTAAAACATCATTAACTTTTATGTTCTGATCTAATCCTTCAATTACATTAATTATATCCTCCCACCCATTTTTTATTTAGATCTATATGTGATTGTTTGAGGTGGTGGTGGTGGTTACGATAGTTTTGGAGGCGGTGGCGATTGTTTTTGGAGGCGGTGGTGTTGATGGTTTGTGGTTGTTGTAGAAGGTCAGTTGGTTGGGGTGGTCTGACGTATAAGGTGGGCTAGTCATGATGGTGGCGGTGGTAAGAGGTGGTTGGTCGGGGTGGTGGTGGTAGTAGGAGGTGTTTGTTGTGATGATTGCCATAGAGAGAGAAAGTGAGATCCCGACAGGTAGGTGATAATAGAGAGAGAAATTGAATTGGTTAAATAAGGTGAAAACAAGATTTTTATATCGGTAGGGGATTTATTTATAGCCCTTTGATTAAGATGAGATTCTAGGGTTAAGATTTTTTCCGTTGATATTTAATTAGAGATATATTTAAAGCACGTATCAAACAACATAATTAAGCCAATAGTCCTTTTCTTATGAATGTTATCTCATATACTGGCTTGATTGCTGGATATGAGCAACAATTGACTTGAAGAAAGCTCATTGCTTTGGAAAAAGGTTAAAATATTTCTTTGGAAATGGTTAAAATAGGATTATTGGGTGGAACTACCCATAGACGATTGATGGTGTTTGGTGTGATAAATATCAATTACAAGAAGCGAATAAGTTTATGTGTTACGATGAACATATCAGAAATACCTCAAAAGCTAAATTAACTTTGGATCAATGTATTAAAACAACCTATGAATATGTTAGGAGAGACTGAGCCAAAATTGGTGTGATTTTTGCTTATTTAAGAATTAGATTGTACTTGCAGTTTTTAATTGACCAACACGATCCGATTTAATAGACCTACCAATCACTAGGTTTTTCTTTATTTTAATACTTTTATCACTATTTCTTTTCTTTGAAACTGATAAAACCATTTGTTCTTTAACTTTTTTTAAACATAAAAATTTGGACTAATTTAACTCATGTTTAGTATAAACAAAAATATTATGATGTTGAAAGTATATAGTAAAATTGAAATCTTTAATTGATAGGATTGAAGTAGATAAGTTTTGATGAAATCCACATTTGAAATAATTCGATTACTAGGTATCCGTCGCAGTAATGCATGAGTGTATCCATCTAGTCATCGTTGGTCATCTAAGCTTATGTATTAAGTTGTCTCTAGGAAGCTATATTTAGATCGCCTAAATATACATAGCTGGCTAAAAGTACAGAAGCCTCATATTGACAAGCCAAGATATGTTAGAGTAGTAAAATAGATACTATGTTTAATATATTAATAACAAGGTTTAGAAATTGTTGGCCCAACGTTATGTTTGTATAACAAATCCGCTAGATGTATACTTATTTCAGCTGACAAAATTTTACCCTAAGGCTATTCTCAATTTTCATATCAATAATATTTAAGCAAAGTTCCACGTTATCTTTCTCTATCTATTTATCGTCTTGCACTCTTTCTGATTTTTCACTCACAATGATGTGACACAAATACATTTTTCAATCATATATTTAATAGAATACAATATGTTACTCATAAATTAATAACCATACATAGATAAATTAAAAAGTATACGTATGAAATAAAAAAATTAAACATCTATATATTATTAAAATCCTAAAATACTATGGAAAATGACAACGCGCTCCTTGATCATCTTAGTATTTTATTACATACATCCGAACAATTTTAGTACTTATCTAATTGTATAGTATTTCCACAATTAAAAACAAATAAAAATAGTCTTTACAGAATTAATCTTTTAGAAAAGTCTCAATTAAAGCTCTCCTCAAACAATATAATTAAGTCAATTATCATTTTCATACGAATATTAACTTCATATACTGGCTCATAGGGATATGAGGAACAACACCCTTGAAGAAAACTTATTATTTTTTGAAAATGGTAAAATAAGGTTATTGTGTTGCTATTCTGTGCGGTAAATATTAATTACAAGATGCGAATAAGTTTTTTGTTACAATGAATATATCGTAAGTATGTAAAAATTTAAAATAACTTCGAACCAATGTTTCAAAAAAAACCTTGTGAATATGTTAAGAGAGTTTGTGTCGAAATTAGTGCATTTTTTGCGTATCTGAGAATTGGATTGCACTGGCGGTTTTTCATTGACCAAAAAAATCAGGTTTAATAAACCAGAAAAATCACAACTTTTACTTTTATAAAAAATATGGATTCTATTCTTTAAAATGATAAAGCCATTTTTCCTTTAATTTTTTAAACATAAATTTCATATTATTTTAACTTATCTATTAATATTCAAAAAATATTAAGTATCCAAAAAATATTAAGTATGATTTTGATACTATATAGTAAAATTGAAATCTTTAATCCATAGGGATTGAAGTGGATAAGTTTCGATGCAATCCTCATTTTAAACAATTCGATTGCAAGGTATCCATTGCAATAATGCGTAAGTACCCTTCTAGTCATCATTGTTCATCTAAGCTAATTCATTAAGTTGTCTTTAGGAAGCTATATTTGGATTACCTAGCTATACATAATTGATTTAGAAAAACAGAAGCCATATATTGACAATCCAAGATATGTTAGAGTAGAAAAGTAGAAACTACACACTATGTTTAATTTATTAATAACAATGTTTAGAAATTGTTGGCTGAATTTAATGTTTGTTTAACAAATCCGTTAGATGTATACATATTTTAGTTGACATAATTTTAATCTAATGTTATTCCTAATTTTCATATCAATAATATTCAATCTAAGTGCAACATTTTCTTCCTCAATCTATTTATCGTCATTCATTATTTCTCATTTTTCACTGACAATGGTGTCACACCAATTCATTTTTCATTAATGGAACAAAATATGTTACTCATAAATTAATAACCATACATTGATTAATTAAAAAGGTATACGTATGAACTAAAAAATGTAAACATTAAATTGATTGTTAAAATCCTAAATAACTACGGTAAATGACAACATTCCTTGATTATCCTATGTTTACATACATCCAAACAGATTTAACAGTAATTTGATTTTATAGTCATTCCATAAGCAAAACAAATAAAAATAGTCTCTACAATTTTGATCTTTTAGAAAAGTCTCAATCGAAGCACGCCCCAAACAACACAATTAAGTCAATAATCATTTTCATACGAACTTTATCTTCTTATATTGGCTCGAAGTGATATGAGGAACAATAGACGTGAAGAAAGCTCAGTATTTTGGAAACCGTGAAAATAGGGGTATTGGGTCGAATAACCCATAGCCGATTGATTGATGATGTTTTGTGCAATAAATATTAGTTAGAAGATGCTCGTAGGGATATAAGGAACAATAGACTTGAAAAAAGCTAATTATTTTGGAAATCGTTAAAATAGGTCAAATAACCCATAGCCGATTGATGATGTTTTCCGTGCAGTAAAGATTAGATTGAAGATGCGAATAATTTTTTTGTTATGATGAACGTATCGTAAATACGCCAAAAATGTAAAATAACTTTGCACCAATGTTTTAAAAAACCTATGAATCTGTTAGGAGAGATTGAACCAAACCTGGTGCGATTTTTGCTTATTTGACATTTGACAATCAGATTATAGTGAGGGTTTTTTCATTGGCTAACACGATCCGATTTAATAAACCTGAGAAATCACTACGTTTTTCCTTTAGTTTTTTACATTTATGAACAAAACACTGTTTCTTTTCTTGAAAATTGATAAAACCATTTGTCCTCTAAATTTTTTAAACATAAAACTTGTATTTTTTTTACTTATGTATTAGTATTAACAAAAATATTAAGAATTTTAACACTGTTTCTTTTCTTGAAAATTGATAAAACCATTTGTCCTCTAAATTTTTTAAAAGGCGAAGCGGATAGGGAGTCTAACATAACTAGGCGAGGGATCGAAGACGACATTCTTTCGCTTGGATGTCATTGCACGACTCGACCTACTAACCACTAACATTTGTCGTTCTAAAAAAACATAGTAAAATTGAAATCTTTAATTGATAGGGATTGAAGAGGATAAGTATCGATGCGATCCACATTTTAAACAATTAGATTACAACGTATCATCACAATAATGCATGAGTACCCATTTAGTCATCGTTGTTCATCTAAGCTTATTTATTAAGTTATCTCGATGAAGCTATATTTTGATTACCTATATATATATACATAATTGGTTTAAAAACAGAAGCCTCATATTGACGAGCCAAGACATGTTAAGAGTAGGAAAGTAGATACTACACACTACGTTTAGTTTATTAATAACAATGTTAAGAAATTGCTGGCCCGACTTGATGTTTGTTTAACAAATCCGCTAGATGTATACATATTTTAGTTGACAAAATTTTACTCTAAGGCTATTTCAATTTTCATATCAATAATATTAAAATTAAGTTATATTAGAATGTGTAAACCCCATGATATAATTTTATTAATCATCATTGTTTATAATGGTAAAATCCTAGTACCCAAAACTCACAAATCGGGCTTGGGCTTTATTTAGCTCCTAATACTCCTCGCAGTTCTAGCGGCGAAATCGCGAAAGCTCGAGCTGAAATAGTAAAGTAGAAAAGAAATGATAAAAGAAATGATAAAAGAAAGATAAAACATTAAAAGAAATAATAGCGATGAAGACATCCGACAACAAGCGTCTTCAAACATTTCTCGTACAATCTTCAAACTTGAAGTCATAAACTGATAAACCTGGATAAACAATATAACTAAAGCATGAACAAAAATATACGATTGTGTGGATTTGTAACCTTAGCACAAATCACCAACAAAAATAACGATTGTGTGAATTTGTGACCGTAGAACAAATCACCAACACAACAAACAAATAATAAAACTTAAAAAAAATTGTTGTTGCACCATGATTTGGAAACAGATCTTCAGATTCGACACAAGTAAAAAAGATCACGCTAATATTGGAAGGATATATGGTGACGATGACATCATACTTACAAGTGTAATCATTTTTTTATATATCAGTTGATGACGAAGAGGAAAAAAAAAGCAATGGTATTGGGTCTGCTATTCTTCCACCCACAAATAGAGGTCTTAGGATAGTAAGGATAATTATGGATTAAGAGGATTTGGGATTTGATAGATGTATGTTGATGATCATTCATATTTTTTACCTATTTTAAGAAAGAGTTGAAAAAAGCTAAGTGACGAATACGGATGGACAGGATGATTGAATAGCGGAAGTATTTTTAGGGATTAGGGACCGGGTATGGTATGATACCATGTTAGAATGATAAAAACCTTATGTCCTTTTATTAATCACAAAACATCTTTGTATAAAAAACATCTTATGACTATTGTGGGTAAGTCAAATAATGACAATAATACTAAATCAATCAATATTAATTCATACAACTAATAATCAATTAGTACAGCTGATACTCGTTCGCAGTTGGAGCGAAGATCTTCGATCTAAATAGAATTAAACTTTACAAGAGGCCACATATCTTTAGGTGCATGAAAGCTTTCATATCTTTCAAAAACCTGTGAAGCATAGTAGTAATCACAAAAAAGCAGTCGTCTCAGGAGTTGATACCCTAGATTCGACAACAACAAAAGTCGTCTCGGGAATTTATACCTTTGATTCGACACCAACAAAATTCATCTCGAGAATTTATACCCTAGATTCGACACCAAAAAAATCATCTCGAGAATTGATACCCTAGATTCGACACCAAAAAAAGTCGTCTCGGGACTTTATACCCTTGATTCGACACCAATAAAAGTCGTCTCGGGAATTGATACCCTAGATTCGACAACAATAAAATAAACACTAATATTATTTTAATCTAAATTACGTTTATCTTCTATTATTATTTTGGTTATCAAAACAAGATTAAGTCCTTTCGAACGATCCTGGCTTACCTCTACAAAACTATACTACAAATTAAATGGTATACTTGCCCTTGTTTATGTTCTAGTCCCTCGTTTAGCTCATCCTTGTAATATAAATTTAAGACTTGTCAACACGTATCAAGTTTTTGGCGCCGCTGTTGGGGACTTTTCATCCTGTTTTATAGCCAAGTCTTTCATAATTCTCGAAGATTGAATCATTTCTCAACAAAAACAAACTAAAATTTTTTGTCACACTTCCTGTAGAGTTCTAATGTACGCCGCACTTTTAGCTAAGTGCGTTGCACAAACCATACTGTTAACTAAAATCATTGTTGGATGCACAACTGTTCTCCTGGAACCAACCCCGTATCACCATTTACTGAACCTAAACGTACCCTTAACCGAAGGTTATGTAGACTTCATCACCGTGTACCATTTGACTGGAGACACGTGCAACCTCAACAACCTCGTGTTGTTTATCCACCATTGGATAACTTATCTCAAGCCTTATTATTCACTAGACTCATAGAATGTTACGATCCGATGTCGGACACCGATGATGAACCTATGTGGTTAGCCGAAAGAGTTGTCGCACCAACTCCTAGCTCCGTAATCATTTTACCCAAAGTTGTAAACAAATTTTTCATCAAAGGAAATCATTTGACCCTTGTCAAGAACAACAATATTGATGGGCGAATCAAAACCGATCCTCACAAACACATCCACGAATTTAGCAGCATTTGAAAAATGTTCAACTATGAAGAAGGACAAGCCAAAATCGTCTAACTCATGATATTTCCATCATCCCTCACTAGAGAAGCCAAATCATGGCTTGACGAATTTATCGAAGGAACCATTCGAACATGGGAAGATCTTGGAATCGCTTCTATTAGCCGATTCTTTCCTCCATCCCTATTTGAAAAACTCCTTGGAGAAATCTGAAGCTTTTCTCAAAAAGTTCAAGAAACTCTCATTGACGCATGGTTAAGAATAAAGGGACTACTCAGAAACTGCCATGGTCATGGACTCAAGAAAGAAAGTGTAATCAAGATCTTTTATCATGGTCTCAATGATACTACTCAAGATGCCCTGAACGTCGTAGCGGGCGGTATATTCTTTTATAAAACACCAAACCAAGCTGACCAACTTTTGGACGACAAAGTCTTACTTAAGCTTGATTTTTCAAAGAACCACAAAGCAATATCCACTCGAAAGACTATAGCTTTTCCGAGGAAAGGAGAAGCCAATCTGAAACAAAAAAATTATGGCTCTTTTGGATGCCATGTCTCATAAAATGGATACCCAATAAAAAGAGATAAAAACAAATCTCACAAACATTGCAACCACTGTGGAGGAAACCATCCTTGTAGTGAATGTGATGACGATGACACACCGATAACGAAAGAGGAAGAAGCGAATTTCATGCAAACCTTTTGACATACTCCATTCTATAATTATTATCGCAATCGTGATCGTGATAGTTGGAGATCAAACAATAAACCAGGTTACAACTGAGATGAAAAGAAACCAACCCAAACCAAAGACAAACCCAATCTCGAAAGCAAGATCGATAACTTCATTTGAATCTCAAAGGAAACCAACCTTATCGCAAGAGATACATTCATTGATCTTAAGATAAAATTCAAAACCTCAAACAAAAACCACCAAGCATCATTCAAAACCTTGAAGCTAAGTTTGATCGCTTTACCGACAAACAGTCAAATCGTGCTTCTGGCTCACTACCAAGCAACACCAACCCAAACCCTAAGAACAACAAATACCAACCATCGTAAGCTCGAAACGAGCATGTGAATATCGTATTCACGCGGAGTGTATTATAATACGAATCACCATCGAAACCAACTCAATACACACCCAATAAACCCAACTTAGCAATGACGATGAAGAAGAACCACCACCAAAGAAAACCAAGTCCACTTAAAACATTACACCAACCCCTACACCAAAACGATACACACCGAAAGTACCATACCCACAATGCTTACGCAAGAAAAAGATGCAAGCAAAGTATGGTAAATTTCTCGACATAATTCAAGAAGTTAGAATCAACATGCCCTCAGTAGATGTTTTGGCTAGAATGCCAAACTATGGAAAATTCCTTAAAGATCTTATCAAGAACAAACATAAGTGTGAAGAGACCTCTTCAGCTTTTCTCAACAATGAATGCTCTGCTATCGTTCAAAGCGAAGTTCCACCCAAACTTGGAGATCCTGGAAGTTTCCTAATTCCTTGTACTTTCCGTCATTCGTACTCGTGCAACGCCTTGGCCAATCTTGTCACTATCATAAATCTCATCATGTATTCCTTATACGCAAAACTATCAAAAGATGTTCTCAAACCTACCAAAATGAGCGATCGCCTTGTCGATCAATCTTTTCAATACCCTTTGGGTATAGCCGAAAACATGCTACTAGAAGTTAGAAAATTCGTTTTTTCCGTCGACTTCGTTATCTTAGAAATGGAAGAAGATAGAAAAGTTCCACTCATTTTTGGTAGACCTTTCTTACACACAACCGATGCTGTAATTCGAGTAAAGAAAAAACAACTCAACCTTGGAGTTGGAGATGATAGTATCACATTTTCTATTGACGTAGCAATGAAACACTCGTACTTTAATGATGATACTTTCTTTAGTATCAATGTCATTGACGAAGTCATCAAAGCCGATTTTGACGCTCTTTTTGATGAAGGAAGCCAAATTCTCTATTCTTTCGAAGGAACCTTCCTCAAAGAAGAACGCTTTGCTGAATTTGATGCTTTCATAGTCGTACACACCATCGAACAAATCGAAGCCCCTGAGGAAGAAAGAGAAATACCTTTCGAACACATAACTTTTGAAACCAATTTCAAAGATAAGAAATCTGTAGAAGAACCTCCTACGGATTTAGATCTTAAACCTCTTCCTAAACACTTGGAATATGCATTTCTTCATGAAGAGAAATTACTCCCAGTAATCATCTCATCTCAACTTTAGGAAGATAACAACACCGATCTAATCGATGTTCTCAAGAAGCATAAAGAAGCTTTTTCTTGGAAAACTTCACATATTCCTGGCATATTTCCATCGTTTGTAAACATAAAATACAACTTTTGGAGGACAAGAAACCAGTCGTACAAAAATAACGAAGACTAACTTCTAACATTAAGGATGTTGTCAAACAAGAAACAGTCAAACTCCTCGATTTTGGAATAATTTACGCCATCGATGATAGCCGATGGGTTAGTCCTATTCATTGTGTACCTAAAAAGGGAGGTATCACTGTAGTGACTAACGAAAACAAGGAGTTAGTACCAACCCGAACCATCACCGGATGCAGAGTTTTTATTAACTATCAAAAGTTAAATGACACAACTGTGAAGGATTACTTTCCTTTGCCATTCATGGACCAAATGCTAGAAAAACTCGTATGGAATGAATACTTTTGTTTCCTTGATGGTTTTTCCGGATACTTTAAAATCTCAATCAACCCTATGGATCAAGAGAAAACTACGTTTACTTGTCCATTTGGAACTTACGTGTATAGGCGCATGCCTTTTGGCCTATGCAATGCAACTACTACTTTTCAGAGGTGTATGATTGCTATTTTTCACGATATGATCGAAGAATCAGTCGAAGTTTTTATGGACGATTTTTCGTCTTTAGAAACTCCTTCGAAAAATGTCTCAATAATCTTGGCAAAATGTTAGCACGTTGTGAAGAAGCAAATCTGGTGCTAAACTGGGAAAAATGTCACTTCATGGTAAAAGAAGGAATTGTGCTTAGACACAAAGAGTCTGGCGCAGGCCTAGAAGTCGACAAAGCAAAAATAAGCATAACCTCAAAATTCCCATCACCTAATAATGTTAAAGGCATTAGAAATTTTTTAGGTCATGCCGGTTTTTACCGACGATTCATTAAAGATTTTGTGAAGATTGCGAGACCTCTGACCTAACTTCTAGAAAAAGAAAGAACATTCGATTTCATTGACGAATGCCTTCCAGCATTTGAAACTCTCAAAGAAAAGGTTATATGACCACCAATAATTACAAGCACTAATTGGAACCTACCATTTGTGCTCATGTGTCATGCAAGTGAATATGCCCTTGGAGCCATCCTTGGACAAAAATATGGAAAACAATTTCACCCCATATAGTTTACGAGTAGAATTCTAAACACAGCTTAGGAAATTTACACTATCACGGAAAAAGAACTTATGGCCTTAGTTTACGCGTTTGACAAATTCTGAGCATACCTCGTTTTGTCCAAAACAATTGTGTACATCGGTCACTCAGCTGTAAAATAGTTGTTCAAAAAGCAAGAAGAGCAACCACGTCTCATACGATGGATATTGCTTTTACAGGAATTTGATCTGGAAATAAATGATGAAAAAAGAGCAGAAAATGTTGTCGCCGATCATTTATATCGCATTTTAAATGATAATTCAAGCGATGATGATGTCGACGATTTTCTTGATGAGCATATCATGCAAGTAAGTACTAATGAAACACCATGGTTCGCAGACTTTGCAAACTATTGGGTTGTGGGTAACTTACGAAAGGGGATGACATACCAAAAAAGAAGAAATTATCCTCTAAACATAAGAAATAATTTTGGGATGAACCCCATCTCTTTAAAGTATGTCCCGTTGGAATGATCCGACGTTTTATTTCCGGATCTGAAACCTGAAAAATTCTTGATGAATGTCACTATGGACCAACCGGAGGACATTATGCCGCGAACACAACCGCTAAAAAAGTGTTCGACGCACGTTACAATTAGCCTAAAATCGTTAGTGAAGCTCATACCTAGTCCGCCTTTGAGAAGCATGTCAAAATACTGGAAACATTTCCAAGAGAGATGAAATGCCTCTAAACAGCATCCAAGTCTGTGAAATATTTGACGTGTGAAGTATCGACTTCATGGGACCATTTCCCAAATCGTACAAATGTGAATACATTTTAGTCGCCGTCGAATATGTATTAAAATGGGACGAAGCTCAAGCCTTGCAAACCAATAATGCAAGAGTTGTTATAGCATTCTTAAAGAAACTATTATATTGTTTTGGAATTCCAAAAGATTTTATAAGCGATAGAGGAACTCATTTCTTTAACAAACTAATGGTTAGAGTCATGAAAATATATGGAGTTAACCATCGGTTTTCCACATTTTATAACCCTCAAACGAGTGGCCAAGTTGAAAACAATAATAGAGATCTTAAGTGAATCCTCAATAAGACCGTAAAAAACAACCCCGCTTGTTGGTCGAAGAAGTTTGAAGATGCTCTATGGGCCTTTCGTACCACATTTAAAACACCTACTAGAACCACACCGTGCAAGCTTTTATATGGAAAGACATTCCATCTATCGATCGAAACCAAACACCGTGCATATTGGGAACTGAGAAACTACAACCCAGATCTTATCGCAGCTGACGAAAAGAGAAAATTTCAACTTCATGAGTTAGATGAACTCCGACATCAAGCTTATGAAAGTGATCGTTTATACAAAGCACGAACCAAAGTTTGGCATGATCGAAAGTTAAGATTAAGAAAAGAATTCAAAGAAGGAAATAAAGTACTCCTGTTTATCTCGAAGTACAAATTCAAACAACCTAAGCTTACCTTGAGATGGACCGAACCTTATATGGTGAAATACCAAATATACATCCGGATTTGTTGAGATATTTGGTAGAGACAACACCACTTTTATAGTCAATGGACATACACTTAAGCTCTAGCATGAGGAGGAACACTGTAACAAATTTAATGGAGAGGATGTACCATTCTTTGTGCAATAAATCCGAGTAACCGAGTCTGTCTGAAGACTCACCCTAAGTGTGGAGGAGGAATTGTAAATAAATAAAACCGTCCTTGTAAATATTTTTCATGTGTGTTTGTTTGTTGTCATACAGGAAAAAGCAAATTGGAGCTTTAAGCCAGATTCCTCTTTTGAAGTTCAGCTATTTTCTACTAAGCCCCGAGCGGTTCTCGTTTCCTTTGCATTTTCCCTCTTTCTAGTTTTATTAGTTCTCACATCGAGGATGATGTTCAACTTAAGTGTGAAGGAGGATTCAAATAGGAAAAATAGAATAATATATAAACAAATCAATTTTCTCTACACCAAAAAAAATATCTATTTTCAAAAATAAAAATAAATATGTTTTGTAGATAAATAAAGTATTTTAGGAAAGAAAAAATCTCATTGATTGACACTATAACTAAGCACAAATCAATCAACCAATTATGTGATAAAAACTGAGCCTTTATATATCTCTATTTTGTGTGAAAGCCGATAATTTAATATGCTTCAAAACTTGTGTTTGATCATCGTTTACTAAACCGTAGTGAGGTTAATTTATAGATATTTCTGAGAAAAGTAAAATTAATCCCCCTTATATTATTTTGGTCGAGCTACACTAGTTTGCTAAAATATGTGTCACTCGTAGCTATGTGCTATATTATCCTTTGGGCCGATATCCCTTGTATCTATGCCTTTCGTTTGCATGTCGTAAGTGTATGATTTTCTTTATATATATATATATATATATATATATATATATATATATATATATATATATATATATATATATATATATATATATATATATATATATATATATATATATATATATATATATATATATATATATATATATATATATATATATATATATATATATATATAGGGGGACTTTATTTACAGAACCCATCTTAGTGACAGAACATGCAAAACTCTTGTTCTTGAAGGCAAACATGTATGTATGAAGGATTACATGTATGTTGTTGAAAGCATACATGTATGTTTTTAGATCAGTGCACATACATGCATGCGCGCTTTCAAAAACGTATGTTTTTGAATGCGTGCACATACATGCATGCACGCCCTCAAACATGTATGTTTTTGAATATCTTTTTTCTAATTTTATTTAATTTTGACAAAAAGAACTTCAAATATGCTTTGAGAATACAAATATTCTCTAAAAACATACATGTACTCCTTAAGACATACATGTTTTCCTTCAAAAACAAGAGTTCTGCAAGTTCTGTAACTAAGATGGGTTCTGTAAATAAAGTTACACTATATATATATATATATATATATATATATATATATATATATATATATATATATATATATATATATATATATATATATATATATATATATATATATATATATATATATATATATATATATATATATATATATATATATATATATATATATATATATATATATATATATATATATATATATATATATATATATATATATATATATATATATATATATATATATATATATATATATATATATATATATATATATATATATATATATATATATATATATATATATATATGAAAAAGAAATAAAGTATTCTTGTATAGTTGTTCTACGACTTTGGCATGGCATGTTGTGTTACTAAACCCTTATCATTATCACGTTTTGCCTCTTTGAAAACTTATCTGGTGCTCACCCCACAACAGTTATGTTCACGTGTCTCGTACAAGCATATGGTAGCTATCTATTTTATGCACAAGCTATTTGAGTGATATCTTACATTTTTCCCTTGTGAGTAACATTGTGTGAACTTAAAATCTAAACATTAATCCAAAGTGAGGTGCTAAAAATATTGTGTCGGTTGCTTTTGCTACTTAGAAACCTAATCATTTTCCTATCATGCTTCAAAATATGCTTTTAAAATCTAATCTTGTTTTCTCGCTTTGATTGCTTGAGGGAAGCCAATAGCTAAGTGTAGAGGAATTTGATAACACCCAAATTATACATATTCAAACCGTTACTATTATCCTATTTTTAATATTAAATAGGACTTTTGATACTTAAACATTGTGTTTTCTATGCATGTTGAAATATTGAAGGCCCAAAGTGAAACAAAGTAAAAAAAGTCCTTAGATGAAATAAATGAAGAATAAAGAGAAAGGAACATTCAAGACGTACGAAAGTCCGATGCACTTGTTCGTGTACGGTGCACAAATGCCACCTCCAATATGTGGCGCACATTTTGGATGGTGCGGCACACATTGACCTCTAGACAGCACAACAAATCTAGAGCCTCACCTCTCATTTCACATATCCCACTCTCACTCATTTCTCTCTATCTGAGTATTTGAGCACTCTTTGCAACTTTTTGGTATATTTCCACTTTTGGGAAATATTTGTAATAAGAGTTTCTTACAATCATCACTCTTGTATATTTGTCATTCCTTATAATCTAAGTATGATTTTATTTTACTATTTTCCATTTGATATTGTATACTTGATTGCTATGTTAGGCTAAGCTATTTGTGACTACATGGGTATGTAAATATAATTAGTGATGATGCTATGATATGATCTTTTACAAATCTATTTCAAGCTAATGTCGTCGAACCACGTTTCCACCTCATTCTATCGTGTTGTTTTTATCAAATTAGATTTGTTACGAAAACTTGTGGTCCGAAAGGGTCAAGTTGTTATAATAAGTTTTAAAGAACTTGTTTATGGTTTTTGAATCTTTGGTTGGAGAGATCCGCTTAGATAATTTGATTAAACATTAAACTTTTTGGAAACGTGTGTAAGCTTAGTCGCTTATGAGACATAAGTCTTGTATCAAGCCAAGTGAATTGTAAAACGTCATTTTGACGAAAAAGATTTATTAATCTTTACCTACATTATCATATGTCGATCATTATTATCATCATGACGAAGTTATATGAACTATCCCATTTGTATTCATATTTGTCATCATATTATTTTAATCTCAGTGACGTGTATCTTTGATTATTATTTGGTTATCAAAACGAAACTAAGTCCTTGCGAACGATTCCGACTTACCACTACAAATGAAAGGGTATACTTGCCCGTGTTTGTGTTCTAGTCCCTCGTTTAGCTAATCCTTGTAATATAAATTTAAGACTTGTGAACACGCATCATGCCTCGAGAGTTTCCAAGTATGGGACAATCTTAGCTAATTCATGGAATGGATCAGTGTAACATGTATCGTCAGCCCTAACCATAGTATGATTCCAAAATTCCCCTTACAATTTTATATCTCGTTGCTTGGACAAAACTCTTCCAAAAGAAAATCCTTGAACTCAACCCATGTCATTCCATTAGCAGCCACACGACATCTTTTCTGAACCTAAGTGTTCCACTAAGTCAAATCCTTACAAATGAATGAGTCTATAGCATTGATGAGGTGTCATTTTATACACTTTTTAAGGGTCATTTCACCAAGTTATTTGTCATAAAATTCCCTAAAAACGTCCTAATTCTGTTCTTTTGGCCATTTTAGTAATTTGGAAGCACTTGGAGCCTTTAGAAGGTTTTGAAGGTATCTTCAAGAATTTTAAATGCTTTAGGAAAAAGTATTTAGGAGGCCAGATCAAGAATTCTCGGATTTCTCAAGTCACAAAGAAAGTTGCAAAGAGGAGCTATAGATGGCGTCACACATTCTACCAGACACCGTCACATCGAATCTCTAGACGATGTAGTGTTGGAAAAAATTATCAAGTCTTAGCCGCTGACAAAGATTTCTCATGCCACTGTCAGAGTTATGTGTAGCCGCTGATAGAAGCCAGTGATAAGAAGACTCCTATCCACTGATTGGGTTGCATGGATCAACACATTTCTTCTTTTATGGAGGATTTAGTCGAATAAGTTATTTACTTTATTTATCTTTGTATATCTTCCAATTATAGTTCATCATTGCTTATTGTACAAGGATCCTTGATCTGTAAAAGGAGGCCTTCGGTTTAGATGTGATATACGCTTTCATACATTGTTATTATTATAATTAATCGATTGAAAGTTTGGTAATCGTTGTGTTCCTTGTTCTAAGTTTTAAATTCCGCACAATACTTGGATTGTTAATACACAAAGTTTCTCTATGCATTACTCTTGTTATTATCTCGATAATACAAAGCTAAATCAATCCAAGTTGGGAATAACAAGTGGTATCAGATCTTGTTGAGAAATTTTGATCTTAAAGAACGAAACCCTTACTAAACCCTAATCACACTTCACAAAACCGAAATAATGTCGAAGCTAGTCAAAAAATCACCAAACCCTACTCACCCCACTAGCAACATCAAACTTCCCATCCGTTAACCTGTCAACTTTGAGTTTAGAATCAAACAGTATCTCTAAGTGGATCACTATATCCTATGGGAAATTATCCAGTTCGGAAATACCTTCAAACCAACTACAAAGATGGTAAATATGACATCTAGTACTTTTGGCTAATGTAATATCAATATATATGCAATTTCCCATTTGATAAATAAATAAAGAGGAAATTTTACAAGAAATTTTTGCATTTTGCTATTATATATGACTGAATTGTTAGATATATGGATTCTCACTATCTTAATTGCCATTTCAACATATTATATGTTGTGAACAATATGTATGTATCAAGTCTGTGTTCTAAAAGTAACAATATATATACATTATGAGTAAGAACATCTCAAATATAACAAAGATACCCTAAATTACTAAAGAACCTTAGAAACTATTGAATTCACTTTATAAAGAATGTTTCGAGCAATATAACTACATAATATTGATATACATTTATCAAATACAATATACTAGTTATAATCTATCATATAAAGGAAAGGTAATTGATCACAAAACACAAATATTCACTAATCAAAAGTTAATTACAAGTATATGACCTAGTTACCAAGATTAGCATATAAAATCCATTTCATATTGAATTAGAGTCTAACCGTTTGCAACTAATTATAAAACTCTACTAAGTATCATAATAAGTTAATACATTTATCTCAAGCTAAGTTACAAATTAATAAATCATAATGTACAAGTTATCAAAGCACATGATCTTAAGCTCACTTAATTATCCCTAAGTTATGATCAACCTATATAAACCCTTAAAATCAGAATGTAGAATACTTAGAATTCATAAACATACTATATAAGACCTAGAATAAGCTTACATTATGATATAAACACTGATCACCCAAGATAAAAATTCATTAGGATTAGTAACATGGAAACCCTTATATTAAGCATTTTACATAGAATCAATACCTAGTCTTTTAGGATAAGTCTACAAACACGTATATCATTTCATTCATGTTATAAGATTATGTTAAGACAATGTAAAATTATCCTTAAGCACAAGGTACTAAATTTTAATGCATGAATTGTAAATTAGGTCAAAATAGGTATTTTCACAATTTAGACATGTTTACTTAGAATAAGCTATTAAACCAAGTGTGGGAACTCATTAGACACGTAAAACACAATGTATAGGACCTATATTAAGTTTACATCAGTAGCTAAAAGGAGGATGATGACATTTACTAAGATTTAACCATAGATCATTAGAAACCATAATCTACATAAGTTTCTTCCCAAATTTACATCAAACCTTTGTTAGACCTCAAACCAAAGAGCCAAATCTTCTAAATAAAATGTGTAAAGCCTAATTAAACCTTAATCCATCACTAATCACATTTCTAATTCCTTCATCACTAAAATTACAAAGTATAAGTTACAAGCCCTAGTTTTTAGACCTTGTTTTTCATTTTCCCTCCAAAACCTAGTTTAAACACCTTCCCTCCCAAATTAAAACCTTAATTCTGATATTTAGAGTATCCCTAGATATTTTGGAGTTCCAACAAGGAGGTGCATCACGTACTTGAAGGCGACACATCACCATTCTTATCAATAGTATGTTGTGACACCTTAAGGACAACAAGTCTTAGATATTTTCATCCTAGAGTCTACAAACTTTAACAGACCTTCACTATCATTCCTTAGTCACTAATATACCCTTGTTACACGTTTGAGGCTAGAAACTTGGAGCCTAAGGGTTGAAATGACTTTAAATAGGGGCGAACTACATAGAATGAAACTTAAACCTTGTTTATTAAGTATATCCATACCCATTCTCAAATCCACTTATACATACATTCTAGGACACTTAGAAGACCAGAAAATAGGTCTAGAAAGAAACCTGTGAATCTCTTAAAGGTTTGAAAGCAAGTTATGTTCATAGGAAGTTATAAGGAGCCATTTTGGATCTACATAGGTAATCTCTTTGTCAACCAAGATTTAAACTTGTTATAATAAATTATTAGACTTTTATAATGTTAAAATGATGTTAGAAAACTAATCTAAAAGAAATTAGAGCATTTGATCATTTTAATTGAAAGTTATAAGCTAAAGATGTCTTAAAACCCTAGTTTTGTAATTTACATGAAATAATGACTTAAAATCCATTTCAAAAGCTATAATTTGGGAGAAATATTTTTATTATGATTATAAATGTGTTTTGAAACTTTGTTTTAAAATCCTAGATCATTTTTAACATTTTTTAGGTTGTTATATGATTTTTAACAAGTATAGGGACTGAAGCTATCATTTTTGAAACTATAAACATTTTGGGAGCAAAAGTGTAATTTATTGAAAGTTAAAAATATAAGAATAAATGTTGGAAAGTTTGAGATCCTAAGGTTAATTTTTGAAGGTTGAAATTGTAAATAAAAAAACTATATACTTTAGGGGTTAAAAGTGCAATTATGCCAAAATATATCTAAAAGTGCTATTTTTCCAATATTGAAGCTAAAGACATAAAATGTAATAATATACTATGTATAATGTTAGTAGGATCTTTGTACAAAGATGTTCCATCTTGATATTACGTTCTGACTAAGTGGTTAGGTTTACGATTTAATGTGTCCTCGTTCCTCAAACGTTTATAGAATGGCGTCTGAGTATAATGGCCCGAACAATGATACTATAATTACAAAAATATATAAATTAAAGAGAGATACAAATTACTATATAAAGAAATTGAACTCAGAGGTTACTACTTGATATATACATATTTGTGAGTCAACTCATATTCTGGGAGAAGGTTGTGATTGGTAAAATCAGAGTAATTCAAGATTCTATAGGCTAAGTTGAGTTCATATCCTTACTTTTGAAAGTCTACAATGATTTGAAAATCCGAGAAAGTGATATATGCAAAACTAGAATACAAGTGTTTTTGTATGCTTCCTGATATGATTATTGACACTACGTTTACTTATTGCCATTAAGTCCCTTTTTAATCGTGACCGTTAATAAAAAATGAGCGCTAATATTGTGAATGATACTATTGGGGACTGAAGTCCCCTATCTGGGCAAGTCACACTTACTGGAATGCCGATAGGTTCCTACCTAGGCTAAACAGATACACTTTATTTTGCTGTACTCAGAAGTCCGACAAACTACCTACACGAGGGCAACTAGTTGGTTTCTATTTATGTCAAGTAGAGGTGCATGAGCTAGTGCAATAGGAATCGATGAATTCAAAATATAGGGTGTATAACACTATAGCCCTAAGGTCAAACTTGTATTCAAATATTGTTTAAACCTATGAATTTGTTGATCCCAAAATTAGATCTTAAACCTTAGCTTGTTTAAGGGTTGTAATAGCAAGAGTAAACTCAAACTATCACTAGAGAAACTTTGCTTGGGCAAAATAGCTAAACAAGACGCGGGAAGTAATGTTTAGCACAAGAACAAGTATTTGAAACAAACTGAATGCTTTAATATATTGAAGACAATATACAAATCCCCTTGATGGTATTAGGGTTTACAACCTTAAAGCTAAGTGAAATGATTGAGAGAGTTATATCAAACACAATACGATATAGAGTCCTTTTATAGTACAAGAACCCTAATACAGATAACTATGAAATAAACAAGGAAAGTATACTAGAGTTGTAATAGAAACTCGTCAATATCTCTTCTGTGTTTATGCATACAGTAGGATCTTCATATAGTGGGAATAGATCCTACTGTCTTCATTCAAGTAGCAGGGAGAAATATCACTTGCAGTGGGATCTTGAACAAGGTAGCAACTCAAACACATTTATTCCCAACAACCCCCCCTAAATTTGTGCTTTCCTTAAAGAATAAGTTTCTTGAATAAATGTTGCAAGTGAGGATGTTTCCAACTTACTTCTCTGGAAAAATTTGACTGTAGATAAACCTGAAGAATTCATATGGAACATGATTCTTGCTATCCACTAGTAGATTAGTATTCACCATCTTCTTCAAAGTATCCTATGTGAGTGGATAATACCTATTATAAAGCATATAGGAAATAAAGCCTATCACAACCAACTCATACACTCCTGATGATATAAACAATCTCCACTCTAGCATAGTAGGTCCATCTTGATTACTGAAGGACAAATCACCCTCTTCAGTCTCAAACATCTTCTCTATGGTTGTCCATATTACCCAATCTTTCTCAAACTTATCAGACCATGGAGTAGGAAGATTATTTACAAACTTAGCTTTTAGAACCCTCCATAAATCATCTAGATGCTCACTACCAAAGTTTGAAACATCTTGTTCAACTGCTAAAATGTTTGAGAAGTATCATCCATCCTAGTCAATTTCTACCAGCTCATCCACTTGTCTTCATAAACTTCATATTTGACAATGGGAAACTTCATCTTTAATGTCTCTAGGACAAAATCATCAGATCCCTCCAACACCAAGCATTTTTCTATCTCTTCATCAGTTGGCCCTTGATATATCTTTATAAAGACACTAAGCTTCTCCATTCTTTTGATTCTTTTGGCAGCTCTTTGCTTGGTGACATCATGAAAAGATGAAGTTTCAACTATTGCAGCAGTTCCGCCTGCCATGACCTCTTCTTTCCTTTTTTGTTTTCTCTTGTCTTCTTCATCATTTCATCTCTCCTTTTGATATGCTAAGCTTCTTTTGTTGAGCCCATTTCCAATAAGTTGTCTAAACTGTTTTGCCTAATTACAAGAAGAGCTTCTCTCTCTGTGTCATCAAATGTCATGCTTATAAAATCTGCATCATTGTATCTTTTATATCTTTTCAGCATAGTCTTGTAGAATGCTTTCTTTCCAACTTCAGAGGTTAGATACTTGTTCTCTATATCTGCATTTCTTTGATCTCCTTAATATCCCTTTGATATTTAAGAGTCATGTGTACCAACCTGTATCTAGACTCCAATGACTCAGTAACATTCCACTATTCCCAGTACTATAGAAACTCTTCAATCTTTTGCAAAGTATCATCCAATTCTCTAAGCATTATTTGAATCTCTCTTTCAACATCAACTAGATTTTGCTGCTCTTGCTCATCATCAGAAAAGGTTAAATTAGAAACATCTAGTTGAGACTTTTCTTTGTTTCTTCTTTTCCTTTCCATTTCCTTCCTTTGTTCATCTTCCACCATTTGTTGGACATGAGTAGCATCAGTCTCTGCTACAGCCCTTAACTCTTCAACTGTTTTGAACATTTTCTTTTTCCTTGGTTGCTCAATAAATACTCTTTCCTTTATCTTTTAAGTCAACTGCAGGAGGACCTTTGGTGTAGTCATTCTAATGACAATACCCTTTGGTGCTAATTGTCTTCTACGCCTTGTAAATGTTTGAACAGTGGGAACACCACTAGCATGGGGAACATTTGTGCTTGCATAGGTGATCTGTTGTCGTAGGGGCTTATTTTCATTTGATATGTACAAGTGTCTCAGCAATGTCCTTTGTACTACTCCCCTTATCACTCCCCTTCTCTCCACTTGCTCAAGGTTTTGTGAGCCTGGGTATCGAACCACTCTGCTCCACCTATTTCACCTGTGCTTGGGATGTGTTCTTTAGTAGGAACTTCCTCCCCTTTGGAAGCATCCTCATCTGTGGAACAAATCAAGTGTGGGCGTCTCCTCCCCTCAAGCTTAGCAAGCCTAGACTCTAGATTAGAGGTTACTAGGCCTTGCCGTGTGACAGTTTGCACCAGTTGTGGATTCTACTTTTGCAAGCTCATACACAAAGCCGTCAAGTCAGGTAGTGTTAATGGTTCCATACTACTCTCAGCCCTATTCAGGGATTGCTCCCTCAATAAGATATCATGGAGTCTGGAAGGACTTAGTTATGGTGTCACTGTCCTGCTCACCCATTGAGTGTGAGGAAGTAGTGGTAGCCTCCCTCCCAAAGCTTTCCATACCCATGGAAGCTTCCCTTTCTGCTTTAGGTGAAGATATACTAGGCAAGGGAGTCCTAGCAGACCTCGTTTTGGTTCTTCTTTCAAAAATTTGGTCTAAAAAGGGTAGATCATTGGCAGGGGAATCACTTGAAGAAATAGTAGGATCAAGAAGTGGGGATTCGGATGCTCTTGATCGTCTATCAGCTTCACTTCTTATTAGAGCCAACATGGGTTGGGTTAAGGGACATTTCTACTTGAAAATATTTTAATTGAGGGAAAGAGTGCGGTGAATAGTTTAGGAGTGTGTGATGAGGCTGTGAAGGAATGTTTGTGTCTAATAGGCCCATGCTAGTACATATCTAATAAAATCTCCATAAATCTAGGGTACATACAAAACTTTTCACTACTTTTAACGTTTTTAAGCATATTATGAAAAATCATTTGAGAAAAGGAAATTTTTTTCCCTGTTGCCAAACATACATGTGCCGTGGCAACATTGCTACCAAAGTCATTAAAAGTAGTGGTTTTTGAGCTTAGGCATTTTAAAATTGTTCGAATTAAAATTTTCTAGTGAGGGGAAAATTGTCCTTTAAAAATTTTTGACCTTTGGTCCACAACAATGTTATACCCCAAAAGAGAAAAATTTTCATAAATTTCTGCCTTATGCAGGGTGATCATTCCATCCTCATCATTCAAGACAAGTGTGCCTGATAGAGGAACATAAAAATAAACTCGTTATTTAGTATAGTTTGTGCTATCTTTTATTTAGTAATCTTCTTTTGTGTTTTTTGAGAATAATATTCTTATCTTTTTCCCCAAGTTTAGTTTTCCTATAAAATTAGGACTTGGGTTTATTGTATTGAATTATTATTGAGATATCAATAAAAATATGACTTTTTAATCTTCTGTTAATTGACTTAAATCCGGGTTAGGATTTATTGTTCGATTTTCAACCTAATAATCGGTATTCGTGTGAATCAACGATTGTTGGAAGAGTTGTTTCTGGTATTCTTTTGAATCAACAGATTTAATTATATATCTTTGTTACTTTGCTTTTTAGTCTACATTATTTGGTATCAAGAGCCGAAGTTCCTGATTAAAATATATCCATGGAGAAGTAGTAATTTTTAGGGTGTGTATGAACAAGAATTGGAGCAACGTGTTATGGCAAGATTGGAGGAGAGATTGGATAAGTTAATGAATTAGACTGGCCAGATGGATCACTTGATGAACATGTGTGGTGATCGTAACGGTTAGGGTACCGAAGATGAAGAGCCAAAAAACCCATTTTTTTGATACCGATGACGATGATGATGATGTCGTTTGCGGTGATTATGAAGCAGCTCCAGTTTATGATAAAGAGCCCGAGGAAGAAAATGATGTGCCATCTCTGGATGTTATGTTAGGTGTAGGAGAAGAATCAATGGCAGTTTATGATACCGATCTTGAAGATTTCATTGAGGAGGAAGAACGATTTTTTGGGGAAGAAGATTTGGTAGCAAAGAAGAGAACATCGAATATCTTATACTTGTGGCTAATGATCTTAGTGTTGAGTATTCAAAGCCCGCTGTCTCAAAGCCTTATGAGTTACTTTGGTTGCAGAAAAGTAAACGGGTGGATAGTATCTTGATTAAAAAAAACATATATCAATTAGCCGCACCCATGGTTGATAAGATTAGTTTAAAGATGATCATGGTTCGAGGTAGATTCATTATAAATATAGGGAATTTGATGCAAGGGATACAAATTTGGATGCTACGAGTACAAGGGATGAGCGAAACAAACTCGAGGACGAGTTTTTTGAAGTGAGGGAGAATGATGGAGGAACATAAAAATAAACTAGTTTAGTTTGTGGTATATTTTATTTAGTAATCTTATTTTGTGTTTTTTAAGAATAATATTCTTATCTTTTTCCCCAAGTTTAGTTTTCCTATACAATTATGACTTGGGTTTATTGTATTGAATTATTATTGAGATATGAATAAAAAATATGACTTTTTAGTCTTTTGTTAATTGACTTAAATATGGGTTAGGATTTATTGTTCGATTTTCAACCTAATAATCGGTATTCATGTGAATCAGCGATTGTTGGAAGAGTTGTTTCAGGTATTATTTGGAATCAACATATTCAATTATTTATCGTTATTTTTCGCTACATCAGTGTCTCGAATGGAGGCCAGTGCAACCACTTTGGAGTGACCATCTAAGTGGCTTTCTATTTTAATCCTTCCCCCTGTTTTGATCATGGCAGTAGACCAAAACTGTTCAATGTGTGAGGTTTATATACGAGGATTGATTATAAGGGCTAACATGAAATAACTAGCTTTGAGATATTCAAGAGCCTCGTGGAATGCTGCATGTTCAGTAGGTTTCTCCAGGAATGCAACCATGTTGTGGTACTCAGCAATTTTCAACGTCATTTGAATTCTCTGTGATTTAGTGAAAGCTTAGTAGAAAAGCTAGGTGGGATATGATCATTTGATAATGGAGATCATGTTGGTTAAGGGAATTGAGTTTTTATAGGCGAATTAGAAGAATTTGATTGGACCAATTTTTCAACTTGAGAAGAATTTAGAGGGAGAACTTGCAAAATACTTACGAGATTTGAAAGAAATTAAATAAGGAAACTAATTGCCGAAGTAATTGGCTTAAATATATTATAAAATGATTAAAATATACCCTAACCAAAATTGTAACAAACAGACCCAATGGCTATAAGTAGTGTAACGGTCATATTGGTCAATGGTCAAACAACAGAAACTTTTCAAAAATAGGGGAAACATGTATAAACAGGGGAAGTAGAACAAAAGTAGGGGAAGTTGCAAAAAGGCATGACTTGTCTTTATTAAGAAAAAAGGTAAATGACACTACGCAAATGCACACATTTTCTGGTGCAAAGTAGATACACAGGAACTCAAGTGTCCTCCATTCACCAAGAGCATCATAAATAGAGTCATGACTTCAGGGAAAACTTTCCTAGGGATGTCAGTTCTGTCTCAATAAGCATGAAGTAAATGGCACTACCCAAGCACACAATCCCACAGGTGTGAGACAGATGTGTTAAAACTCATGTGTCCTCCATTCATTAGTTGCCTCATGATGGGAGCCAACACACAAGTTCACCCTGCACCAGGTCATTCAAAGAAAATATATGTATATATACCCAGGTCTTCATCCCAACCATTCCAGTACTATGGTTAATAGTCTTGGCAACATGCACCCAAACATCTCACTTTATGCAACAAGCTACATAAGATAAAATGTCAGATACATATCATAGTGCCTCAAGATCAAAGATCTTACTCACCAGTAGGTATAATCTAAGATCATACATGAGTATCATAAGGATACCCTGAATCCTAATGGTTTGACCTATCCCTCCCCTTCAACATTGAATACTTACAAGATCCATGCGAAAAATACATCACATTCCTAGCTGGTTCCTGCATAGTTAGTATAAAACGACACATACATGACACATGTAAAAAGAAAAACCTTAGCAGGGGAAACTAGCTAAGTTGGGGGGGAAAGTTTTCAAAAACATTGGCATTAAACACAACGGAAAAACTGACTAATTATGTTACAACAACAATAATAGTACATCCCTAAGAACACACAAGAACTCACAGACATCTATTTAGGGATTGATCATCCCAATACTTGTTACCAAGTACTGAAATCTCCCATTATCAAATGGTTTTGTCAAAAGATCAGTCACATTAAGTTCTATATCAATAGGTTCAGACAAAATTAATCCTTTTTTTAAAACAATCTCTTATAAAATGATGTCTAATTTCAATATGTTTAGTTTTGGTGTGTTGAACAAGATTTTTGATAATGAAAATTGTACTATTGTTATCAATGAATATCTTAGTTTTAAGAAAGTTGTACCCATAATTAAGCAATTGATTCTGAATCCACAAGACTTGTCCACAGCATGCAGCAGCTGCTACATATTCAGCTTCAGTTGTGGAAGTAGCCAGAATGGTTTACTTTTTGCACTGCTAAGATATTGGTCTGCGCTCCAAAAATTAACATCCACCTGTTGTGGATTTCCTATCCTTGTTATAACCAGCAGAGTCACTATCTAAATAGGAGACTAGCTCAAAAGGAGACTCCTTCGGATACCAAAGTCCTAAGGTAGGATGAAACTTGAGGTACCTAAAGATCATCTTCACAACAAATAAGTGGCACTCCATTGGTGTCACTTGGTGTCTTGCACAAAAACACACAACAAACATGATGTCAGGTCTTGAAGCTATAAGGTACTTGAGAGATCCAATCATGGATCTATACTTTCTGACATCAACAGATTTTCCTAGAACTTCTTTTACCCAAGAATGCTCCTTTTCCATGAGAGTGGAGACTTTCCTTCCTTCACATAAGCTAAACTTCTTTACAATCTCAACAACATATTTATCTTGAGTTATACAAATTCCATCTTTACCCTGTTGAACTTGTAACCCTAAGAAGAAGTTTAGTTCTCCCATAACACTCATTTGAAACTTGTCTTGCATCAATTTGGCAAACTCTTTGCTAAGTAGAGGGTTTGTGGATCCAAAGATGATGTTATCCACATCGACTTGTACCAAAAGGAAATCACCTTTTTGTTTGATCAATCTTGCCCCTGTTGAATCCATTATCCAATAGATACTTGGATAAAGTGCCATACCATGCCCTAGGGGCTTGATGAAGCCCATACATAGCCTTTTTCACCTTATATACCTTGTCTGGATGTTCTGGATTTTCAAAGCCTGGAGGTTGCATTACATACACCTCTTCTTTTATTGTGCCATAAAGAAAAGCACTTTTAACATCCATCTGGTACACCACAAGATCAATGAAAGAAGCATATGCCAAGAATAACCGAATGGCCTCAATTCTAGAAACTGGAGCAAAAATCTCCTCATAGTTAATTCCTTCTTCTTGTGTGTAACCTTGATCTACAAGCCTAGCCTTGTTCCTTAACACTATACCTCTCTTATCCTTCTTGTTTCTAAGCACCCATTTTGTCCCAATGGGTCTCACCCATTTTGGACAATCTGCTAAAACCCATACCTCTTGAATATCAAACAGTAATAATTCTTCCTACATAGCCTCTACCCAGCTTTCATCATTCAAAGCTTGAAAGATCTTCTTAGGCTCTTCTTGTGACAAAAAGTTAGCAAAAAGACAACATTGCATGTTTTCATGATTAAACTTCATAGTGACATTTGCAATGAAATTATGATTTTGAGCTTGATATATGGTTTGTCTAGGAGTATGAATATAACCTATGATTTGTGATTGTGGATGATCTTTATTGATTATGTAGGTGGGATTCATATTCATGATGACCTTTGTCTCCAAGTTTCTTAAATCAGGTTCTATGGGGCTGTCCGGATTTGGAAATAAATCTTCAAAAGAGTTCCCTAAAGACACTACATTGCTCAAAAATTGATTTTGGTGAGCTATTTGCAGGTATGAGTAACTAGGACCTCCATGTCTTATAATTTTAGAGCCACTGCTTGCCATGGAGAAGGGAGAAGATGTAGATGGAAGTGGGGTTCATGTATCTGTGTCACAATCATCATAAATCATCGTTTCTTTGACAACATGGGGAATGTTTGTGCTAGCAGGGGGATGTGATATCCCACTGTTTTCAACATTATCGTTAGCAGGGTGATTGATAGGTTTTGGATCATTCATGGGCTCATCATCCCTTTTAGAGGGATCATCTTCTTTAGCTTTTTTCTGGTGCTGAATTATCATCAATGAACCATGATGGTACATTTATGTACCTTAAAGGTGGATTCTCTAAAGAGTTGGTTCTTTGGTACTTGAAATATTAGTATTTTCCAAAGCAACATGTGCATAGTTCAAAGATTTAGAAAGAATGTCAATATCAAAGAACCATTTGGGACCTGTTTGTATGTCTTCAGGTTTATCTTCCAAGAAATCCACATGTATGTTTTCTATCACTAGGCTTGTCTTTTTGTTGAAGACTCTATATCCCTTGCTAGTCAATGAATACCCAACAAAGTACCCATCATCTTCCTTTTTATTGAACTTCCCCAAATGATCAAGTGTGTTGAGGATTACCACATGACACCCAAATGGCCTGAAAAAGTCAATCAATGGAGGTCTTCCGTTGAAGAACTAATATGGAGTCTTATTGTGAGCTTTTACCACCAAAGCTCTGTTTTTAACATAATAAGCAGTGCCAACAACTTCAGCTCAAAATATTACTGGTAGCTTGGAATCAGATAACATAGTCCTTGCAACTTCTATAAGTGTTCGATTCCTTCTTTCTACGACTCCATTTGTTGTGGAGTTCTGGCTATGTTGTATTCCCTTTTGATTCCTTTGCTAGTGCAAAACATGTCCATCTCTTTATTTCTAAACTCTCCACCATTATCTAATCTAATTTTCACCACTTTCATACCCTTTTGAAGTTCAATTTAAGTAATGAAGTTCTTTAGTATCTCTATTGTGTCCTTTTTCTCAAACAGAAAGAAAGTCCATGTGAACCTTGAGAAATCATCTGTGACCACCAAGAAATACCATTTCTTGTTCATGCTTGCCACAGAGGTAGGACCAAAAAGATCCATGTGCGACAACTCCAATGGTTTGGTGGTGGACTAAGCAATTTGGGATTTCAAGAGGCTCTATTTTGCTTTCCCTTCAAACATGTAACACATGTATAGTCATTATTAAAGGTCTTTGAAGGAAGACTATGAACAATATTATGTTTAACCATTTAGTTCATATTCTTGAAGTTTAGATAACCTAATCTCCTATGCCATTTCTTGCATTCATCAAATTAAGCCTTGGCAAGAAAACATGTTTCATTGTCTTGAAGAGCAATGCCCTTTAAGTCAATGGTATACATATTCTTCTATCTTGGAGTTCTTTGCACAATAGGAATATTTGGTAGTAACTCTAAACTCTTTTCCCATAACCAAGCACTTAGTGTTAGTGAAAAAAACAATGTTTTTGTTGTCAGTCATTTGAGACACACTGAATAGGTTGTACTTTAGTTCTTTCACCAAGTAGACATTATCAAATGTCATTCCATCTGTGACTATGGTCCCCTTACCAGTGATTGTTCCTTGACTATCTCCAAATAACACGCCATCATTGTCATACAGAGGAACAAAGTTTGACACATAAGATTTGTGCCCGTTCATGTTTCTTGAGCAACTACTGTCCCATTAAGCTTTGTCATTCCTTTCCGCTTTTGTTACCTTTAAAAGAAGACATAATTTTAGTTTCTTGTGGGGACCCAAGATTAATGACTTAGTCTACCTCGTGTATCAATGTAGGAATATTTATCAAAAGCTAGAGATACACCATTGGGTTGTGTGTCCTTTTTAGGTGTCCAAAGCTAACAAGATGAGGCTTTCACATCTTTCCTCAATCTTCCCATTTTAGCAGAGGCAAAAACTTTGCTAGTAGGTGAAACCCTAGGCTTAGCAAGGGAAGCCATGGTCTTAGTAGAGGGAACCCATTGCTTGTTTTGTCCACTGTAAGTGCGTTGGTAAGGTCTATGGCCTGATGCATATGTGTTATGAGATCTTGGTCTGGTTATATTTACACTAGGTTGGGGGTGTGCATTAGTTTTCTTTCTTAAGGTAGGAGCAACATACTTGGTAGGTGCTTTATTTCTTAAAGCAGGGGGAATATATTTAGCAGGGTAAAATGGTTTTTCCCCAGCATTTAACAAAATAGTTTTTGGTTGCATATTATTTAAAGGATTTGCAGCCACAACCCCCATGCTTTCCTTACAGTCTTGATACATGTGATCAAAACTTCCACAAGTGAAACAAGGTTTAGTATTTCTCACAAAGTGATTACCAAGTTGTAGAGATTTTTGATCATTCCAGTTTCTTTGATTTCCTCTAGGAACAGATCTATACATCTCAGCATACCTAGCAGTATTTTTGCAAGCTCATAGACTACTTGATTCAAAACCGATTTACCACTAGTTCTAGACAAAGTGGTTCTTAATTTTGTATCAGCACTAGTATCACTACCACACAGACCTTCTCTAGAGAAAAGAACAAGGTTATCTATTTTCCACTGTTTTAAAGCATCTTGTTCTTTGTTAAAGTCTCTAATTTCACTAGTTTTAACTATTGGCTCATACTTGTGCTAATTTTTAGGCAAACTCAATTAAAAAGACATATCCTCCTATTTAGCAAAACATGGAATTCCAATCCAAAAAAGATCTTTTATTTGGTTGGCACCATGTATGTTAGCAGGGAGAGGTGGAATCTGAGCATGTTGATTCTTAATACATAACCCTATTTTATCTATTAGAGATTGCCAATTTCAGCAACTTTGGCTAAATCTTTTGTAGCCTTTTCATACTTCTTAAGAGTTAAATCAATTTTATCTTTGTAAGCCTTTAATTCAAATAGTTCAGTTTTTAACTCTTTAGCATTGGCATCTTTTTCCCTCTGTTCTCTTTCAAGAATGCCAATGTGTTCTCTATACTTACTTTCTCTTTGTTGATACTCTCAAATCTTAGACTCTAAATGTTCTAATGCACGTTTATAGTTGTCTAGATTATTTTTAGAATTTATGCAATCAAATTTTAGCATTCTAATTTGATCATTTAATGACTCAGTGTTTTTCCTACACCCTTTGGTACAGTAAGAGTCATCATATACCTCATTGTTTGAGTTTGAAGCAGACATTTCCATTAGAGAAAACTCTTTTTGCTCTTCTTCCTCAGCAACTAAAGCTTGATTCCTTTCAACTTTGTCAGTCATAGAGCTCCAGTCCCAGCCTATTCCATCAATACCTTGTATTGCTACCATAGCCTTGGCATTGGATTCATCACTTCTGCTTTCCTTCCTATAGCTGTTTTCATTCCACTCTTTCTTTGGAGATCTACACTCTCTAGCAAAATGACCATGCTTTCCATAGTTATAGCACTCCACTTTTGATTTGTCAAAACTATCAACATCAGAAGGATCAATGGGGATATTTTTCCCATACTTCTTGTAGAATTTGTTGGCTCTCATTCTAAGTAGGGCCAGTTCCATTTGATATCCATTTCTTCCATGTTTTTCTTGCTGATTTGAGTTAAATCATCATGCAAGATTGAAGACCCATTTGGGCCCTATAATGCAATGAAGGCATACATAGTGTCAAGGCTGAAGGTGTCAGGTTTCTCTTCTCCTTATGATTAACTTGAGCTTGGAGAAGTAGTAGAGGTAGGTTGATGAGTAACAGTGGGAACTTCCATCCCACTGCTTTTGGAGTTTCCACTGTTTTGTGAAATGAAGGCCATATTAGCAGGTGGCCCAGTTAGTCCGCTTGAATTTGTGGGAATTGTACCCAAAGCCTTCATTTCATTCACAACGGGCTCAAACACCTTTAAGTTGTTGTAGATATCATCAATATTCTTGTCATCAATGCCATCCCTGATTTGCCAAATAGATTTGTAAACAAACCATTCTTTCTGAAGGCTATTAAGAAACCTGGCATTGACTTGCTCTCTTGAGACTTCTATTTCAAAGAACTCAAGTTGAGCAACAAGATCTTGATGTTTGTTGTAGATAGATCCAATTGTTTCATTAGTTTTTGCTTTGAATGAAGCAAATTAATCTATAATTTGGTTCTTCTTTTTTCTTTCTTGTGGTTTCATTTCCTCCAAAAGTAGTCCCAATTGCTTCCCAGAGTTCCTTAGCAGTCTTATGCTTTCTGAATCTTAATTGATGTCGATCTGGTAGGGCTAACAGTAGGGAGCTGTGAGCTCTGACATCATGTCTTCTTGCTTGGATCTCCTTATCTGTGACAGGAGCAAATTTAGACTTCTTTCCACCACTCTTAGATCCTTCACCTTCTACTTTGTCTTTGGTTTTACCATCATCAACAACTTCCATTGTTTTAGTGAATTGATCACCAAGCTCTATGACTTCCCATAGAGCATAGTATTACTTTTGGATGACAATGTGTCTGTTGACATGATTGGTTTTGGTGTGAGAAGAATTTGTGTTCTTGGTTTGATCGAAGTATCTCAACAAGCTTTGATATTACTTGTTGATCCCAAACTAAGATCTTAAACCTTAGCTTGTTAAAGGGTTGTAATGACAAGAGTAAACTCAAACTATCACTAGAGAAACTTTGCTTGGGCAAAATAACTAAACAAGATGCGGAAAGTAATGTTTAGCACAAGAACAAGTATTTGAAACGAACTGAATGCTTTAATATAATGAAGACAATATACGAATACCCTTGATGGTATTAGGGTTTACAACCTTAAATCTAAATGAAATGATTGAGAGAGTTATATCAAACACAATACCATAGAGATTCCTTTTATAGTGCACGGACCATAATACAAGATAACTATGAAATAAACAAGGAAAGTATACTAGAGTTGTAACAGAATTGCGTCAATATCTATTCCATATTTATCCATGCAACATGTTCTTTATCTTCATACACTGGGAATAGATCCTATTGTCTTCACTAAAGTAGTAGGGGGAAATATCACTTGCAGTGGGATCTTGAACAAAGTATCAGGGGGAACTCAAAGACATTTATTCCCAACAATTACTTCTCGACGGAAGTGGTCAAGAAATAACGTTATCGAAGGACGAATCACTATTTTCAACAGGCGAGAAACTAGGAATGAAAGGCTCTTCGTTTCAAGAATTTGCCTTGGTGGTTTCGACTTTGGTGTCGAAAAACGTTTCAATGTGAGCAAGACCATCGACGGACTTCTCACATATAAATCGAGAATCTCACACGTTGTGGGACTAGGAATAAAAGGCTCGTCACAAGATGGTTTAGCCTTGACGGTCTCAACTTTGTCCTTCAAAGGGATCGAACGCGGGTTCTCAAATAATTTAGCAATATTACTAACACATCCCTCTGGAATTAATTCTCGATCATCTTTGAAAAACGAGGGGTCAACGAATCTCCTTAAAACCTTATTATATTCTTGTATCTCGAAATATTTTCAAGGAGTTTCTTCATTAGAAATATTTTTTTTCACAGGTAAAGGTGTTTCATCATTAACAATCGACATTGATGATACGTATCCTATGAGTTCTTCTTGTTGTTCGTTTTAAAAACATTTTTGAAAACTTCGTTCGTTGGCGTCCTCGTTTCCTTTTTGTTCTTATGAGACGACGAAGGATACACTACTCTAAAATTAGAGAGAGTGGGATCAATACGAGGCATACGAGTCGAAAAAATTTGAACCTCTCCTTCCAGATTAGGATTGGTATCGCTCGTTGAAGAACTCGACGGTGCGAATTTTTCCACTAAGGCCTCAAATATTCAAAGAATTCTATTCGGCTCATTAGTGTGATCTTCCTCAATTTTTGCTAGATATTGTTCCCACTTCTCTTGATTAGGTTGATTAAACGATCTTACGCTCTCAAAACGGCTTCTTATTCGTTTTCTAATTCGGTTTTCATGGAAGCCGTTTGCTCTATGTGAGTTGTCATTTGAGTTGCCATTTGTTGTCGAATCATCAATATAATTTCATCACTACGTCTCATATAATTAAAAAAGGCGTTTTGATTCATTTCATCATTTTGGTTATCTTCACAATAATAAGATGAATCACACGACGAATAACATGAATGAGGTTGTGGAGCTTGGTCATAGGATTGAAATTCGTCACCATGATCATTTGGAGGAGAATTGTAGATATACCCCTCCCTACCTCCAAAAATCTCGCAATTAAAACAATTTTCCACCGTCGGGTGGACCCCCACAATATGGATAAGAGAAATATCCACCATCGAACATGACGAAACTAGAACGGTGTTAAAAGAATTAAACAATTAGAGGGTTTAGAAGAAGAAATATGAAAAAAGACAAGTAGAAGATTATTTTTGTGTTTTTGGTTTTTTAATTTTTTTGGTATTTTTGTGTATTACGTGGATAATAAATCTACAAAAACTCTCCCCAAATCAATGATCTTCGATTAGAGAATCAAAGGGAATGAAAGTAATCACGTGAAGTGAAAATCTTCGTTCGACTTTGAAACGTTGGTGGAACACCAAAACATTTCAAGAGTTCAATAATATAAGAACAAGAATAGATTAATAATACTTGAGTTGGCAAACCCTTAATTAATCGTCACTTTCTTAATACACACAAGTGAGCGGAGAAAACGAGGCGGCGCGAAGCACTTAAGAGTATGTTTCGTTAGGTCGTGAAAATACAATCTTCTTATACGCACCTTATAGTTTGTATCAATTAAGATCAAACCAATTAAGAGTATTTATCTATTTTGCATTTTTTCTTTCTTTGATAGATACACCCAAAAATTACCGGAACCCCAATTAATGGGTCCGTTTTCCCACGTATTTGGAGATATTGTATATTTATTGTGCTATGTATTACAATATATTATTCACAAGAAAAATGAAAAAAAAAATTGTGTTAATAGGGTTCTATTTAACACTATTTATTATATAGCTAATAAGATAGAAAAATAAAAACAAGTAATTACAGTTTGTACACTTTCCAAAAATGGAAGGTCAAAAACGTAACTACTCAAACAATCAAGATAATAATATGGCTAAACACACCTCCCCGGCAACGGCGCCATTTGATGAGGAGTATTTTAGTGTCTTACTTTAGGAAAAACAAGTAACAACGGTAAGTAAGTAAATACGTTAGGAAACGTAAATACCGACAAATTAAGTTCGTTCTCGAATGAGGTATTAGTATTTATCCAAGTTAGAAACTCTTTTGGATTAATTATGTTTTTGGTGAGATAAAATGAGTAAATGAAAGACGGGTATGCTACAATTAAAATAAAACCAAAAAGCGTTATGCGCGAATTGAGACGTAAAAATCGATAAAATTTTAAAAGTTCTAAAAAATCACAAAGAAATCCTAAAAATGTAACTAAGAATGAAAAATTAACAAAAAAATTTAAAACCTTTTTAATAAATTTTTATTAAATTTTAAACTCTATTTAAAAACTCAAAAATGAAAATAATTAAGAAAATAGTCTAAACCAAGATTTTATCAATTGTAAACCTAAAATGAATTTTTCTAAATCTAAAAGTGTTTTTCTAAAAATTAAAATATACTTTTACTATTTTTAAACTAATTATTGAAAACAAAAAAAGAAAAATTAATTAAAAATAAATGAACAGTGCGAAAAATCCCAAACCAGTTTCTAATAATATAATATGTATGCTAGATTGAAGGAAAAATAAGACAAAGCAAAAAGCTAACACAAATATGACAAAAAGCTCTGAAAAGCCCACGACTTATTTTATAAGAAGAGAAATAAGAAGCTTTAAATAAGACGTGGTTAATCCCCGGCAACGGCGCCAAATCTCCTGCACTTGACCATTGCAATGTCCTCATGCAATGCATTAGTTACAAAGCAAGATTACACTTTTCATCATAATCAATCCACGTTGGCCTTTATTAAAGAGATAGAAAATTAAAGACATACAATATAAATAAATCAAAAGCATACCTTGGGTTTTGGAAATGTCATGAATAATCATCATCCTCAAGTTTTCACTTTCTCTAAACCAAGCTTAAAAACGAGATCATTGTTATTATAAGTTAGTAAACTATCACGAACTCATGTGGGCCAATTATTCACTTAGACTCCCTTATTCCAAGGTGTATCTCTTATATTTTATTATTGTCTTGAATGATCACGAGGATGCATTTTTGACTTATTTCGATAGTTATTAAGTTTGAAAATAAAGTGAACGATTTAATCAATAGTTAGCTAAAGGACAAAATCTTTTAAAACTGCTTCTCGGGACCTCATAAAGTTCATATCTTGGCATAACTCGCTTCGCTATTTGAGACCTTTCTCAGACCGATATTTGGCAGCGACTTCATACTTCAAATCTTGAGAGACGTTCATGAAATTATGGTCTTCTCTTCATAATGGAATTTCTTCACTTGAAGTTTTGAGAGATTCATACTTGGACCACGACTTCTTCATTTTTTCTCCAATCTTTATTTTGGACTTTGATATACAACGATCCGCCTCCTTTTATGACTTGGATCTATTTATCCTCATACCTTGTTAGGGTCTTTTCGGATACACTTCTCCATGACTTTTGGGGAGTTTTGCTTTATGTCGTGTGTCTCGATCCTTTATATTGATGTTCGATAAATGATTCTTCACATCACTTTTGGATCTTTAGCAACAAAATATAGCCCTCATGCCTTGTTTGGGCCTTTTCGGACTCGCCAATCTTCGCGTCCCGCTTCAATAAGTTATGCCTTGGCTATGAACTCTAATCCATACCGAGTAACTTTTAAACGATCTGGGGCTAGAAGCTAAGTATCTTTTCAAATCGTACAACCTTATTTATTAGCAGATAAATTTATTAGCAAGCGATGGGAGAATAGGCTTATAATTAACTCACATAAATTCACGAAAGAATACCGAACTTATAATTGGCTCTATCATCTCTCGTTCTCCACAGTTTAAAATCTCAAGTAATGAGACTCGTGGATACTTAGCCTATTAAATCAAAGTTTTGGGTTTTCGAGTCGCCTATAGGATCTTGCAAATTCTTAGACTTTTTCAAGTTTAGAAATCGCATTTTAAAGTTCCCTTGATAAACGACTCTCTAGGTTCAATTATAGGAGCTTGCGAAAAGTTCTTGTTCTTAACCCGTGAGAGTTAAGACTTTCGTGTTTTATAGATCCCTATATAAAAGCCTAGCAAAACTTGACTTAAACACGTTAAGGATACTAGATAGAGCAAACTTAGATAAGTAAACTCGGGTTAAGTCAAAAGATTCACAACGTTTGAAAATTAAAACCACTTATTAATACATTTATTCTAATAGGGAAAGAAAATAACTATACAAAGATAAAAACTAATAGGCCAAAATAGATCAAAAATTTTGAAAAATGTCGAAAAAATTGATTTTCCGGTTAAAATGAGGACAAATACAAGGAAAAGACCACTTAACTTCGATAGAAGTCCCCCTACACTTAAGATAAACATTGTCCTCAATGTTTAAGCATGTGGGAGTAAACTCCCCTACACTTAGGACATTGTGCACGCTGTTTAAATCTTGCTAAAGAAAAGACAACTAAAGAGATTCCTATTTTGATATTGAGAAAATATAAAATAGTGAATCGAAAAGAGTTTAGGATAGAACCGGGAAGAAGTAGAACACGGAATCACGGGTAGTCAAGAATCATCAAAAGTGGATCATTGAAGCTTGAATCCCTGAGTAAGAAGTGAGGAGAGGAAATAGCAAACCAAAGGGTCTCCCCTACACTTATGATAAAGAAAGCGAAAAGATAGATGCATGGGTTGCCTCCCAAGAAGCGCTTATTTTTGTTAACCGAGTCGTGAGCCTGACTCGACCTTGATCATCAATGGAAGAAGCATGAAACATATCCACCAGGATCAAAGACATAGTTTTCATCCATCAAGTAGCATAGGCTTAAGGCGAACAAGGCAAGCCAAAGAAGAGGCAAGGTTCCCTTAAGCAGCGATGGAGCACGATGGAAGCAAGTAGGAAGCGGTGCAAGCATGTATTCAAAATTTCCAAAGATTTTTTCTTTTATTTCATCAGGTGGATACTGAGATGGCTTAAAGATTGCAATACCGGGGTCGAACACCTTTTCCTTTAAGGGAAAATAGCACTCAGGCTCAGCCGAGTGTGAGGAAGATCCGCAAAGAAGCACAACCTCGTCCTCAGAAGAAGGACAAAGAGGTGTCAAATCATAAGTGCAACGGATTTCAGTGTCGACCGGTTTCTTCTCCTTAGAAAGAATGTTCTTCAAATCCAAAGTAGGATCAAGACGATAATCTTCAAAGTCATAAGGAGGAGCATCACTCTCATTAGGGAAGTAGGTGTTGAGAAATTCAGAGAAATCTTCCTCAAATGAGTAATCGTCCAAAGTAGGATCGAGTGATGGCGGAGGATCTTCATTGTGTGAAGAATCGCTCGAAAGAGTATCAGCCTCATCAAAATCATCGAAAGTGGGCAGCTCGGGATACTCAGAAATACAATCAAAATCATCCGAATCTGAGCTAGAATCATCATCATCATCATAAGCATCAAAGACCGGTGGAGAATCATAAATGGGAGAAGGTTCCAAAGTAGGGGGAGAATCATCCACATTATCTTCAAAGAGTGGATTATCAGTGGAAGACTCGAATAGAGGATTATCATAGACGACAAAGTCATCGAGCACATTTATCATATTCACTGATTCTCGTCCAAAAGATTTGCTTGTAAGCTTCCCCATTTTAAAAACTTTTGAATCATCCCCGACCCGTAAGATTAACTCACCTTCGGCCACATCTACTAAAGCTCGTCCGGTTCTCAAAAATGGCCGACCAAGTATTAAAGGAATACGAGGGTCCATTTCATAATCAACTACGACAAAATCGACCGGGAAAGTAAATGTGCCAACTTTGATAAACACGTCTTCGGCTATACCAACGGGGTAAGCGAGAGTGCGATTTGCAAGTTCGAGAGTCATCTTTGTTGGAATGAGGTCGGGTAATGATAGTGTTTTCCAAATACTCAGTGGCATCAAATTAATACTAGCCCCGAGATCAGCAAGGGCAGTAAATTCTTCATTTTTGTTGAACACGCAAGGCAACACAAAACGACCGGGATCTCCAAGTTTTTCCGGAAGTTCTTTGAGAATAACTGAAGAGCAGTTTTCATTTAAGCGTGTGTTGGCGAGTTCAAGCAGCTTCTCCTTCTTGTTAAGCAATTCCTTAAATGCTTTGACAAATTTAGGCATGTGGACAAGTGCCTCAAGAAAGCTAATGTTGAAGTTCATTTGAGAAATCATCTTGATATAGCTAGTCACTTGAGCGTCCTCCTTGTTTAGCATTTTGTTCTTGCCCAAGCGAGAAGGATAAGGGATATTAGGTTTGGGTGGTGAGGGTGCAGGTGTAGGTGGTAAAGGTTGAGATGTTGAAGGGTCATTGGTGGGAACTTCATCACGTCGAGGCGAAGATGGTAATGGTGTACTAATACTAGGTGTAGGAGGAGTAGGGACACATGGTGGTGGAGGAGGTGTAGATGATGGGGGTGGGATTGGTGGTCCTACGATGGTGACTCCACTACGAGTAGTAATAGCACTCACATTGGCTCGCGGATTGGTGACGGTGTTTGAAGGTAGAGAACTTGCAGTAGAAGGTTGAGCTGGGGGCAAGAAACTAGCAAGCATATTCTTCAAATCATTTGTTTGATTGCTGAAGGAGGATTGAATGTTATCTCGAAGCTCGGATCTTATCTCATTTCCTTGCTTTGTGATATCTCCTTTCAGATTGATAATTTGGCTCTGCAGATTCTTAATTTGCTCCCCTTGGGTTCTCATGATGGCTTCAACATCGGGGTTAATGGGTGGGAGTTGTTGAGTGGGTGGGTGATAAGGATTAGAAGCTCTTGGTGGGATTTGGTTGCTTCTATTGTAGTTGGTGGCGGGGTTTTGGTTTTGAGGAGTAAAACCGGGTGAAAGGTAATTGTTGGATCGGTAGCTCAGCAGATTTCTATCCCCTTGTTGTCTAGCTTGGTAATTTTCCGGTGAATAATTACCGTAAGCTGCATACACATTTTCCGGATTTCCTTGAGTCGAAGGGCAATCGGTGTATGGGTGAGGACCGCCACATGTTTCACAAGGATTAGCAACCGCTTTAACTTGTTGTTGTTGGTTTGAAGCGAGAAGCGTAATACTTTTGCTCATTTCGGCCATCATGCGGGTGAGTTCGGTCATCTCAGGGTTTGCTGAGGTAGAAGAAACATTGACTCTCGGGTTGTTCCTTGAAGAAGCAGAGGAATCCCAGTTTTTGTGGTGAGTAGTCATGTTCTCAATAAGCTCTCTACACTCCTCGGGTCTCCTTTTCATGAATGTGCCACCGGCGGCTGCATTAATCGTATCACGATCTCGAAAAGTCAAACCGTTGTAGAAAGTATCGATTAAGGTCACAGGGAGCATGTTGTGGTTTGGACATCTATCGATCAAGACATTATATTTCTCCCAAGCATCAAAAAGAGATTCATCAGGGTCTTGCATGAAACCGCTGATCTGATTGCGAAGGCTTGTGACCATGGATGGTGGAAAGTAGCGCGACAAAAAGCGTTGAGTCATATCATCCCAAGTGTGAATAGAAATCTTCGGGAGACGATCAAACCATTTCTCGGCATGATGTGATAAAGTATGTGGAAAGAGTTGTAGGCGAAGAACATCCATTGTGGCCCCAGGCAACTTCATGCTTTGGGTGATTGTAATGAACTTGTCGAGGTGTTTGTTGGCATCATCATCAGGCAATCCTCTAAAAGGGTTTGTTTGTACTTGCTGAATCATGTGGTGCTTCAACGAAAACTCAGGAGCGTTGATTTGCATCGGCGCAATCGGTCCTCCTCGTCCAAACATGGTTGGTTGACAAAGTTCCTCCATGGTCCAAAGATCGGGCTGTGGAAGAGCATTGTTGTTATTATTATTATTATTGAGGTGCGGTGAAATGTTGTTGTTGTTAACACCTGTCATACTTAAATCTTCTTGAGGCTCGAGCTCTTGATAATTAGAAGATCTAGTACGCATACACCTGAAAATGCAAAAGAAAACAAAACCAAACACAAAGACAATATATATACACAATAAAGATAAAATCTTTTTGGATTTTTGAAATTTTTAATTTTTATTTTTTTTTATCAATTTTTATTTTTTATGATTTTTTGAATTTTTTATGCAAGAAAAGTAACGCTCACAAGTGAACGGATCCCAAAAGCAACGCGTCTCTCACAGAAAACCGTTAATCTTTACGAAAAGAGCCGGCAGCAGCGCCATTTGATACAAGGCTTTTGCCCGTATAAAAAGATTAAAGTTCGTTGTTCCTGTCTAATCGAATTGATCTAGGTTCTCTATGTGTGACTCAGTCTTATTTTGGTGAAACAAAGATGTGTCGTTGTAGTGTTTAAAATTAAAGGTGCGGGACAATTAAAGTAAAGGTGCTCTTAAAGTAAATCTAAGTCTAATTAAAATAAAGGTGCAAGTATTTAAAAACGTAACTGAAATTAAAGGGCACTAAAGTAAATGACGCAAACTTAAATCTAACTAAGGCAAACTTAAAACGCGACTAAAACTTAAACTAAGGCAAAACTAAAATAAAGCTAAGGTAAATAATCTTAAAGTGCAATTAAATAAAAGGCCGGAAAAATAAATCTTGAAAATAAAAATCAAAGACAAAAGCTTATAAGAACTTGAATACAGCTCATTCGGAATTATCCTTCGTTTGGAACAATCACTCGTCCGGAATGTCACCTTCGGTTGGAATGATTCTTCTTTGCTCGGAATATTACCAAAATCCTTGATCCGGAACAAATTGATCTGAATATGTCACTTATCCAAAACAATCCTTCATTCGGAACTTTATTGATTCGGAACTTCTAAGTTTGCCTTGATTCGGAACTTTTGATTAACCCTTGATTCGGAAGATTCCGAATGAAGCCTCCTTGATTCTTCCGGATGAAGTGAATTGATCCGGAACTTTCAAGTTCCGAATGAACTAATGCTTGAGTCGGACTTTCGTTCGGAAGTATTTGATTCGGAACTTTTGGAGTTCCGAATGAATTGCTTGATCCAGAACTTTTGAGTTCCGAATGAAGCTTTTCTGGTTCGGAACTTTTGAGTTCCGAATGAATCTCCTTGATCCGGAACTTTTTGAGTTCCGAATGAAGCTTTTCTGGTTCGGAACTTTTGAGTTCCGAATGAATGATTCTTGAGTCGGAAGTTATCCTTCGTCCGGAACTTTGAATGTTCCGGATGAACAAGCTTGACTCGGAAGTTTTGCTGAGCCTAAAATCTTCCGGATGAAACCCTTGGTTCGGAACTTTGAAGTTCCGAATGAACGCTCTCTTTCCTTCTTGGTTCGGAAGTTTTCCTGGAAAGATCAAAAACACAACAAACTATCCCGAAGAACAAGGGATCAAAGAAAACAGTAGATCTAAACACAGGTTTCACCAAAATCAAACACACGAATTAATCATACTAATAACGACTCAACAGTAAACATCAACAAACAATTAAAATCAATAAATCAAACAACTTTAACCATAATAATCAAGAAACCATTTGGATCAAAATAAAAGCATGAACATGAACATGAACATAAACATAAACACATAAATCAAAGATTAAGAAAGGTAGATAAGAGATTGACAAGATAAAGTAAAGATTGACAATAATTAAATGAAAACTTACTTGAAATTAAATGAATTTAAGGTGCAAGACAAGGTATTTAAATTTGACAAGAAAAGTAAATGACAAGGTAAGTAAATGGTGGAAGAGCTAATTGTCAAACTTAGCCAACAACATGAAAAATTAACAATCCTAATCTATTTATAGGGGATGATTAAGGAAGCTTCCTCCCCTCCTTCATTTCTTGTTAATTGCAAGATTAAGCCCTTAAGCATATAGTCTTCATTAATTGCACCATTAGTCCTTTTTCCTTCTAATCTTCTTTAAACTTGGACTTTGGGGACTTTTAGCTTCGGGATTTCTTTGAACTCGTCTTTAAATTCTTCAATAAAATAGACTTGAATTCTTGTCTTTTGATAAACTTCCGTCTTTTGACTTTTTCTTTGGTAAATCTTCAGAATTGGTCGTGTACTTCCGTTCTTTTTGCACTCTTGACTTCTTGACTTCGCCTTTCATCTTTTTCTTCAATAAAAGTCCGTAAATGCCCGTGAATTCCCGTGTTTTATCCACTTTTCACCTTTTCGTCCTAAATCACAACAAAAACACAAACCACGCATAATTCCGACATAAAAGACATAAAATACACGTTTTGGCTCGGTTATTATTGTAATTAAGTGGTAGAAAAGATGGGTGTTTACACACCTATCAGTGGTGCCAAACCTTGACAAGATAGAAGGCTTGGTACAACGGTAAGACCACTGACACGTGCACGACAGCTCGGGTGTTCAAATCAATTCCAAGACCTTTTGCTATTTTAGTATTTTTTTATTTTTATGGATCAGCATCAGCTCCAATAAGCTTTCTGCTTTTTGGGGAGGTGAGAAAAGCAAATAATAGCTAATAGTAAGCTCTACACAAGCCAAAAATAAGCACAGACTAGGAAAATAAGCAACATTTAATAAACCTCAATTGCCGATATCTGAGAAATAGGCCAGCTTGTTATCAGATATCGGGTAATACTAGTAAACAGGAAATCAGACAAAATGTTAAATTAACTGCTGAACTAGTTGACCATTAATCCAGTTTCAAATCATCAAAACTTGCAAATAAGCTACACAAAGACAAAATTAAATGTAAGGCAGACCTAGATAATAACTAGATATAATATATCTAAGAGTGGCATGCAACAAAACTTTAAAACCAAAGGGTACAAGAATCTAATATAGATTGCTTGTTTACTGCTCAAACATTTGCACAATTGATATACGATTATACATATGTTGTTACTTCCACAAACCACATATACCAGACAATCACCAATCTCAAATAACAATCAACCCTATTTCATGAACATCAAAAATTTATGGAAGACAGAACCTTTACAATAATAGATTTCTTAAAAAACATGAAAAAGGTAAATTTTACACTAAGTAACTTGAAACTACCACAGATTATGGAACATCTAACCTAACCAAGAGTGTGCATAGAGTTGACTACACAAATCTGTGTCACCCAATTCTTATACAACCAAATCCAAACACCCCTTTAATCAAAGTCAACAAAATTTTAACAAAGCAAACATTTAGAAAATCAAGTAAGATGTTTTTTAACCACAAAGATATACACATCGAAAGGAAATTAAACTAATCATAGAATTAAAACAGGTCATGAACAGCTAAACATTTACCCAAGCATATAACATAGCTCAAAGAGGGAAAAGCTTGATTTTACAAGACACTTGCCTTATACTTTTGGCATCATCAACCTTGAATAAAATTCAGTCGCTTCTCAATTAAGAGTTAAAGCTATACGAGCTTATGGGGTGTGCTTAGCATCTTTTACCCAAATCCTTAAGAACATATAGCATATCTTCAACCATTAACAAGAGTTACTTAAGCCCTGCATAAGTCACAACTATCAACTCAAAATGTCTAAAACCAAAACAAAAGCTGTTTGTTAGACAGCTTTTGGCTAGAGCTTTTGGGACAGTTAGCTTAGAAATAAGAACAAATAGATAGATTTGGAAAAATTCTTGAAACCAACAATTTTTTGTAGAAAATAGTAATTAAAACAAGAATTTAACAAAGCTTGTAAACCTCAGAGCTCTTTAAATTTTTCAAATTCATACAGTCGTGATCCATTTATAAGCTTTGGGTCCCAACTCTTAACTCAAACAAAAAAAAGGTTTGGTAAAGTAACACTATCTCAATTAGAATCAAACACAAAATTTGATGACAAATGAACTTAAAATTGATGGAACACAGATTTAAATACCAACTTTTTCTTAAAATTTAGAAAAAAAGAATTACACTAAAAATTGGAACAAAGGGGTTATCACATGTTGATGCCTCTTTTTATACTAGACTACTGGATATTCTAGAATGAAAACAAATACTAAACCCTAGCTAGTTGAATTCCAAATATGCCCTTGGATGAAATTTGAAAATCTTGTCAAGTATGAGCCATGTGATGATTGCCAGGAGTCCATGTGATTGCCAGGCTGTTTGAATGCATCTTAGCCATGAATCCAACATTGAGGAGTAAGGAATTGCTAAGAATCATAGATCTGGTCTCCTCATAGGGTTTGGGGAAATGGACGTGTGCATGGGAGGTCCCCACAGCCATGTAGTTTGATGTGGTAGATGTTTTAAGGGTGGTAGTTTTAATTAAGGGATGTTAAATCGTGGATCTAGAAAAGATGGAAGGTTAATTTTAGCTTTAAGTAAAATGGGTGATTAGGGTTCTTTGGGTGAACAGGGCATGGTTTGATCCTAATTAGGGTTAAGGAAATGTTATGGCGCCAATATTAATCAATAATACTAATTTAAATTTAGTATTAGTTAATTAATACTGGGTAAGGGATTTGAGCTGGTATAGGTCGGGTAAAGTGATTTCGTTTGGGCTAATGGGTGCATTGGGTCGGTTTAATAGTGGATGTGGATATAATTAATACAGATTCCCCCCTTAATGTTTCAGCAAGTTGTCAAATTCCTACCAAACAATTTCTATGGCAGATTAGGGATTTTTCTTTGTAAATAAGTTTGGGGAAATTGCATTTTTGGCCCTTGAAACTTTTGAAACTTTTGTACCTAGAATAACACAATGAACAAACATAATGGTTTTACATGGTATTTATGATTTTTTTCGGTCTCTTAAGCCCGTTTATGACAATGAGACCATTTATAATTGAGGTCTCATCAATAGTATCAAGTCTTTGATCTTTAGTTCAAAGTTTTAAGTATTTCTTTGTGATATTTTCCTAAGTTTCGTTGGTTATTTATAATATCACATCATTGTTCGGGCTATCATACTCAGAAACCATTCTATAAACATTTGAGGAGCGAGGGCACTTTAGATCGTAAACCCAACCACTCAGTCAGAACGTAATATCGAGATGGAACATCTTTGTACAAAGTTCCATACTAAAATGACATGTTTACTTTCTTCAAATGATAAGTATATCATAATTTATATACTTTATATCCTTTAGTTTCAAAGTTTGCAAAAATTACCCTTTTATTATAAATTTAGCTTAATTACCTTATAATATTAACCTCAAGGTCTAAAACTTAACAATATTGATCCTTATAGTTTTAACTTTAATAAAATGACACTTTTTTCCCAAAATGTTTATAGTTTCAAAAATGACAATTTTAGTCCCAAACTTGTTTAAAATTACATAACAACCTCAAAATTGTACAATAGGATCTAGGAACTTAAACAAAGTTTATAAAGACATTTCTAATCATAATAAAATTACTTTTCTAGATCTATTGCTTTTGAAATGGATTTTATCTCATTATTTCATGTAAATTAAAAAACTAGGATTTTTTAAACATCTTTAACTTATATCTTCCATTTTAATTTATTATATGAAGAAAGTCTGATTATATTATCTTATTAACATCTAATTAACATTATATAAAGTCTTAGAAAATCATTATAACAATATCTAAGCTTAGATAACATAGTGATTACCTAAGTTGCTCCAGAATGACTTCTAGGGCTCCTTATGAACTTCTTTTGCTTCTAAAGCTTCAAGAACTTAAATGGATACTTATTAGACCTGTTTTCTTGTGTCAACACATCCTTATAACGTTTTTAGAAGTGGAAAATCAAAATGGGTATGGAGGTAAAGGAGAACGGCGTGCAAGTTTCATATAAAAGGGTAAAGGTCCTATTTATACTAGTTTTCAACCCTTAGCCTCCAAGTTATGCATTGAAACGTGTAATATCAGTAGTAATGTGACTAAGGAATGCTAAGATAGCCTAGGGAATTAAAGAAATAAATTATGGAAGCTAGAATAAAAGATATCTCAAGTTATGGCCTATGTTAAGTCAGGGCATTATATAGATAAGAAGGAGGATGTGTAATCTTTAAGTAGTTTATCCACCTACTTAAAAATATCTCAAAGTATCTATTAGATCTGATTCTAAGTTTGAATTTGGGATGGAAAGAGTTTAAATGCATTTTGGAGGGAAAAACCTAGCCGGATCATAATCTTGAGCTTATTACTTTGTAATTTTTTATTTTTGTAATTAAGGGTTTAGGAATGTGATTAGTGATGAAATAGGTAATAATTATGTTTTACACATTGTAATTAAGAAGTTTAGGTCTTTGGTATGAAGTTTAACAAAGGTTTGAAGTGAAATTGGGATGAAAACCTAGCCGGATTAGGGTTTCTAGTGATCTAGGGTTAAATCCTTGTTAACGTTATTATCCTTCACTTAGCTACTGATGTAAACTCAATTTAGGTCTTAGAAATTATGTTTTAAGTATCCAAAGAGTTTCCACACTTTATTTGATAGGTTATTCTAGGTAAACATGTCTAAAGAGTGAAAATACCTGTTTTGACCTAGTTTATAAGTCATGAATTGAAATGTTGTACATTGTGTATTAGGTTTCTTTTACCTTATCTTATGATGATATTATAACCTAAATTTAAATCTATTGAAGTTTCTACACTTGTCCTAAAAGACTATGCATTAATTCTATGTGAAATGCTTAACATAAGGGTTTTAGGTCACTAAGCCTAATGACTTTGTACTTTAGGTAATTAGTCTTAATCACCTTATGTATACTTATTATAGGTCTTATATGTTATGTTTATGACTTCTAATGATTATACACACTTAGTTTAAGGGTTTTTATAGGGTAATCATATCCTAGGAGGTAATAGGTTTAATTAGAATTCCATGCTTTGAAAACTTGTACTTTGTGCTTTAATTATTTGTAGATTAACTTGAAGTGAAATTATGATCTTCATATTATAATTAGTTTATTTTTATAATTGGTTGCAAAAGATTAGACTTTAAATTCAATGTGAAATGATTTGTAGGTCTTAATTCTTGTAATGAGCTTTAAATTGTTTATACTTAGTGTTCTAGGATGAAATTATACGTATAAATGTTAGTTTATAACTTGTTCATAATCCTTGATTACTTGTTCATTGATGTTGTACATTCATACTTCACAAATCTTGAGTTTACAACTTATTTATAGGGTTTCTAAAGGAATTTAGGGCATCATACTTATATTTGAGTTGTTCTTATTCATAATGTACTTATTAGATTTACTTTTTAGAACTTAAACTTGATATATACATTGTGATTACAACATATAGGAATATGTTGAAGTGGTCGATCACGTTGTGAGAACGTATTCATCTTACCAAGTAAGGCACAAAAGAAAAAATTTCTAGTCAAATTTTCATATTCATATAATCATAGCACATATCACATATGTGAAATTTTAGGATTGTCACAATCAGTCCAAAGTCCTCTGTTTTCAATGAAATTAGTCATAGTATGGATAATTCCATTGTTTGCTTGGCCTCTAGATGCTAATATAATTCTCTTAAAATAATTTTTGAGGGCATGATGAAAAATAAGGGTAATAAAATGTTTTTGCTTAACACTGGATTTTTGGAAATAGTTTTTGTTAATCCCAATTAATACAAAACACAATACATATGATAGAAATAGAGAGAAGTTAGAGAGAGAAAGTAGTGAGAGAAAGTAGAGAGATGGTGGAAGGTTTATGTAAACTAGAGAGAGAAAGTTACAATGAACCAACACCCTCTTCCACACATGGAATACGATATATATACCACACCTTAAGAGGCTTTCGTGGGCTTGTGCTTAGGCCGGGCTTGGCTTTGCGTGGGCTTGAAGCACCTAACTTATACAATATTAGCTTAAAGTCCAAGCCCGATTAACCCGACTATCCTATTAAAATACAAGATCATTAACGACTAAGATGACCTATTACAATCTTGTTAGACTATATAAATATAGGGCTAACAATTTTAAGTCTTCAAGGAGAATGCAATATTGAACATAACCATCAGTTTGACCCACCTGATCAACAAATACGCTTGTTTATAGTTCTTATAACTCATCCTAGACCCTTGCCTCTCACCCAACCCATGCTTGACTAGATTCAAAGGGTTGAGGTTGCTGCACACCCAACAATTGACCAGCCAGCACCTTCATCCCCTGACCATGTAGAAATAATGGAGATTGATGATCTACATCATAATATTTCTACTCGCTGTTACACTACCCCTACCTATTGACATTCAACCTACACCTACGGTTACCCAATCCGCACCCACTGTTGTAATAACTATTAACCTAAACACCCCTTACACTTCCTCACCCATCATTTATAGGTTAGCCAATCGCTAAATGATTAATAAGGTGCCTTCCCCTAGTGGTTCTAACCTTGTAACAGAGGAGTCCACTTCCACAAGGGTGGAAAGTGTTCTGGGAAAGAGTCAGGTCAGTGTCACTGTCACTAAGCCCATTCCTGTTCCCCATGATTGTCCATTGATCAGCCAATATCATAAAGAAGAAAGTTCTAAAAGTCACTATTGATGAATGAACAAGCAGGATGACTGTAGAATAATGATAATCTTAATCCAAATAAGTGAGGTTGATGTTTCTAGAGAGAGAAAGTAGTGAGATAAAGCATAGAGAAAATGTGTTTATTAACTTGTAAAAATGAAATAGCCAAACCCGTTTCCATGAGGGAAATGGGTTTATATACCCAAGTCCATAAATGGACTTGGGTCTCCGACCCATGAGCATGCTCATGGGTCAGGCTTACATAATCTATTACATTAAGTATACTACGAGCCCTTAACTATATTGTTGGAGTGACCGAGACTTTCTAACTATAAAAACGTATTTCTAACAATCTCCCCCTAAAGGAGGTCACTCCAAATTACAAAGTCCTAAATCTAGCCTGTTAGATCTTCATTCTTGTGCTCGTAGTCCGCTTTCTCTTTTCCTCCTTTTCTTTTCTTCATTGTTGTGAATATATGTTGATAATTATTAGGCTTTGGCCTAGAGCATGTTCTTTTTCCCTTTCATTTGTGATCTTCGCCATCTTGTGATGCTTGCCTCTTCGTGACTTCATGTCCCACACCCCTATACTTTGTTGAATTCTTGAAAGTTTCAGAGTTGATACAAAGGAAGTCTTTTGGGTTGAACTTTCTTGAAATGTATGTGAGGACAACTTCATCTGGTATACCGCAACACCACCGTTCTTCGAATGCAGCAACATAATAAGACACGAATGAAATGGCTTTGACATTTCATTCTGATTCGGTAGAATTTTACCTCCGGTCGGTGAAGACCGTTGGACGATATTAAATATCATACTTATGACAGGTAGATTTAATTAAAAATCTCCTTGACAAGATTTCACGGGTAAACCCATTCTCTTTATCCGACCGTCTAAAGCTGACTGCGAACATAAAAAGTGAATCAGTTGGATAAAATTATCCTCGTGATTGAAGCCATCAATTCATGAACCTGGAACAAGTGAAATTCAATTAAGAGCTTCGTCATCGTTGCTTTCCAGTTGTCACGAGCTCGATTCTAATAGAATATTGCTTGTCACCTACCGTAGTGATGTCTAATAATGACACTTAAGGATTTCCACTCATCACTGTGAACACTAAAGAGTGCCACTCTGTGTATTCTGGCAAGATCACTTGGATTTTACGTAGAGGCCCTGGAACAAGTTTGAGTTCAATTAAGATTCAAACCATCTTTTCTTTCCAGTTATCACAATATTGGTTATAAAAGAACCACACGTGTCACCTACCATGAGCTTGTTTGATTTTAGCTCAAGCAGGATTTCCATCTTCATTGTAATACTTTCGTATCACTCGGATGTTCTGGCAATATTACAAGAATATTGCGTAGGACTCATAAAAATATTTCTTTCTTTTCACAGTGTGTGAAGAAGTAAGGAATTTTTGAAAAAGTGTCCTAATGAGAATTTTTATGATCTCGTTGCTCTAGACTCAATAGTGCGTTTTGATTTGCTGAGCGAAGGATGATTGCCACCTTTTCAATATCAATTAATTCAGACTGAATAAACCAATAGATAACATGTTGAACTCTGTGACATTAAAACAAAAATCTGTTGAGAGATATTTGAGTTTGCTGGGAAGGGTTGTACATTGCATCACTGGGTCCATGATGCCTCATCGTCTTCAATATGTGTTGACCCGGTTTCTACCTAAGTTGTAAGGAGGGCTTCTTTCTTTTGACCCTTTATCTTTACATTCCTTTTTCATTCTTCAACCCCTTCAATGCTTACCAATACATCATAACTAACACCTTGTTATGATTGTTCTAGTGCCAGCTTAAGTACTTGGTCGAAATTCTGCTACGTTCACAATCCATACCCTATCTTTCCTAAGAACTACTATTTCTAGCTATGGATTTGTCCTTGGGAAGATTCCTCCGGTTCTGAAAGAATCATTGGACTTGTACCTAATCCTACCACCCTTTTGTCACCATAGTCGTCGTGAAATAAGTGTGTTTTGGGTAAGTACTTGTCACCATGAAAATTCCTTAAAAAATCGCTAAGATACTTGTGATATAACTATCAAGTGTTTTGTACCTTCACTGTTTTTGTCATCAAAACGCTTCCCCTTAACATGTGCATACACATATTAAGTTGGATTTTCCATTAAGTCCTTTTTACCTTTAGCCAAATATATTTACAAGTCTCCTTAATCCCAATTTCTCCCCTTATCCAAAATGTTAGCTGTTAATCTTTTGGATATTAATGGAGTAACCGGTCTTGGGTGAAAAATGAAATCATTTTTGGCCATAGAACATATTAATGCTCCCCCTCAATTTAATGAGGGTTAGTTGTAGTGCTTAAGTACGATATGTTTTAAAAAATTTAGAATCTTGTGAGAAATTCTTGAAAAATATCATACTTTCGCACTACACCTTGCCACAAAAAGCCTAATATTCATAGTATGTACATATTAACAATTAAATGTATGAAGTTGACCTGATAGTGTATGATCACCACATCACATGGATCGTTCCAATAGCCTTTTGTGAACTTCATATCGTCTGCCACCTACGAATCGTTCTAATCTTCTCATCAACCGTCTTTCCCGCAACTTTTGTTCAATCTTGGTAATCATGTAGTTGTCACTTTGTATGTATCCGAAGTGCCAATCTACTTTAACCTCGGGAAGCCTCTTGCCGTGGTGAGATGAAACCATTTGTCCCGTACATGTTTAAGAGTCCCGTCACTGAACTTGTGAAGTTTCGTGACTCTCGTAAACTTCTTTATCCCTAAAGTATTCAAGTAGAAAGTTCTGGGAACCGGAACTTTTGTACTAGAGTATGGAATTCTGTTGATATGCTGATTAGGAACTCGAGTGTATGGACGAGAGAGATACAACTTCCTCTAATAGCTTTCCACGCCAAGTTGTAAGTCTCCAACTCTTTTCTTAATCACAATCTGACGTGTATACATTCGAACGGCTGAATTCAAAGTAACGATCTCTTCTGGTGTCAGATGTGTGAACTTTTGTTGAGTCAACATAAGCAATAGATCTTTAATGTCTTCTATTCGTAGTCTCGAGAAGTCTCCTTCCTTGATGATGTAGGCTTTGTCGTCTTATCTTTTGAGTTTGGTCTCTACTATGTGAGGATAGCCTTGCTTGGGATCTGTCTTCACTCCTAGAACACTTATAATTCGTAACAAGGAGAAGACATCATGAATGGATTGTTGTCGTCATGCAGAGTTGTAAGCTCTCCTCAAGTTGGGGCCCTAGTGTGAAGTACCCAATTCGGCATAAAGATCATATTCAAGAACTATTTCTTATCTCAAGATACGACCAACCTTTTTTCAATCCAACGTATGTTATCCCAAAGTGCAGCTTTGACCATGGTTAAGGAGGTTGCATATTTTTTTGCTCCATGAACTAAGTAATCAAAGTCATGACTAACAAAGAATTCTATGGGGATAGTTGCGTTACCTTCTACAATTTCTGCAGTTAGTACAGGAGGTCTGGCTGGATTGTGAAGACATGTCATCAAAGTATTCATTGCTTTGAGGAGTTCATTGGAATGATACTCACATTCAAGTCTGCTGATCTGCGTGCTTGCAAAGAAGTTAGGTTCTTTAGACGCGTTCAAGACTATCTGAGGAGTGATGTTGGAGTCCCATACTTATATATCAAAAATACAGAGAAGTCGATGGGATTTTTGAGGAGCTGAGTAAAGTCATTTCTATCTTTGTCAGTGATTGGACGAAGATGGGTAGTTTCCATGACCCAAGGTTGCTCGGGTGCATTTGCATCTACTGTGGTATCAGCCCACTCCGGATCAACAGTTATCACCTCCTTTGGTTGAGGTGTGGGTTCAGAATCCGAAAAATCGTGGGTTACTTGCTGATTAGTTTCTGGGATCGGGGATTATTGTATAGATGTTGCAGGTGGATCATCTTCTTGTACCTGTTCGGGATGCTCAGTAGAGTCTAGAACCTATTGGTGTGTAGGAGATAATAACTGTTCTGTAGATTCGATAGCTAGAGCTGAAGTGGATGCTGGAGTGGTTGTGGATGTTGTAGTGATATTGATTTCATGAAGCTTTTTGGTGTGTTATTGAACTTGTTGAGGTTCAGCTGCATCCTCAAAATTTTCATCATCATCGTCATTAACGACCGTATCATCATCATCATCTTTTGTCTTATCATCATCACCCCCTTCGTCATCCTTGTCATCCTCATTTTTCTCTTTATCGTCCGTGTCCTCCTCCTCATCCTCCTCATCCTCTTTATTTTTCTCATCAACCTCATTATCACTTTTGTCCATACTTTCAGCCTTGTCATCATTGTTGGCATCGTCATCCTCATCATCGTCATCATTATTAGTCCCATCAATGTTATCATCATCACCGTTATCATCACCGTCATCATCATCATCATCAGAAGATTCATTTGGTTTGTCTGATGCTTCTGATTAAGCCTCTTCATCGTCTTCTTCATCTTGTGTGAGAGTGTTGTATGGGACGACGGTGCCATGCTTTTCAAATATTGCAGTGTCTACATCCATAATCGTCTTGAGAATTTTGTGAAGTTTCTTTTGATGTCGTGTTTGGTCATAAGACCCTATTTGTACCATACGAGCATGTAGGGTCTTTTTGAACTCGTAGTCTGTAAGTCTTTGAGCAATTATATAGTACTCTGGAGTGTCTGAAGACTTAATCATCAACTTACTGGCAGCAATCTCCTTCATCTCGTCTCGCAATGTTGGGAGTGCCTTGTCAGGAGAACCCTGAACTTTTCATCGATTGATTCAAGGAGGATTTTGTTTTCTTTGGCAAGACTCCTTTTCTGCTCTTTGTACTTCTTTTTCTGTTCTTGAAGACGAGTGAGCTTCTGTGTCATTTTAGCTGCTACAAATTCTTGATTTGCTTTTGACGACTCTTCACTTTGTTGACGACGAGCTAATTCTTCCTTTAGTCTTAAGGTTTCATTTTCTTCGGCTTTCATGCGTTGTTCCATCCTTAGCATGAAATCGTCAGTGAAAGTTGGTTGGGAGGTGGTTGGTACGGGTTGTACGGTTGATAGCATAGTGGTTGAAGGAGTTGTCATAATGGTACTAATCACCGGTGTTGTGGCCAAAATGACAGGAACATTGACCATGTTCGGGTTAGTCGAAGGATCGGTGTTGGTGACTTCAATGGAGATATCTGCTCCTGGACACGTGAAGTTTAAGTATTTAGTCACCAGATTCGACTTAGAAGTAGATTTTGTAACATTATCGTCCTTGATGATATCAACAGTCTCTGTTTCCATATTGACAGGCTCTGTGTAGTCATGTTGAAAATCATCAAAATTTGTGTCTTGCTGTTGATTATCGTCTTCTTCATCAAGTGACTTGTCGATATAAGAATCGGGATCTCCAAATTCGGAAATGTCAGAATCTTCGATTTCTTTTGCTAAACTACCTGAACCACTACCGCCAGTATCTTTTCTGCTTCGTTTGCAAACCAACTTCAGTTGTTGTCTTTCAGTCAAAACGGATTGATAAAAAATTAAAATAAATATAATTTATTTATAAACTTCGTGCATGCACATGACTTATAACTAGTAATTTTATTTTAGTATCTTTTTATGCATTTATGTGATTGATATACTTATTAGAGGTGAGCATTAAACCGAAAAACCGAACCAAAAATCGAAAAACAAAAAAAATCGGCCCAATTGAAAAACCGAGGGACTGTTTCCATATTTTTTAAGACCGAGTTTTTTGGGTGGTTTTTTGTTGCATGTATAAAATCGAACCGAAAAAACCACCCATCCTACTTAGGTCTACAAAATTAATACATTTTAATATCTTTAAATAGTTAAATATTTTTTTATATTTCTAATATGTTTAGTTGTTTTTTTGTTTAAATATACACATTTGTAAAAGAAATAAAAATAATTAATTATGATATTTTTGACCTAAATTTTGTTAGATTTTTTATAGTTACATAAGTATTTTCATTATGATTTTTGGTGTTATATATAATTTGATGGTAGCTAATGTTGCTATTATATAAGTGATTGAAAGTATTATTGTTGGTTGCAACTTGCAATTATAATGAGTTTCATTTGTGTCGAAAGTGATTGACTATTGATGCGATTTTTTGTTAATAGGAAACCCAATATGCAAAATGAAAAGAGAAAAAAGTGAAAAAAACAATAAGCGAACCGCTACAATGAAAAAACCAAAAAACCAAAATTAAACGGTTTGTGATATGCAAAACCAAAATTTGCGGTTTGATTTTTGGTTTTAGCTTAAATTAGAGGTATTATCACATAGTCATGTTTATCACATTCGATTGGATTTTAATATTTTATTTAGGCCGCAAACTTCTTAAAAAGTGGCCCTCGAATTTGTACTATGCCATACTTAACTAGGGATGGCAAAAAAAAAACCCGAACCTGACGGGGAAACCCAAAACCAGGAATAATTGTTATGGGACGGGTTTGGAAGGGGATTTTTAATCGGGTTTGCGGCAATAGCGGGGAATAATATCCCTGACACGCCTCGCCCGATTAATATATACACATATAAAATATAAGTAATTTATATTGTATTTTCTTACTATTTACGTAGTAATAAAGATTTCTTTTGTCTTAAATCTTTTCAATATTGCAAATTGTTATTATAAAAACTTGCCTAATGTATTGTAAGTTTTTGTAATGTAACGTACCATTATTCATGTATAAGAGTATTATTTAAAACCGTTTAAGTCTTGCTTGTAATTTATTGTTACTAAGTTTTTTAATACTTCAAGTTTACTTCTAACGGTATAAAAACAATAATAAAAGTAAAACGATGCGGGATAGGAAATTTCATCCAAAGAGGGCACCCAATAAGATCCCGATTAGTACGAAGCGGGTTTGAAAGATCATTGCGCCCCAACGAAGCACCCCGATTAAATCCCCGACAGGGATCGGGGCAGGTTTAGGAGAAATTTACTAATCGGGTTTGGGGATGGGGATAGGGATGGTCGTTCAGCCCCAAACCCGCCTCGTCGCCATCCTTATACTTAACAAGCCAGACCTTGTAATCTATCTTTTTAAAAATGAGAAACATGTTTTTAGTTATAAACAAAAGTATATCTATATAAGAATTCTATTTTCATGACCAAATGATATACGTAAGGTCGTAAATGAATCGGTCGTACACGAACGAAATCTGTTTCATGTTCCTTCTTTAAATAACATAGTCATGCTCGTTTATTAAAGAATAAGGTTGTTCATATTCGTATATTTTCGCTCATTAAGAAATAAATGAACAAAAACGAACAAGTACAAATAAACATAAAATGTACAAAAATATACACAATATCGCATTTTTATAAGTATTGTTTTGTTTAATTAAAATATTTTTAAACATATATAATAAAAAGTTACGATAGACAAACATAAATGTATATATTATCATAAACGAGTAAATAATGGGACATTCACAAACATAAATAAACGAACAATGCTTTTATTCTTGTTCGTTCATTTAATTAAACGAACGTAAGATATTATTCACGTTCGTTGATTTTAAAAATAAAAACAATAAAATTAAATGTTCACTACTCAACTCGTTTAAGGTTCGCCATATAATATATGTCAATTCATGCAAACCTTCCATTCCTCCGTCTATATAAATGTCCATTATCATAATTTTAAGGACCATGATCAATTAACCACATTAAAGTTTAATCTTCTCTGGTAATGGCTTCAATGTGTGCATTTGCTTCCCCATTTTTAGTATCTAGTCGTTCATTAGTTAGAAAAAGTATTTTTCTTAACCAAAATACCAAAAAGATTGTTACTTGTGAAAAGCGAGTATATTCATCACCACATTCTGAACATACAGATGTTGCAACTGTGACACCTATTATTAGAAGATCAGCAAGTTATCCCCCTTCAATATGGCCATACGAGCGTATACAAGCGATCAATAGCATATATACAGTAAGCGATTTATTTTTCTTTAATAAACTTTGTTCAAGTGAAAATTTAACACATGGTTAGTTGCTTAAAAATTAACTGTTTGGCGTTGCATTTTTTTTGGTATTTGTAGGGAGAGAAGTACGCGGCAAGATTGGAAATTCTGAAAGAAGAAGTGAGGAACTTGATTTACAAAGAGGATGAAAAGGCGGAAAATCCATTAAATGCACTCAATTTGGTTGATGATTTACAAAGACTTGGCATATGGTATCATTTTGTGGATGATATAAGAAACGTTTTAGATAATATGTACATTAAGTACTATACAAGTGCCGAAAAATGGAACACATTGGATTTAAACCTTAAAGCTCTTGGTTTTAGACTCTTTAGACATAATGGATATCCTATCACTCAAGGTTAGAAGTACATTAAGGATGAGTTTTATCTCATTGCTTTGATTCACAATCTTGCTAAACCTGACATTATTGTATATGAATGTTTTATGTAGACATATTTGAGGACATTAAGGACGAGACAGGTAATTTCAAGGGACACTTGATTGAAGATACTCTTGGCATTCTAAACTTGTATGAGGCTTCGTATCATTCATTTGAGGACGAAAATATATTGGATGAAGCTAGAGATTTCACAACCAAATATTTACAAGGAAGTTTAGGGAAGATCAGTGATCAATATTTGGCGTCGTTAACAAGTCATGCTTTGGAAATGCCGCTTCATTGGAGGATTGCACGATTGGAGACAAAGTGGTTTATTGAAGCATATGAGAAAAGAAGTGGAATGAACCCCGCGGTGCTCCATCTTGCCAAGTTGGACTTTAACATGGTGCAGGCAGTTCACCAAGAAGATCTCAAACACGCATCAAGGTATACGCATTATGTTTCCTTTTCTGGTACCTTATATCAACTTGATTGGATTGTATTTTATGTTTTCTAATTATATTTATATGAATAATAGGTGGTGGAGAAAAACAAAATGGGATGAAAAGTTGAGCTTTGCTCGAGACCGTGTGGTGGAGAATTATATGTGGACAATTGGTAATAGTTACCGACCTCAATTTACACTTCTGAGGAGAATTTTAACAAAGGTTTTCGCTATAATTACCACTGTCGATGATATATATGATGTGCATGGTACTTTGGACGAGCTTGAAATATTTACGGATGCTATTTCCAGGTTACTTATTATTTATACAATCATTAAGAAAAATAAATTACACATCTATTTACAGTACTTGCACTATTTTCATAAGATGTTAAAAATATTTATAACATACAGGTGGAATATCTATGCGATTGAAGAACTCCCGGATTATATGAAAATCGGTTTTCTTGGATTTTACAATTCGGTAAATGATATGGCATATACCACATTGACAGACTCAGGAATCTGCATCCTTCCATACTTACAGAAAGCAGTAAGTTTCATTATATTAATTGAAATTAAGATTTGGTTACACATATGATACGTTACAGTTTTGAATTGGTTATATTGCAGTGGGAAGGTTTATGTAACGCATACCTAGTAGAAGCAAGGTGGTACCATTAATGCTCACGCATATAAGTTTTGTAATGAATGTTTGTTCAACGGAAGAAGTTATCGAAAGCATGGATAAACTTGAAAAATTAATCCATTATTCATCCCTAATCTTGCGACTTGCTGATGACTTGGGAACATCCTCGGTAACTATAACTATTACCATTTTGTTGGTGTTTATGCTTACTAGCATCACATATTTAGTTTTTTGTTACTTAATCATATTTCATATACGAAAAGATATGGAATAGTAAAAGTAATTAATTGAAGTTAACTATTACATGCTTTTTTTAAGGACGAAATGGCAAGAGGAGATACTCCAAAATCAATCCAAGTCTACATGCATGAGACTGGTGCAAGCGAAGAGGAAGCTAGAGCGCACATGAGGTCGTTAATCATCAAGGTATGGCAGAGGCTAAACAAAGAACGAGCAGGGCTTAAGACCACATACTTGAAAGAGTTTGGCGAGTGTGCAGCAAACTTTGGGAGGATGGCACAGTTCATGTACCAGGTTGCGGATGGGCATGGTCATAATATAGATGTTACGGAAGCATATGTATTATCCTTGGTGGTCAATCCAATCCAAGGGGTGTAGTAACTCTGTAATATTTGCATCTTGTGCTGAATGGGGACTTTATGTATCTGCAAAATAATTCAATTATGTAATATCTATTACTGTATTTGTCCATATATCGCACCACATGTCTAAATTACAATATTTGCATCTAGTTCTTTACACTTTTTTACACACAGAAAACTCAAAGCCTGTGAGCGCATGAGAGTCGACATTTATTCAGTTGTGTGTTTCTTGTGGTGTAACCGAGGGTGAGGAAGGCTGATTTCCAACATTAAAAACTTTATTTGGTCATATATCCCACCACATTTCTAAATACAACTCAGATTAAGAAGTTTCGGTAAATGACAATCCCCATATGTTAAAAATGAGAAATAGAAAATAATTTTTAAAAAGAACTAGCTCTTTTATGTTCTAAAGCTGATCTTTAGAGCAAACTTAAGCAATTATCTATAGTATTGGAATATAACACCATTTTTAACGGGTGCTAACTTCTTAAGAAAAGTATATTAGAGAAGAGATTTCTTCATCAAAATTGTATTTTTTATTAATAAAAACATTCGGTATATATAACTGATCAATAATCCTAATTTTTTGGACTCAAGCTAAACCAAACACGGATACATTCCTACTATGACTCAAACAATCACACTTTTCTAATACGACTCAAAGAATGACTTAATTCAAGATAGATTTTACATGACATGATTTTTATGCTTGGGCTTGTTACTCTTGCCCCGTCCGTGTTCCAGCACCTGCAACGTGGTCATATCATTCTCATCTTTTTCAAAATTCACCTTGTTCTCAAGGTGGTAAGATGGATAAACAGACTGAAACTCAGCTAACCACTCCCACTTAGTCTCGTCTGATGAACTTCCATTCCGCAACACAAAAACTTGGCAAGCGGGTATGCCATTTCACAAATCACACGAGTAGCACAAACGGGTAGAAACGTTCCGGAGGATTGCCTTTTATTCTTCTTGTTGAATTTTGAAAAATAATTTATTGTCTTGTTTATCAAAATTTACATCCCTTTTATTAGCAAAGGACCGCCTCATCTGAGGGTTGTTTAGCAAAGGACCTCAAATTTTGTTCAGCAAAGGATCTCCCTGTTGTTTTGGATGAGATTTGATAGTCATTAGAGCTTAAAAAGTATCATGAAAGAAAAAAAACGAGTTTAGGACTATAATAGCACAAAAACGAAGTATAAGTTTACAAAAAGAAATGCGTAACAATATGATGCATTTATAGGTGATTAGCCTTATTTTAAATGAGAACAACTGGGTCATTTTATGCAAGGGTGTGAAGGAGTCGAGTTGACCCGAGGACTGCGAAGCTCGAGCTTGACTCGAATACAAAAATTCGTGTTCGAAACTCCATTCGAGCTCCTCTAGTCTGTATCATTAAAGTTGTGTAATAAAAGTTTATACTCGAAGCATTTTGTTCTTAATTCATAGTTAAAAAGTGGGAAACTTCTTAAACAGTGAACCTCAAATTTATAATAAACTCGTGTTTGTATTTTAAAAACATACAGTACTTATTTAGTGGTAAACTTCTAAAACAGTGGCCCTCAAGTTTGTACTTTCCCATAGTTAAATAACCAGAACTTGTATTCTATCTTTTTTAAAATGAGAAAACATATATCAAAAAGTATATTAATTAATTATATGAGATTTATATCTTTAAACAATGTCATCCCATACAAACCCTTCATTCCTTCTCTATATAAATGTCCATTATCATAACTTTAAGCACCATCATCATTAAACACATTAAAGTTAATCTTTTCTGGTAATGGATTTAATTTGTGCATTTGCTTCCCCATTTTTAGTATCAAGTAGTTCATTAGTTAGAAAAAATATTTTTCCTAACCAAAATACAAAAAAAAAATGTTGCTTGTGAAAAGCGAGTGTTTTCATCACCACATTCTGAACATACGGATGTTGCTACTGTGACACCTATTATCAGAAGATCAGCAAGTTATCCACCTTCATTGTGGCCATACGAACGTATTCAAGCGATCACTAGCAAATATACAGTATGCGAGTTTAATATTCTCTTTTAATTATGTAGTGAAAATTTTACACATGCTTCTTAAAACCTAATTACCCTAACATTTTTTTGTATATGTAGGGAGAGAAGTACGCGGCAAGATTGGAAACTCTGAAACAAGAAGTGAGAAACATGATTTACAAAGAGAATGAAAAGGTGGATAATCCTTTAATTACACTTACTTTGGTTGATGATTTACAAAGACTTGGCATATCGTATCATTATGTGGATGATATAAGCAATGTTTTGGACAATATTTACATCAAGTACTATGCAAGTCCTGAAAAATGGAACACATTGGATGTAAATCTTAAAGCTCTTGGTTTTATACACTTGAGACATAATGGATATCATATCACTCAAGGTTTGAACAACATTAAGGATGTGTTTTATGTCGTTGCTTCGATTCACAATCTTGAAAAATCTGACATTATTGTCTTTGAATGTTTTATGCAGACATATTTCAGGACATCAGGGACGAGACCGGTAATTTCAAGGGACACTTGATTGAAGATACTCTTGGTATGCTAAACTTGTATTAGGCTTCTTATCATTCATTTGTGGAAGAAAATATATTGGATGTAGCTAGAGATTTCACGAAAAAATATTTACAAGGAAGTTTAGGGAAGATAAGTAATCAATATTTGTCTTCGTTAACAAGTCGTGCGTTGGATATGCCACTTCATTGGAGGATTTCACGAGTGGAGACAAGGTGGTTTATTGAAGCATATGAGAAAAGAAGTGGAATGAACCCCACGGTGCTCGATCTTGCCAAGTTGGACTTTAACATGGTGCAGGTAGTTCACCAAGAAGATCTGAAATACGCATCAAGGTATACACATTATGTTTGCTTTTCTTTTATTCATAAAAGCAAATTAATTGGATTGTATTTTATGTTTTAGTCACTATTAATGGATCATTTTCAAGAGCTAATCAAATTTTCTGTGAAGATTAGATGGTGGACTAGAACAACAAAATGGGATGACAAGTTAAGCTTTACTCGAGACCGTTTGGTGGAGAATTATATGTGGACAGTTGGTAATAGTTACCGACCTCAATTTGCTCTTTTGAGGAGAGTTCTAACAAAGGGTTTTGCTCTAATTACTAGTATGGATGATGTATATGATGTGCATGGTACTTTAGACGAGCTTGAAAATTTTACTGATGTTATCTCCAGGTTACTAAGTACTATCATTAAAAAATATATAAACACATCAATTTACTAGTATTTGCTGTATTTTCCTGTGATGTTAAACTGTTTTTAACATATAGATGGAATATCTACGCGATTGAAGAACTTCCTGATTATATGAAGATATGTTTTCTTGCATTCTATAACTGGTTAAATGATATGGCATACGACTCATTGACAGACTCAGGAGTTTTCATCCTTCCATACTTACATAAAGCAGTAAGTTTCATTATGATTGTTATAATCAAGATTCCATTCCCATATATGCTACAATATATTTTTGAATTGGTTATATTGCAGTTGGAAGATTTATGTTAGGCATACCTAGAAGAAGCAAGGCGGTACCATACTAAATATATGCCAACATTCAAGGAGTACTTGGACATTGCTGAAGTATCTGTAGCCGTACCTATATTGCTCACATATGGTAGTTTTGTAACGAATGTTTGTTCGACGGAAGAAGTCATAGACAGCATGGATAAAATTAAGAATTTAATCCGTTATGGGTCCCTACTCTTGCGTCTTGCTGATGACTTGGGAACATCCTCGGTAACTATTACCTGTTTAAAATATTTTGTATTATCGTTACATGATCATATTTCATATACGAATAAGTATGCGATGCTAAAAACAAATAAATGAACTTATATTAACTGATTTTTTAAGGACGAATTGGCTAGAGGAGATACTCCAAAATCAATCCAATGCTACATGCATGAGACTGGTGCAACAGAAGAGGAAGCTATAACGCATGTGAGGTCGTTAATCATCAAGGTGTGGCAGAAGCTAAACAAAGAACGAGCAGGGCTTAAGACTACATACTTGAAAGAGCTCGGCGAGTGTGCCGCAAACTTTGGAAGGATGGCACAATTCATGTATCAGGTGGCGGACGGGCATGGTCATAATATAGATGTGACAGAAGCATATGTGCTATCGTTGGTTGTCAATCCAATCCAAGGGGTGTAGTAACTATATAATATTTGCATCTTCCGTTGAATGGGGACTTTATGTGTCTGAAGAATTACTGCTTGCTTTTCCTCTTTAAAGTGGTATTTCTCCTGTCCAAATTCGTTTCATTTTTTAGAACTTTATTCGCGACCAATCTGTCCATAAGTCTTCAATGGTGGTCCATACATCAAGAATAAAAGTTAAGGAAATTACCTAACTAGTCTCTTACACAATATCTTTTACGAAATTAGACCAAATTCTAACACTTTACCAAAATGAACCATGATGCATAGACATGTGCATCATAGCGCACAAGCTTCATGCACCATGGTGCACCACTCATTTTGTATGCATCATGGCGCATAAGATTTATGCATCAACATATTCGTATGCATAGTTGATTGTGCACCACACAAGTAGTATGCATCATGGTGCATAATGTGCATACAAAATTTCACAAGTATTGATGAGGCGCACAAGTATTATGCATCATGGTGCATAAGGTTATGGTTATGCATCCCGATGCACATGAGGCGCATAGTTAGTGCATCAAGTGCATAAGACTTGTACATAGACCTTGTGCATCTAGGCGCACAATTTCACCTAGCTTGTGCACCAGGGGGCATAAAGCTTGTGCATCTAAGTGCATAATTTCTCCTTGTGCATCTAGGCGCATATATAGTTGCATCACGGCGCACTTGCAAATGTTAATATGCACCAGGCGCACCAAAATAAGATGCACAACTTATTATTGTGCGCTTGAGGTTATAGCCCTAGGATGATTAGATCCAGCGATCACAATAAAAAGGTCCATTTTGGTAAACATCTTATGCGCAGTCCATTTTTGTAAATAAGTGTCTAAATAGTCCATTTTAATAATTCTCTCGTAAAAGTTCCCAAAATTAAGCCACATTAGGGCATGTATTGAACCAATTTGGATTCAATACATCATCACGTCACTCATTAGACACTTTTGTTGTGCTAGTGCCTATAATCACAAGTGATTTTTATTTGAGTGGACTCGAGTACAAGTGAAAACATACTAGATGTTCAGCTTTTAAGGGGTTTTGTTATTTTTTGACCAATGTCGAAAGAAAATTAAAGGGTTAATAACCTCTAAATGTATTATAATTGTCACGATTTCTTTTTATATGTAACGAACAATTTTTTTGTTATTCTATGTACTGAACTTGTAATTTTGGTCTCTTTTGTGTATTTTATAACCAATTTACCCCTAATAGGTTAACAAAATGAAGGGTAAAATGGTTATAAATACACTAAAATGCCCAAAAATACAAGTGTAGTACATAGAATAGAAAAAAAATAGTTCTCTACATATAAAAAGAATTCGTGACAACTATGATACATTATTGAGTCATTAAAAATGTACTTGACGGTCATGAGTCCTTAATAAGATGTACTTTGTCTTCATCGAATGGGGAAGATGAAAGATCGAGGTTGTGCAACTATGTGAAGGGCCAATTCAGTGCCGATATGACTTGTGATACCCGTATGTCTATCTTGACCAAGGTTCTATAAAGCACGCTTTTGCGTCACTAAGGCGTCGCCTAGGGGTGAGGTGTGGCCTCGCCGTTACGATATACCTTATTGCGTGGACTCTGGGCGTAGCGCGAGTTAAGGCGTCAAATGGCGGGCAAACCCGCTTTTGTCATGCCATAAAAAATGCAATTGCTTCGCCGTGGCTTCTAAGGCTTGAGAGGCTTGGAAGTGCCGCCACACCACGCCTCACGCTTTGTGGAACCTTGATCTTGACTGATAAACAAAAGTTTCATGTGACTCAAGTTAGCACTAAGTTATGTCGAGTGTACACAATAAGTATAAAAGGAACAGAAAACATGTTACTTGTTTTTGTTACTTGAACGTTTTAACGTTTTCTGAGTGACGTAGTACACTCAAGCTTTCTCTAACGTCTTTTCATTGATAATTCCTTTCATTTTATATGAATCTTCTTAAAATGAGCAGAGCATCTCTCTGTGTGAAACTTCAACCATAGTTCATAATATATTTTTAATAATGCATCGTTCCAAAATATAGTTAGAGTCGGATAATTTGTGCTTTGTTTAGGTTATTATGTTTTAGATGGGTAATTTAGAATCGCATTGTGGAGTCACACGATAGTTTTTTCTTTTAGTGAAGAGTTACCTCGATAAATTAAGTCATGCCATAGTTAAGTCCAGTTATATATCAAATTGTTTTTCGAATCTAAACTAAGAGAATGCTATTTGAGCCTTTTGGACAGTTAAGGGTAATCCATACGTCCTTCATCGGTCTGAATCTTCGCCCCCGCATAACATTTACTAGATTTAAAAAGAAAAACTCAAAAAACGCTTCACCTCGTGACTTTATTCTCGAGTAGAAGGGTTACCGCTACTAAATAAACTTTCTTCAGTTACACTAGCTCTTTCCTAACTTGTCTTTCAAGTTGAAGAAGGAAGGGCACTTTCCTTCGTTGAACACAAGACAAACGTTGGCAAATCGCTTCCCTTAATTCTTTGATCCCAATTAAATTGTGTTTTATGTAATAATAGGGTGTCAGGCTCGGTGAAAAAGATGACACGCAACTAGTCCCAACTCTTAGTCTCGTAGTCTTGAAACGCAGCCGTACTTCCTTTGGCTAGCCTTAGGATCCCCTCGTTGACAAAGCGACGAAACTGAAGCTCATCTAACGATGTTATAGTGGTTACTCGCTACTATTTCTCTACGTATGCAAGGATTTTGTCTTGATAGTGTCGTGCTTGTTCAAGAAAGAGAGAGTACATTTGAGAGAGAGAAACACTTCTTAAGGAAGACATCTCCTATTTTTTTTCTCTTCTTTTTTGCCTTTGGGCCTTTGTCCTGGTGAGCTCGCTTGAAGCTGGGGAGTGTCTGGTGGTATCGTATATAAGATCAAACGGCTAATTTTAGGAGGGATATGTCCATCCAACTCCAAATCTTGTAAGTAAGAGAAGAAGAAGAAGAATCTGACCCCCAAAATTCCTATGTCTTTCTTGGTTGGACCAACCGACGAAATCCATCTTCATAAATTAGAGCAAGCAAGAACAAGTCTCTTATTTTTTTTAGGGGGCAAAGCATTCAAAGAATGAAATATATTAAATGATTGTTCTAAAATTGCTATTTCTCAATTACTCCTTGTGATGCAGCTGAAACCATGGCAGTTAGGATCTCAAGACATAGCAACACCTATGATGCAAGTAATAATAAACTTACATCACAATATCTTTTTCTTCCTTATTCTGATTTTGGTTTTCATATCACGAATATTGGTTCGCGCTTTATGGCATTTCCAAAAAGAAAAAAAAATCAATCCCGCAAAGGATTGTTCATGGAATTACTATCAAGATTCTTGGGACCATATGTGTTAAAATCAGTCCCCCAACCCCAATAGGCTCACACATTTCTAGTCGTATATAGATCTAGATTCACATAATCTCGACACCATTTATATGTTAAAATCATATTAACATCTCAAAAAACCGTGCAAGTACTAATAGATGTCTAATATATATACTTTTTAATGAGAGTACTATTATATAAGTAACGTGAAGATAACATCGGTAAATTTCTCAAGCTCATCCAAATTACCATACACATCATATATTTCATCAACAGTTGTAATTACAGTGAAAACCTTTGTTAGAGTTCTCCTCAGAAGTGTAAATTACGGTCGGTAACTATTACCAACTGTTGACATATAATTCTTCTACAGGTGATCTCGAGTAAAGCTCAACTTTTTCATCCCGTTTTGTTGTTCTCCACCATTTGTTCTTCATAGAAAAATAATTAGAAAACATAGAAAAAGAAAAGGAGACATAATGTGTATACGTTAATACATTTTTGAAATCTTCTTGGTGAACTGCCTGCACCATGTTAAAGTCACACTTGTCAAGATCGAGCACCGTGGGGTTCATTCCATTTCTTTTCTCATATGCTTCAATAAACCACTTTGTCTCCAATCATGCAATCCAATGAAGCGGCATTTCCAAAGCATGACTTGCTAACGTCGCCAAGTTTTTTTTTGAACGACAACTTTATTAAACAAGACTAGCAAGAAGTTAGAATAAACATTACAAGGAGATTAAATTAGGCTTTATAACCAACTCTCCTAAGAAAAGAACTTTTACATCTATTGGAAATCCAAGAAAACGATCGTGACACTATATTATCAAAGAGCACCGACCGCCTCAAAGAGGAAGGCCCAAAATTTACTTGATTCCTAAGCATCAAAATATGCCACCAAGGAAAAAAAACACACCTTCCAAAAGAAGCTAGAGCTTAGAGGAGAGCCTAATGAACGCATACCAAACACTCCAATCTTGAAAGGATGAAATGTCTTGCCAATCTAGGTCCCACCATCTACAAATCTTACGAAATATAAAGCAGGCTGAATCACACGGAAACATAACATGTTGAATGTCCTCACGACTAGGCCACGAAGTGGACAAACATACGAGTATAAGATAATACCTCTAGTCGCCATGTGATTTCTAGTCGGAAAACGATCTAGTCTAGAACGTCAAGCAAAGACATTTATCTTGATGGGAATATGTTTCACCCATCGAGTAGCATCAACAACACGAGGAAGAAAAATGTCGTCCAACATATTCTGAATTTCTTTAACATGATACTCACCATCTCCATTGAGGTCACAAACCCATCTATCCTTAAATGGAGCTAAAATAACCGTCCACTTCTGCCTTTTAACTCCGTCCCAGACCAGCCTTCGAAACAAAGAATCAAGCGAAGGGGCTCCCATCTTATCAGCGAAGGAACCTCCTTGTTCGTATCCAAAGCAAAGATACGAGGAAATATGCTACACAAAGGTTGGTCATACAACCAAGAATCGATCCAGAATCTAGTGGTATGTCCGTCTCCCACTCATTTCTTGTAGTGCACAAATTAAGTTAAACCCTCGAGATCTGAACCCTTGCATCTCGCGTAAAATAGAACACCAATTGGAGGATTGATTACGTAGACGTCTCTCAATAGAAGGACCATACAAAGCTCGCATAACACGAAACCAAAGGGATCCATCCTGGGAGATGAACCGCCACACACATTTAGAAGCAAAGCGCGATTAACGCAAATTAATTAGACATTCCAAGGCCACCATTATTTTTGGAGGCCAAAACTCTATCCCAAGCTACCCATGTTACCTTTCTTTCTGAAGGAGATGCTCCATTAAATAAATTATTATGAATTGATTTCATTTCCTTCAAAACACCTTTAACTTTATAGATCGACATACTATACAAAGGAGAAGCACAAGGATCGATTTCAAGAGATTAATCTGCCACCAATGGAAAGAGTTTTTACTTTTCACTTAGAGAGACGAGAATGAAGTTTTTGAATCGTATTAGCCCAAGCAGAAGTACAAGAAATACTTTCGCCAACCATCACTCCGAGGTACTTAAAAGGAGACTACATGATATCACACCCAATCAACGAAGCACCCTGAATGACAAGACTACGAGGGACACCCACACCTAAAATCTGACTTTTTAGGAGATTGATTTTTAGACTAGAAGCAAGGAAAAAAGATTGGAGAATTCTTACTAAGTTCTCTAAATTCGATATTTACCGTTCCCCCATGAATACGGCATCGTCAGCGTAAAATAGATGAGAAATACACAACGACTCATGAAGTTGAATCCCTCTAAAGATACCATTAAAAGTGGTTCTAGTAATGGAAATATGCAAGGATTCCATAACCAGATTGAATAAAAACGGAGCTAGAGGATCGGCTTGTTTTAACCCACAAAAAACAAAAACTCGTGTGAAGGACTCCTATTAACCAAAATCGAAGCCAGAACCGAACTAAAGATACTATGAATCCACTTACACCATTTTGGACCAAATCCAAATGCTTGTAAAACATCAAGAAGATATTCCCACCGAATCGAGTCATACGCCTTTGCAAAATCAGCTTTAAAGATTAGCGCTTGTTTCTTTTTTCTTTTACACCTTCAAGGATTTCATTAAGAATAAAAGTCCCATCGAGGATTCGTCTATTAGCAACGAACGCGGATTGAGTGTCTGAAACAAGATCCCTAGTAACCATAGCCAAGCGATTTGCAAGGATCTTCATAGCCAATTTGTAGATGCATCCAATTAGACTTATAGGTCTATAATCTGTAACGAATTTAACGTCTATAACTTTTGGAATCAAAGATATAAATGAATTACATACCATTAGAAAGAAATCATTTTCAAAAAATATTCCACAGACGCACAAAAATCGGGCTCAATGAATCTCTAGTATCTGCTAAAGAATTCAAACGTATACCCGTCTGGTCCAGGAGATTTATTCACGCCACAACACGAAACAACTTCACTAATCTCATCTCGGTTAATCTCTCGATCCATATCAGTCACTTGATCAGAGGATAAGCGCTTAGGGAATGGAAAATTGAGCTTTAAAGAGTCCTGAGCACGAAGCTTAAAACAAGAAGCAAAGTGATCTTTGAATGCCTCTTTGACAACCACCGGATCTGTATTCCAATCTCCATCAATAAAAACACCATGAATCTACAATTGAGAACGTTTCTTATTAATAATTCCATGAAAAAAATTCACCCCCTCTATTGCCCACTTAATTTTCGATTTCTGAATGAACTCCTTACTCTTCATTTGTTTAATATCATCATATTTTCGCATCAACTCCATTAGTCTAAGTAACTTCTCATCACAAACATTCACATTGTCTAAATCTTTGTCAGTTGCTAGAAACTCATCTTTAATGAATTACAAACTCCACTTTGTTGGAACTTTCTATCCTTGACCCAAAGACGGATGATCTTTTTCAAATTTTAAAGCAGTTGCTTGAACCGAATCAATCTATTAGAGTCCGAATAAGAGAATGAATTCCATGCTTGCTCGACTTCCATGCTTACTAAACCTTAGTATCAAACCTGTCCAGTTTAAACCACGAATGATATAAACGAAACGGAGTCGACGAGGAATCTCTCTAAGAAGAATAGGTCTATGATCCGATAAATGACGCTTAAGACAAACAAAAGAGAGGGATATAACAATAAAATACCTTCCGAGACAAGAAAACGATCCAATTTGCTCATTTTTGTAGTCGAAGGATGAGACCACGGAAAAAGAGTATCCTTCCATCTTGACGTCTACAAGCCCCAAAGACATAATAAAATGATTAAATAAACTCACCCTAGACCGATTACAACACGACCCAAGTCTTTCATCAACAAAACGAACTTCATTAAAATCTCCCATAACAATCGTCTCACCACTCCAACATGTTATCGAAGACGAGATATACTCCCAAAGAACACGTTTAAGATTAAGGGGCTGAGGAGCATCTATGACCATGATAAGGACCTGGAATGGTTAAAATCCAAGTCCCATATATAGCAATGAAATTATCTGAGATCGTAAGATAATCTTTTTTAAACACTGAAACCTCCAAAGCATAAAATACCACCTGAATTACCTATCAATTCACTAAACTGGAATTGATAATTAGAATTATCTTACATGAACTTAAAATCCATGTGAGTAACTTGGTCCATCTTTTTCTCCTGTAAAGCTAAAAACTTGATATTATTTTTAATGTTCAACTCTTTTACCCACCCCGTCTTTGTCTTCTAACCAGACATTGAATATTCAACGACATAATATTCATTAAGGAACTATATCCGCTCCTTGATTTCCTATAATGTGCTCAATATTCTTCGAACACCCATTCATATCATACCTCATGGACTGCCCCACCAGAATCATCTTATCCAAAACATTCAAAATAGAACCCCCATTATATGTTCTATGAGAATAATTGGAAGTGGACTTACCATTAGAGACCTCATTCGCATGAACCTCTTGTGAATTATTTAAAACCTTCGAATGATCCATAGGTGAATATTCCTTTTCCGTATCTAAGCTATTAACCGCTCATGTATGATTGTTATCCTGTCGCATAACCTTCCGTGTATAACTAGGTGGATCCGATAGAGACGAATTTGATACTTGATCTACCTCATGATTATTCAACAATCCTTAAATATTAAAAGGGTCTTGTGACTGTTGTGTTTCCGCAATTTCATGTCTGTTACAATCAATCTTATTTATAGGAGAAAGATTGTCTCCAAATATAGTTTCAGAAACACCTTCCACTTCACTACCATCCACTAACTCCTCATCACCATGTTGCACCCCTTCAGAATTATTTAGTCCCGCATGTAGAGATTCATCATCTGGAATGAATTCCGAATCTTTATAATCAAGAAAAGTAGGGGTCCAAGCAAACAGTTCTTTCCCTCTAACCCTGTATACCTTTCCTTTGAAAGTAATTTTGAATTTATACAAAATATTATCTGCCGGTTTAGTTAAATTACACATGCGCTTCCTAGAAAAAAACACAGCAGGATTCTCATCAATATCCATGATCTGTCCCATTTCTTTCCAATCTTCAGAAACGTTTCCCGAGTCTATAAATTCAGCGGGGCCCCTTCAATATCTACCCTAATGCACAAATATATGAATCCTAATGCACAAATATTTTGTCGGAATTCTTTACTATTATGTCCATTATGTATTTTCTTGACATTATTCATAAGTTTGGCTATCGAATACAACATTCATGAATAAATCCGTGCTTTTTTTAGCCGAGCTCGAGCTTGATTCAAATATTGTTGGAACCAGCGTAAGCTTTGATGACTAAAACTTGTCGAGCTATGGAGTCGAGCTCAAGCATAACTTGAGAACGTCCTCGGTAACTATTACTATTTCCCTTTTATCGGTTTTTATGCTTACAGGCATAGCATATTTAGTATTTTTATTACTATATCATACGTAGTATTTCATATATGAAAAGGTATGGGATAGTAAAAATAAATAACTGAACTTGACTATTACGTGATTTTTTTAAGGAGGAAATGGCAAGAGGAGATACTCCAAAATCAATCCAATGCTACATGCATGATACTGGTGCAACAAAAGAGGAAGCTAGAGCGCATGTGAGATCGTGAATCATCAAGATGTGGCAGATTCTAAACAAAGAACGAGCAGGGCTTAAGACTACATACTTGAAAGTGCTCTGTGGTTGTGCCGCAAACATTGGAAGGATGGCACAATTCATGTACCCATTAGCGAATGTGAAATCATTGGACAGAGGCATATGTGAAATCATTGGTTGTCAATCATTGGTTGACAGAGGCATATTTGCGTCTTCCTTAGAAATTAGAATGGGACTTTATGTAACTATACAATAATCTACTATTCAATTATGTATTTATCTATTACTATATTTTTTAAAATAATTATGAATTACTGTTTATTTACGTGCGTTCCATGTTCATAAGTCTTCAATGGTGATCCATATAACCCAAATCTTTTATTTTTAATAAATTCTTAGGGCTCGGTTACTTTTTATAATATTAGGGTTTCGTTGGTGATTCTTTGTTCCTCGATTTGTGTTACTCACTGTCATTTCCAAGGAAGGATCGCGCGTTATGGGTGTTTAGCCTCGTGACGACTGTGAAAGTAGCCAATGTTGAGATATGCGATCGTTTAGCCATCGGTAAATGCGTGAGTCTATCGGGGGCACACACTCAATACGGAGAACACACGTTTATTTACGTTTTATTATTTATAATTAAACGTATAATAAAAACTTTATGTATTATTTAATTAACGGTGGTTTAATTAATTACGGGATTTAATTAGTTAAAGGCGAGTGCGTTATTTAAATTTAAGGAAGGAAATCGACTTCTAGAAACATCCGGTGCCCTATAGGCGGCCGAATACCCTAAGGGGTCTAGAAGGTTTCTTGTTTTGTTAATTAAGTAATTAGTTACTTAATTTAGGTGTTGGGTTGGGCCTAATTAATTTTGAGGAGGTTCAAGGATGTGTATAAATACAATCTCATACCCCTCATAATTTTTCACCTCTCCCTCTTATTTGTTTTGGCCGATCAACTCAAACCCCCAACACCAAACCGAACTAACTTTTTCCTTAACCTAAAATCACACCTAAAGGTTTAACCTTTATAAGATCAATCCTTCTTGGTGGTTTTCTTATAAAGATTTAAGCTTTATAACTAAACCCTAGATCTCATAATCTAGGTTTTAGTATTCCCTTGTGGTCCGATTTATATAAACCCTAATTAGGGTTTATTGGTGATTTTTCAAGAATCTTGTTGCTATCTACAAACCGTATCCTTACGCAATCCCTATTAGGGTTTTGGATATTAGGGTTTCTAGTTGCAAAGATTATCGAAGTGAAGTTACCACTAGCATCGTGGTGTGTTCGTTTGACGTGTCGTGTGAGCAATCGCTAGAGGACGGTTACTTTACCGTTGTAGATTCAAGATCAAGATCAATTAATTGATTTATTCAATTAATTAAAAGGTTGGTTTTATTATTGTTTTATTATGTGTTAATCATGAATATTATACTAGATCCATTCCGCTACGCACTCGTAGTTAATGGTTTAACTAGTTCTAAATCCCAACAGTGGCATCACGAGTCAAATCGTATGGCATTCATGGGTTACACATAGAATAAAACACGCTTACTTCGCTTTAAAATCTCTTTTATTTATGTTTTTATGACAACTACATGCATACTTGTCATAAAGTTTTAATCTTGATCTAGATCTATTAAAATTGGGTAGGTTAAAATTGAACCGGTTAATAATTACCTTTTGTTTTTTATTATCCGTCAAAGACCTTTGCATCTCACTTTTGTGATACTTTACACGTCATCAAGTACCTTGCTCGAAAACTTGATGAAGGTCTTTGGTCCTCAATTTGGGGAAGACTCATTCGAGACTTGGATCTTATATGATTTACCGCTTTCATATAGAGTCTGTCTTCTGCTTCTACCCCCTTCTCTGTTTTTATGTGCTTATTTGTTTTCCATTATGAATTGCAAAACGTAATAATTCGAGATTCAAGGAATCATAAAAATGGATGGTACTTATATCGAAACTAGCTTTAAAACTATGTCATATTAATACACCATATTTTCCTTGCGAATAGCTATGTGTTATTTGTTAAAATCTTGATTTTTTGAACAAATATTAATATTGACATAAGAACTATGAAACTTGGTTTTATTGTATTCTAATTGTTTTGAGAAATCATATTGTCACTCGAGTTGGGCTTACATACCGTAATGATGGCTTATAAACTATCTTCTCAACGACGTGATTTGCAAAATCAATTAGTTTATAATACTTAAAATTACAACACCGTTTTGTGTCTTTACTAATGATGGACTTGCTATTGCACTTCGTGCTCTAGTCAAGCTATCTAGGGTTTGAGAAATCTTTAATCTTCTCCCGTGTTTCATAGGTGTTTTGACACTTATGGAATAATTATCCCAAGCACTTGCACCCTCAGGTGCATGAAGAGTAGGATATAGGGTTTGATCTCTCTTTAATCTTCTCCCGCGGTAAAACACGCCTAAACCAAAAAGTTAACAAATTGTTTTCTTAACTTGTGCTAAGAGAATGAATTGCATGCATTCTTTTACACACTTTGACATTTGTTTTTTCTAAAACTTATGTGATACCTATTTGAAATTTTTAAGTCTATGCCATCCAATTTAGAAGCGCTTGTAGTTGCTTTCGTCATCTGGTCAGACCTAGGGCGAATTACATACCCGAGGCGATCTTTGTCACTGGTCAGACCTTTGCCAATAATTGCATGCTTCAAATTGGTACGACTTAAAGTCGAGTTCCTGGTCAGATTCGGAACCCGAGGCATAAAGATGAGATGAAACATACTCATGACTTTATTATGTGTAGAACAAGTTTGTTTGAGATGTTCAAAGGTTCTCGAAAGAGATGAGAGAACATCCCATCCACACACTCTACGACAAATAAACTTCATGAATCGTCTCATAAAATCTAAGAGTTGCACTTGTAATGCAATTAATGCCCGTCGCTTACCTCTTGCCCCACTTGAATACTAGACGGTCGGACCTCTAATATTAAGTGGGAGTGCAAGCAAGGATCTTAGTCTCAACATGATTAATTGGGTAGTTAATTCTTTGAGAATGTAATTATCGAAAATACTAATCGTTGAACTTTTATTTTGTAGATGAATAATCAAAACTCTTGCTTAAACAGCACGGTTATTAAGTCATTCCTTGAAAAGATGAAATTGACTGAGAATAACTTTGTTGATTGGTATCGTGCTCTTTGTATAGCGCTCGAAACTGATGACTTGGTTAAATACCTTGAGCAAACAATTCCTGATCAACCTGCAATTCTGCCTCATGGTCACGAAGGACCAGAGCAAGACCCGGATTTACATCCAACTTGGTTCAGAAGGTCACGAGAAATCGCTGGCCTTATGCTCATGACTATGTCCCCTGAACTCCAGAAACTTTTGGAGGGTCACGGCGCATGGTCAATGATGGAAGAATTGAAGACCATATTCACTGAACAAGCTGATCAAGAACTCCTTGATGTTGCACGTGCCTTTCACGCGTGTAAACATGAGGATGGACAATCTGTGAGCTCCTATGTCTTAAAGATGAAGGGGTTCATAGAGAATTTGGAACGCTTGGGTCACCCCATGTCCTTGAAACTTTCGATCAGCCTAATTTTAGCCTCACTGAATAAGGACTATGATAGGTTTGTGCAAGACTATAACATGCATGGCCTGGGGAAGACAATACCTGAATTACATGCCATGCTTAAGTTGCATGAGAAAACGTTGCCAAAGAAGGTTGCACCTGCTACTCCTAATACCATTAATGCTATTAGGGCAGGAAGGGTTTAGAAACCTAACAAGGCTAAACCGTCTAATGCTGCAAAGGGTAAGAATCATGGTAAAGGGAAGAAAGTAGCTAACTTTACTCCTAGAGCCAAGATTCCCCCTCCACCAAGAAGAGAGAATCCTGCTAAGGATGCCATTTGTCACCAATGTGGTGAAATTGGTCATTGGAAGAGAAACTGTCCAGAGTATCTCACTGAGTTGTGGAAGAGAAAGAAGTCCTCGCAAGGAGCTAGCACTTCAGGTATCTTCACGATAGAACTCTTTACTTTTCCTAATAAATCTTGGGTTTATGACACTGGTTGTGGTACTCACATCTGTAATACTACTCAAGGTCTAAGGATAAGTAAGAAGGTGAAGCCAGGAGCTTTGAATCTGTACGTGGGCAATGGTCATCGTGCAGCTGTTGAAGCCATTGGTGTTTTTCAATTATTTCTCCCTAGTGGACTGGTTGTTATGTTGAATAATTGTCATTACGCACCTTCTATTTCTAGAGGGATTGTTTCAGTTTCATGTTTGTATGACGATGGATTTGTTAATCGTTTTGAGAATAATGCAAGTATTTCGGTTTCGAAAAATAATATGTTTTATTTTAATGCTATTCCTAGTAATGGTATATATGAAATTGATATGTGTGATTCTAATGCAAACAATAGTTCTATGTATGCTATAAGTAACAAAAGGGCCAAATCTAATTTGGACTCTACATTGTTATGGCATTGTCTCCTTGGCCACATAAGCAAAAAGCGCATTAAGCAATTACAATCTGATGGATTGCTTAAGTCAAACGATGATGATTCCTTTGACAAATGTGTTTCATGCTTATCTGGAAAGATGGCACGTAAACCTTATTCACATCAAGTGGAGAGGGCTAAAGATCTACTTGGACTAATCCACACTGATGTATGTGGTCCATTTAGAACCGTGTCAAGACAAGGTGCAAGTTACTTCGTCACTTTCACTGACGACTATAGTCGTTATGGTTATGTTTACTTGCTAAAGCATAAACATGAAGTGTTTGAAATATTTAAGGTGTTTCAAAAGGAAGTAGAAAATCAACTCGGTAGAACCATAAAAGCACTACGTTCGGATCGTGGAGGTGAATTTATGAGTTATGAATTTCCGGAGCATCTTAAGGAACATGGAATAGTTTCCCAAAGAACTCCTCCATATACACCACAACACAATGGTGTGTCTGAGAGGAGAAATAGAACCCTACTTGATATGGTTCGTTCCATGATGGCCCAAACAACTCTTCCTAAATCCTTTTGGGATTATGCTCTTGAGTCTGCTGCTCGCATACTCAATATGGTTCCAACTAAGAAGGTTGAAAAGACTCCATACGAAGTATGGTATGGGCAAGCCCCTAAGCTGTCTTACTTAAAGGTCTGGGGATGTGAGGCTCTTGTTAAGTGTGACACGCTTATCAAACCTGACAAACTAGAGCCCCGATCTGTTAAGTGTATATTTGTAGGTTACCCAAAGGAAACGATGGGTTACTCCTTCTAATACCCACCCGAGAACAAAGTATTTGTTGCTCGAAATGCTGAATTCCTAGAGAGCAATCTTATGAATCAAGAAGCAAGTGGGAGTATAGAGGATCTTGAAGTAATTCAAGATGAAGATATACATCCTTCTGAAAACACTAGAAATCATGAAGAGGATGATCAAGAAATTGATGAACCTATAAGTGATATAGCTCCCATTCAAAAGTCTAAGAGGACTAGGCGTGCTCCTGACCGTATGTGTTTATACATTGACGCTGAGGAACATGAGTTAGGGGATCATAATGAACCCACTAACTTCAAAGCTGCATTGGCAGATCCTGAATCTGACAAATGGCTAGATGCTATGAATGTGGAGATGCAATCCATGAAAGACAATGATGTCTGGATCTTAGTAGACCTTCCCCCTAACGCTAGAACTGTTAGTGGCAAGTGGTTGTACAAGAAGAAGACCGACATGGATGGCAATGTACACACCTTTAAAGCTCGATATGTAGCGAGGGGCTTCACTCAAACCTTTGGGGTTGATTATGAAGAGACCTTCTCTCCTGTTGCAGATATCAAAGCTATAAGGATTCTTTTAGCCATAGCCGCGTTCTATGACTATGAGATTTGGCAAATGGATGTTAAAACCGCCTTCCTCAATGGACTGCTTTACGAAGAAGTCTATATGAAGCAACCTGAGGGTTTTGTTGATCCAAAGTATCCAAACCGTGTATGCAAGCTACAAAGATCCATTTATGGACTTAAGCAAGCATCAAGGCAATGGAACAAGAGGTTTGATGATGAAATCAAGAAATTTGGTTTCAATCAAAATCCTGATGAGCCATGTGTATATATCAAAGCTAGTGGGAGTAGCGTAGTGTTTCTTTTCCTGTATGTCGATGACATATTGTTGATGGGAAAAGACATTCCAATGTTGCAAAGTGTAAAAGCTTACCTTGGAAGGTGTTTTTCCATGAAGGATTTGAGAGATGCTGCGTATATTCTTGGAATCAAGATCATACGTGATAGACATAGACGGTTAATTGGTTTATGTCAAAGTGCTTACATAGATAAGATTTTGAAGAAGTATAACATGGACAATTCCAAACGTGGCTTTGTTCCCATGCAAACTAAATCCAAATTATCTAAGACTCAAGGAGCATCAACACCTGATGAGGTGAGACGCATGCAGAGAATTCCTTATGCTTCGGCAATAGGATCAATCATGTATGCTGTTAGATGTACGAGACCTGATGTTGCGTTCTCTCAGAACATGACTAGCCGATTTCAGCAGAATCCTGGTGATTCTCACTGGACCGCTGTTAAGAACATTCTGAGGTATCTTAGGCATACCAAAGACATGTTTCTTGTTTATGGAGGAGGTATGAAAAGAGAGCTCAGGGTTGCTTGCTACACTGATGCTGGATATCTTACGGATGCTGATGACACGAAGTCTCAGACGGGATATGTTTTCATGCTGAATGGAGGTGCTGTAAGCTGGAAAAGCACAAAGCAGACCATCCATGCAAACTCATCTATAGAGGCTGAGTATATAGCCGCTTCGGAGGCTGCTAAAGAGGCAGTTTGGATTAGGAAGTTTATTTTTGGGCTTGGTGTTGTTCCCACAAATAATGAACCTATGACAATGTATTGTGACAATACCGGAGCCATTACTATAGCTAATGAACCAGGAATCACTAAAGGTGCGAAACATTATCGTTCCAAAGTTCACTACCTCAGAGAAGTGATTGAATTTGATGATGTTAGTCTGGAGAAAGTTCACACAGACGACAATTTAGCTGACCCCTTCACAAAGGCGTTAGACCTCAAAAAGCATTCCATGTTAACTCATGGAATTGGTTTGCTTCCAGCTAATAGTCTCATGTAATCTGTGTTATCGTAAGTATTTGGATAATTTGGGATTGTAAGACAATTTAATTATTTTCTGATGTATAAAGATATTTGATGTTTGTTATCTTCATATAATTATTGTTGCCCTATGTTTGTATGTTTAAATCCTTGAATAATTTAATTATTCTAAACATGTCCATTGTCGGTTAAACAATATGGGAATATTGTATACATTAAGAAAAATATGAGTATTGGTAATATACTGGTATATATGGTGGACGGTTTCCAACCAAACTCATATGTTATTCATTGATATGAATATTGGACACCCCGAACTTTCGAATGGTTACTTTTGGATCCGTTGTCATGAGTAAATTCAAATACATAAATGGTGAGGATTAGGTCATCCTTAGACTTGAGATGCAAACAAGTTGTGCATGTGTGGATATCGCTTCTTGATTTTATGTCCAACGCTAGTTCGGAAGATCTAGCTATAACGACTCTAATTGGAAGTGTTGTGAAGCAGCATCCACAAACACTTGCAGTCAATATAGAATTCGTTCCTCCACTCTGATATAGTGCAGTGAAGTACCCTGGATCCCCTTCAGAATTAATTAGGTAATTGTATGGCCGTACCCAAAATGTAATCAAGATGATGCTTGTTACAATTTGGACTATCTAAATTAATTTGTAAACGAGGAATTAAAGTTAAACTATATGTAATGAGTAAGGATCCATATCCATGGTTTAACCGGTACATTGTAACGAAGGGATGATTATCAGCAAGCTCAAATAATCGTACACCATTACTAGTCTTTAAGATCTTATTCTTGAAACTATTTAACTCAACATTTTCCGGTTATAATGAAGTGTTGCTAGATGCTTCATTATGGACGATGTATGTCTAAACTCTCACAAGTGGGAGCTGTTGAGATATGCGATCGTTTAGCCATCGGTAAATGCGTGAGCCTATCGGGGGCACACACTCAATACGGAGAACACACGTTTATTTACGTTTTATTATTTATAATTAAACGTATAATAAAAACTTTACGTTTTATTTAATTAACGGTGGTTTAATTAATTACGGGATTTAATTAATTAAAGGCGAGTGCGTTATTTAAATTTAAGGAAGGAAATCGACTTCTAGAAACATTCGGTGCCCAATAGGCGGCCGAATACCCTAAGGGGTCTAGAAGGTTTCTTGTTTTGTTAATTAAGTAATTAGTTACTTAATTTAGGTGTTGGGTTGGGCCTAATTAATTTTGAGGAGGTTCAAGGATGTGTATAAATACAATCCCATACCCCTCATAATTTTTCACCTCTCCCTCTTGTTTATTTTGGCCGATCGACTCAAACCCCCAACACCAAACCGAACGAACTTTTTCCTTAACCTAAAATCACACCTAAAGGTTTAACCTTTATAAGATCAATCCTTCTTGGTGGTTTTCTTATAAAGATTTAAGCTTTATAACTAAACCCTAGATCTCCTAATCTAGGTTTTAGTATTCCCTTGTGGTCCGATTTATATAAACCCTAATTAGGGTTTATTGGTGATTTTTTAAGAATCTTGTTGCTATCTACAAACCGTATCCTTACGCAATCCCTATTAGGGTTTTAGATATTAGGGTTTCTAGTTGCAAAGGTTATCGAAATGAAGTTACCACTAGCATCGTGATGTGTTCCTTTGACGTGTCGTGTGAGCAATCGCTAGAGGACGATTACTTTACCGTTGTAGATTCAAGATCATGATCAATTAATTGATTTATTCAATTAATTAAAAGGTTGGTTTTATTATTGTTTTATTATGTGTTAATCATGAATATTATACTAGATCCATTCCGCTGCGCACTCGTAGTTAATGGTTTAACTAGTTCTAAATCCCAACAGCCAAGGCTTTGGTTTGGACTTGACCATTTGGCCTCTAAGAAAGAGTTGGTGTTCCCCATGGTTTGGTTTGCATTAAGAGGTGTTTGGGACTATTTTGTACACTATGTAAAACGGGTTAAAATTGAGAATGGACAGAATAAGTAATAAAAGATATATGTTAAAATATTTTTAATTGATGTTTTTTTCATACAAATTGAATCCTATATATATATAGGGGCGGACCTACAACCATTGAAGGTGGTGTCCGGGAACCACCTTAGACTCTGAATTTGTTAACGGTTGGTGTATATAATTTTTTGAGACCTACCTTGTGATTACATGAGGAACCCCTTAGATTAGTTTGAAAGAAAGAACAAAGAAGAAAAAAAACGAAAAAAAGGAAGAAAAAAAAAAGCTGAAGATCTATACAGAATACGGAGTAGTAAAAGGTTGTGCTCAAAACGTGTGAATTTAGAAAAGTTTAACTTTTTAGTATTTATGTCCTTTACAATAGTAATTTCTTTTAAAAGAAATTTAAAAAAGATTATACAATTTATACTTATTTAAATTGCAAGTCTTTCTGTTGTATTATTTGCTTCAATAGGCTTTTTAATTTCAGTGTTGCACAACGTAGACTAATAGAAAATAATTTCCGTGTTAAAATGGATAACGATTTTATTTTCTCAGTGATCTTTTTATACGCCAGAATGATTCAGTTACTATAAAAAGCGAACTCTTAATAAAAATATCTATTTGATATTTCGTTTCAATAAAAACTTAAGGAACTCGGTCGTGCCATAGAGTTGGTATCATGATAAAAAAAGTGGTGTCACATCAACAAATTGAGTTATGATACGAGAAATGTTATGACACTACTCTTTAGTGGCATAAGTGATTTTTGGTGACATGTATGATATATACCTTTTAGATTTAAAAAGAAAAAACTTTAAATACTACGTGGACTGGTAACCACGCGTTAGAGCCATGACGTCAACCCACGGAGTGGTGCGCAAAGCACAAATCTCGTGCCATAGCTTGGCACCACCCTATGACACTACCACTCCTCTTGCTCTAACAAAATTATGTTAAAAAGGGCACGTCCTGAAAAAGTTCGACCTGACACATTGATCTATTGATCAATTATTTTTTTCTCTCTAAGTAGGCACCACCTTAGTTTTTCGGCTAGGTCCGCCACTGTATATATATTAACAAATAGTCATTATCGAAATTCGAAAATGTGTGATGGTTCATATTTGAACCAACAAACATACCTTTTCATATGTAAGTGTTTCTAACTAACTTAACTGCCTAATTTATCTGCTGGCATTTGGCCCAGACATCCTAAAACATGCAGGCTTATCCATTATCTACAAGTATTGGGCCTGAAAATATCTTACAATAATACTTAACCTAAGTTTACATAGTTTATGTAAAAGACAACGGAAACTCTATGATCTTAGCTTCCAATGATCATAAGATCATAAGGTTTAGATGTCCCCAGTTTTGTTCCTTGTCTGTCTTTCAAGTGACGATGGTAAAATAATCACGTGTGTTGCTGTATGAGTATTTATTGTTGAGTTCTTTGAAGTGGATGGTCCTTTGCTTGTTGCTTGCATATACTAGCCTTTTGCATAGTGTGTTTGGATTGGTATATGGTGTTGTATTTTGATGTCTGTCTTGTCTTCTATATTCTTTAACTTCACTCCAAAATGCTCTAGCTTTTCTTTTCCTTTTTGAACTGTTATGGGTGAACAAGTCTCATCAAAATTCCATTGGTGAGACATATGATTGTCTCTTCTTTTCCTTCATCTACTTCTCTTGTAGGCTTCTTAAGGATAGACTTGTATCCTTGATTTGGTACCCTTTCTGTTTTGTAGTAGGATGTAAAGACATCGAGATAGTTTATGTAGCATCTTTTTATATCTTCTCCATTTTCTTTTGAAAAACCTATAATCTCAACAATTGTGCCAAAACCTTTTTCCAAAATACACACTTAGGTATCCTCCAAGTCCTTCTACCAATTTGTATAAGTCAAACATGCATATATGTACTCCATTTATGGTTGGAGGGATTTGTCCACGGAGTGATTTCTCCAAATATGGTTGTAGGATCGTTTTACCACCTTGTTAAATTTCTTTCTGAATAAGTCCCATTCTTGACTCACAATCTCATGTTGTTTGATTAGTTTAAGGAAATCATCATATTCATTGAAGGTGTAAACCCTTGTTGAATATGTTGATCCCAAACTTAGATCGATTAGCTTTGTGTATACGAGATTAGATCAAGTATAACACGTAGAGAAACCTTTGTATATGCTTTGTAGATCTAAGTGTTATGCGGAATTTAACACTTAAACAAGAACACACAAGATATAAACAAACTTTCACTTTGATTATCAATGTCGAACTTGCTTACAATGAAAGATGTTTATGAACAAAAACTTATGTAAAACTTGATATTGAAAATTAACCTAAAGGCCTTCTTTTATAGACTAAGAAGCTTTGTACAATAAGCTACGTATCAACTATTCTAGGTAAAGATAAATATAGAAAATACATTGTCGTTTCTATCCTTACTAGAAGTATTCTAGAATATAATAAACGTGTAGCTTATATCTTCCATCAGTGCTTGTCTTTAATCTGTCAACGCTTGAGTTTAACTTGTCAACGCTTGAGCTGTCAGCGCTTGCTTTGTTCTTGTCAACGCTTGAATTGTTCTTGTCAGCGCTCAAGTGATCTGGCCTTAATTTATTCCCAACAGAATATATGTTGCCTTTTATCCTAATCCAATCTTCTTCCATGCTGGTATCTCTGTCCAAGGATTCAAAGTACTCCTCTAAGTACTTGTTTTGCATCTGCCTTAACTTGTACTCATCCAAGTTTTCCCTTTTCTTTGTGAACATATACTCTAATCTGCATCTATCATTTTCATATAAAATCTCAAAGCCTTGTTTTTCCAACAAGTCTATTAAGAGTATGTCTAGGGTTACTTCAGGATCATAGTGTACTCCTAGTATCAAATAACCTTTGCCATCATTTTTAATCATCATTTCACCCATTCTATAAGTAAACAAATTTTTTCTTTGATCATCAAGTTTGTTTACCATGAAATTTTATTTAATATTGCAGAAAGAGTTCAAATTGTAACATAAATGCTTAATTATCTATCTTGTTGATCAAGTGCCAAAAGTCATCCCAAGATCCTTGTTCAGTCCTTTTGAGTATGCCTTTTGTTTGAAAACGAATACACTCAGTGAACTTCAAATTGACACTTGGCTTTGTTGGCTTAAGCACTCCTCTATTTCCATTGTAACTTCACTTGTATGCATTTCTTCCCCTTTATCATTTGTCTTGGTCTTCATAGGAAATATTTTTTTGGATATGGCCTCTTTGTCTATAAAGAAAGCATTTGTGACTTTTGTATTTTTGTGAGGGGTTGTATAATTGTATAATATTATATCCTCATGTTTCTTCCTTAACATGTCTTTCCAGTAATTGGTAATCTGCTTTATGCTTTTTCCAACCTTGCTTCTTTCTCTCTTTTCATCTGTCATTGAATAAAATCATGTTGTAGTCTCTTCCTCATAGACCTTCCAGATTTTTTTCTGATACCAACTGTGATATTTGGCCAAGGCCTTGGTTTCGACTTGACTATTTGGCCTCTAAGAAAGAGTTAGTTTTCACCATGGTTTGGTTTGTAGTAAGGGATGTTTGGGACTATTTTGTGCAGTATGTAAAACGGGCCAAAAGTGAAAATAGACATAATAAATAATACAAATCTATGTTAATTGATGTTTACTTTAATTGAGGTTTCTGTCATACAAATGAATCCTATATATACTAAACGAATAGTCATGATTGAAAAGGTTTGATGGTTCACCAACAGATATACCTTGGGCATTAAAGCGTATTATTCCTAGTTAACTGCCTAATATGTCTGTTGGCCTTTGGCCTAGACATCCTAAAATGTGCAGGCTTATTCATTATGTACAAGTATTGGGCGTGCAAATATCGTACAATAATACTTAACCTAAGTTACATAGTTTTTGTGAAAAACAGCGGAAACTTTATGATCTTAGCTTCCAACAACGGTGGATTAGGGTGATGGTTTGTTGTATGATCCTTTTGCTAGGGTTTATTTTCTAATTGTTCACTGCTTATTTGGATATGTCTTTATGTTGTTTACACTCGATTCCATATCAATGGTTTTAGGGTTTCAAAACATTCTTAACTATCTAATTGTTGTGTGTTGTGTTTGAGTGCTGCTGTGGAATCAATCATCACCGATCGTATGCTATGTGTTATCACTACTTTCAGGTCTTATCGTATTGGAGTTACCCTCTGACTACAGCCAGTGGCTTTAGGCCAGGTTATTACCCTAGTTATACCTTTCCCCAAGAATGATAACTGCTTAGATCGTTTTCTTTTCTGCTACTAGTTCTTACAGGTCGTGGGTATTTAGAGATTTAGAAGTGTTAGAACTACTAAGTCATAACCTGATGGATTTAATATGACAAGTTGGAAAGATGGAGGTGCAGTATACAACTAAAATGACAAGTGTTATTATATGTAAGGACTAAAGATGCTAATCTTGAAGACCTGAAAGAGTTAAGAAGAAATAGGAGTATATTTACTCCTACCTACCTAACAGACTTGAGATCGTCTCATTATTTTTCCATTTTCACTGTGTGTAAACTTGTTTTCTGGTTCTGATCATTACGTTTTGATCTTGTGAGTTTGAGAGTGTATCTGATTCTTGTTTGTAATAGAATCTTGTAATTTCATTGAGATAATAAAGTGAGCCAACGGGTGGTTGGCTGGGATCACTATAATTGATCATATTGGTTGATATAGGGTTTGATTCATATGTTTTTACATGGTATCAGAGCCTGGTTGTTCTGTATCATCGATTAAAAGGTTTTTCAATCGACTTTGAAATTAGAGTTTGGTAAACCTTTTGGGGGTTTTGATCTATAATCATAGATCGTGATCTTTTTCTGGTTCTTTGTTCAAATCTGTTGGTTAATTGTACTAATTCGTTCAATTGAAGGTTTAATTGGGTTTTTTTTTAAATTAGGGTTTCGTTATTTTTGGGGGTTTTTGAATCTTATGTTATATTTGTTATATTTAGTTGTCTAATTGTGATTGGATTGTTGTTAATTGCAATAATCCTAAGAAGCCCTAAAATCAGAAATTAGGGTTTCTTCTTGTCATGGTAAGTTTGGATAGATTGTTATTCTTGGTTGTTTTAACGCGCATATCTGTTTGTTTCCGCTGCTCTAGTTGGTTAGATCTTCTCGATCTACGCTCGGTTTGCTGCGCGTGCTACGTAACACCTCTCCCGCCCTTCTTTTAGGTTGTTTTCATTAGGTTTGTTTTAGTGGGGATTAGGTGTCGAAGGGATTAGGTAGTGATTGTTGGATTTGTTGGATTTTCTTTTCTTCTGTGTAGTTGTTTGTAGAGGAGTTACAAGGTGTTGTGTGCTTCTTGTTTTGTTCTTTATTCTTTCTTGTTTTTCTGTTGTTGTCATCATGGTTTCACCTAAAGCTGAGTCACCTAAAGCTGAGGATATTGTAGTTAAATTTGATGTGTATGATCCTTTATATCTTCATCCTCAAGATATAGGATCTCAGTTAATTTCCTTCAAACTTGAAGGGACCGAGAATTACAAAGTTTGGTATGTTCTGTAAAATTGGCTTTACAAACTAAGAATAAGTTAGGGTTTGTTAATGGTACTTGTATTCAGGATACTAATGATGGTCCTGCTAGAGATCAATGGGATAGATTTAATGCGGTTGTTCTTTCTTGGTTACTTGGGTGTGTTTCACCAGAGTTATATAAAGGTAAAATTTTTTCTAAACTTGCCAAAGATGTTTGGGATGAACTTGAGGAAACTTATGATAAACAAGATGGATCTGTTATATATAACATACATCATAAAATCTTTAACTTAATTTGGTATGTCATTATCTGAAAATTATCATGAGTGTAATTCTCTATGGAGGCAGTTTGATTCTCTTGTTGATTTACCTACTTGTACTTGTGACGGTTTTAAGCAACTTAAGGAGCATAATCAGCTTCTTAGGTTGTTGCAGTTCCTCATGGGTCTTAATAACAGTTATAGTGTGTAAAGAGTCAGATTCTTACATCTGATCCTATACCAGATGTTAGAACTGCTTTTGCTACATTATCTAGGGATGAGTCTCATAGAAATAGTCTTGGGTCTTCTAAGGATTCTAAATCTGTACCATCAGCTTTTGTTGTTAAGTCTGGTGGGAATTCTAATAATAGGAACAAAGGGTTTAATAAGAATAATAATAATAATTGGAATTCTAATAAGACTTGGTCTGGTGGTTATAAAATGGTACTCTTGTTTGCAAACATTATAATATGACTAGTCATACTATAGACAAATGTTTTGAATTAGTTTGTTATCCAAATAATTTCAAAAGAAATAATAATATTGCTACTCAAAGTAATGTTCATTATGTAAATGTTAATGATAATAAATGTGATCAAGGTAAGAGTGTACCTCACACTCTCACTTCTGATCAATATCAAAGGTTGATAAAATTACTAAGTGTTTCAGGAGAGAATGCTATGGGTTCTGCAAGTGTTGCAGGTACCTTTAAAATCAACAATTAATTGTGTTGTTAGTTTTTTGTCTTGTAGATTTTTTAATTATAATTCAAACATAAGTACTTATAGTACTTATGTTGGTTGGATTATAGATTCTGGGGCAAGACAGCATATAAATTTTTCTCAGAAACTTTTGTTTAATGTGATTGATGTGTCATACTTAAATATTAGTGTGGCCCCATCCTAATGGGACTTTAGAATATGTTAAAAATATTGGGTGTTTTAAAATTAATAATCTTGTTATTAAGGATGTGCTGGTTGTTTCTGGTTATAAAGTTAGTCTATTATCTGTTCAAAAGTTATCTAGGGATAATAAGGTTAATGTATTTTTTGAGGAATCAAAATGTGTTATTCAGGATTTAACTCAAAGATCCCTGATGGGGACTGGTAGTGAGAAATATGGTTTATTCTTTCTTGATGAAGGTAGGCCAATCTTTAATAGCAATATTAAATGTTGTCATATGTATAGTTCTATTTGGCATAATAGGCTTGGACATCCAACTGATCAAGTCTTGGATGTTCTTAGAAAAGATAATAATGAAGTTAGGCTTAATAATTCTGAACCTTGTGATGTTTGTCATAAGGCTAAACAGACTAGGGAATATTTTACATTACATAAAACCAAAAGTCTTGGTGATGTTGTTCATCTTGATGTTTGGGGTCCTTATAAAGTTACTAGTAGGGAAGGGTTTAGATTCTTTCTCATTATTGTTGATGATTACACCAGATCTGTTTGGGCGTTCTATTAAAAAATAAAAGTGATGATTTTTATTGTATTGTGAGTTTCTTTAATCTTCTTGATAATCAGTTTAACAAACGGATTAGAATTTTTAGAAGTGATAATGGAACTGAATTTGTTAATCATAAGTTTGCTGATTTTGTTAAAACTCATGGTATTATTCATAAAACAATATGTTCTTATACACCCCAGCAGAATGGTGTTGCTGAGAGAAAGCATAGGCATTTACTTAATACTTCTAGAGCCCTCATATTTCAGGGGGCATACCATTAAACTTGTGGACTGAGTGTGTGCTAACTGCTACTTATCTTATTAACAGGTTACCTACTACTGTGTTATTTGGTAAAAGTCTTTATGAAAAGCTTTAAGGGTCTAACCTAGTATTCTCCATTTAAAATTTTTTGGATGCTTATGTTTTCTACTGTGTTAAATGATTTTGATTGTTGGATATGCTTTTGATCAAAAGGGATATCAGCTGTTTAGTTTAGATAATGAAATGTTTATTTTTTCAGGGATGTTAACTTCTATGAGACTGTTTTTCCTTTTAAAAATGATGTGGTTAGTAAAGATTTTGTTTTTTGCGAAAATGATTTAAATGACTTAATTTTTTTAATATAAGCAGCCAAGGACCTAGTGAATCCTATGATGATAATGAAGGTAGTGCATGTAGTAAGTTTGAGTCTGTACATGTCGATAGTAGTCTTTATACTAGTGACAACACTATAGACACTAGTGGAGGTAAAGAAGGTGTTCATACTACTGATACAAACATTCCTTCTGAGGTAGATAGATCACCTAATATCGACACTAGTTCTAGTAGGAAGGACACTAGTAGTGAGTATGGAACAGAAAATCCTATTTCTGAGGGTATACCAGACTCTATTAATGACGCTATATATTCCTCTAAGGATGAAGGTCCAAATATTTTGATCAAATATTTAATTCATCACCAGATGTGAGACCCCCAAAATCTGACATGGAATAACTAGGCAACGAGGGGGTAACACGTCATAGTACAAGAAACCATGAATTACAGTTGACACAAAGCTGACGTAATAAAAGCATATATATCACATCATAAATGATCAGAGTTTTAAACATAGGTCCAGAGTTTTATATGCGGAAAGATATATTATTTCATCATGATTTATAACATAAAGTTTCCTAAAAGATATAATAAATTTCTGACAGTTTATACTAAAACCAGTCTATTAAATGCATCACAGAAATCTCCAAGCTGCGATAATATCCTGCGGGCTCCCATCCAAGCAAAGCTAAGTAATAATACCTGAGATTAAACATGTAAAATCATCAACACAAAGTTGAGTGAAATTCATAGGTTTAGCAATAAAGGTGTGGAACACAAGCATTCATTTGTAAAACAAGTAAATAGAGAAAATGGTTATGATCATTAACCATAGTCTGAAACCAATATTATTGCTGTTTAGTTCATGAACCGAAGCTTAACTCAAAGTAAGTTCCTCTAGGGAGTATTCAGCCTAAATACTCAAGTATAAACAAATGTAAGTGCGTCAAGGTAATCGGGACGGGGATTGTCAATCCCGATGGATCCACCCACAACATTCGCGCTTAGCGCAAAGCATACGGGACAATTAACGGTTCATGATCAAGAGAGGAAACTTAAGGCTATTAACTATAAGCAATAATATCAATGAAAACTGTTGGAAAGCATACAAGTCTGAATAGCATACAAGTTCTGAATAGCATAAAGTTTTTTAAATGGATGTGTTCCACCATGTAAAATCTCACCCCGCGTTTAGAAACAATGTACAAGTAGTAAAAGGGGCTATGAACTCACCTTTAGTAAGTAATCACAAGGTAAAAGGGGCTGAGCAAAAAGAATTCTTCACGGACCTATGCAATGGTGACGCGTAATAAGAATGCGTTCAATGAAGCAATAACGTTTTAGAAGTGGTGGGACATAGTATGACTAGGTAACTTGCGTGCGATGGCGAGACCTAAGATTAAGTTAAAATTTTGACCCAACACCTTGAACCTACTGTAATAACCTAATATCAACCTTGTATAATGGTCCAAGCATTTATGTGTGGGTTCCGAACACGTTTAAGACTCGGTTTGAAAAACCAAAACAAGGGATTGCATTCAGTTTTCAGAAAAAGGCTGAGAAGATTTGGTCATATCTAAAAATTTATAATAGTACAGGAGGTGAAATTTATTGACATGTATAGGTATTTCTCTTACCTTTAAAAGTTGGGAAATAACAGCCCTAGAACTATTTTCAATCAACGGTAAATGCACTTTTAGTTACAGACTATCAAAACAGAAAGTTGTAAACGTCTTTCGTACCTTACGGTAGATTAAGCATAAATCCCAATCGGTAAAAGATTTTGACACGAAACCAAAAAGAGAAGTTTTATTATATTTGTAGCTACTGTAAGAAGTCATAAAATCATAAATTAATCCTTTTTACCCAAGTCAATTTACCAACGTTTTAAGCATAACATTCAGATTTGACCTATTTTAGTAAAACGACCGTTTCGGCCTCATCCGGACACTTCCCATTTCCATCCAACTCAACACATACTAATAAAATCAGTGGGTATCCATTTTTCATATAAAAACAAGGTCATATGTTTAAGAAAATTTTGCCATGACCTGTTTGTTTCTGTGGTGATTTCCATACTACAAAAACAACTCCATTTAGCTACCTAACCTCAATCAAGCAACACTTAGGCTATACCAAATCGCCATGCAAGTGTCCTAAGTCCTAATATGCCCTAAGTATCTATAATCTCAGTGGGTTTCACCCAAGGAATTCAAAATTCATGAATAAAAAGAATCAAAATACTAGTAACATCAAAACTAAAATGCTAGGAGTGACTATACCTTCATAACAAGTAGGAATTAATCCAAACACGCAAATTAAACAATTCCTCCTCCTTGATCCTTAGAAATTTCGTGGCCTTTAGCCACGTGTTAGGTCAATCATGGTACTCATCAACTGAGTAGAAACAATGTAGTGAGACGATCACCGACGATATGGATGCCCGGGGAAAACACGAAAACCGCAACCTATCACAATAAGGCGCGCGTTAAGACTCGAACTCAATATCGATATATATACCAAATATAACAAGACTCAAATGTTTTCAAAGTATACACGTTTCAAAACCATTGACACGAATCAAATGAATTCATACTACCCATTTATCCAACGTTACTCGTTAAAACACTTGAACACTTGAAAATGACTCGTCATACGACGCCAAGTCAACGCAAGTCAAACTATCTTTTACCCTTATTTGGACCAGTAGCTAAGTCATTTATATAATGACTAAGCACTTGAGTAAGTCACCATGTCCGATGGTGAACACTCAAACTCACGCAACACAAGCATTGAACTACGTGTCCAAAATAAAAAAAAATCAGCAAGTACACCCCGAATGTACACACCGATCTACCCTATCTAGACTTGTCCGTTTTACATAAAAATTGGTGTCAAGATCACTTATAACCTGTATAAGACCTCACCAAAATTTGAGCCAAATTTCACACTTTAAAATCCATCAGCTCGACGCTTTACTCGACTCCAAATTTTAGGACAGATTTGCACACTTGTTTTGTAAAACCGTTTGGACCACTTTAAAAGTACTAACCCGACAATCCGTCTTTTGAAACCACTACTAGACTCATCAAACTCAGTTTGTAAACTTTGAAAATCAGTAGTATCAACTATCTAACCAAGCCTAAAGTCCCCGAGAGTCGACCCAAAATCAGCCACAATTTCGGATTGTGCCGACTTGCGTCTCCCGGTACACGAAAACTAAAACTAGCATAACTTTTGACTCGTAATGAGTTATAAGCTCTATCTTATACCAAAACGACCGTCTCGGAAAACTCTACAACAATTTCAAATAATATCAGCCTTTCACAGACCCTAAATCCACGAAACATACTGTTTAAGGCTGCTGTCCCAAATTAGCTTTTTAGAAAACATGACAAATCTATTTTTCACTCAAAACCAATCATTCCCATACCCCTAGGATCACTATGCTATCATACCCATCAACCAAACACTCCTAAAAACACTTGTATGAAAAATCTAACAAAAATCAAAGATTAAAAACAAGACTTTTAAGGATCAAAACATGATAATCTTACCAAATATAACATATGCAAGATGATTACAACATCATACAATCATGAAATCAAAAGTTCTTGAAATCTTGATGCATGTGGGTGATTTTAGTATCAAAAGAATCACCATTGAATTTTATGAATGGGTCTTGTTTTAGTTTTTGTCAAATCATGATGGATGGTGGTGGATTGTGGTGGTGGAGTGGCGGTAAAATGGAGAGGGGAGGGAGGAGTGGTGATTTTTTTTTTAATTGTGTTTATGTGTGAGTGGAAGTGGAAGAAATGGGTTTATATATGGTAGGTAGTGGAGGGACCAAAGTTGCCAATTTGCAAACTTGTGGATCTAAATACAATTAATAGTTTTAAAGGGTAGAAAATGGTTATTGGTAAATATTAAAAAAATATTTACGGGGCTCGGGTTTCGTAAAAATACTTTTCAAAAGTTACAATGCATCGTAAAAATGATTATACGATTTCTCGACACGACTTAATACGTAATTAAAACGACATCATCGAAAATATTAATTATCGAAACAATCGATAAATAAATGTAAAATTTTGGGCATCCGTCGGTATCGCGATCACTAGGAATTCTCGTTGTACATTGATTTGAATAAACTCGTTGTAAAACGCACACGGGTGATTTTAAATCAAAAACATTGATTTAAAATAAATATGGAAAAATAAAATGAAAATTTATAATTCCATACAAGTATTTATCGATGATCAGAAAAATACTTAAAAAGTATAATTTAAAAATCTCAGGATTTACATATAGCAATACAAGAAAACGTAATACGTTGGAAAAATTCAAGAAGCACGAAATAAAAGAATAAAATAATGTTGGGAAAGTACGGGTTCTCACAGTCTTCCCCCCTAAAGGAACTCTGGTCCCCAGAGTTCTCCTGAAAACAGTAGAAGATGCAAACAAGAGGAGGTACAAAGTGTAGAACAAAATTCATTGCATCCCAGGTAAACTTCTGTACCATGACGAATCTTAACAGTTAGAATTCACTATGCTTCAGTTTCTTAGCTCCTTTTCGTATAACTTTTCAGTCTTGGATTAGGATAACGATCTATCAATACGGAGATACATCGAGAGATAGAGTTGTTGGAATATGTACGATAAACTAACAAGAATGGACACAAGAATCGCTTAAGCAGGCAAAGTGCGATAAAATATACCAAGATTGTAAATAAACAAGGGGTCGCAAATCGTGTAACTGTAAAACGTGACAGTCTTAAAACGTAAGAATCTAGTCACACGCGAAATAGAAGGGAAAATGAATAACATATGATCATTTAAAATACAAGCTGTCAAAATCAGTCGTCTAGGATTTTGGTATTACTTAAAACTTAGTTTCAAATATTTTATTTATTATATATAAAAAAATTTTACAAGGTGTAGTGATTTAAAAATCAAACTTTATATAAAATGAATGGGTAAACAGTTGTTAAATCTTTTTCTTGATCAGGACTTCAAGGTAAAAGTAATTCAGTTCAAATAGTTATTTTGATCAGCTTAAGAGCTTTTCGGGTGACTGTTAGAAATTATTGTTAAAACTCAGGTTTAACGTTACCATTAGAGAAAATCAGATTTTCCAGGTTATTTAGAATCATTGTTAGAAATTATAAATTAATTTAATAATTTCATTAGGTTGACAGTAAAGTATGATAAAATCAATTACTTTAAAAGATACAACTTGACACTGTTTAAATATAAGTTATAAATTTACCCAAGTGGATGTACAGATTCGAAATTAAACTTGAAATGGGTATTTTGACAACTTAAACATTTGGTAAAATGTATAAAATGTTCTTAAAAATTAATAATAATTTTTTTTAGAAATTAAAGAAAGTGTTTATGGTATCAAATGATAAACACGTAACATTTTCTGGTTCCAAAAGGTGACAAGACAGCAACGAATATGAATCATATAAAGGTCAATAGTTTGTATACGAGCAATAACACAATGGAATAAAACAAAAATCGTATCAATTATTAACAAACATGATGGAATAGTCGCGTCAATAATGAAAATAATAAGAAACAGGGATTATAGCAAGATTAATTCACGAGTGCGGTTGGCGTCACCAATAACGGCTTATTAAGTTCTCGGTGGTCGAAATACGATCGAAAGGGAATAGCCACACAACGATTTTTCGAATCAAAGAAAATTCTTAAGAAGTCAATTGAGAGAAGTTCCAGTAAGATGAACAACATTAGCAATGAAAGGCGAAATCAACACATGATTCACACGAATGAAATTTCAAGACGATAGTATCTTAACACATATCATGGCAATTACACGTAATCATCGTTCACGTCCAGTCATAAATCACTAATCGCATCCAGAGACGTTTCGAAGGTCTACCAAAATAGATAGAGATGGTCAATCGATGTAGGAGCATAGCAACGTTGAAACTTTCAAGTCGGGTATCAATGGTAAGAATCTAGGCAAATGGTAACGAAAATCGTATCATGAGGATGATGAGGTAACAGGTAAAACAAAGGTCGTTGAGTAAGGAAATATGTGCTCGAGGCATGTACTTAGTTCAAGAAAAGATAATGGTTCATATGTGTATGTTGCAAACTGTTGCTACTCGCATAAAATGTAAAAGTTTTCAAAACTTTATTTTATCAAACATTTTAAGCAACATAACTAAAAAGTTGATTCTAGGTTAAATATTTAAGGCGACTACTATTTGGCCTTGCATGGCTCCTTATAAATTAAGCATAGGTGATCAGGCCATGCATAATTTAGGACTAGCAATGCGATGCTCATCTTCGTCAAACCAGTATTACAGGTCATATTATTTAAAATATGTATATAATGCCATTTGTAAAAACAGAAATCAAAATAGTTTATGAAACTATTTGCTAATAAGTTACTGGCTAACTGTTTTAAATCGACAATTCGTATAGTTACAAGGGTTCTTTATAAGACAGTATTAGAACAATTTGTGAAAATACATTGTAAAATTAATATAAGTTAATTTTATAAGATAGCAGTCAACTATTTAAGAAAGCCCAAATGAAACCTTTTGTAAAATGATTCGCAAACAAGACCAGTTTGAGTTGTATGGTAACATGACAATAGTTTATAAAGTAGCGAGTGGGTTGCAAGAGGGAAATAAGGAGTAGTTCAAGACAACCAATAAAATGGTTACAAGGTGATTAGGTTTCAAGAGGTTTAGCCGAAATCGTCAGGAGACACGTGTCAAGATGATAACAAACGATATGAAAGCAAGATCTTCAAATCTCGGTCCAATTCAGTGGTACGATCGAAGCAATGAAAGAAAATGTAGAATGACAAATAAGTCATAGATAAAAGAAAGGATAAAGGAATCCGTATGTGCACAGCGTGATTTATTTGACAAAATACACTTTTAAGAAAGTAGGGTATCAGTTAACAAATAGTACAATCACTTCGAAAAGTTTCTATATTAGGAAGTTACCGAATTTCAAAAGTTCAAGATCTAGGTACATGTATGACCGAACTCAAAGTTACTATTCTATTCTTTTCAAACGCAATCATTGTTTTTAGTTTACAAAATATCATTAGTTAAAGTTTTACGAGCTCAAACGAACTCAAAAACGCTTCAATCTATGTTTTTTTTTAACTTTTATTAGTTTTGACCTTTGGGTTTGACTAGACCAATTAACTCACTAAATGATATTCTAAGACTCAAAGTCTAATGCATTTCGATGTAAAACAATGTTTTGAACAACTTTCTAGTTTTACCCGAGACTTAAAATGGAATAAAAATGGACGAAAATGCCCTTGCATTAAATCTGTTAACAAAATGATATTTTAGCATTATTCAGAAAATAACTTCTTAGATTTTACAATCTCAAATGAGCGTAACTTGCTCGATTTTAAAGTTTACTGGTCAAATTTTATGTCCTAAACGGACGTCTCAACATGTAGAAATATATATATTTTTGTGTCTAAAGTTATAAAAATATTTTCTCGACACTGTTAAACTTCCTGTAAAGTTTCTGTACAAAGTATATTTTTCGACACAGCTTGAAATTAAATCCAAATTTCATGATAACTCAAAATTAATGTACACATAGGACTTGTGGATTCCAAAAAGACGAAAGAAGGTAAACTGTATAATTAGTCATGTAAAGAAAACACAGTATTAAATGGTTCAAGAATGCCAACGATAATCGGAGACATAAAAAAAAAGACGCATATCATCCGTGTCTTCGGCTGCAAGATGCAATGCAGAAAGGTCTCTTGGTGGCATGATTTCCAAAATCACAAGATATACCGAGAAAGAAACGGAACAATAACAAGTGGCATTCCTGGAGCGAGAAGGTTCAATGAAAAGGAAGGATACAAGTAGGATCGTATTCCAAACGATCATCACATAATAAATGACGATTATGTGTTCAAGGTACAACGGATGTTCTAAGTTGAAATCGAAACGTAGAATGGTCAATGAAGTAAGATGTAATCCATGTACAAGTGTCGCGTAAAACGGTGGCGTAAAGGTAATTCAAGATTATGAAAACCCACAATATTATTCAGCACTGATTCAACGAATTCTTCGAGATGTGAGACTCACACGATGTCCTTTAGTCTTTCTGGGAGACACATTGAGCTACACAATGGTCTATAGACTAGACATTCAATTATGAATGGTCAGAAAGAAAATCTGCGTATCTAAGTAGATATTTTAAGGGAAATAAACAATGAAAGCAACACACACGGTAGTAGAATGAAAATCAGAAGTTCATCGAAAACAACACTTATTCAATCCCGAACAATGGTATCGCGAGAGTATGCACAACACGTATCAACGAGTCAAGAAAAACAGACGGTTCAAACCGAACGAGCATATAAAGTCAGTCGTACCACGCATAAATGAAATAGCAATAGTACTCAGAAAAATGAGTATGAAAAGTCGGCAGCATACGCCCTCTGAATACAAGTATGTAACGTCATAACGATATAATATCATTGCAATAAGATCAATTCACAAGAACAAGAATTTAAGAAATACAGTATAGGCAGATGTAATCACAGTAACATTCAATGATAATTCATGAAGCACATAGGCTTTGAAAAGACATAGTAATTATCGTCATTAGCATAAAGTAATATTTCAAAATGAAATCAAGAGATTAAATACTACAACGATAATTAAAAGTAAATAATAAGGATTAGAGAGTTACCCGCGAAGATATCGAACAACAATGGCAAATTCTGTGTTTGACACTTAGAAACAATAAAATATTTGAACTTTCGGTTATAGACTAAGTTTTGAAAAACGACTCAGTTCCCTATAACCATCGCTCTGATACCAATCTGTGAGACCCCCAAAATCTGACATGGAATAACTAGGCAACGAGGGGGTAACACGTCATAGTACAAGAAACAATGAATTACAGTTGACACAAAGCTGACGTAATAAAAGCATATATATCACATCATAAATGATCAGAGTTTTAAACATAGGTCCTAGAGTTTTATATGCGGAAAGATATATTATTTCATCATGATTTATAACATAAAGTTGCCCAAAAGATATAATAAATTTCTGACAGTTTATACTAAAACCAGTCTTTTAAATGATCACAGAAATCTCCAAGCTGCGATAATATCCTGCGGGCTCCCATCCAAGCAAAGCTAAGTAATAATACCTGAGATTAAACATGTAAAATCGTCAACATAAAGTTGAGTGAAATTCATAGGTTTGGCAATAAAGGTGTGGAACACAAGCATTCATTTGTAAAACAAGTATATAGAGAAAATGGTTATGATCATTAACCATAGTCTGAAACCAATATTATTGCTGTTTAGTTCATGAACCGAAGCTTAACTTAAAGTAAGTTCCTCTAGGGAGTATTCAGCCTAAATACTCAAGTATAAACAAATGTAAGTGCGTCAAGGTAATCGGGACGGGGATTGTCAATCCCGATGGATCCACCCACAACATTCGCGCTTAGCGCAAAGCATACGGGACAATTAACGGTTCATGATCAAGAGAGGAAACTTAAGGATATTAACTATAAGCAATAATATCAATGAAAACTGTTGGAAAGCATACAAGTCTGAATAGCATACAAGTTCTGAATAGCATACAGTTTTTTAAATGGATGTGTTCCACCATGTAAAATCCCACCCCGCGTTTAGAAACAATGTACAAGTAGTAAAAGGGGCTATGAACTCACCTTTAGTAAGTAATCACAAGGTAAAAGGGGCTGAGCAAAAAGAAGTCTTCACGGACCTATGCAATGGTGACGCGTAATAAGAATGCGTTCAATGAAGCAATAACGTTTTAGAAGTGGTGGGACATAGTATGACTAGGTAACTTGCGTGCGATGGCGAGACCTAAGCTTAAGTTAAAATTTTGACCCAACACCTTGAACCTACTGTAATAACCTAATATCAACCTTGTATGATGGTCCAAGCATTTATGTGTGGGTTCCGAACACGTTTAAGACTCGGTTTGAAAAACCAAAACAAGGGACTGCATTCAGTTTTCTGAAAAAGGCTGAGAAGATTTGGTCATATATAAAAATCTATAATAGTACAGGATGTGAAATTTCTTGACATGTATAGATATTTCTCTTACCTTTAAAAGTTGGGAAAGAACAGCACTAGAACTATTTTCAATCAACGGGAAATGCACTTTTAGTGACAGACTATCAAAACAGAAAGTTGTAAACGTCTTTCGTACCTTACGGTAGATTAAGCATAAATCCCAATCGGTAAAAGATTTTGACACGAAACCAAAAAGAGAAGTTTTATTATATTTGTAGCTACTGTAAAAAGTCATAAAATCATAAATTAATCCTTTTTACCCAAGTCAATTTACCAACGTTTTAAGCATAACATTCAGATTTGACCTAGTTTAGTAAAACGACCGTTTCGGGCTCATCCGGACACTTCCCATTTCCATCCCACTCAACACATACTAATCACATCAGTGGGTATCCATTTTTCATATAAAAACAAGGTCATATGTTTAAGAAAATTTTGCCATGACCTGTTTGTTTCTGTGGTGATTTCCATACTACAAAAACAACTCCATTTAGCTACCTAACCTTAATCAAGCAACACTTAGGCTATACCAAATCGCCACGCAAGTGTCCTAAGTCCTAATATGCCCTAAGTATCTATAATCTCAGTGGGTTTCACCCAAGGAATTCAAAATTCACGAATAAAAAGAATCAAAGTACTAGTAACATCAAAACTAAAATGCTAGGAGTTACTATACCTTCATAACAAGTAGGAATTAATCCAAACACGCAAATTAAACAATTCCTCCTCCTTGATCCTTAGAAATTTCATGGCCCTTAGCCACGTGTTAAGTCAATCATGGTACTCAGCAACTGAGTAGAAACAATGTAGTGAGACGATCACCGACGATATGGATGCCCGGGGAAAACACGAAAACCGCAACCTATCACAATAAGGCGCGCGTTAAGACTCGAACTCAATATCGATATATATATACCAAATATAACATGACTCAAATGTTTTCAAAGTATACACGTTTCAAAACCATTGACACGAATCAAATGAATTCATGCTACCCATTTATCCAACGTTACTCGTTAAAACACTTGAACACTTGAAAATGACTCGTCATACGACGCCAAGTCAACGCAAGTCAAACTATCCTTTATCCTTATTTGGACCAGTAGCTAAGTCATTTATATAATGACTAAGCACTTGAGTAAGTCACCAAGTCCGATGGTGAACACTCAAACTCACGCAACACAAGCATTGAACTACGTGTCCAAAATAAAAAAAAATCAGCAAGTACACACCGAATGTACACACCGATCAACCCTATCTAGATTTGTCCGTTTTACATGAAAATTGGTGTCAAGATCACTTATAACCTGTATAAGACCTCACCAAAATTTGAGCCAAAGTTCACACTTTAAAATCCATCATCTCGACGCTTTACTCGACTCCAAATTTTAGGACAGATTTGCACACTTGTTTTGTAAAACCGTTTGGACCACTTTAAAAGTACTAACCCGACAATCCGCCTTTTGAAACCACTACTAGACTCATCAAACTCAGTTTGTAAACTTTGAAAATCAGTAGTATCAACTATCTAACCAAGCCTAAAGTCCCCGAGAGTCGACCCAAAATCAGCCACAATTTCGGATTGTGCCGACTTGCGTCTCCCGGTACACGAAAACTAAAACTAGCATAACTTTTGACTCGTAATGTGTTATAAGCTCTATCTTATACCAAAACGACCGTCTCGGAAAACTCTACAACAATTTCAAATAATCTCAGTCTTTCACAGACCTTAAACCCACGAAACATACTGTTTAAGGCTGCTGTCCCAAATTAGCTTTTTAGAAAACATGACAAATCTATTTTTCACTCAAAACCAATCATTCCCATACCCCTAGGATCACTATACTATCATACCCATCAACCAAACACTCCTAAAAACACTTGTATGAAAAATCTAACAAAAATTAAAGATTAAAAACAAGACTTTTAAGGATCAAAACATGATAATCTTACCAAATATAACATATGCAAGATGATTACAACATCATACAATCATGAAATCAAAAGTTCTTGAAATCTTGATGCATGTGGGTGATTTTAGTATCAAAAGAATCACCATTGAATTTTATGAATGGGTCTTGTTTTAGTTTTTGTCAAATCATGATGGATGGTGGTGGATTGTGGTGGTGGAGTGGCGGTAAAATGGAGAGGGGAGGGAGGAGTGGTGATTTTTTTTAATTGTGTTTATGTGTGAGTGGAAGTGGAAGAAATGGGTTTATATATGGTAGGTAGTGGAGGGACCAAAGTTGCCAATTTGCAAACTTGTGGATCTAAATACAATTAATAGTTTTAAAGGGTAGAAAATGGTTATTGGTAAATATTAAAAAAATATTTACGGGGCTCGGGTTTCGTAAAAATACTTTTCAAAAGTTACAATGCATCGTAAAAATGATTATACGATTTCTCGACATGACTTAATACGTAATTAAAACGACATCATCGAAAATATTAATTATCGAAACAATCGATAAATAAATGTAAAATTTTGGGCATCCGTCTGTATCGCGATCACTAGGAATTCTCGTTGTACATTGATTTGAATAAACTCGTTGTAAAACGCACACGGGTGATTTTAAATCAAAAACATTGATTTAAAATAAATATGGAAAAATAAAATGAAAATTTATAATTCCATACAAGTATTTATCGATGATCAGAAAAATACTTAAAAGTAAAATTTAAAAATCTCAGGATTTACATATAGCAATACAAGAAAACGTAATACGTTGGAAAAATTCAAGAAGCACGAAATAAAAGAATAAAATAATGTTGGGAAAGTACGGGTTCTCACACCAGAACCAGCAGCAGATAATACTGTTAGTAGAACTATTAGAAACAGTAATTTTCCCTCTAAATATAAGGATTTTGTGCTTATTAAAGATGTTAAATATAGCATTAGCAAAGTTGTGAGTTATGTTAATCTTAGCATTGACAATTTTGTGTTTTCTATTAATCTGAATAAAATTCATGAGCCATCTACTTATTCTTAAGCTATCAAAGATAACAGATGGATAGAGGCTATGAATCAAGAAATGGAAGCCTTAAACAAGAATAATACTTGGATTATTATTGCTCTTCCTGAAGGAAGAAAGGCTATTCCATGTAAATGGATATGGAAAGTTAAGTATAAATCTAGCGAAGATGTTGAAAGGTTTAAAGCTAGACTTGTTGATAAAGGCTTTAATCAAAGAGAAGGAATTGATTATGAGGATACTTTTTCTCCTGTTGTGAAAATGGTTACTGTTAGATGTGTTTTAAGTCTTGTTGTTTGTAATAATTGGCCATTGTTTCAATTAGATGTGAATAATGCTTTCTGGTATAAGGAACTTGATGAGGAAGTATATATGAAAATACCTGAGGGTTATGGTGATAATATTAATAACAAAGTATGCAAATTAGTGAAGTATTTATATGGCTTGAAACAAGCACCAAGAAAATGGAATGAAAAACTTGATTCTATTCTACTTCAGAATGGCTTTATTCAAAGTCCAAATGATTTTTCATTGTTTATAAAGAACAAGAATGATATTTTCTTGGTTCTGCTTGTATATGTTGATGATATTGTTATTACTGGTAATAATTTGGATGAAGTTAACATGTTTAAATAGTTCCTGAGTTCTAAGTTTCTTATTAAGGATCTTGGAAAACTTAAGTACTTTCTTGGTATTAAGGTTATTGATATGCATGATGGAATTTGTTTAACTCAAAGAAATTATTGTACTAAGTTACTTTCTGAGTTTGGAATGTTAGGGTGCAAACCTTGTGGTGCACATATTGAGGTTAATCCAGATAGTAAGAAACTTAAGGATAAATTTTGTGATGATGAAAAACTTGTTGAAATCACTCCATATCATAAACTTGTTGGTAAGTTGATTTACCTGACTATGACTAGGCCAGATATTGCTTATGTTGTGTATTGTTTGAGTCAAGTCATGCATAGTCCTATGAAGTATCATCTGAGACTTACTTTTAAATTTTGAGATACTTAAAAGGTGAACCTGGATTAGGTATTACTTTCAAGAAACGAGTTTGTAATACATTTAATGTATTTGTGGACTGATTGGGCTAAATGTAATGTAACTAGAAGATCATTAACTGGTTATTGTGTTTATCTTGGAAGTAATTTGGTTTCATGGAAGAGCAATAAATAAAATGTTGTTTCTAGGTCTTCTACTTAGGCTGAATACAGGGCTGTGTGTAATGTTTGTTGTGAAGTTATATGGATTCAGAAAGTTCTTAATGATTTGAAAGTGGATGTGACATTGCCTATTGATATGAATTGTGATAATAACTCTGCCATCCAAATTTCTTTGGATCCAGTACTTCATGAGAGAAGTAAACATTTTAAAATTGATCTTTATTTTTTAAGGGAGAAAATATCAGCAAGTTTTATAAAACCTTTGGAAGTGAAATCTGAAAATAATATTACTGATATTTTTACAAAAGGATTGTTGATTTCTGACCATAAAAGATTTTGTTATTTGCTTGGTTTGTTTAATGCTTTTGCAGGTTAAAACTTATGGGGGAGTGTTAGAAGTAATAGGTTTTAAAAACCAATGTTTTAAAACCCACAATGTTTTTAAACATTGGTTTTTAAAACATTGGTTTTTAACACCTTCATAAGCATTAAAACATTGCATAAAACATTGCAATATCTGGTCTAGTCATAGTCAGGTCAATTAAAAAACCCGGTTTTTAAAACATTGCATATAACACCTTCATAAGCAAAATAAAATAGAAGTAGAAGTACATGAGTTTATCCGCTAAGGTGAAATGGTTAAGGCTTACATACTGTTGGATATAACAATGAGCTCAAATCATAAACTAATAACTTCTCGTTGAAGAAAAATGACTATACAGAAAGCTACGAATAATGAAACTACATACGTTCATATATATGTCTATAGATGGTTTAGTTATACTTCCTCTGTCCTAAATTTATAGTAAATATTTTCTTTTTGAGATGTCTCAATTTAATTATCCGTAACTAAAAATAACTGAAGTTTGATCAAGTTTATAATATTACTCTTGTTGAAAACTATTTAAATAAGATTTTAAATAATTAACTAAAGGTAAAACCATCATTGTGTTATAAAAATATTAAAGAAAAAGCTGTAATAAATATACTTTTATTAAATTGTGTGTTTTTATTGGAGGACAATAGTTTTTGAAGGGGTGGGGTACCTAGTTAAGTCTCGTGCACGCACGGAGCTTACATACAAATTTGATTTATTTTAATACTTTAGTTTACTAATAAACTGATATATGAAAAAAAATGTGCTTAATATTTTCTAATTATGATGTTATTACAACTATTAATTATTTACGTGTATAAAAAATTTCATTATGTATTAATATCAGTTTAATTCTATATGTTTTGTACTTTTAAAATATAAAATTAAGAGAGTAGAAAGTGTAGAGGCATTTGTTTTATATTCTAAATTTATTATAAGAGAAAGTTATTTTGGATATCATATTTTTATTGGATATGAGGGGACTCATCCTCACCATCTATCTCATTTTCATCTAATGGGATAATATTAAATATATTTTATTTTTCAACTATTTTTTATAATTTAAATATCTATTAAACCGTTAAGTATTAAACGAAAATAATTATACTATCGTGACGAGCGTTTAATTATCTTTCTACCAATATGCAATATGATATACTTTCGAAGAAAAAAATTCATTTTTTTCTTTTTTTTAAATTTACGTGAAATATCATATATGATAATGCTGTTTCATCATATATGATAACAATGTTAAATCATATATGATATGGGTTTCTATCATATGTGATAGGTTATATCATATAAGATACTGGCCATACATCATATATGATATTAGTATCATACACTACTACACAAACAGCTTTTTCCCACAGCAAGATCCGTGGGAAATTCTGTGGGAAAAGGCCCTTTCACACGAATTTCCCACATAATTATTCTGTTGCTAAAAACCCCGTGGGTAAATATTTTTCCCACGGATTTTCCCACGGAGCGTTGACTATTTTCCCACGGATTTCCCACGGTTTTTATCAACCAAACTTCACACAAAAGAAGTGAGTTTTTTGCCACACGTTTCCCACGGATATATTCCCACTGATTTCCCACCAACATTTTCCCACTGATTTCCCACAATTTTTAACAACCATTTTCCATGTGTTTACCACAGATTTCCCACGGAGATTTCTCACAGATTTCCCACGAACATTGTCCCACAGATTTTCCACAGGTTTAGCACCTAAATCTCCCACGAACATATTCCTACGGATTTCCCACAATTATAAGGAACCATTAATCCGTGGGAAACACCCTGGTAAATTCCGTAATATCCGTATTTCCCGGATTCTAATATTTAAAAATATGAAGGAAAAAAATGATATTTGAAACAATTATAACCATAAATAAATCAAAAAAAATATACAAATCCGGTGCCTAGAATACATAAATCTGTCTCGAGTTGGACATAAATTCGTATCCCTAAAGAGTTATCGACCTACTACAACCCAACAATAGCTCTAAGATTCTCTTCTGGTCTTTGACACACTACCACCCCAATGACTCGATTGATGCTTCTTTCTGGTCTTTGACATCATTTGTCTGATCATGGCTAAGACTCTGTAACATTCTCATTTTCAGTCTTTCCTAGACTAAAATCCTTCTTTGTTTGTGCCACGGACTCCCTATACTGACTTGTAGCAGCCACCACGCCAACTCACCAGGTTACTGCATTTAGTAATGTGACTCTAATTACTATTTCTGTCCATATTATAGCATATACTAAATAGAAGAAAGTACATCAAAGAACTTTAACAATAAAAAAAATTGCTTACTATTTTCGAAGTCTGAGTTTTATGACTATCACCAAATAAAGTTTTTATAGTTAAAGTGGAAGTAAAATGATTACAAGAGTATTCGATTTTCTATAATTTAGATAAATGATATAGCAGCAGTTGCAAATGAAACTAACTAGCTCTATTTGGTCTCAAACACACATGTATGTACAGAAATCAAACCTCACGACTCCAAGGTAGACTTTCCATGTTCACCATAAAACTGTTCCAACTGGTTAATCTTGTTCATTTTTTAACCTCTGATCCTCCCTTCGTCACGCAATTCAATAGAATCTTTGTCGATGTTTTCCATTTTCTAGTCATTGTTACAAACACAACATCTAACTGTCATATGAAGCCAAAGCAAATATACAAGAGTTAGCTTAGCATACAATTTTACAAGGGTTTCAATTCACAGGCCCTAAAATTTGATGAACCATATGCTGCAAGAAGTGAGAACGTGATAAAATCATCACATATCCCAAACAACTGCAATGTTTGTCCTTTTTAGCATAATAAGACTCCTCAAGTTACCTTTTTTGCAGTTTACTAGTAACTAATGAAACATGAAATAGCATTCATCTTCTATAATAAAATGATTAGTAACATTTCATACAGTAATTTCAGACTTTTATATGTTTAGGCTCTCTATTGAAAATAAAGTTCTTGGTAAGTCAGTATTTCTTTTGATTTCTCAAATTTGTTATACAGCTAACGAGGCATTGACATAGTGCGTTCATTTTCTGAAGGAAGCTCATTTATAGTAACATATAACTTGCTACAAATTAATTTGCAGCCACTATGTTTTTTTTACTTGCGATAATCAATCATAATATATTACGGGCATTATAGGATGTCAATTGAGAATGATCGGCGCACTCCTAGTTATCTAGTTTGAATATTTGACTTACCAGTTACCACTGGCGGATTCAAGACAAGTAGGTGATATCTTTCTTCTTGTGCAAGACTTTCAGCTTTTGCTCAATAAGTGGAGACTTCGCAACTTCATGATTCTCAAATAGGTTCACTAGGGCCTCGGTCCTTCCGACTGCATTTCTGTATGAGCCACTTTGGACCTATGAAATATATATAAACAAGCATGAGACTGAGACACTGAGTAGACATTAATGAGTAGGGTTGTAGGGGTGAGGAAAAGAAATGAAAAAACCAAAACCGCATCAACAACCTGCAAAAACCGAACCGAAATAACCAAACCGAACTAGAAACAGAGGGTTTGGTTTTTCTTTCAAATAACAGAACTTTAGGTTCGGTTTCGTTTTGGCATAAAAACCCAACCGAACCAATTTCATTATTATTGGAAATTTGCTACTTTTATATGAAACTTGACATCGATTTCATTACAACATGTTGAAAACTTGACACTGTTATATTGAATTAACAGTTGACATTTCAAAATTAGAGAGCGAAAATTACTACAACTTGAAATGTATAGCTGAATGTATGTTCAGTTTAATACAGTATGCAACATCTATATACTTAAAACTAAAACTATTACCACATGAAACCTGCTAATTTTATGTTTAGTTTACATAATATGTATCAATACTTGTCCCTGCTGTTACTTAACAACATTTTTATCAAACAATATATTAGTATCTTATCATATTTGCATCAGTTTAAACACATAGAAAAATAAGAAAAATTGTTACGGTTGTAGAAACCGAAAACCGATTGAAATCGAACCGAGAAAAACCGAACGGTTTCGGTTATTATTATAGAAAAAAACCGAATACTCGGTTCGATTTTTACCAAAACCGACTCAAACCGAACCGTGCACACAGTGTTTCATGTTTAGTTACATTGCCTATAAAGAAGAATGATAAGAAAAATGCAACCTATATCTTTTACCACCGTACGTATCTACGGCTACAAACCAAACAACATAAACTAAACCAACCTATACCAACGTACATATCTAAAAAGATTTGAATTCATTGAATCATGAGGAGTACACATTCAAAAACACAATTGCATAAAAGGCTCTTGTATTCTCCTTTAGTGTAGTTTGTGGCCTTTTAGTGGTTAAATTAAGGCTACAAGGCAAGAAATGATTCATTCCTTGCAAAATCCTAAAGTTATTTGTTCCCCACATAGAATATGACAAACTAAGCTAGAAAATCATAACTCCCTGTGACAAAATTGAAAACACCATAAACAAGATTAAGCATACCATACTTCAGCATTATCATACATACGGCACATCAGTTGAGTGAGAAGAACACCCCTGTAGCAGATACATGTAAGAAAAATTCAGCATACATTAAGTGTGTAAATGAATTAAATCGACTTGTAATGAACAATAATTAGTGTGGAAACGATGTTAAAAGTTTATAGATTCGGGTTCAAATAAACTCTAGATTTCAAAAATCACCAAAAAAAGAAATTGAACCCACAAAACCTCAAATTGGTTGTAAAATTAAATCTACAACATATTAGAGTACCTGATCTATAGATTATATAACTCTTAAAATAGGACCAATGATGGGGAATGGCATCAGCTTATGGTTCGTAAGAATATGCTCGTGGGTTGGTAACAGGTATTTGGCTGAGGATGTGATTTTGCTAAACAATGAGATGATTTGTAGTTGGTGATGAAGGTGAAACCATATCTGATTTTGGTGATGAGGAAATTTTGGGGAAGAACATAGATAGATGTGTCTGAGTTAATGAAAAAGATGGCACAAATAAAGTTGTAAGTTTGATTTTTGGGAAAAATTAGGCGGGGATAGGATGAAAATACATGGGCGGGGAAAAAAATTTGACGAAATTTTTGGATGGTTATTTTTTTGAGGATAAATGTGTGATTCAAAAAGTATTTCACAAATATTTTAAATAAAAATTTATTATAATTTTTTTATAATTATTATTTATAAAATACTTACAAAAACATATGTAGTATAACTCAAGATATTAAAAAACATTAAAAAAAATCCAGTTCGGTTCGATTTTGTCTACCCGGTATCTAGGTTTGTCTGGTCCGGTTTGTTCTGTTTCTTGATTCGGCTATGTCTGATCCGTTCGGTTTTTCAATTTCGTCCAGTCGGTTCGGTCCGGTAATGCAACACATCATCAACACATGAGTCGATGTGATATCTTTATATAGAAGATGTTTAACGAATTAATCGAAATGTTATTGTTATGCATGAGAAACTCAACAGACGAGCCGAGATAGTATCATTCCACATGAGATGGTATCGTTGGCGAGAGAACTCACCGCCAAAACATGTGAAACAGAGTAGTCGTTAGGGTATCGTCGTACACGAGATGTTAAACAGACTATTTGATAGTCTATCGTTGTACACAAAATGTTCAATGGAGTAGTCAATAGGGTGTCGAAGTACACGAGATGTTTAACGTAGTTGTCGATAGGGTATTGTTGTATATGAGATGTCAAACGGATGAGCCGATATAATATCGATGTACACGACATGTTCAATAGAGTAGTCGGTGGTGGTAGTCGACAGAGTATCGTTGTACATGATATATCAAACAAATGAGTCGATACAATATCGTTGTACAAGACAGGTTTAATGGATAAGTCGATATAATATCATTGTACACGAGATGTTCAACAGATGAGTCGATATAATATCGTTATAGACGAGATGTTCAACAGAGTAGTCGATAGGGGTATCTTTGTACACGATATGTTCTGTTGGGAATAAAATGCAGTTCAACGGATGAGTCGATAGTGTATCGTTGTACACGAAATGTTCAACAGAGGAGTTGATAAGGTATATCCTTATACATGAGATATCATACGGATAAGTCAATACAATACCGTGTATGCGACATCTGGAATGGATTAGTCGATAAGGTATCTTTGTACACAAGATGTTCAAATGAGTAGTCGCTAAGGTATCGTTGAACACGAGATGTTCAAATTAGTAGTCGATAGGGTATCGTTGTACACGAGATGTTCAAATTAGTAGTCTGTTAATGCAATGATGCCTAAAAACGTTCAAAGGAGTCGATATGGTATCGTTGTATACGAGATCTTCAAAGGAGTAGTCGATAGGGTATCGTTGTATACGAGATGTTCAAAGGAGTCGATATGGTATCGTTGTATACGAGATCTTCAGAGGAGTAGTCGATTGGGTACCGTTGTATACGAGATGTTCAAAGGAGTAACCGATATGGTATCGTTGTATACGAGATCTTCAAAGGAGTAGTCGATAGGGTATCGTTGTATAACGAGATGTTCAAATTAGTAGTCAATAGGGTATCGTTGTACACGAGATGTTTAAATTAGTAGTCAACAAGGTATCGTTGTATACGAGATGTTCAAATTAGTAGTCGATAAGGTATCATTGTATACGAGATGTTCAAAGGAGTGTCCGTTGTATACGGGATTTTCAAAGAAGTAGTCGGTAGGGTATCGTTGTATACGAGATGTTCAAAGGAGCCGATATGGTATCTGATGTAGTAGTTTTTACACATCTTTAGGAAAAGGAGGCAAAATAGTGGTAAGCGTTAACGAGTGATTTAGGAAAACCACAAGTTATGACCCAAGTGAAGTGAGTTCGTTCTCGAGGAGGCACGTGTGTTGTGTAATGAATGATTGATTTTGTTTTTGGTTATTAACAAGAAGAAAGGAGAAGAGAAAATGACGAAGACGAAAAAAAAATAGAAAAATAGGCAAAAACACTACTAGAAAGTTACGACGTAGAAACGTAAAAACGACAAAATTTAAAATTTTAACCTAAAATTTCCTAATAATTACTAAAAATCCACAATAAAATTCTAAGAGTTTACAAAAAATCCAAACTTGCCAAAACCTTTTAATTAATTTAATAATGACTTTTTAATGCTAATTAAAGCCCTAAAAATCACTTTTAAATATTAAAAATCCCTAAACAAGATTTAATAGTTTGTAAACCTCAAAAATGACCTAATTAAACTAAAAACTATTTTTAAAAATTTTAAAACCAAATTAAACTATTTTTAAACTCCTAAAAACTATTAAAATCTATTAAATCTTAAATTAATTCTAAAAATTAATTGAAAAGCCTAAAAACTATTTGGAAAGTGAAAAAGTTCCTAATTTAATGTCTAGAATCTAGGAAAAATGAAAAAAAGTTAAAAATAAAACTTTGAATTTTTATGAATAAAATAATAATAAAATATTCCAAAAAATAAAAAGTTCCTAAATAAATTCTAAAAAATTCTCAAAAATCCTAAATATTCTAACTAAGAAGAAAATGTAAATTAAAGCTCCTAAAACCTTTTAATTAATTTTATATTAATTTTTAAAGTTGTCTAAAAACCCTAAAATTAAATAAAATTAAAAATTAAAGTTTTTGAAAACTTTATTGAATGTAAACCTCAAAAATACAAATTAAAACCTAAAAACTATTTTTTTGTATTTCTTAATTACTGTTTAATATTTTTAATAGACTTTCTAAAAATAAAACTAAAAATAATCCTAATAATTAATTAAATAAAGAGAAAAATAATGTTTTTGAACAGAAAAATCCTAAACCTTAATATTATCCTAGGAAAAATGAAAGGAAGCAAAAATGCTTATTCAATAAGCCAGAATAAGCTTAAAAGCCCACGGCTTATTAAAATAAGCCAAAACCTAAATCACCTTATATACTTAATGAAATGAAAGGTTAACATAAAAACTCATCTGGATCACTGGTAGAACCCCTCACTCCTGAGCTGCAGGTCGGGGGTTCGAGTCCAGGCAGGGTGAAGTTTTTACTTTTTATTTTCTTTTTTAAAACTTAATCTAGTGACTTTGAAGCTCACAAAAACACAAAAACAACCTAATTTAATCAAGATTAAAGTAAGTTAATGAGCAAAATGTGCCCAGGTCTGCTTGTTCTTTCTGATGAACAAGTGCAATTTTTCACTTGAACAAATAAGACCCAAGAGGAGCTTGGATGCTTTGTTTGTGGTGTTTTGTGGACAAGCAGGGCACCCTTGTGCTCTTTGGAGCACAAGGAGTCACAAATAAATAGCAATCAAGCAAAATTAACACTCCAAGTAACTCAAATCAAGCAAGAAAAACCAAATGAAGTTGCTGAGACAATTTTTGTGGTCTGGTGGTATATAAGCTGATTAGAGTGCACAAAGATGAGTTTCCAAAGCCTATAACTTGCATACACTCTCACCACAAAACATACAAACAATCTGCAATCCTAAATCAACCTAACTCTAACAGATTTCAAAAGATTCAAGCAAAAATTGAAGGAAAATCAAGCAGAAAATTGACTATGCAGTTTTTGCTAAGCTTTTCACTTTTTTGTCATGCAACCTTGTGTTAAACTCAACCAAAATGAACACAAAACTAGCATACAACCTAAACAACCCTATTGAATCTTTCTAACACCTTTTACTTCTCAAAATCCTTCAAAAATATCAAATAAAAAGCAGATCCAAACACCCCTTTAAAAATTTGAAAACGTTTTTTAACAAACCAAATCACCTTAATACTACTCCAATCTGATTCTATAAGCATCTAACATGCATATTATCACAAACTGAGCAATATCCAACAATATAAACAGCAATTAAGCAGCTTCCATGCAAAATCAAACAAGAACCAATCTTTCTGAAAATTTCAAAAAGGAAAAAAGATTTTTTACCTAAGAGCCCTACATCCAGGGCTCTTTGTGACAGCTTTGTCACCTCCTTATACACTCGGGTGTATGCTGAACTTAATCAACAGCAACTCAAACAATCAAACCTGCAAAAATCAAACAAGAACACAAAGAAAATGCACTTTTCTGATTTTCTGAAACTTACAACTTTTGAAACCCAATAACCTTTGAAACTTAACAGGTTTTAAACAAATCCAAACTCACAAATCAAAACTTCCTTTCCACTTTCACTTCAAGGGAGTTTGATTTCAGAAATTTGAACCAATATTTAAAACCTTTGAAAAACTTTTTGAAAAACCTCAAAACACACAAGTGTTCACAATGATAAAATGGAACTCAGTTTCTTAGCTTTTAACACAATACACAACTTTTAACAAACCTAAAAAGAATTATACTTGTTTAACACAAAAACCAAACTTTTATTTCATTAAAAAGGGATTACAAGTGAAAAGCTAAAAAAACTGGAACAAGAGTGAATGAACAGGCTCATCCTCTTTAAATACTGCTAAGAGACTATTCTAGAATCTCAAAACCCTAAACATGAATTGCCAAAAGTGCCCTTTGAAGATTTGACTGATTTTGGGTCAAAAATCGTCCCATGTGACTTGACAGCTTTGCTTGTGATGCTTGAATGAATCAAAGTCGTCCATTTGAGCTTGGGGACCAAGGGGAGTATCCTACACGTTGGTTTGGTCGGGTTTTGGGGTTGTGGGAAAGAGACGGGTGCAGGGGAGTGCTTGGGTGAGGACCACAGCCCACGTGGCGTTGTTTTAAGAGGTGGGTTTGGGTGAGGGTAAAGTGAATTTAGGATCTGGACAAGATGGGGTAAAAACCCCTTGATTTGTGGTGGATTTGATCTGGGTGGGTTAGGGTTTATCATGGGATTAGGCTAGGTTTAATCTGTTTTGGTTAATTAAACATTTTAAATAAATGTTAAGGAGGGAAAGTGGGGTAGTGTTGACCATGGGTTTGACTGGATTAAGTAATAAAACCGGGTGTGGATGTGGGTAGGGTCGGGTTTATGGGTTGGTGGGTGGGTTTTGCTGAGGTGTCACAAGCTGAGTGGCTGAAAAGGTTTGGTTAGTTGGCAGTTTGAGTCCCCAAGTTATTCTCTCTTCTTCACTTTGTTTTTAATCCCATCAGCGCCCAAATTGTGCTTGACAACTTGTCATGGCACATAAACTTTTAAAACTTTATCCAAGGGCTTTTAATGTACTTTCTTGATTCTTGATGGACTGGTCTTGTACAATCTTCAAACATTAAGGATTATACTTGTACAATTGACATTTTGAGGGTCAAATGTGACAAGTTCTTCAAAGATGAGGGACCAAAATTGCCAATCTTCAATTCTTCAAGGGTCTTTTTGCAAAATTCCGAACTTGGGCCCGGTTCATTGTGCGGCTTCGTTTCCCGTGTTCGTTTTTGATTGATTTTTGTGATCTTTTGCCAATTCCTCAATATCCGTACCTAAAAATACACAAGTAACAAACACGAGCATATATTTGGTGTATTTGATGATATTTATATGATTTTAAGCCCGATTTGGACGATGAGACCATGTATAAAAGCAGTCTCATCACTCCCCCATACTAAACCATTGACGTGCCCTCACGCAATGCTAGAATAAAGTATCAAAGCATCTCCAAAATTTAATTTTATTCACTTTTATTGAAATATAAACTAGCTACATTACTTTTATTACTACTACTTGCGTTTTAGACATAATGTATGATTTTCATCGCAAAATGGGACGTTTAGGTTCATAGAATAAGAGCACGTGAATGCTTCGTTAGAAATAATTTCGTCGTCCTCGATTTTCACCCTAATTCCATGCCAAGCGTGTAACGAGATCATTGTCATTATAAGTTAGTAATGCTAACACTACTCATATGCCATAATCACGTACTTATTCTCCCATTATTCCTAAGTTGTATCTCTTATATTTTATTTTGTCTTAATGATCACGAGGATACATCATTAACTTATGCGATAATAGAGATTTAGGTCTAAAAATAGAGTCCTAACGGTGTAACTAAGACCATCAAATCAATAACCCCTCCTAATAGACAACGATGTTAAAAAATTAAGTTGACAAGAAGAATCGATAAACACGGTTTTATAACGGTTTTGAACATGAGACTTATTACCAAGACTTTTATACGCCCCCTAACGGAAGGGCCTTATTATCTTTGGTTTACCTCCATCTTTTATTCAACTTCGCCATGAAGCTTTTATTATGACTTCGGTCTTGCCTTGCCTTTTATTATCCGCCTCATCGGTGGTTTTATTAGCCAAAGACGTATATCCTCACGCTAAAGCGAATTTTGGATCTTTAAAGCTTCGAAGATTAAGGCTTGATTCACTTTCAATTTTGCATAGATTTTAGGCCTTGTGGGGCTTCAAATTGTTTGCTAGATTTTGGTGAGCACTTGAAATCTTATTATTGGGTGAAGCTTTCGATTATTCGGGTGCCAATACTTCAAAACCGTGACGCTGGCGATACCTTAATGTCTTCCCAATTTAATTACACGGAAGCTACTAGAAAAGACTAGAAACCCAACAATCCTAATTAAACCGCTAAGTCAATATTTATTAAGCAAAAAATATTTACAAGCGAAGGGAGAATAAGCAAACAACGAGAACACATGAGTTTTTGAAAGAATACGAGTACTCTACGTTTAGCATAGTAACTTATAATTAACTCTATCATTTCTCGTCCTCATTTAAGAGACTTAGCCTAATGTGTAGTTAAGGAATCAAAGCTAAGTGCTCAACACGCACGGTCGAGTCAAAAATTACTCTTATTCTCGCCATCGGAAAATCTACATTCGTGTCTTCAAACACTTATAAAACATGAGAAAATTTTTAAAATTTGGTCATTTTTAGCCTTATTTTGCAACAAAATGATAACAAAACGATAAACTTTGGAAAGCGTGAAGGTTTGGCAAGGCAAGTATCTATTCACCCCCCCATACTAAAGTTAAACATTGTCCTCAATGTTTCGAGTCTAGGGGTGCAAACACCCCCATACTAGAGACGTAGTCGAATGCCTAATCTAGCATGGAAAGGGTGTAACCATTAAGTAATAGCCGTTTATGAAGTGTGCTAAAAAACCTAAGGTTAGAACATAAAAGGATATATCATATGGATATTGGGAAAGGCCTCCAAAGCAAACGATCGAGTGCTCCCATGAAACGAACACGAGAGGCTCCAATCGTGAAGATCATGATCTAAAAACCACATATCACAAACAACCACGGAACAAAGGTTGGAAGGGCACAAATCCCCTCACATTAAACTAATTAGAAAGCAATAATATGTACATGGATAAGCATGGGTCTCCCCCACGAGGCACCTTGTTTTTGATAACCGAGTCAAAAGCTCGACTCGAATCCCCATAAATGTGATCATTTAGGGATAATCATGGTTTGGTCAATTTTTGGTGGGGCTTACATGATAAACAAGGCCCAAAAGTACGTGGAGTACTTTTAAAAATCCGATAAACGTATACCGGGGTCAAAGATAGCGTCCTCGTTTTCGGATGAAAGACGAAACAACGCTTCTTCAACACAAACCCCAATGGGGTAGAAGAAAATAGGAGAGAAGAAATAGAAGGGTGGGACAATGGGTAAGTCATAACATTGAGCTACTCGAGGTAGACTCGCACCAATCAAATGAAAAGATTTTCCATTTATTGCATCGGTGGAAGACCGAGATTTCCCTATATAAGCAATTCCAGGATCAAATATCTCGTCCTCGGTGGAGAAAGGGGAGGGGACATAAGGGGCTTCCCCCACACTAAGTCCACACAAAGCATCGTCAAAAGGAGAAGACGAGCTTGTAGTACTCAATAAACGCGGTGATGACGGAGTTAGAATTGTAGAAAAATCTTTTAAATTAAATTCAAAATCTTTTCCTTTTTCATCTTTTAAACTCTCCTTGTGAAAACCCGATTTAATTATGTCAAAAATATTTGGTGTATCTAAAACAATGTTAGTCACACTAAAAATTCTCACATTTTGAAATCTTTTTGGTTTGGGTGGTGGCAAGTTTTCAAATCTTTTGTCAACAAAGAAAACCTCCCCATCGGGGTCAACGTATTCATCATCCGAAGATTCACTCGAGATTGGAAATGTAGGCTTAACACTCTTAACCTCCATCGGCGGAGGGGACGGAACTTCATTTTTCTCAACAACTCCTAAAACTCTATTGGAAATCTTTTTGCAAATGCTTTTGATGGGATTGACATTGTACAAAGATGTGATAGAATACACATGAGAAAGAGTGGAGTTTTGGGTTGCATTAATGACGATTTCTTCCTCATTGAAACGAAGAGTGATTTTTCTTGCATGCACATCGATAAGTGCTCTCGAGGTATCCAAAAAAGATCGACCTAAAATTAACGGAACTTTAGGATCAATGGGAATATCAACGACAATAAAGTCTACAGGGTAGTAGAACTTTCCAACTTTCACAAAGACGTCCTCGGCAACTCCACAAGCTAGAATCGTAGAATGATCGGCCATTTCGATTGACATTCTTGAAGGAGTGAGATTTGGAAGATTGAGCGATTTAAAAATCTCAAGAGGCATCAAATTAATACTAGCACCAAGATCGGCCAAGGCGTAGCATTCTTCCATGTCTTGGATAGCACATGGGATTAAAAACTTTCCAGGATCACCGACTTTTTGAGGTATGCGGCTTAGTAAAACCGATGAACAACTAGACGATTTTTGCAATTTCTCTTTGTTATTCAACATACTTTTGAAGTTCGCGGCAAATCGAGGCATCATGACTAAGGCGTCGGCAAAACTTATATTGAAATGCAAGTCACGAAACATTTTCATAAAGAGTTCAAATTGATAATTATTTCGTTCTTGTGCCTTTTCCTTGTCTCGTCTTGAAGGGTAGGGTAAAGGTGGTGTGGGTTGGGGCAAATTAGGCATAGGCAACGGCCTTGGAATCTCGGGTTCCATGATTGGTGTAGGTTCAACCGTAGGTGTGGTTTGAGCGGTACTTCGTGGGCTTGCAATTTGCTCCTTTTCCACCACAACCTCGAGTTCTTTCTCTTTTTCCTTCTCCATAGAAGTACTTGAACGAGAAATGGGTTCTTTGAAAGTTTTACCACTACGAGTAGTAATAACCTTCAATTCTCCTTTCGGGTTCACGATGGTATCACTAGGAAGACCACCCGAAGAAGAGGGCTTACACATGATAGCTTCAAACATTTTAGCCATTCGGTCTTCAAACTTAGATTGCCTAGCATCCGCTTTTAACAACTCTTGCTTAATCTCATGTTGTCCTTGCTCCATTTTTTGTTGATTTTGTTGGAGTCGTGTGACATTTCCTTCCATTTTATTAGCATGAGTTTTAAGTTCATTAGCAAGTTCGTTTTTAAGCTCGTTTTTCAACTCGGACCTTAAGCTAATCATCTCACGTTGCATGTTATCAAACTTAGCATCATTAGCCTTAGCATAATCTAAAAATTCTCCTTGCAAATTTTTAGTGTGAGCATTTTGAAAACCTTGAGTAGGAGTTTGAAAATCACGGTTTTGGTTTTGGTTTGAAATTTGCCCATTACCACTTTGATAATTACCCTTGTTATAATTCCTTTGATTTCCTTGGTAACCACCACTTTGATTGTTGTTTCGATAGTTATTAGCATTTTGATTTTGTGGAGCTTGATTTTGGCGGGAACCTTGACCGATTTGGTTATAAGTTCCCGCGGCTACATAAGCATTCGAAGTGTTACCATCCGCGGTAATGCACTCGGAAAAATCATGAGCTCCACCACACGAAACACAACTCTTAGCTATCGCTTTAACCGAAGCGGAATTTGAAGCTTCTTGAGCTTTCCAATGAGACATAAGAGTCGAAAACCTATCGAAAAACCGATTCTCCTCATTTGCTTCATCTTGCAAGGCATTAATGGAACGAGATGATGACGAGCCCAAATTGGCAACACTCGGTGTGTTACGAGGGCTATAGACCTTAGACCTATTTTTTTATGATTTTCAAAGCCTCATTGGTCGTTTTGCACAAAAAATTACCACCCGCGACGGCATTTAAATAATCTCGTTCATGATCATTAAGCCCATTATAAAAAGTGTCAATTTGATGCAATTCGGAAAAATCATGGTGTGGACATTCATGTAACATTTCTTTAAACCTTTCCCAAGCCATTGAAAAACTTTCATTAGGTCTTTGTGTAAAACGTGAAATCTCGTTTTTCAAATGTGTTGTCTTAGATGGTGGAAAAAATTGATTCACAAATTTAGACACGAGATCGGCCCATGTCAAAATCGAATTCGGTGGTTCTTTCTCAAGCCAAATCTTGGCGGTCCATCTAACGAGTAAGGAAACAACATCATCTTAATGGCATCGTGTGGTACATCCTTAAACTTGCTTGTCGCGGTAAGACGATTAAATTGCCTAATGTGATAATGTGGGTTGTCTTTTTCGTGACCGCGAAACTTGTTTGCTTGAAGCATAGACATTAAACCCGTCTTGATCTCAAAGTTCTCCGCAAGGATGGCGGGAATCACAATGGCCTCTCCAAAACCCTCGGTGGGTGCTTGAAGCAACTCCATCATAGTACGATTAGCCATGATAGCTTCTTGTTCTACAATAGGTTCCTCACTTGGAGACTCCTCACTAGAATGAGTTTTAGTAGGAGTTTTGTTCTTTCGTCTACGTGCACGTTTTGCTTGATTACGAGTGAGCATAAACGTCATGTACAACGTTGAGACGAGCAAAGAAGATTCTTTTTGGTATTTTGTGTTTTTTTTTTCAATTTTTTTTTGGTTTTTGATTGTATTAACTTTTTGGAATTTGGTGAAATGTATTAAGTAGACAATGAGTCCACAAATCTCCTCCTTAATCAAATCTCTTGATTAAAAAGGCCTCAAGGAATGAAAACGATCACGTGGAGTGAACGCCTTCGATGACTTTAGAACGATGGTGGAACACCAAATCGTTCAAGAGGGTTTAATCAAATGAAACCAAGAAAATATATGATATGTAATAATACTTTGGGCGGCAAAACCCTCGATTCACTCTCAAAATCAAATACGCACAAGCAAGCGGAGGAAACGAGGCGGCACGAAGCACTTAAGAGCCTTTTTCCTTTAGGTCGTGAAATACAACCGCCTTATACCCACCTTATAGTTTGTATTATCAAAATTAAGCTTCACGAAAGTATTTATCTATTTTTGCCTTTTTTCTTTGGTTTGAGATTCGAATACAATGATCGAGTGATGAAATCCCGAATCAAGGTTGTGATTGCTCACGTATTTGGAGTACTTGTGAATTTATTGTTCTACGTATACAATATAGTAATAATATTCACACAAAAACCGAAAAAACGATAATACGTATTAATAGAGTGCTATTAATACAATTACTATTATGGCTAATATAAAAAAACAACAATGGTTCAAGCAAAACACAACACGCCTCCCCGGCAGCGGCGCCAAAATTTGATGTAGTAGTTTTTACACACCTTTAGGAAAAGGAGGCAAAATAGTGGTAAGCGTTAACGAGTGATTTAGGAAAACCACAAGTTATGACCCAAGTGAAGTGAGTTCGTTCTCGAGGAGGCACGTGTGTTGTGTAATGAATGATTGATTTTGTTTTTGGTTATTAACAAGAAGAAAGGAGAAGAGAAAATGACGAAGACGAAAATAGAAAAATAGGCAAAAACACTACTAGAAAGTTACGACGTAGAAACGTAAAAACGACAAAATTTAAAATTTTAACCTAAAATTTCCTAATAATTACTAAAAATCCACAATAAAATTCTAAGAGTTTACAAAAAATCCAAACTTGCCAAAACCTTTTAATTAATTTAATAATGACTTTTTAATGCTAATTAAAGCCCTAAAAATCACTTTTAAATATTAAAAAGCCCTATACAAGATTTAATAGTTTTTAAACCTCAAAAATGACCTAATTAAACTAAAAAATATTTTTAAAAATTTTAAAACCAAATTAAACTATTTTTAAACTCCTAAAAACTATTAAAATCTATTAAATCTTAAATTAATTCTAAAAATTAATTGAAAAGCCTAAAAACTATTTGGAAAGTGAAAAAGTTCCTAATTTAATGTCTAGAATCTAGGAAAAATGAAAAAAAGTTAAAAATAAAACTTTGAATTTTTATGAATAAAATAATAATAAAATATTCCAAAAAATAAAAAGTTCCTAAATAAATTCTAAAAAATTCTCAAAAATCATAAATATTCTAACTAAGAAGAAAATGTAAATTAAAGCTCCTAAAACCTTTTAATTAATTTTATATTAATTTTTAAAGTTGTCTAAAAACCCTAAAATTAAATAAAATTAAAAATTAAAGTTTTTAAAAACTTTATTGAATGTAAACCTCAAAAATACAAATTAAAACCTAAAAACTATTTTTTTGTATTTTTTAATTACTGTTTAATATTTTTAATAGACTTTCTAAAAATAAAACTAAAAATAATCCTAATAATTAATTAAATAAAGAGAAAAATAATGTTTTTGAACAGAAAAATCCTAAACCTTAATATTATCCTAGGAAAAATGAAAGGAAGCAAAAATGCTTATTCAATAAGCCAGAATAAGCTTAAAAGCCCACGGCTTATTAAAATAAGCCAAAACCTAAATCACCTTATATACTTAATGAAATGAAAGGTTAACATAAAAACTCATCTGGATCACTGGTAGAACCCCTCACTCCTGAGCTGCAGGTCGGGGGTTCGAGTCCAGGCAGGGTGAAGTTTTTACTTTTTATTTTCTTTTTTAAAACTTAATCTAGTGACTTTGAAGCTCACAAAAACACAAAAACAACCTAATTTAATCAAGATTAAAGTAAGTTAATGAGCAAAATGTGCCCAGGTCTGCTTGTTCTTTCTGATGAACAAGTGCAATTTTTCACTTGAACAAATAAGACCCAAGAGGAGCTTGGATGCTTTGTTTGTGGTGTTTTGTGGACAAGCAAGGCACCCTTGTGCTCTTTGGAGCACAAGGAGTCACAAATAAATAGCAATCAAGCAAAATTAACACTCCAAGTAACTCAAATCAAGCAAGAAAAACCAAATGAAGTTGCTGAGACAATTTTTGTGGTCTGGTGGTATATAAGCTGATTAGAGTGCACAAAGATGAGTTTCCAAAGCCTATAACTTGCATACACTCTCACCACAAAACATACAAACAATCTGCAATCCTAAATCAACCTAACTCTAACAGATTTCAAAAGATTCAAGCACAAATTGAAGGAAAATCAAGCAGAAAATTGACTATGCAGTTTTTGCTAAGCTTTTCACTTTTTTGTCATGCAACCTTGTGTTAAACTCAACCAAAATGAACACAAAACTAGCATACAACCTAAACAACCCTATTGAATCTTTCTAACACCTTTTACTTCTCAAAATCCTTCAAAAATATCAAATAAAAAGCAGATCCAAACACCCCTTTAAAAATTTGAAAACGTTTTTTAACAAACCAAATCACCTTAGTACTACTCCAATCTGATTCTATAAGCATCTAACATGCATATTATCACAAACTGAGCAATATCCAACAATATAAACAGCAATTAAGCAGCTTCCATGCAAAATCAAACAAGAACCAATCTATCTGAAAATTTCAAAAAGGAAAAAAGATTTTTTTACCTATGAGCCCTACATCCAGGGCTCTTTGTGACAGCTTTGTCACCTCCTTATACACTCGGGTGTATGCTGAACTTAATCAACAGCAACTCAAACAATCAAACCTGCAAAATCAAACAAGAACACAAAGAAAATGCACTTTTCTGATTTTCTGAAACTTACAACTTTTGAAACCCAATAACCTTTGAAACTTAACAGGTTTTAAACAAATCCAAACTCACAAATCAAAACTTCCTTTCCACTTTCACTTCAAGGGAGTTTGATTTCAGAAATTTGAACCAATATTTAAAACCTTTGAAAAACTTTTTGAAAAACCTCAAAACACACAAGTGTTCACAATGATTAAATGGAACTCAGTTTCTTAGCTTTTAACACAATACACAACTTTTAACAAACCTAAAAAGGAATTATACTTGTTTAACACAAAAACCAAACTTTTATTTCATTAAAAAGGGATTACAAGTGAAAAGCTAAAAAAACTGGAACAAGAGTGAATGAACAGGCTCATCCTCTTTAAATACTGCTAAGAGACTATTCTAGAATCTCAAAACCCTAAACATGAATTGCCAAAAGTGCCCTTTGAAGATTTGACTGATTTTGGGTCAAAAATCGTCCCATGTGACTTGACAGCTTTGCTTGTGATGCTTGAATGAATCAAAGTCATCCATTTGAGCTTGGGGACCAAGGGGAGTATCCTACACGTTGGTTTGGTCGGGTTTTGGGGTTGTGGGAAAGAGACGGGTGCAGGGGAGTGCTTGGGTGAGGACCACAGCCCACGTGGCGTTGTTTTAAGAGGTGGGTTTGGGTGAGGGTAAAGTGAATTTAGGATCTGGACAAGATGGGGTAAAAACCCCTTGATTTGTGGTGGATTTGATCTGGGGTGGGTTAGGGTTTATAATGGGATTAGGCTAGGTTTAATCTGTTTTGGTTAATTAAACATTTTAAATAAATGTTAAGGAGGGAAAGTGGGGTAGTGTTGACCATGGGTTTGACTGGATTAAGTAATAAAACCGGGTGTGGATGTGGGTTGGGTCGGGTTTATGGGTTGGTGGGTGGGTTTTGCTGAGGTGTCACAAGCTGAGTGGCTGAAAAGGTTTGGTTAGTTGGCAGTTTGAGTCCCCAAGTTATTCTCTCTTCTTCACTTTGTTTTTAATCCCATCAGCGCCCAAATTGTGCTTGACAACTTTGGACAAGTTGTCAAATATGGCACATAAACTTTTAAAACTTTATCCAAGGGCTTTTAATGTACTTTCTTGATTCTTGATGGACTGGTCTTGTACAATCTTCAAACATTAAGGATTATACTTGTACAATTGACATTTTGAGGGTCAAATGTGACAAGTTCTTCAAAGATGAGGGACCAAAATTGCCAATCTTCAATTCTTCAAGGGTCTTTTTGCAAAATTCCGAACTTGGGCCCGGTTCATTGTGCGGCTTCGTTTCCCGTGTTCGTTTTTGATTGATTTTTGTGATCTTTTGCCAATTCCTCAATATCCGTACCTAAAAATACACAAGTAACAAACACGAGCATATATTTGGTGTATTTGATGATATTTAATTGATTTTAAGCCCGATTTGGACGATGAGACCATGTATAAAAGCAGTCTCATCAGTATCGTTGTATACGAGATCTTCAAAGGAGTAGTCGATAGGGTATCGTTGTATACGAGATGTTCAAAGGAGTAGTCGATAGGGTATCGTTGTATACGAGATGTTTAAAGGAGTAGTCGATATGGTATTGTCGTACATAAGATGTTCAAAGGAGTCGATAGGGTATCGTTGTATACGTGATATTCAAAAGAGTAGTCAATAGGGTATCGTTGTATACGAGATGTTCAAATGAGTAGTCGATACGAGATGTTCAAAGGGTATCGCTGTATACGAGATGTTCAAATGAGTAGTCGATAGGGTATCGTTTTACACAAGATGTTCAAATGAGTAGTCGATAGGGTATCGTTGTACACGAGATGTTCAAATGAGTAGTCGATAAGGTATCGTTGTAAACGAGATGTTCAAATTAGTAGTCGATAGGGTATCTTTGTACACGAGATGTTCAAATGAGTAGTCGATAGGGTATCCTTGTACACGAGATGTTCAAATGAGTAGTCGCTAGGGTATCGTAGTACACTAGATGGCCAAATGAGTAGTCGATAGGGTATCGTTGTATACGAGATGTTCAAATGAGTAGTCGATAGCGTATCGTTGTCTACGAGATGTTCAAATGAGTGTCAGTTGTATAGGATATGTTCAAAGTAGTAGTCGATAGGGTATTGTTGTATACGAGATGTTCAAATTAGTAGTCGATAGGGCATCGTTGTATACGATATGTTCAAAGGGTATCGTTGTATACGAGATGTTTAAAAGAATAGTCGATACAAAATGTTCAAATGAGCAGTCGGTAGCGCTAGCGTATCGTTGTACACGAGATGTTTAAATGAGTAGTCGATAGGGTATCGTTGTACACGAGATTTTCAAATAAGTAGTCGATAGGGTATCGTTGTACACGAGATGTTCAAATGAGTAGTCGATAAGGTATCGTTGTAAACGAGATGTTCAAATTACTAGTCGATAGGGTATCGTTGTACACGAGATGTTCAAATGAGTAGTCGATAGGGTATCCTTGTACACGAGATGTTCAAATGAGTAGTCGATAGGGTATCGTTGTACACGAGATGGCCAAATGAGTAGTCGATAGGGTATCGTTGTCTACGAGATGTTCAAATGAGTGTCTGTTGTATACGATAAGTTCAAAGGAGTAGTCGATAGGGTATCGTTGTATACGAGATGTTCAAATTAGTAGTCGATGAGGTACCGTTGTACACGAGATGTTCAAATTAGTAGTCGATAGGGTATCGTTGTACACAAGATGTATGCAGAGTGTGCAAACTGCAAGTTCTTGACTACAAAGCTAAATATACTCGAGGCAACAATGGAAACATAAATGCATCCCGAGCACCACATAATGAATTCAAATGCACTACTACATGAGCTTTACAATAGCGTGGGGAATATTTGTTTGCAGTAGTTTGTCATTTAGTCAATTTAGCATCTCGACTTCGTAATGGAATTCGTATGTTTTATCTACTACGTAATGTAATTCGTATGTTTAATCGACTTTGTAATATAATTCTTATGTTTTATCATCTTTTAAATGTAATTCGTATGTTTTTTCGACTTTGTAATATAACTCGTATGTTTTCTCGACTTTGTAATATAATTCGTATGTTTTGTTGTTTAAATTTTTATCGACTTTATAATGTAATTTGTATGTTTTATTGAATAAACTATTATCAACTATCTCACGGATGTATAAATCACAAAATATTGGTAGTCCGTGGGAAATATGTGGGTAATATGTGGGAAATCCGTGGGAAATCAGTGGGAAATCCGTAATCCGTGGGAAATCCGTGTGTAATTTACCCACACATTTCCCACGGATATATAAATAATAAAATAATGTGTTTTCCGTGGAAAAGTTGTGTGGGAAATCCGTGGGTAAATTACCCACGGATTTCCCACAAATGTATAATTAATAAAATATTATGAGTTCCGTGGGAAATCCGTGGGTAAATTACCCACGGATTTCCCACGGATGGATAAATAATACAATAATATGTTATCCGTGGGAAATCCGTGGTTAAATTACTCACGGATTTCTCGCGGATGTATAATTAATAAAATATTATGAGTTCCGTGGGAAATCCGTGGGTAATTTACCCACGGATTTCCCACGGATGGATAAATAATAAAATAATATGTTGTCCGTGGGAAATCCGTGGGTAAATTACCCACGAATTACCCACGGATAGATAGATAATAATAATAATGTGTATACCGTGGGAAATCCGTGGGTAATTTGCCACAGCTTTCCCACGGATGTGTAAAATAACAAAAATAGTTTTGTACTTCGTGGGAAATCCGTGGGTAATTTGAAATCCGTGGGAAGTCCGTGGGTAATTTGTCACGACTTTCCCACGGAAACCTTGGTCAATGCTTCTGTGGGAAATCTGTGGGTAATTTCCCACGGATTTCCCACGGAATATTTTTTTGTCATTTCTGTGGGAAATCCGTGGGAATACCGTGTCAAATTTCCAACGGTTTTTGTTCCGTGGGAAAAAATTCGTGGGTAAAAGCTGTTTGTGTAGTAGTGATATATGATAATTTTCGAAAACGTGAAAAAAATGGATTTATTTATCGAATGTGTATCATATAGCATATCTATAGAAAGATAAGTAAATGCTCTTCGTAACGGTATATTTTTTTTCGCATAACGATTAACGGTTTAAGAGATATTAATGTTTGAAAAAAGATGGTGAAAATATATTTTATGTTTAATATTATCCATTTAATTAAAATAAGATGGATGATGGAATGAGTCCCCTCATATCCAAGAAAAAGTATGGTATCCAAATAAATTTAAATCTTGTTATAAATATATGAAAATTATAAGTTTCACTCAACTACATATAACTTATAACTTGACCGTTACAGTTTTATTAATAATTTCCCCTTATTTTAAGTTTTTATTTTTTCCAAATTTGACATAAATATTTTTGTATCATTTTTTTCTCCATAAAATGCCTCCATTTAATTTTCATATTTAAAAAAGAAATTTAACCAAATTTGAAAATAATTTAATTTTATTATTTTTAAAACTTTTTAAAAATATTCAATTGAAAAAATATTACTAATTAAATAAAAGATTAATTTTTGAAACATAAATAGTCTTCATGAACCGTTTTGCTTTCTAAGCAAAAAATGTTTGATCAAAATATCTTATCCAATAAGATTTACTCAATTACAATACATGTATTAGACAAACTGACTTATGCGATGCTTTTAGTTTACTATGGTCATATCTATATTAATCTGCCCGTCTCATATTAAGCGATTACGATTTTTTTAGAGTCTATTTCTTACAATTTTGATTTTAAATAACATTTTGTTATTATACGTGTTAGACTGATAAACCTTCATGCTATGATTTTATTAATGACCTCAATGTATAGGAAATTACAATGAAACTCTATAAGACCCAAAGATCAGAAACTGAGCTTGAACCTTACTTATCTTTTAGTACTCCCCGTAATTCGAGCGGCAAAATCACGAAATCTCGGACTGAAAGAAAAACTAAATACAAAATAAAACAAAACGTTTACCAAAACACTGCAACATCTGATTCCTCTCCTGAATTCCAACATCAGACAACACAAATACACAAAACCCTACATAACATTCGATTCCTTTTCATAAATTCTAATTATGGAATGTGACGTTAGCACACACATACAACAAAATAGACAATCGTGTAGATTTGTGACCACAACACAAATCACCAACACGCGAAAATTAAACAAACGAGTTTAGTTATTTATATAGTTGAGCAGTTGAATAAAAATCTTAGAGTTGTATAAAAAAATACTATACACAATGCAAAAAGAAAACAAAAAATCAAACACAAATTTATTATTATAAAATAAAGAAAAAGGATATATTCGATATGTTAGAATGATAAAAACCAGCATGTTATGATTTTATTAGTGACCTCAATATATAGGAGAATAGAGTGAAACCCAAACAGACTCAAAGCCCACAAACTGAGCTTGGGCCTTACTTATTTCTTAATAATACGATATTAGATGAAAAATATATGAATAAATGGGTTATAAATGTATTTTTCATTGGTATACTTTATGTCAAATATTACGTAATACATGTACGATTAATAATATTTAAAATGAAAGTTGAAAAGAAAAGATCGCAAAAAGTTTGACTAGACACTTAATATTAGACAAATGTACTACTATTATAAGTTTCATGTATCCACGAGGCTTATATGTAAATCAAACTTGTTTTAATATTCTAATTTAATTTTGATATTAATATCAGTAATTATTATGCACATGTTTGTAAACGTTTTTCAAAAAATATTTAATATATTCTACAAAATACGACTATTTTAAATAGTTGTAAGATCTAAGTTGTTAATTATAAAGCTATTAACATTATTATAAGCTATATTATTTTTCAATAAAAGTATTTGGTAAATTAGCTGTTAACTATAAAATTAAAATGAAATAATTTAAAAGAATATATTTAGATAAATAGAAGGTTTATATTGGATACCTTGTAACTTTTGGATACAAGGGGACCAATCTCCACCTTTCATCTACCAAAATATCAACAGCCCATATTAAATCTTATTTTTTTAATTAAAAAAGTGGAGGGGCATTCTCGTCATTTTAAACCCACCCATCCCACCCCCTCCCACATACACCTGACCCCCGTAACTTTTCTTATATCTAACACAAACACACACAAAAAAGACACACATAAGCTTATTCAATCATCATATCGATCCAAAACACATACTAAAACACACACAGATAAAAAATCATCAACAAATCACGTTATAAATTAAAGAAAAATATGTTGATGCTATTGAAGATAAATCACCAGGTTATATCATCATCATTTATATCTTTTTTTAGCTTATTTGATGTAAATAAGCTTATTTTGATGTGATTATGGATGTATTAGCTTTTTTATCAAATGATTAATGGGAATAAGCTTATAAATTATCATCATTTTTTATGATGAATTATAAACTAACTTATTAGTTTATTTTCATGAATTATAAGATTTTATGGCTTAATCTCGCTGAACAAATTTAATATGACATGTTAGTGAAATATCATATATGATATATTTTATCATATATGATGTAAAGCTAAAATATCATATATGATAAAATATATATTATATATGATAAAATATATCATATATGCTTATGCGCTTGAAAATTGAATTAAATTTTTTTATTTGTGTAGAGAAGGGTGTTTACAAGGAATGTTGAACATTACAAGCATACAAAAGGCCAAGAAGCTTAAGGAAGAAGCCCATGAATTTTTATTTTACGTTTAAAATGTATTGTTTGTTTTTTTCCTTGTAATCTCCTAATGGAGTTTTAACGTATATGAACGATTTTGTTATCCATTGGTATCTTGTACGACGTTTTGTTAATATGGTTTAACTTTCTTGGTATTATGTCATGATGGTTCTGATACATTAAGTCATATATGATAATGCACTATCATATATGTTAATGCATTATCATATATGATACTCAAGAAAAACTTGGATATTGTAAACAAAGAATCTGATGAATTCATGATTACAACAAAGAAAATGCACAATTAATAATTAAAAACTTGTTCATAACATTAAAAAAATGTACTTTTGGACAAAATGATATATGATAATTTAAACAGAACGTAACCTAGTGTAAATCATATATGATATACCTCTGATATCATATATGATAACCATTTATACAAAATTAAAAAATAGAAACAACATTATTATTGAAACTACTCTTCTTTTTCAACAATAAACTATTCTTAAAACAGATTATCAAATGATGAATTCATGAATAATGCCTACTCCGTCTTGATCCACAAAACATATCCGTGCACATCCTCTTGTTATAATTAACATCCCTCTCTTGTTTGCTTCAAATCGGACAATCGTACTATCTATGTCTGACTGTATTTATAAAAGAAAGAAAAGAACATATTATACAACATTTTAACACCAAAATGAATTACTCATATATATGATAGAGTAGGTTTCAAGAGTTTATACATATTTTCTGAAAAATACTCATACAAAATCTGTTTTTTCTTGTGATTTGTTTGATACATCATATATGATAGATATATCATATACGATAATTGATGATATATCATATATGATGTATCTATCATATATGATATATCATCAGTTATGATATATGATATATCAAGCTTTTTTCAGTTTACATCAACAAACTTAATTCAACATACATTTTTTTGTGGTTTGTTTGATATATCATATATGATAGTTATATCATATGATAACTGATGATATGTCATATATGATATATATCTATCATATATGATATATCATCAGTTATCATATTTCAGCTTACATCAACAAACTTAATTCATCTTACATAAAATACTGTATGATTCACCAAAATAAGCTAATAAGCTAGCTTATTTATAACTCTCATGTAATTTGTTATCTTATTCACATAACTCACATCTAATTCAAAATCTTATTCAAACAAGTAAGCTTATTTACATAAATCACCTAATTAAAAGCTAATTTTGATCAAAATAAGAACAATTAATCATAATATTTCGTTCAAAATAAGCTAATGATAATACATTAGTAAGCTTATTCGAAATCAAATAAGCTAAAAAATTAAGAATAGATTATGAGAATAAAAACCTGATATGAATTCGTGTTAATTAGTTGATCTAATTAATCGATTCGTGATGGATTAATGATGATGTTCGTGACGAATTTGTGATTATATGCTTCAATTTATAGAGAGAGAAGGTAGATCGGGATAGAGAGAGAAGTGACAGACTGGTGTGTGTGTGTGTGTGTGTGTGTGTGTGTGTGTGTGTGTGTGTGTGTGTGTGTGTGTGTGTGTGTGTGTGTGCGCGTGTGTGTTTATGAGAAAGAAAGGAGAAAGAGGTTTATATACTAGGTGGTGAAGTGACGAAAATGCCCCTGCAGTATAAAATGGGGATTTAATCTCAGCCATTAGATGGTAGAGAGATGGAGGGTGGGGATGACTCCCCTCGTATCTTAGATAATTTTGGTATCCAAATGAACTTAAATCTTAGATAAATTATAATATGTTTGGAGGGTATATAAGTGATTTACAGCTTTTACGAACCTAGTTATTTAAAAAGCTGTATGAATAAGCTTTTCATTTAATAGCTACTTGTTAAAAATAAAAACCTAACAAATCTAAGAAATTTTTGTACCAAACAGAGCTGTAGTTATTTTAAAAGATATTAGTTTTGAAATAAAAAGTTACGAGCTCTCAAAAAGTTTTTAAAAAATCGTTTGCCAAATATGCATGATGCTATGATTCGTAATGTTCTAGAGTATAAAGTTATTGAGTCATCTCCACTAATTTGATTATAAATCGTTGTCCTAATACAGACTGATTTTGATTATAAATCAGAAGATATCTTTTCGAAAAATCAACAGTGATAAAAAAGGGCTAGCGGCGCAGCTTGTTGCCCGTTTGCCTTCTCCTAATATGTAAATTATAATTATTAATAAAAGGATAACACATGTATAATTATTAAAAAAAAAAGTGATTGCTTTGAGATTTTAGAGAAGATCTCATGAATAAAATGTAATTTAAGTTTCTAATTTGATCTGTTTGCGATTTGAGGAAAATTTCGTTTTATTGGAAGATGTGGTAGCGTGGAAGACACATCTCAATATTTCCAAAACCATGGCTAATATCACTACCACATAAAACTCTAAATAGAACAGTGAAAATACCTTATAAAGAACGGTTTTAAACCGATCTAACAAGGGGTGATCTTTTTAAGTCGGACCACATATAGATCGGCTTGAAACCGTTCTTTTTAAGTTTTTAAATAGATCGGTGCTTTTCAAAAGAATGATCTATTTAAGGCGTACTATTTAATGGTTATAATAAACGATTTAGATCGGTTTCTAACCGATCTATTTAAGAAATATATTAATACAGATTAAAATGCAATATTTTTATTTTTCCATATTTATATTATCAAGTGTGCAGGTTTTCCAGAATTTAATTCATTTCCAAATAATATAAAAAACATGAAGGTTTTCATATATACCAAATAATATTCTAGTACAAACAACTAAGATGAAATGAGCATTCGAGTTATAAACAAAACTAACTTAAACTAGAAAACGACAATTGCAACATATTTCCAAACCCTCAAAATTGCAAATCTAGTGTTCTTTGGAACCATTTCCTTGTGAGCCTTTGGTTGTTGTTGTACGTGTAAAATTGCAAATCTGGTGTTCTTGCTGACATTCTTGATCTTCAGGACCTGTATCCGTAGATAAACTTTATATATTAGTACCATGACTGCTATCAATACTTGACCAAATAGTGTGTTAAGAGACGGTTTTTTAATCCTTTTTCTTCCTTATGTTATTAAGACATTAATAAGACATTATCGTTATCCAATTCTCCCATTTCTTCCAACCTAAACTTATTCTCATACAAATTTATGATAAGTGGCGTTTAGCATATACCATTCTCATACAATTCTCCTATTTCTCCCAACTTATTATCATACAAACTTAAAGTGTTGATTTTGGACAGCATAGTAAAATACTCAATTGGAAACACCATAGGCCCAACAGTCGAATTGGTAACAGAAGTTCAAATATGTATATATTATCATTACATCTGAAGTAAAAAATAACATTTTCCTAAATTAATAGCCCGTCATAAACATCAACCAAAATTGTATAACTTTCTAAGTTCTACCAATAACCATTATAAGGCTTTCTAATCGACGCCCTAAAAGAAAAAGAAAGGTTCCAAGACATACACACAGTATATGGTTTGCTTGTTAATACTGAACCAAAAAGACGACATTTTTTGCATGTCACCATATAGTAACTTTTCATATGGACGTATCATGCTAGTAACATGTCTACCTTATAGAATGTATATTTTTCATTATAATAAAACTTTGAGGGGTTCCAATATTGTTAAACTACTACTCGTAAAACCTTTTTATTTGACGACATCTTGTCTTAAACTGAACTAATTCTTGGCAGCATATCAGCTTAGTGTTACTAATGTTGGGGTTTACTTCGTTCCAACAGGGTGAAGATAATCAATAGCCTAACTACGTACCAATGAATGGTTACCGGATATCTCTTGGAGTCGTGTAATCACTTTCCAAAGAAGATTATTCGACCCTATGCCTGGGTTAATACGAATACCTCCTTGGGATAAAACCAAGAGTTAGTTCTTGTTTTAGGCACAAATCAAGAACTCTATGCGTTTCTGTGTTTCTTGTTTCTGTCCATCATCATGCAAAATATGATCACTATTTATAGTGATCCTATTCCTTTAAGGAATGTAACTCCTAGTCAAAGGTATTAAGAGCATTAATCGGCCTATTAATCTCATAATAACCTTCATAAAGCATAGTGGTTACATGACCAGAAATCTGGTCATCAAGTCAATATTCAACCCTCATTAACTGGTCAAAGAGGTTACAAAGACTTTGTGCATCACCAGGAGCAACGTCCTAACCAGGAGCAGCTTCCTGACCAGGAGCAACTTCCTGACCAGAAGCAACTTCCTGACCAGGAGCAGCTTCCTACTGATATCACAACCACTATATTGAGTCCAGGAAGGTAAGGGACTTAATGGGTGTACACTCCGTACCTCCAAACCCATTTACAAGTATTACCCGTTCCCACAATTGCACTAAATTTCCAACAATCCTCCCCAATTTAGTACAATTCCTTTTTGCATGAAAATCAACTTTAACAAAACCAGTGCATAAATGAAAATGTCCTGAGGATTGAATTTCCATCTTAGTACATCACTCCAAATATTCGAGAATCAGGGTGTTCTAAGAATTGAACCCTTCAACTACTTTGAACACCTGAAGATAACATACACCCAAGTTTTCAAACACTTAAAACGCTCCTGACACCATACAAGCCATGTGTCCATATCCAATTCATAAATGTTGTAAGAGCCAAAGTCCATGCTCCTTAAGGCGGCGAAACCTCAACATTTACATAGGTGGTTCCTCTTTAGTTCATGCTCCTGCTTAAGCACTTTTTCAAAGAAATTAACCATTAAGAAGTTTATAACTTCATCCTCCTTTCAGCAGGTACAAGCACATCCTTGGGATGATATGTAAAACATGTGCATCAGTCCCCTGAATGTTCAACTTTCCACATTGAACTCAGCTCCCAAGTTTCCTCAGGAGGGAGTTGGGTGTCCTAGCATTCAGTGACTAGAGTGGACTTTTAAACCCATCCCTTTACCAGACTTTATAACCAAGTCTCTAGCCAATCCCTTCGTCAAGTGATCAGCTAAGTTTTGTTGAGACCTCACAAACTCTATTGAAATCACCCCATTCGTGATCAACTCACGAATCATGCTATGTCTAACACCTAGGTGTCTAGACTTGCCATTGTACATCTGGCTATATGCCTTAGCCAATGTAGCTGCACTATCACAACGGATAGAAATGGGTGCCATAGGTTTGACCCACAATGGAATCTCCAGAAGCAAGTTTCTCAACCATTCAGCCTCTTTACCAGCAGCTGCTAGAGCCACAAATTCAGATTCCATTGTTGAACCAGTAATGCAAGTTTGCTTCTTGGATGCCCAAGAAATTGCACCACCACCAAGAAGGAATACCCAGCCACTTGTGGATAAATTATCCTCATTATTGCTGATCCAACTTGCATCAGTGTAACCTTCCAACACTGAAGGATATCCAGTATAAGACAAACAATAATCCATTGTTCCTTTCAAATACTTCAGTACCCTCTGAATTGCTTGCCAATGCTGAGTACCAGGATTACTAGTATACCTACTCAGTTTACCCACAGCAAATGCAATGTCAGGCCTAGTACTAGTCATGGCATACATCAAGCAACCAATAACCCTAGAATACTCAAGCTGGGAGACAGCCTGACCATTGTTAGGCATTAGTTTCTCACTTGTATCCATAGGTGTACTTACTGGAGTACAATCAAAGTGATTGAATTTCTTCAGCACCTTCTCAATGTAATGAGACTGAGAAATTACAATACCATCACTTTCATGTTTAATCCTTATGCCAAGGATAACATCAGCCTCCCCCATGTCTTTCATGGAGAACTTTGACGACAAAAAATCCTTAGTCTGATCAACCTTAGCTTGGTCAGTACCAAAGATTAACATGTCATCAACATATAGGCAAATGATGACTCCTTTACCAGATTCATCAAATTTGCTATATACACATTTGTCAGCTTGGTTAAGTGAATAACCATTAGACAAAACCACTTCATCAAATTTCTGGTGCCATTGCTTAGGTGCCTGCTTCAGTCCATATAAGGACTTAATCAGTTTACACACCTTTCCTTCATGACCAGGCATGATGAAGCCCTGAGGTTGGTTCATATAAACCTCCTCATCCAAGTCACCATTCAAGAATGCTGTCTTCACATCCATCTGATGAATAATCAGATTGTGAATACTTGCTAGAGCAATCAACATTCTTATGGTACTGATACGTGCTACTGGAGCATAAGTATCAAAATAGTCTATCCCTGACTTTTGTTTAAAGCCTTGAATGACTAGCCTTGCCTTGAACTTTTCAACAGTTCCATCTACCTTCATTTTCCTTTTGAAAATCCACTTGTTACCAAGTGGATTACAACCTGGAGGTAGATCAACCAACACCCAAGTGTTGTTGCCCATGATGGAATCCATCTCATCATTGATTGCTTCTTTCCAGAAAGCAACATCCTGGGACTTCATTGCTTCATCAAATGTTTTGGGATCATCCTCAACATTAAAGCAATAGTAGAATTGGTCAGAGACCTCATCCCTTGTACCTTCAACTAAGTATAGTTGAAACTCAGGCCCAAAATTCCTTGGAGTCCTATGCCTTGTGCTTCTTCTAAGCTCAGGCTCAGGTTGCTGAACCACAACCTCATCAGTGACCCTTTCAGGTTCCACTGAAACACCAGTGTCCTCAGCTCCTATAGGAGTCCTAAGGCTTGGTCTAGGGACTGATGAGAACCTAGTCTCATCAAAGTTAGCATCCCTTGATTCAATGATTGAGTTTATTGAAACTGAATCATTAGGTTCAATAACATAGAACCTATAAGCCTTGGAATGCTCAGCATATCCAACAAAGATGCATTCAATGCCTCTTTCACCCAAGGTTTTCACCTTTGGATCAGGGAGTCTTACAACAGCCCTACAACCCCAAACTTTGAGGTAGTTCAAGTTTGGTTTCCTTTTAGTCCAGAGTTCATAAGGGGTAATCTTGTTCCTTTTATTAGGAACCCTATTTAATAAATAGCAAGCTGTTAACATAGCTTCTCCCCAAAACCCTTGACTCAGTCCTGAGTAGGACAACATGGAGTTAACCATCTCTTTTAGTACTCTATTTTTCCTTTCTGATATACCATTTTGTTGTGGAGTATAGGGGGCAGTAGTTTCATGGATTATTCCAACAGACTGAAAATACTGAGTATTCATGTACTCACCTCCCCTATCAGTCCTAAATCTTTTGATTTGGACTCCTTGTTGTAATTCAACTTCAGTTTTAAATACTTTAAATTTATCTAATGCTTCATCCTTAGTATGCAACAAATAGACATAACAAAACCTTGAAGCATCATCAATAAATGTTACCAAGTATTTCTTATTCCCTAATGAGGGAGTAGCATGCAAATCACATAGGTCACTATGGATTAGCTCCAAAACTGTAGTTACACGTTTTACATCCTGAAATGGTTTCTTAGTAATTTTATTCAGCATACAAGTCTGACACTTATCAGTGTCCATGTCAAAAGCTGGAATTAACCCATCCTTAAACATATCTTGCATCCTCTTATAGTGGACATGGCCTAGTCTAGCATGCCATAGTGATGAATCATTCAGTTTAGTGGTAGTCATCAGGACATAATCAACATTTATACTAGAATCAATATTAAGCCTGAACATTTGATTACTCAAATAGCCAAAACTAATAAACACACTATGTTTAGATAAAACAAATTTATTAGATTCAATCACTTGTTTATAACCACAATTATTCAAAACACTACTAGAAACCAAGTTCTTCCTAATATTAGGAACATGCAAAACATTAAACAAAGAAACAATCTTTCCAGAACTAAATTTAAGATCTACACAACCACGTCCATGCACTAGGGCTGTTGACTCATTTCCCATGTGAAGAATAGATCCATCATTCATTGACTCATAAGTCTTGAACCAGCATCTATCTTTACACACATGTACTGTTGCTCCAGAGTCAACCCACCACGCAACATCATCATCCTGCACAAAGTAAGCTTCAGATTCATATGTAACATAATAAATCTGGAGAGATTCATTAAACATATTCTGACCTTTTGTGCCTGATCCATTAGCTTGGTTGCCAATGCTAACACCTTTGCAATCCCTTTTGAAGTGTCCAGGTTTCCCACACTTCCAACAAGCCACTGATGACTTCTTGTTAGGATTAGCTTTGGTGTTATCCTGATGCTTACGTTTGCCCTTGTTGTCATTGTACCTGGTGGAGTTGTTATGCTCCACCATATTGACAACAGATGAACCAGCAACATTGTTGCTCTTTGGCTTATCACTTTCATGCACCCTGAGAGATTCCTCAATGCTCAAATGACTTCCCAACTCAACAAGAGTTAACTCCTCCTTCTTATGTTTCAAGGTGTGCTTGAAATCTTTCCAAGAAGGAGGTAGTTTGTCAATGACACACGAGACCTGAATGGTCTCATCCATGTTCATTTTATGTTGTGTAAATCTGCCAAGTATTCCAAGAAGTTCATTGTATTGTTCCATGACTGGTCTTGAATCAGTCATTTTGTAATTTGTGAAATCACTCACAAGGAACTTCTTACTTGATGCATCCTCAGCCATATATTTGGCTTCCAAGGAATCCCATAGTTCTTTAGCAGATTCAACATTTTGGTAAATATCAAATAAAGAATCAGACATACCATTGAGAATTATGCCGCGACATACATAATCATCATTCTCCCATTTGCTCCTTTTCCTCAGTTCCTCCAAAGTAGCATCATCACCACCATCAGGAATAGGAGTAGTCAGCACGTACACCACGCTCATGGTAGAAAGAAGAAAGTGCATCTTCTTTTGCCATTACCTAAAATCAACCCTTCAAACTTGTCCAGCTTGGAGAAGTTAGCCACCATATGCTTCATTGCCGCCGCCATTGATTATCACAGTATAATCTTCTTTGATTGTTGGGGTTTACTTCGTTCTAACAGGGTGAAGATAATCAATAGCCTAACTACGTACCAATGAATGGTTACCGGATATCTTTTGGAGTCGTGTAATCACTTTCCAAAGAAGATTATTCGACCCTATGCCTGGGTTAACACGAATACCTCCTTGGGATAAAACCAAGAGTTAGTTCTTGTTTTAGGCACAAATCAAAAACTCTATGCGTTTCTGTGTTTCTTGTTTCTGTCCATCATCATGCAAAATATGATCACTATTTATAGTGATCCTATTCCATTAAGGAATGTAACTCCTAGTCAAAGGTATTAAGAGCATTAATCGGCCTATTAATCTCATAATAACCTTCATAAAGCATAGTGGTTACATGACAGAAATCTGGTCATCAAGTCAATATTCAACCCTCATTAACTGGTCAAAGAGGTTACAAAGACTTTGTGCATCACCAGGAGCAACGTCCTAACCAGGAGCAGCTTCCTGACCAGGAGCAACTTCCTGACCAGAAGCAACTTCCTGACCAGGAGCAGCTTCCTACTGTTATCACAACCACTATATTGAGTCCAGGAAGGTAAGGGACTTAATGGCTGTACACTCCGTACCTCCAAACCCATTTACAAGTATTACCCGTTCCCACAATTGCACTAAATTTCCAGCAACTAAGACCACTTTCTGTTACTTTTATATGCTTGAACTATATGTAAATAATCCAGTAACAAGGTTTAAGACTTCAAACACTTGCTTCAGTTTATAATTGCTCACATTAAAACAAAATGCTTCAGTTTACCCGTTTTCCACAAAATATTGTATCTACAACTTAGGGTTACCAATGAGAAAACATGGTATAACCTCCATACTATAGATGAAATTTTAGAGCACGGCAGAAGAACCTATCTTTATTGTCAGTTAAGTAATGAGTTTCAATTTGGAAATAGTAAATGTTTAACTTACCAATCGTTTTTGTATATTTCTCGCATGACAGTAGTCTTCCCAACACCAGGCCTGTAACATATCAAGATGCATACACGTTTTTTTACTGTCACTATCTAAAATATGTAGGGGAAATATTCATGATTATGTACCTTCCGATAAACAGGATACTTTCTCCAAACTGAAGCAGATCCCGAACATGTCAATATGACCCCGAACCGCCCGACCAACTCGAGAACCTTTTTTATTTCTGACTATAGATATGCGGTGCAGGGTTCCAATGATGTCGGTTCTGTTATCACCCCCAATTTCCCCATTTCATAAGTCGGCTTTACAGGTTCTAAGCCTGCAGAACTATATGGACTGGACATTCTAGCACGAAACGTCCAGGTGACACCTGCTTGTCAATTTGTTTCACAGGTTATCCAGTAAAATCAAATCCTATAATACTAACAGATTTAAGTTGCTAATGTGTCTCTAGACGTCGGTGTACATTGGTCATTAACTTTGGGCCTTCGTGATCATTTAAAGCCATATTGTGTAACGCTACATTTTAGTTTAGTGCTCGGGTTTGCTGAATTTGTGTTTCATATACCGAATGTTTAGGTTCTGGGGTTTGAGGAACCGAAACTCTTTATATTACGTGAAATCAGGTTGTGTATGCACCGGCTATATAATCCAAAAAGAACACCTGCTAAGACACCAACACCCAACAGGTCCATGTAACCTGTACATACATGTAAATAATAGGTTTTTTTCTAGTCAGGTTAAACGAGGAAAAATTAGTTTCATATGTACCAGGCCTAAACAGTTTCATATGAACCATTCCGGTCTAGTCTGTACACACTCCTTACCCTCTATTCTTACTCTATTTGACTGTTTGACCACTCTTGCACTAATTAAATACGGACCACACCAAAGTGTACCCAAATCAAACCTTATATGTATATACACACAAAACACCATAAAATACGCACCCAAAGTGTAGCCAAGAAGAAATGTACTGAAGGTTTTATGTGTTGCTGCTAAGTATTATGTTTTTTAAGCTGATTAGAAAGTGCTTATATGTGTTTTTAACTATTTATAAGCTAGTAGTTAGTTTAAGCCCCAAAATCCCCTTATTCATTTGGTTTTGCTTACACCATTTCATTATAAACACTTTCCTGATTAATTTCTCTTTCATTTGGTCAAATACACGAATATAATTCAAATAGCAATTTTGGTTTTATATTTGGGGTTTCAGATTAATAGCAATACACGAATACAATTAGGGATAAGTAGCAAATTCAAATAGCAAATTCAAGTTAAGTAATAATACACGAATACAATTAATAGCAACTTTGATTTAATTAAATATCAGTAATAGATAAATAGCAATCGAATATATACCTGACTAGCATTTGGATGGTCTTCATCATATTGATTGTCTTCTCCTTCATTATGACTGGCTTCTTCATCATCATGATTGTATTCATCATAATGATTGTCTTCATCATGATGAATAGATCTGAGGAAATGGTGTAGCGGATGATGAATAGATTTGGGGAAAGGTGATGAATAGATTTGGGGAAAAGATAGAATGAAAAGATAGCGGCAAGTAAAAATTTTTAGGGATTGTATTTGGGTTTAAAATAGAACGAAATTTTCATGTAGCGGGAAGTGAAAAGTGAGCCGCTTAAATTAATTGGGCTTATATAGATCGGCTTTTTTCCAATAAACGTTTTATTTAGTTTATAATGTTTATATTTGGTTTTTCAAAAATATCAAAAAAAAAACAAAATAATAGGATGAGCTCGGTACCAATCCCATTTCTATTTTGTCCTGATTTAGTATTTTTGATTTTTTTCTGATCTAAAAATTTATGTACCGATCGTATGTCGAACGAGATTCGGATATCAGTACCAATATGGGTATCGATACGGTCCCAGGTACGGTTGGGTTCAGATTCGGGATTCATGTCGAAATGCTTATCCCTAAAATATACTAACTAACTTAACTCGAATTAGATCAATCCAAGTAAAATCGAATAAATCACATAAAGTTAACAAAATCATAAAAAGTTTTACGACACTTCGAACTGAATAAATCAAACATTTAATACAAAACGACTAAATAAAGTCTCCAATGCGTTCGGCTTGTTATTGAAGTTTGCATGTCGTTCCTGCCAAAATAAACAAAAATAATGTTTATAAACTATACTTTTGAATATATTTTAAATTTTATTAATTGATGTTACGAATGATGTTGTTTACCTGTGATGTGCGAAGCTTATCAATCCTCGGCCTTGTATCCTTCTTGGTGGTCTGATCTTAAGTAAACAGTATCATCTATAACTTCATCTACAGATTGAATACCAATAGAGATTACAGGTATCTCGTCAAACTTATTATACTCGTCCTCGTCCACGACATTCTCAACACCAACTAACAATGTTCCATCTCATATCGCTTGGGTCCTCGACATAGAATATTTCTAACCTCAGCCGAAAATTATGGATAATGATTATCAATACTCTTCCATTGTGAAGAATCGGCCACATGTCTGATTTTCCCGTCGATTTTGCGATCTTCAACATGCCACCTCAACAATTTTGCATTCTTAGGGTTTGAAAACAAATTGCTTAAGTCTTTGTATGATTGGCAAATACCACAAAACTTTAGCAGCAGGGCCATTCTTTGTGACATCTTCATCAAATTTCGTTAGATTTGTATCTTTATGCCTTGAAACCTTACATACAGGACACTTGTGTAGGTTTTTACACCCTATTCTATACAATATGTCTCTCGGACATGCATCTATTTTTTGGACTTCCAATCCCAACGTAAACAACACGATAAATAAAATGTGCACAGTCTTGACATGGACATGAAATTCGGGCTTTTCCGGTATTTTCTTGATGATCCTCAGCAACTTTAATAAACTCAGACAACCCTTTGACGTATTCAGGGGAAACACGTTCGCTATTGTACATCCATTTCTTTCGATCCATCTGAAAATACAAAATTATATATTTATTAAGATGCATGCATGATATGATAAGATATGACAATAGTGGCCACCGGGGAATACTAACCGACTTTTTAAATATTTAGTCTCATATGTGAATGCATATTATGAGTCGAGTATTATTATTATTTTTTTATTTTTTTGGTAACCGTGATTTCTGACACATTGGCCGACTAATCCATGGGGTTTGAACCCACCACCACACAAACTCAAACCAGGTAAAGTCCTCCCTTTTCAGGAGGTTGGCGTGGTCACTTCAAAGTTGTTTGCACCTAGCAGGAATTGAACTTGAGACCTCACACACTTTACAGTGATAGCCACAAACCAATTTGCCACTAGGCCACCCTTGAGTGGTTAAGAGTCGAGTATTATTAAAAGAAATCGACAGCATTTCCCCTCAACTCCTCAAGTATGCGCATAAAACGCAAACTCATATGAGTAAGGAAAAATGATGTCGATTTTGTCAAATATTAATCGATCTCATAAAACGTAATCACATCCTAAATGAGATTAAATATTCAAAAAGCAGTTCCGAATGAGGACAATTCGAAAGTAACCTCTAGTAGGTTAATTTCGAACGGGTAGTCAACTATAGGGTTACTAAAATTTATCTTAACTCATACTAAATGCATAAATGATACCATGAAATATATGATTAATATTTGGTTAGCTTAAAAGTTTAGTCAAATACCTTACTTCAATGGGTCAAAATTAGCTAGCCATCGTCACAAAGATATTTCTTTAAAAGAATTATATACAAACAAATCATTAAAATCAACAAACAAAGCTTTGAATAAACATAAAATTAATCATAGATAAATTTTAGGTTAACAAGTATAATAAACAAAATATTACACATAGATATTGTGTACCTTTCAAAAGCAAAACGATATAAATTATTGAATTTGAGTTTTTTTAGAGAATTTGTTAAGTGTTTTTTGGGAGAATTAATGGTTATATTAAGGAAGTTATGATATTTTTTGGGAAACATTCGTCATATACTGTCTTTGACCGGGGAGCCGGAAGTTAAATAGAACGGTCATTTATAAAGAAGCGTTCTATTTAAGACTCAAAAGAATCCAGCTCTATTTTGTGGGAGTTTGTGACAAGTTAGATAGAGCATTTCTATAATTTTTCAAAATAGATAGAACGGTTGTTCCGTAAAAACCGTTCTATTTAAGACTCAGTGGAATTTTGTGGGAGTTTGTGACAACTTAGATAGAACGTTTTTTCCATAAAAACTGAACTATTTATTTTTAAAAATATATAGAACGGTGGTTTTTTAAATAACCGTTCTTTTTATTAGCTTTCTCATTAAATAGTTCACTTTTTAGCAAAACCACACTATATGATCTATATATCACTTTGTGTAGTAGTGTATCAGTTGTCCTTAATCACACCGTTAATGTTACAGTGTGGCATTGTTGAAAAATGTCATCACATGCAACCCTACCTCCCCTTTCTATAAATGTTTATTATCATAATTCATAATATGAAGTACCATCATCAATTAAACACATTAAAGTTTCATTTTTATTAGTAATGACTTCAATGTGTGCATTTACTTCCCCATTTTTAGTATCAACTACAATTAATTATTTATGAAAATTATTTTTCTTAACCAAACTACCAAAAAAAACGTTGTTTGTGAAAAGCTAGTATATACATCACCACATTCACAACTTAAAGATGTTGCTACTATTTCACACTTTCACCTATTATTAGAAGATGAGCAAGTTATCCGCCTTCAATATGAGCTTATTCAAGCGATCAATAGCAAATATCGAGTATTGCACTCTAACTTTTTCCTTACCTTTTCAGACTAATCATTTGCAAAACTTAAATTTTTTGCAAAGAACAAAAAAAAGTTAAATATAAGTGTGATGCTAAACAAAGAGTAGTTGGATCTCTTAAGAATTCATAGATGTTAATTGTGTGAAAGATCACACATCGCTTTATTATCAGAATAACTCCAAAATAGACAAATAACTAACCAATACTTATAACTATATTGCAAATACGCTTGTGTGTTGTTATTTTGTCGGTACAAAGGATTGAAAACCAACCAAAACCGGAATTTCCAGCTCGACTTGATCAAGTTTGCATTTTTTTTAGGTCAAGAAGAAGTTTTAAAAATATTATAAGCATACCATTGGAAAGCGAACAAAAAAACGAGTCCATCGGTCCCGGCCTCACATTGCAACACGGCCTGGCACTCACTCTATGGCCCGTTTCGTAATGCTTGTACTTTAGCCCGATATTCCGGCCACTAACTATCCCTAAAGGAACTCAAAGTGCATAATATAGCAAGAGTAAATCACTAGCCCAATGTTAAAATCGTTGGTCTTGGTGTTCCTTGGTGCAGGGCTTTCCAGCCTTGCTATTTCATTTTTCTTTTTTTACTCTTCGTCTCATCATCTTCAAGAGAACCTATCAGAGGCTGACACGTGGCATGTCAACTCAACGCTGACAGGTCTGACACACACATGGTCCATGATCAGTAATAACAACAATGGCTGATTATTGGTAGTTAAAAAGCACCTGGTGAAAATGATTGGACATTAAAAGAGATGGATCGCATGTTGGTGGCTGACATAATCGAAGGTTCTATTCGAGTCTATTTAAGGCATCCCGCAGCATTCTTTCTACGACTTTTTTTTTTTCATTTTTTTACTTTTTACATCTCTCTTTTACAGTTGCATGTAGTACGTAATAACTATAAGGATGTAATGTAATTTTTTTTTTTAGCTTTTTATGTTGTAATGAGATCTTTTTAGCTTAATATTATGACGTTGATAATAATAATAAGAGGAAATAGACAAAGATTAAGTGTACGATCATTAGGCTCTCAATCTTGATGTATAGGTAGCTAAAATTTTACATATTGATGGTGTTGGTGTGATATGTTGTTGCTCGGCAACATGAGGAGAACCAAAAGAAAAGAGTGAACTTTCATATTTACAAGAATAAGATCATTTAGTTTTAGTCAAATGTGTAATATATACTTCTTGTTTTAAGCAAAGATCACACGCCACCTCAAGATGAGGTGGTGAGTAATATAATTTTTCATTTTGTTAAACTTTATCTCTCAATATGATAAAACGGGTATAAGGAAGCCCGAGGTTCTTAAAAGTTAAGCGATGTAGAAGTTATATTTAATACACGAAAAATAAAAAAGACAATATTCGGAGGAAATTAATATTTCGATTTATAAATGAGGGCTTGTAACTTATAAAAGGTTAACGTTTTATATAAAAAACGGCGTTTGAAGGTGTAACGTAAAATACGAAGAATGCACGTAAAACGAAAAACTAAGAGCCCGTTTGGTATGGGGGATGGGTTGCAAAAAACGGGTTTTGATCCAAAAGTAACGTTTGGTTAGTATTGATGGATTTTTATATTAGGCATGATAAAAGTAAGGGAACCCACATTTTCACTATGTATTTCTTATTTTATATTAATTTAATAATTTCTTTTATTTTACTTTTGTCTTTATGTAATAAAGTATATATTTTTTGTTTTAACTTCATGCAAAATAGGCAAAAGATAACAAAAATAATTTTAAAATACAATTAGTTTAATATTATAATAATAGTTTATTTAATTCATAAAATACCCTAAGTTCAAACTAAAAACCCCTTTAGATATAAACTAAAAGCCTAGCCTAAGCCTATATACTAACCAAGCGGGCATTAAAACGATGTCCATAAAATTGTTTTTTACGTCATAACGAGAATGCTCACTGTCAATGACTAACGTATACGTTGGCGGTAATTAATAAAGACACGTATACGATGCATTTAAGCCCAAACTTTTTCAGTTAGCCAAGAATTCAATATTTTTCATTAAAACGAACAAGAAAATTAAAAGTTATAATTTTAAATATTGATTCAAAAATTATGAATTGTTACAGTGGCGTACATGTGGAATTTTTCCATAGTTTCTAATAGGTGGAAACAAATTCTATAAACCTATTTAACAAAATGACTCTTAATATAAATCTCATGATTTATATTTGTTATTAAAAAGTTAATAATAATAAACAGAAAATGAAAAGAAAATAAAATAGTTCCTTGTGGAGTATTTTAAGTATCAAGTATTGTATTTAGAAAATGATGTGCAATGTATTAGGGATGGTCGGGCCTTGTCTTGAGCACTTGTAGATAATCTTGTGAAACAATTACCTTGCCGCAATTTCCCCTTCAATATCCCATATCATGTTTTTCATGCCTTTACACATAACGTTACAACCTTTCAAAAACCTGATAGTAAATGATAGGTGCTTATGTCATAGCAGCGGAGATTTGATCTTTTATCAAGCTAGTGATAAACTATGAACTACGACAGGTAATGAGTATTAATTTTCCATTTCCTTAAATGTATTATCTATCACACACCAAGTGATGTGAGAATCTAAACGCTTATGTGAGGTGCTAGCATATACTTCCGCTCTTTACAAACAAAGGTCTACCGGTTGTGTTGTAAATTATTTTTATCGATTAAGTTAATGCCCGCATTAATTAATTAGTAGGTAAAAAACATATTTTCTTGATGACATGCAAATCCCAAGTTTATGGATATTTTATGAGCTTTCATTTTAGACGCATATTTTCTTGATGGCAAACATACTCCAAGTTTATGGTCATTTAACCCTTCCTATATTCCTAAATGTGCCTTAAAACGTCATAAATCCTTCTTTATGTTATTTTAGCAGTTTTGAAGCACATGGATGATTTAGAGATGATTTGGAAGCTTTTCAGATCATTTGGACGAAGTTTGGAAGAAGCTAGGACGAGTACACAAGATTTCACAAGAAGACTCAAGACATGGAATTCAAGGTGACATAGTCGACGCCTGGATTCCTTATGTGACAATCTGAGACTCAACACTGATGTCGTAAGAGAAGTTAATCCCTCGTCTGAGATGAAGGTTGAAGAAACCTAATTTCATTTGTAGTATCCAAACGCCATCTGGCTTTATACCCGAGGTCGTCTTGCTTTAATCCATACATCATCTGGTCACATTTTCTAAATAGATAGCCCTTTTATGTTAAAAAATCGAAGAGAATTGGTGTGGAACGATAGTGCAGCATTTTCGGTCTTTTTTAGAGTTCTTAAACCTCTCTTTTCATCTTTGCAACTTCATGATTAACTGAATTTAATCATTTTATCATTCAATTATGTTTTCTTGTTTTTTGGTTATGTCTACTTGTTCTTTCATTAACATGCTAGGCTAACTTAATTAATTTTTGCGTATGATTGAATGAAACTTATTGTGGTTCGTAATTATTTATTGCTTCTTGATGATAGTGTGCACATTAGGCTTTAGAAAACCAGTCTAGATCTTCATACCATTGATGTGATATGCTTAGGGTAACATGGGTATATAAAAAAATGCTCAACCATGGAATCAATGGTATCTGGCCGTATTTGGGCTTATCCTCGACCGTAACATGCGTCTTACTCGGTCGTATTTGGGTTGATTCATTTAAGTGTTTTTAAACGTATGTGTAACTAGTTTAAGTCTAGTAAATGTGTCTATAACCCTATGCTTTTTAGCTAATAAAATCAAAAAACACCTAAACATTGAAGTAACACGGGTGACGAGGTATAACTAATAATGCATGATTAAGTAGACACGATTGTTTAGTTAGTGATTTCCACCAAATAGAGTAGTGTAATATTAGTAGATATAGTTAAACCCCCTCTTCAATCATATAATTTAATTTGATTTAAAAAATAAAAATACAAAAGTAATCATCTTTCTTACCTCTAAATTTTTATACGTTTGACACTGATCTCCCACACTCTTCCCCAAAAGAAAGATTGACCACTGCGTCCTTTCATATACTACACTACCACTGTAGTTCTACGTAATCCTTGGATTATCCTAAGTATGGAATGATCTAAAGAGAGAGAAAGAGATGAAGAACTAGAGAGAGAAAGTAGAGAAAGAAAGTAGAGGATGAGAGAAAAGATGTAATATTGAATATTCAAATGTGAGAACCAACCCCTCCTAACACGCTAGGAGGGGGTATATATATCTCATCCTACATGTGGGCTTGATGGGTTATACCGTTACATACTAGATCACGAGCCCATACTAGATGTATCTCGTTGGAGTAACCGATCCTTTCTAAATACGTAAAAACATATTTCCAACAATCTCCACCTAAGGGAGGTCACTCCAACCAAGGGAGTTACCCGTGTTACAATAATAAAATAAACCTAGCATACTATGCTTGTCTTGAACTCGTAGTCGTCTTTACTTTTCTTGTGAATATGCTGATGAGATCTTTGACTTTAGTCTTCAGCATGTTTACTTGCCTTGACCTTATGCATTCATCACTTATGATATTCGCCTCATCGTGACTTCATGTTCCACATACTTATACCTTTATAAATTATTGAAAGCTTAAGAGTTTAATACAGCGGAAGACTTTACTTTCACGATTTCTTGAATTTGTTGAAGTATAAAGTGCAGACAGTGATGCGGGGACGAATTCTTCTGGTACACCACAATGCCACCGTCTTGTTACGCTGCATAAGAAAGTTAGCAACAAAACATATATACGGATGAAATGGCTTTGAACATTTCAACCTAATTAGATATCATTTTACCTCTGGTCGGTGAAGACCGTTGGATGATATTAAATATCGTACTTGTGGCAGGTAGTTTCAATTAAGAACCTCCTTTACAAAATTTCGCGGGTAAACCCGTTCTCTTTACTCGACCGTCCAAAGCTGATTGCGAACGTAAAGAGTGAATCATTTGGATAAAATTATCCGCATGATTGAAGCCGTCAATTCATATTCCTGAAACAAGTGAAATTTAATTAAGAACCGAACCATCATTGCTTTCCAGTTGTCAGGAGCTTGATTCATATAGAATCTTGCAAGTTACCTACCAAGTGCTGTTGATGTTAACACTAGAAGGATTGCTATTCGTCACTGTAAATACTTAATAGTATTACTCTGAATATTTTGGCAAGATCACTAAGATATTGCGTAGAGACCTGCAATGAGTTTGAGTTCAGTTAAGAATTAAAGCACTATTGCTTTCTAGTTATTACAAGTTTGATTCATAAAGAATCGCTCAAGTCACCTACCATGAGCTTTTTGATGTTCACTCAAGAAGGATTTCCATCTTCATTGTAAATACTTGCGTATTACTCGGATGTTCAGGCAAGATCCTCGGACTCCTAATACGTTTCTTACTTTTCACAGAGTGTGAAGAAGGAAGTAAATATGGAAGTGTGTCCTAGTGAGATATTTGATTATCTCAAATAGATCTAGACTCAATCGTTCATTTTGGATTTTTAGTGATCAGAAGCTGGAGAGGAGTGCCACCATTTCAATACCAATTTATTCGGAGTGAGTAAATTGATAGATAACGCGTTGTCTCCATGTGATTAAAACAAATACCTTTTGAGAGATATCTGAGTTAGCTGGGATGGGTTGTTCATTACATCACTGGGTCCATGATGTTTATCTTCAATAACATATGAGTTAACCCGGTTTATTCCTAAGGTTGTAAGGAGGGCTTCTTTCCTTTCACCCTTTATCATTACAATTCTTTTTCATTCTTCAACCCCTTCAATGCTTACCAATACGTCATAATTAGCACCTTTTTGTGATTGTTCCAGTGCTAACTTAAGTACTTGGTCGGCATTCAGCTACATTCACAATCTTTCTCCATCTTTCCTAAGGACTACTATTTCTAGCTATGGAATGTCCTTGGGAAGATTCCCCCTGTTCTAGAAGAATCATTGGACGTTAACCTATCCTACCATCCTTATGTCACCACAATCGTCACCGTTGTGAATAGAGATGTTTTAGGTAAGTGTATGTCACCATGAAATCCATTTTGATATCCAAATCCATTTTGCTCCCCCTTAACATTTGCTACGATATTTGAAAACATTTCGCACATGTCGGGATGAGCCAGCACGTCAAGTTAAACTATTATTGATCTCAATATTAAATCACATTTTCTCCCCCATATTAAAAATATTAACCCAATCGATGTTTTTCATATCAATTGATTTAATGAAATTTTAAGAAAATTTAGGAAGAAAAATGCAAATCCAATTATCTTCATGATTTTCACAAGCTCCCCCTCAAATTAATGAGGGTGTACTTGATACATATATTAAATACCTTTTAAACACAAGTTTAAGGTACTTATCACATTCAAAGATCATATATGATAATGTATTCACAAGATTGATAATGTACGAGGTTGGACCTGAATGATGAGAACATCATGTGATATAATCACTTGCTTCTTGTTGGCAAAGTTGGTCTCCCTCATCACATCTGAAGATATCTCTTGACACCACGTGTATGATTGATATCGTTGTCTTGACACCAATTTGTGAACTTGAATATTGCTCCCACTTAATTGTTGACCCGTGTTCTATCGAAAGAGCTGTAGTCGCTGTTTGAGTTGTCGCATCGTTGGGTATATAGATATCAATTGTAAATTGCTACGGTATGTGGAGATGATAACTTCATAAAAAACAAGATTTCTCTCGTTCTAACAAATAAATGCACTGAAGCGTACATATATTCATGTTAGATTGTGTGATAAAGTAAACACAATCCCTTACATGGTTAAAAAAATTAAGCCATGCCCGAGAAAATTAATTCCCGTTGTTGAGTCAAAGCTTTCCGGTGAAATGCTTGACTTGAATATGAAAAGTGGGTTAATATCTGAAATAATAGCAAGCCATATTGAACATGTTTTAAATCTTTTAAACTTCTGCTCGAACTTTATTTACAACCCCGTGTCATTAGTAAACGACATTTGTTAGGATCGTAAATATTATCGATTTTATAAGACATTCCCTTTTTAAAACCAATTACTTGAGCTAAAGATTTTGAATATCTTACGAAACGAGCTTGATAGGTGTGAAAACACCCATCCTTTTACCACTTATTTCTTACTAAAACAAGACCAAACGCGTATTTAATATCATTTGTTTGGAATTATGCGTGGTTTTTGTGTTTATTGTGTTTTCAGAGCCAACCGGATGGATATTGGAGAAAACATGGGATTGCACGGGTTTTATCGAAGAAAAAGACTCAAGACGAAGTCTATTGTCCAAGAGATGCAAAAGATTTGAAGTCAATGGGCCTATTTGAAGATTTATCGAAGAAAAGGACCAAAGATGGAAGATTTACATATGTCGAAGGAACTCAAGTCTATTAAACGAAGAAATTAAAAGACGAGTTGAATTTAATCGTCGACAAATCCCGAATCAGAATCGAAAACGTCAACTTTACTGAAAAGACGAGAAGACGAAAAGAGAGAAGATAGCCCACTCACCAACCAACCACAAGGACTATATAAAGGATATCCCTTCACACTTTTTGAGCGAGTTTTTCATTTCCCAGTCATTTTCTTTTCTTTCGTAGGAAGCCAACATCATTAAGGTGTTGGTGATTTTTCATTCTTGTTGAATCTTTGATTTTGTAAGTGTTTAATCTTTCCTTTTGTTTACTCTACATTAATCTATTAATTTAATCCTTCCATTAATCTTGTTCATCTTCAACTTTTTGATTTAAAACTTAAAGTTCTTATTTGGTTGATTTTTATCTTCAAAAGTTATTGGGTTTTGTGTTTTTATTGTTGGGATTTGATGTTTATGGTTAGTAAATGATTAGTGTTTAGTTTGGTTTAAATATTTTGGTTAAATTTGGCTTGTTTTGATTGAATTCATATTCCCCTGTTCTACTGTTCTTCATCTTTCCCAGATTCCGCATCAACCTCCTTCATCCGGAATATCCAATATTCCGGATCAACCTTCATATTCCGCATCAAACTCCTTCATCCGGAATATCCAAATATTCCAGATCAGTGTCCTTCATCCGGAATAACCATTATTCCGGATCAACTCATTTATTCCACATCAACCAATTATTCCGCATCAATCATTTATTCCGCATGAACCTAGTTTTCCGCATGAGCCAGTTTATTCTGCATGAGCCAGTTTATTCCGCATGAAGCATTTTATTCCGCATGAGTATGATATTCCGCATGAGTAAGATATTCCGCATGAGCTTATATTCCGCATCAACAGTTTATTCCGCATGAGTAGTTTATTCCGCATGAAGGAATTTTGTCTGATTTATTCCGGATCAAGCATACATTCCGAATCAAGCACTTTTTCAGCAAGGTTATCCTACTGTTTAATTGTTTAATTGTTTAATTATAATTCAAGTTTTATTTCATTATCTGTTTTTGGTTTAAATCTTTATTTACTTCACGCATTTACCTTTTTAATAGAATAGAAAACCAAACCCCCTATTTGTCACCAAGAACAACTATTCCACTTTGAGTTGTGATCAATTCGAGAAGATTCCGAGAATTAATCTGAACCCCAAGCAAAATCTATGTATCAAATGTCGCCGCTGCCGGCTCTTCTCGTTAAGATTAACAGTTTTTTGTGAGAACTTGGATTTTGGGATCCGTTCACCGTGAACGTAACTTTTTCATAAAAAAATTTCAAAAACACTAAAAAATATAAAATTTTCAAAAATACAAAAAATTTTCAAAAGATAAAAAACCAAAAATATTTCTTGTTTGCTTTGTTAGTTCTTTTGCAGGTGTATGCGCACCCGATCAACGTCTTATCAAGAGCCCGAGCCTCTCGAAGACTTAGACATGGCCGATGTACACAACAACAATAACAATCCACCTCAAAATAATAATAATAACAACAACAATGAGCCTCTACCGGACAATCGCCCTATGATTGAACTTTTGCAAGCACATGTAGAGGGAAACAATGATCCAATTGTCATACCCGCGATTGCAGCCAACAACTTTGAGCTCAAATCCGGCTTTATTCAGATGGTCTCAGCTCAACCATTCTTGGGGCGTACCATTGATGATCCTCATGACCACATCAAAAGATTCCTGCAACTCACGAATACGGTCAAATTCAATGGTGTTCCACAAGAGGTAATCCGTTTACAACTTTTTCCCTTTTCTTTAGAGGGACAAGCCCGACATTGGCTTGCAAAGGAACCGCCACAAAGTATTCTGACGCGGACGGATTTGGAGACCAAGTTCATAAACTACTTTTTCCCACCCTCTCGTACTACCGCTTTGCGGAATGAAATCATTAATTTTGAACAAAAGTACGATGAATCTTTTAGTGAATCTTTGGACCGTTTCAAAGACCTTTTAAGAAAGTGCCCACAACATGGTTTTACCAAAGTGCACCAAATTAATACTTTTTATAATGGTTTAAGCATGAATGACCAAGATTCACTAAATAGTGCCTCGGGGGGTAATATTTTGGTTAAGACTTCTAATTCCGCTTGGGATATTATTGAAAATAAGTCTCGTGTGCAAACCAAGAGTGTTCGGACCAATGCCGCTAGTGCTAGTACTATTGACAACGACAAGCGACTTGACAAAATTACTACGCTTCTTGAATCGCTTGTTACCCACACCGCTAACAATACCAACAACATCAACGCTAAAAATGCTCAAGACGCTCAAGTCAATGCTGTTCGCCAACCATGTGAAATATGCGCGGGTCCTCACTCTTACACCACTTGTACCACCACCCAAGACTATCCTTCTGAGAATGTTACTGCAGCATACGGTACCTATCCTCCGGCCGCTTATCAAGCTCGTCCTCAAGGTGACCGCAACTTGCTTAGCTACCGCTCAAACAACTTTCTTTCCCCGCCCGGTTTTCCTCCTAACAACCCAAACCAACAACAAAACCTCAATCGCCCTCCTCAACAACAACCTCGTGCACCATACCAACCACCTCAAAGACAACCATATCCACCTCAAAGAAACAACCAAGTTTACCAACAACCTGCTTATCAACCACCCGCCTACAATGCTCCTCCCAACCAACCCACTGCATTACCCCAAGATATTGGAACCTACATGAGGACTAATGATGTGCTCATGGACAATCTACAGCGGGAAGTTCTCAACTTGAAAGCAAACATGGTGAAACAAGGGAACGATCTTCGAGCTGATATGCGAAACACTTTGGCAAGTCACACGAATGACGTAAGGAACATGATGGCTAGTTTCTTCCAAGGTAATCAATCCTCTACTTCGGGTACTCTTCCGAGTAACACCGTTGCGAATCCAAGAGGGGAGATGAAAGCAATCACCACTCGCAGTGGCAAAGGTACCAAGGAACCCGAGCTTCCTATACCTCCACCGGTGATTGTGACTAAGGAAAACGAGTCACCTGCTCCTCTTCCTCAATCTTCTACGTCCCCCATTTCTCCACCTCTTACTTCTACCCCTCTTCCACCCAAGGATGTGAGTGATCCTACTCTCCCAAAGACTTCCTCTTCTTCCGATATACCTTATCCCTCAAGGTTGAGGAAAGAGAAGCTCAAAAGCAAGGACGATATTCAGGTTTCAAACATTCTTAAAATGTTTAAACAATTAAATTTCAACATCTCCTTCGCTGAGGCTCTCGCTCACATGCCTAAGTATGCGAAAATGTTCAAAGATCTTCTTAGTGACAAGGAGAAGCTTCTTGATATCGCTAACACCCAACTTAATGAGAATTGCTCTGCAGTGCTCTTACGGAAATTTCCAACCAAGCTTGGTGATCCGGGTCGTTTCTTAATCCCTTGCAACTTCCCGGGAGTAGAGAATTGCATGGCCCTAACCGATCTAGGTGCCAGTATTAACTTAATGCCTTTAAGTGTTTGGAAGCAATTATCTCTCCCTGAGCTAGTCCCCACCAAAATGACTTTGGAATTAGCTAACCGTACGATTGCTTATCCAGTGGGGATAGCCGAAGACGTTTTTGTAGGAGTCGACAAATTCACTTTTCCTGCCGATTTTGTCGTGGTCGACTACGATATGGACCCTCGTGTTCCATTAATCGTTGGGCGTCCATTCTTGAGGACCGGTCGCACTCTCATCGATGTAGAAGCGGGTGAGCTTATCATGAGAGTGGGTGACGATAAAATTGTCTTCAACATGGGAAAGCTTTCTAAACAGCCTTATTCATAAGAGAGTGTTAATTGTATCGACGTTCTTGATGAGGCTTGTGAAGAACACTTCAAAGATGCTTGTAAAAGTATTCCTACCTCTCCTCCCAATGTTGAGACCGTTTCCTCTATTGATTCATCAGTATCTCTATTTGGAGAAAGTGATTTCCTTTGGAAAGATTTTGAAGCAACCATGGGAGATGTGAACTTAGAAAATGACGATTCTCCCACCGATTGGGATGAAGACATTCGTCTCATTGAGAAACTTCTCAAAGAGGACCATATTTCTCCACCATCTCCCAAGGATATCGCTATCGATGAACCGAATTTGAATCCGCCTCCCATCGAAAATCCTCCGGATTTAGACCTTAAGGAGTTGCCGTCCCATCTCGAGTACGTGTTCCTTGAAGACAACAACAAGTCGCATGTCATCATCGCGAAGGACTTGAAAGAAGAAGAGAAATCTCGCCTCATCTCCGTGCTTAAAGATCATAAGAAGTCAATTGCTTGGAAAATTTCCGATATCCGCGGAATTGATCCAAACTTTTATACTCACAAGATTCTCATGGAAGATGACTTTAAACCCGCAATCCAGAGCCAAAGAAGGGTTAATCCTCGCATTCACGACGTCATCAAACAAGAGGTTATCAAACTTCTAGATGCCGGCTTGATTTACCCTATTTCGGATTCGCCATGGGTAAGTCCCGTCCATTGTGTGCCCAAGAAGGGCGGAATAACCGTTGTTCCCAATGAACAGAACGAGTTGATTCACACTCATCTCGTTACTGGGTGGAGAGTTTTTATCGACTATCGCAAGCTCAATGATGCCACGAGAAAAGATCACTTTCCTCTTCCCTTCATGGATCAAATGCTCGAGCGTCTAGCGGGTAATGATTATTACTGCTTCTTAGACGGTTTCTCCGGGTATTTTCAAATTCCCATCGATCCCAAAGACCAAGAGAAGACCACATTCACTTGTCCCTACGGAACATTTGCTTACAAACGCATGCCTTTTGGTTTATGCAATGCTCCTGGGATGTTCCAAAGATGTATGATGGCTATCTTCCATGACATGGTTGAAGAAACTATGGAAGTCTTCATGGATGATTTCTCGGTTTATGGCGATTCTTTCTCTGCTTGCCTTGCCAATTTAGAACGTATGCTTAAGCGGTGTGAAGACACTCGCCTTGTTCTTAATTGGGAAAAATGCCATTTCATGGTAAAAGAGGGCATCGTGCTAGGACACAAGATCTCCAAATCCGGTCTTGAAGTGGACCGTGCTAAAGTCGATGTTATTGCTAAGTTGCCTCCACCTTCAACCGTGAAGGGTGTGAGAAGTTTCCTTGGTCATGCGGGCTTTTACCGTCGTTTCATCAAAGATTTTTCTAAAATCGCTCGCCCGATGACCCACCTCTTGGAAAAAGATACTCCTTTTATCTTTTCCAACGAGTGTATTGAAGCCTTCAACCTTCTTAAGGATAAGCTTACTAAGGCACCGGTCTTGGTTACCCCTAATTGGGAGCTGCCTTTCGAGTTGATGTGCGATGCTAGCGACTTTGCTATTGGAGTGGTTTTGGGCCAACGTATGAACAAACACTTCCAACCGATCCATTACGCTAGCAAGTCAATAACAGGGGCTCAATTGCATTACACGACAACCGAAAAAGAGCTTTTGGCTGTTGTCTATGCCTTTGAAAAGTTTCGCCCCTATCTTGTCCTTTCCACCAAAATTGTTTATACCGATCATTCCGCGTTGAAGTACTTGTTAACTAAACAAGATTCCAAACCAAGACTTCTTCGCTGGGTTTTGCTACTTCAAGAATTTAAAATCGAAATTCGCGATAAGAAGGGAGCTGAAAACCTAGCCGCGGATCATCTCAGTAGACATGAGGATCCTTATCAAGGGGATCATCCGAACAAAGAGATCAATGACTCTTTTCCCCTGGAGACCATAATGTCTATCAACTCGAGTAATGATGAAGCCCCGTGGTTTAGGGACATTGCAAACTACTTGGCGGGTGGAATTCTCATCGACGGGTTAACATCCCAGCAAAAGAAAAAGTTCTTCAAAGACATTAAGACTTACTTTTGGGATGGCCCGTATCTATTCAAAGAATGTGCTGATTTGATTATTCGCCGATGTGTTGATGGACCGGCAACTTTAGACATTCTCGAAGCTTGCCATAAAGGACCCACCGGTGGTCACTTTGGTCCCAACTACACCGCCAAAAAAGTGTTTGACTCGGGATTTTATTGGCCCACCGTTTATCATGATGCTCACGAGATGGTTAAACATTATGATGCTTGCCAAAAACAAGGCAAGATCACACATAAAGATGAGATGCCTCAAAATTTCATACAAGAATGTGAAATCTTTGATGTTTGGGGTATCGACTTTATGGGGCCATTCTTTTCATCTAAACGAAACAAATACATCCTTGTAGCCGTTGACTACGTTTCTAAATGGGTTGAAGCCAAAGCTTTACCCATTAATGACGCAAGGGTGGTTTGTAACTTTTTGAAATCGTTGTTCGCTAGATTCGATGTGCCTCATGCCATTAATAGTGACCGTGGGACTCATTTTTGCAACGATCAATTTGCTAGAGTCATGGCTAAGTATGGTGTAAATCATCGTCTTTCCACCGCATACCACCCACAAACTAATGGCCAGGCTGAAATCTCTAACCGAGGATTAAAGCGAATTCTTGAAAGAACCGTGGGAGAGCATCGTGCCTCATGGGCCGATAAACTTGATGACGCTTTGTGGGCTTTTCGTACCGCATACAAGACTCCGATTGGTTGTACACCATATCGTCTCGTGTACGGGAAAGCATGCCACCTCCCTATTGAGTTGGAGCACAAGGCTTACTGGGCCTTGAAGTGGGCTAATTTCGATATCAACAAAGCCGGTGACCTACGCAAGATCCAACTCAATAAGCTGAATGAACTCCGGAATGAGGCTTATGAAAATTCTTTGATCTATAAGGAAAAGACTAAGCTTATTCACGACTCTAAGATTAAAAACCGAGAGTTCCAAGTTGGAGACAAAGTTTTACTCTTTAAATCTCGGTTGAAAATCTTTTCGGGCAAGCTGAAATCTCGTTGGTCCGGCCCATTCACCATTGCCCAAATTTTTCCATATGGTACTCTCGAGCTCGCTCAACCTAATGGACCTAATTTTAAGGTAAATGGCCAACGAGTGAAGTTGTACTTTGGTGAGGACATCTCTCATGAGATGATTCCATCCCTCACCAGGTTTTCCATGAACTAATTTTAGGTCGAGTCAGGCTCGTGACTCGGTTATCAAAAACAAGCGCTCCTCGGGAGGCAGTCCGAGTATCTATCCTTTTCCGTTTTAACCTCCTAAGTGTAGGGGGACCTCTATAGGTTGTTTGTGTTTGTGTGGTGATGTGATTACAGGGATGAATGCACTCTTGGAATCTTTGAAGAACCGTGCTCCCGTGTTATCCGAAATCCGGTTCTATCTCTCAACTATCGTGATTCAATTTTCTTCATACTCACATTTGAAATTGATCACTTTAGTCGTCTCTTCCTTAACTTGATTTAACCAACGTGCACAATGTCATAAGTATAGGGGAGATTTTTCCCACATGCTTAAACATTGAGGACAATGTTTATCTTAAGTGTAGGGGGGACTTCTATCAAATTTTTAAGTGGACTTTTCCATTAAAATGCCTTCATTTAACCGGAAAATCATCTTTTTCAACATTTTTCAAATTTTTAATTAACTTTGGCCATTTAGTCGAAATTTTTAAATTTTTATCGTTGCTTTCATATGTATATATCCCGCAATAAAGTCAAAAATATCAATAGAGTGGTATAGCTAGTTTTGAAGTCTTTGACATATTAGGCCCGTTGCAATTATTTTGACTCAACCCGAATAGACTTATCCAAGTTTATTCTAGCTAGTATCCTTAACCATGTAGACCTTAATTAGTTTATTAGGCTAAGCATCCACGAGTCTCATTACTTGAGATTTAAATTGTGGAGAACGAGAAATGATAGAGTCAATTATAAGTCGGTATTCTTACACAAGCTCACTTGGTGTGATTATCTGCCTATTCTCCCATCACTTGCTAATAATTTATCTGCAATAAGTAAGGTCGTACGATTTGAAAAGTTACTTAGCTTCTAGCCCAAGATCGTTTAAAAGTTGCTCGGTAATGATAAGAGTTCATAGCCAAGGCATAACTTATGAAGCGGGGCGCGAAGATTGGCGAGTCCGAGAAGGCCCTAACAAGGCATGATGATTCATTCTTATTGCTAAAGATCCAAGGTGATGTGAAAAGCATTATTCACAAAATCAATATGAAGGATCAAGACTCACGACGAAAAGCAATCAACTCCCATAAAGATCATGGAGAAGTCTATCCGAAAAGACCCTAACAAGGTATGAGGATAAATAGATCCAAGTCTGAAAAGGAGGTAGATCGTTGTATCTCAAAATCCCAAATAACGATTGAAGAAATAATGATGAAGTCGTGGTCAACAAAGTTAGAGTACCCCTCAAAAGTCTCCAAATGAAGAAAATCTATTACGAAGAGAAGACCATTATCTCAAGAACGCCTCTCAAGATATGAAGTATGAAGTACATGCCAAATATCGGCCCGAGAAAGGTCTCAAATCGTGAAGCGAGTTATGCCAAGATATGAACTTTTTGATATCCCGAGAAGCAATTTTAAGAGATTTTGTCCTTTAGCTAACTATTGATCAAATCGTCCTACTTTGCTTTCAGCCTAAATAAACTATTGCAATAAGTCCAAAAATGCATCTTCATGATCATTCTAAGACAAAAAATAAAATATAAGAGATACACCTAGGAATAAGGGAGTTTAAGCATATAATTAAGCCATGTGTGTAAGTGTTTGATTTGCTAACTTATAATAACAATGATCTCGTTTTTAAGCTTAGTTTGGGGAACGTGAAACTTGAGGGTGATAAATCTTCGCAGTGCCAAAGCCCTAATGTAAGTCCTTGATCTCTTTGCAAGTTATTTCCATATAGCTATTTTCAAGTGAAAATGATTTTCTATCCTTTTGTTTACTTTAAAGTTATAATTTCTCTTAGTACTTTAATTTTTGTTTAGAAGTATTTTAATAAGGCCAAGGTTGATTGATTATGAGAAAAGTGTAAACTTGCTTTATCACTAAGCATTGCAGGAGGGCATGGCAATGGTTAAGTGTAAGGGATTTGATAGGTGTGAAAACACCCATCCTTTTACCACTTATTTCTTACTAAAACAAGACCAAAACGCGTATTTAATATCATTTGTTTGGAATTATGCGTGGTTTTTGTGTTTATTGTGTTTTCAGATCCAACTGGATGGATATTGGAGATAACATGGGATTGCACGGGTTTTATCGAAGAAAAAGACTCAAGGCGAAGTCTATTGTCCAAGAGATGCAAAAGATTTGAAGTCAATGGGCCTATTTGAAGATTTATCGAAGAAAAGGACCAAAGATGGAAGATTTACATATGTCGAAGGAACTCAAGTCTATTAAACGAAGAAATTAAAAGACGAGTTGAATTTAATCGTCGACAAATCCCGAATCAGAATCGAAAACGTCAACTTTACTGAAAAGACGAGAAGACAAAAAGAGAGAAGAAAGCCCACTCACCAACCAACCACAAGGACTATATAAAGGATATCCCTTCACACTTTTTGAGCGAGTTTTTCATTTCCCAGTCATTTTCTTTTCTTTCGTAGGAAGCCAACACCATTAAGGTGTTGGTGATTTTTCATTCTTGTTGAATCTTTGATTTTGTAAGTGTTTAATCTTTCCTTTTGTTTACTCTACATTAATCTATCAATTTAATCCTTCCATTAATCTTGTTCATCTTCAACTTTTTGATTTAAAGCTTAAAGTTCTTATTTGGTTGATTTTGATCTTCAAAAGTTATTGGGTTTTGTGTTTCTATTGTTGGGATTTGATGTTTATGGTTAGTAAATGATTAGTGTTTAGTTTGGTTTAAATCTTTTGGTTAAATTTGGCTTGTTTTGATTGAATTCATATTCCCCTGTTCTACTGTTCTTCATCTTTCCCAGATTCCGCAACAACCTCCTTCATCCGGAATATCCAATATTCTGGATCAACCTTCATATTCCGCATCAAACTCCTTCATCCGAAATATCCAAATATTCCGGATCAGTGTCCTTCATCCGGAATAACCATTATTCCGGATCAACTCATTTATTCCGCATCAACCAATTATTCCGCATCAATCATTTATTCCGCATGAACCTAGTATTCCGCATGAGCCAGTTTATTCCGCATGAGCCAGTTTATCCCGCATGAAACATTTATTCCGCATGAGTTTATTATTCCGCATGAACCTTTTATTCCGCATAAGCTTATATTCCGCATCAACCATTTATTCCGCATGAGCATTTTATTCTGCATGAGTAAGATATTCCGTATGAGTAAGATATTCCGCATGAGCTTATATTCCGCATCAACAGTTTATTCCGCATGAGTAGTTTATTCCGCATGAAGGATTTTTGTCTGATTTATTCTGGATCAAGCATACATTCCGAATCAAGCACTTTTTCAGCAAGGTTATCCTACTGTTTAATTGTTTAATTGTTTAATTTTAATTCAAGTTTTATTTCATTAACTGTTTTTGGTTTAAATCTTTATTTACTTCACGCATTTACCTTTTTAATAGAATAGAAAACCAAACCCCCTATTTGTCACCAAGAACAACTATTCCACTTTGAGCTGTGATCAATTCGAGAAGATTCCGAGAATTAGTCTGAACCCCAAGCAAAATCTATGTATCAGAGCTCAAGTCCAAGAAGTTGTAAACTTCCCTTTGTTTAGGATAAGTTACCATCGGCGATAAACTTTCGTTTTAACTGAAGAACGAGTCCTAAGTTGATATTTATTTAGAAGTTGTGTTCATGAGCTTGAAACTTTTGAATGTTTTAACGTAAAGCTCATGACTGAGAAAGGTGAATTTCTCGTTATGAGGAAAAGTTCTCTTATGTAAAAGGTACACTTTCCTTTCTGAGCTTAAAACTTGGAATGTTTTAATACAAGCTCATGACCGAGAAAATTTAATTTCTCGTTATGAGGATAAGTTATCATGAAAGATAAGCTTTCCTAAAATTGAGGTCCGAGTTACAGTCTAATATTTAACTGTAAGTCATTGTGCATGAGCTTAAAAACGTCAAATGTTTTTAATATCAGCCCATACCCGAGAAAAATTAATTTCTCGTTGTTAGGATAAGTGTAATTAAATGTACACTTTACTGTCTTTGAAGAGCGGGTCACAGACTGTCATTTGACTATGAGTCATTTACACGAGCTTACAACTTTTGAATAGTTTTAATGTAAGCTCGTGTCCGAGAAAATTTAATTTCTCGTTTGTAAGGATAAGTTTATCATCAGTAATAAACTTTCCTTTCTTTGAAGCGCGGGTTACAATCTGTCATGTGACTGCAAACCATATTTTTGTAAGCTTAATCGTAAATCCCTTGAGACACTTGTTTCTTAGATATCAACTTCTTCAGCAACCAAACTCTGAGAGTGTTTTTAGTTGAACGGTATACAATGAATGGACCGCTTTGTTCTTGTTGAACATTAACTTTTGTACCTGCATTCTCACTAGGAGTTTGTATGCTTTGATATGGGTTAGCGATATCTATTTTAGAACCATGTGGGAGTTCACAATCAACCTTGGTAGTGCTAGAGGGAAACATCCTTCCTGTAGGAACCCATTGAATATTACTCGATTTGAGAAACCTACCCGTGGGTTGCCATCCAAGATTGGATATATGCGACATGGTTTTCTTATACACAGCGTAAGACTTAGCGATAGAAAACCTATTTCCTTTAGGAATCCCTCTTTTACCACTTGAGTTCAGCTCCTTCAAGACTTTGGTAACACAAGACGCATGATTTGTCGTGAAGACACTCTTCATGCATACGGAACAAACACCATATTTGTGGTCTGAGTGAGATCTAGAAATCCTAGTTCTTGCTTGTGTCCTTTTTTTAGGTTCCTCCACATAGTGATTATTAGGCATGGTATTCGACCTATGTTGTGGCATATTCTTAGAACAATACCTAGAATTACTAGTAGCAGTCTTGTTTGTAGGTTTTACATAGGCTGATTTGATCACATTAGGCCTAGATAGTGGAGTGACTATTCTAGAAAGATGAGCCATATCAACTTGGGAGGCAAACCGCGGTCTCGAGGAATTTGGTCGCTCGGATCTAAATGCAGTCGGTTGTCGAACAGACTAATTTTTAGGCGGTTTCCCCAAGATTGATGGTTTCTCAAGCTTAGTGTCCACACTAGTGCCCTTAATTTTCCTTAGCTCGTTTTTTAGAGCAGCTATCGCAAAAACCTTTTTCTGAACCTGAGCCTTTAAATCAGCATTTTCATTAGTTAACAAGGTCGTTGACTCTAGAGTTTTAGACCTCATCTCTACAATAGAATTATTTAACTCATTATAACGTTGTTTTAAGGTATCGTTTTCCTTTTGTAAGATATCTTGGGATGCAACTTAAAAGTAATTTGTTTTACAAAATTATCTTTTTCGGCTTTAGAATCTTGAATTTTTTTATTTATTTTTTGTTCAAGAACAACGTTTGATTTCTCAAGTTTTTCAAAATATGTTTCAAATTTGTCCCTTTTCTTCAAAAATTCAAGTTTGGCATCCTCAAGGTCTTTTTATTGTTGAGCTATAATTGTTTGAAGCTCTTCAATCCTAGAAGCATAATTGGTTAAAGAAGCAGTCGTAATGCATTTATCATGATTAACTACAGCATTCTAAACAATCTCTCCCCCATTATGACTCACATCAGATGAATTAGAAGTGGTATAACTATCACCCTTTTCCATCCCATGTTTGTGATAAATAAGTTCGGAATGCTCAACATGTTGTATTTTTACCATATTTGTAGGCTCTTCGTCATATACGGTTATGGTGTCATCATAAGATATGTTTGTAATATTCCCTGACGTGATGCTCTCATCGTTAACTAAAGCAGGTTTTCTTTGTGTCATCCGTATGACAATTATCCATGTGCATCTGCTTCTGATTTTCTTGCTTCCAGTTATCATAATCAAGTTGAAGTCGTGGTCTTTCATGAATCGAGTTGTCAAGAAATATCACGTATTTGAAGACGGTACCACAGAAGTCTTGAATCTCGGTATGCGTATCTTCAAGGAATGATTTACAGAGCGCTGAATTTTCTTTCTTGGCAACATCGAATTGAAGGAAAGTCGAGAATTGTTTCACTAGAACTTAAAGTGCATCCGCAGATTCATTTCGATTAAATTCTTCTTTGTCAGGTTTCTGTTGAAGAATATCCAAGTTTATCATCATAGCCTCGATGAAGAATGGAGCATCTTGACCAAAGACTGCCACAAAGGATGATCCGTGTTCGAGCTTTATAAGCTCGTAGGGATGACATTCAAATTGTCTAAATGAGACCTGACATCTTTTTCTGGCTTCTTCGTGCATCTTCTTCAATTCTCCCTCTCAATATGTCGAATTAAACGAATCCATTGAAATTTGATGAAAAATGAAGGTAAGGATTACTTATCGATTGAGCAATGAAGAAAGTAATTGTGTTTGTTGTTGTCGATTATATCACTTGATTAGTGAAGAAACATTGATTAAATCCCCTAAGTGTGTGTTCTCGAGAAACAAAAAATTCCTAGACCAAATAACTCACTAAAAATTTTCAAATTCACGTTTTTGAAAATCTTGGAATATTTTCTAACATATAATCTCGGAATATGATATTCTTGAAGTTCTCGGAATGTGTAAACTTCTGATTTATTGATTGAAAACTTCAAGGTTTTCGGAATATAAAATCTTCAGTTTTTGGAATTTTCTTGCCACCAGTTTTAGGAATCCTAGATCTTCTATTTTTTGGAATAACTTTGCTGCCTATTTTCGGAATATATTTCTTCCAGTTTTCGGAATTTTCTTGCCACAAGTTTTCGGAATCTTAGATCTTCTAGTTTTCGGAATAACTTTGCTGCCTATTTTAGGAATATTAGATCTTAGAGTTTTTGGAATAAACTTTGGTGCCTATTTTCGGAATCTTAGATCTTATAGTTTTCGGAATAAACTTTGCTGCCTATTTTTGGAATATTAGATCTTATAGTTTTCGGAATATTAGATCCTATAGTTTTCGGAATAACTTTGCTACCTATTTTCGGAATCTTAGATCTTATAGTTTTCAGAATAAACTTTGTTGCCTATTTTCGGAATCTTAGATCTTATAGTTTTCGGAATAAAAGCAATATTCTGAAAATTATATGTAGAACCATAGCCGACTGATCTTGTTACGAAGGTATTGTTCTTCAAAAAACACGTAGAAAATGATCCAAATGGCCAAAATTTTTGTGATTTTGACCAAATCAAGTAACTCAAATCACTACCACATCTATTTAGTTGATTTGTCTACAAACTTAAACCACAAAAACGCAAAAAAACTTCAATATTTGAGCTTGATTATGTAACACCCCCACAATTGCTATGCGCAGCGGAACTACAACAATGGGTGCTACACAGTATTCATTGCACACAAGATACATCAAACGACGCTAAAAAGACGTCAACTTAAAACTTGAATTTAAAATTGTTAGATGATACATGTCCACGGTTTTTCCAACCCCAGTTTGGTACAACAGAGTTTAGCGTTTTCGGTCCCCATGAATCTCAACCCAAGAATTTCAGTTTTACAACAACATAACATTAAACTTAAAAATTGTTTAAGTAGAAAAAGGAGGAAAAACAAGCGGACTCCAAGCCATACACACAACATCCATCCCATGCATGCTCCATTCTACACTTCAGCGGTTACCTGAAACACATGCCAAAAATTTGGTCAACGAAAACGTTGAGTGGAATTCATAGGTTTTACAGTCAATTTGAACGTATATAAAATAAAAACCATTCGTGATCATTTATAGACTTGTCGATCAAACAATCTATAATCAGGATACTGACAATTGTGTTTAAGCTCATGACACTAATCCGTTAACTCAATCACCCGCGTAATAAATACCGGCGTGATTCAGATGAAACCAGTGCCCCTTCTAAAGGCATCAGTTGCAATTATACCTTATTTCTCATACAAAATAATCTACCGCAGAACTTACTCAACGTACAGCTTCTCGGCTAGCATTGGGTCGTTAGCCCCGTAGTACTACAAATTGCATAAGCGTCTATTTCCTCCTACTCGAGGGCAGGACAATAGTTAATAGTTCATGATTTTAGGGACTTTTGCAACTTTGGTACTTAACACAATTTCTAAGGCAACTTTCGGGTCTAACAATCATTCATGATATACGTTCCTTTTAAAAACTAGCATGCATTTCCCTCGCGGGTAAAACAATTTGAAATAAACATAAGCGAGGCTATAAATTCACACCTTAGATATTAAGTAGTCGGTAGTTCGAGGGATGTTCACTGACGATGTTACGGATGCCCGGGTAAATCAACACCTATCACAAATAACGCGTAATGAGTAATCTCATTTTAAATACCTTACGGTACTGTATAAAATACATATGTACTAGTCACTTAGGACAAATATAACTCACGCCAAAAACAAAACAACAAGCATCACTCATTTTATACCATTCGTTCTCATTACTTACGTTGTCCATTTTTTACTCATTCTCGCCGGTACTTACCGAAAGTACGGGCTGTTTTACCATACTTAACCATACTTATAAAATTTGACAAAATTCTCAAAAATCCTATAAGACCTGTAGATAACATGTTTTTAAGCCCAATAAATGTTTTTACTTTTACGGCCCGTTACGCAACGTTTTTCCAAAACTACATTTTACGGGCTGAAATTGTACTTCGACCAACTTTGACCTCTTTGACCTATATGAAATGTACCTTTGACTTCTTTGACTCCTAAGTCAACTTATAGACTCATTTATACAGGTTTGTGACCAAATTTTGACCCTTGACCATTTACCAATTCATACTTGTGACCCTCGGGATTTGACTAAAACTTTACATAAATTCGGATTATGAAAGTCCTCGTCTCCCGGTACTCGATCTTTAAAACCTCATAACTTTTAGCTCGTTTTGAGTCACGGGCTCTACCTTATACCAAATTAAAGACAAAAAGACCCTTTATAACTACATTTAGTTTTCAAGACCTGTAGGAAAATTCATTTTTATGAAATGACCTCAAAGTTTCTGCCTAAATTTGGCTACTCCAAAATCATGCTTAGACTCGATTTCAAACCTTCTAACCACCACTAAGCATCATCCTAAGCTTCCTTAATCACATCCAAACACAAAATTTTCAGTCCTACCCCTATTGTTCAACCAAACTCATAATCCTAATCATCTAAAAATGAACATGCAACCATTTAAACCTATGTAAAACATCATTAAACACATAACCAAACACAATGAAAAGCTCAAAATTCATCAACCACCATGGCTCCCCAAACACCCCTTGTGCCGTGGGGTTTGGGTGACCAATTCACCACAACCAAATTGATTTTGGTGGGTTTTCTTGGTGATTATGCTTCCATTACACATGAATTTAACATGCATTACAACAATTAGCCTCAAAAACGAATTTGGATCATCTTGAAAATTTTTGGAAAATTTTTGTTAGTGCATGTGTAATCAAACCACGGATTAACACTCACCAAGGGATTCTAAGATGTGGTCTTAAGTTAGTTTTTGTGAAAACTCAAGAAAAAAAATGGTGGGTGGTGGTTCTTTGGGTTTGGCCGTCGGCCTAAGGACAAAGAGAGAGAGTGTTTGATTTTGTTTTTGTGAAATGTGTTTGTGTGTTTGTGTTTGTGCCATTTTGTGTGATTGGGAGGGACCAAATGGTAAATAAAGGTTTCTTTTGGCCTTAAGTTAAAAACGTCCTCAAAACTTTGCGGGTTCGACTCATTTGTCAATTTTGAAAATTTTACGGGAGTCGGAAATCATCCCGAACACTCCAAAATATTTTTGGGATACTTTAAATGTACTCGGAAGGCTATAAAACTCACCCGACTCAACTTAACACGAACCGTAAATAAAATTCTCGAAAAATTACATTATCGATAAATCGTCAATAATTATATAAAATTGGGCATCCCTCGGGATCGTAATCGTCATCGTCCTTCTTAAATCGTCAATTGTAAAAATTATAACCTCGAACATCGGCTTTAACCAAAATACTTATAAATATAGAAATTAAAATTTATTCAAAATTTCAAAAATTAGCGTAATTTAGGGTAACGTTAATGACCTCGGTTCTAGGGTGTCACAGATTATCCTTAAAACCCATGAAAATCAAGAAACAAACACAAAAACAAACCAATCATCACATGGATCTGATACTAATTGTATGTCTACATAAACCTTGGATTATGCTAAGTATGGAATGATCTAAAGAAAGAGAAAGAGATGAAGAACTAGAGAAAGAAAGTAAAGAGAGAAAGGAGAGGATGAGAGAAAAGATGTAATATTGAATATGCAAATGTGAGAACCAACCCCTCTTAACATGCTAGGAGGGGGTATATATAGCCCACCCTACATGTGGGCTTGATGGGTTATATTGTTACATACTAGATCACGAGCCCATACTAGATGTATCCCGTTTGAGTGACCGATCCTTTCAAAATACATAAAAACGTATTTCCAACAACCACGATTAGTTACACTGCTTAGGGGTTCATAAATCTTTGTGCTTAAAGTCCCCAACTTAACATGTCACATATATATCCGTTATGTATATCTGTTTGAGTTTTAAAATTGATGCTTAGTAAAAAATACAAAATACAACGTAAAGTTAGTGTGGTTAAGGACCCAATTATAAAATGTGAGAAAGGTTCTACAATTTATATTATTGAGAATGGTTGTGAACACTTCCAAGTATTTAATTTGGAGACTACTAGAATAAGTGTTAGACTTAAATGTATCCCATGTTTATACGAGAATTGCTTTTGTTAAAAGAAATTTAAATACATATATATTTTATTGCAAAGCCAATAATTATGTGTTTTATGAGCCATTTGATTTTGATAGAACATTAGTTCTCATAATGCCAACAAGCCATTTGATTTAACCATCTTAAATTGGAGCGTGAAAATTTAGATGGTTAAATCGAGGTGACAAAAACCGCATAATAGTCTCCGTGATGAGACACTAGACATAAGGTAATTGAAAAAACCTCTAGGCACGTAAATACAATTATATCTCAATTAATGATATAATTCCATGTCTAGTAGAGTTTAAAATGGAAAGGCAATGAATCAACGTCGATAGGATTATTATATATGATAATTCGCAAGGTAAGATCAAGTAAAAAAATAAGATAGAGCTATAATCATTGTCAGGATCATGAAAGCATGGATGCATACTTGATTGACGTCGATAGGAACTATTATATATGATAACTAGCATTAAGATCATGCACATAAATAAGATATCGCTATAATCATTGTAAGGGTCACAGAAGTATTGATGCATACTTGCAGAATATGAAGATGTATAAAAGTGGCCAAAATATGTAAAGATGCAAATAACTAATGAAAGATTGATGTCTCTGTTGATACAAAAGCTGGATGGACCTTGCTTGACCTGAATTAGGTTTAATTGTGGTGTAGGAGATTCCGGCTCTTGCACCAAGTGCATGTATGGTTGAGATCCTACACACTAAACAACACGCTGTTACGCTTACCATGGGAACGTATCCCATGATTAGACTCCGGTGTGAGAGTAAGTAATCGGTTTAGGGTTATTAATCGGTGAGATGTGAGAGTCTGAGTAAAATCGTACCTTTGTGAACCCTTGGGGTTCCTTATATAAGCGGTAAAGTCCCTATTGGGCTTTACAAAATCTTTGGCCCCAAGTAAGAGATAACTACCATAATTGGTTGACTGTTATCTCCTAATTATGGTTAGTGGATATATCTTTTACTCTGGGATGAATCACAATCCTAATTAGATTGTGATTCTGTCTAACCCCTTGCCGCGTGTACTGGGTTGTGGGCCGTATACAATACATTCGGCCATTACTGTCCGAGACCCATAAGTCCAGAGTAGCAATTGATCCAACTCATCCATGATGAGTCGGATACGGGTAGTACCCGTGAGCTGGGTTCAAGATCCGGCTGGGGACTATACGTCATCATGTCCCCCAAGTCTAGTTGTTACAGCCGTTAGGCTTGACCTATAGACTAACAATTACTCCCCAGTCGTACTGGAAAAGATCCCCCCATAACACACACTGTTGATCGAGAAAACATTAATGAAGGCATTAATGATAGTAAAAAAATCGGTTGTGTCAGCGTCTGTTTATATGCAGCCTGAAAAAGTGCACCCCATGTGCCCCACTCTTGATCCACGTAAAAATCTGATAATGAGGTGACCCGTTGGTCCCTCTAACGTTTCAACTGTGCTCCAAAACCAATCCGTTAGATTGACGTAGTGGAGTACATGTGGCCTTCATCTAACGACCCTCGTAAATCGAGGAAACACTATATAAAGCCAAGTGTGTGACAATGCACACATAGTTAAAAACCTTTCACCGCCATTGTTGCAATCCTTCATACCTTTTATACTCATTCTTGCACGGACATCCTTATTCCCATGTTAAATCAACGCACCCTTTTCCATATTCACATAAAACATGGTTAAGGACAATTCTACTATCACGTCCATGCTTAATGTATCCCCATATGACAAATTCGTTGAATTTTGCTCGGAATACTTTTTTCCGGAGAACGTGCATCCCACCTATCCTGGTGAGGATGAAGCGATCATCGACTGTCCGACCAGGAAAATAGGTGTATACACACGCCTGTTTGACTCGGCTAAGTACCGCATCCCATTCTCTAGGTTCCTTGTAGATATTTAGACATACTACGACTTCCATATCACCCAATTACATTGTATGTAGCTCCATCCGTTAGTTTATTTAGGGTTTTCTACGTCCCCCAAATGGTCAACAGTTGGCTTTCATTTAAGAAACGACCGAGAAACACCCCAATGTGTTATAACAAGGCGTTAGATTCGTTGAAAAACTGGTACGATCGGTTTTTCTTTGTAGACGCTATTGTATTCCCCTTCCCCTTTGTGTTAAAACATTCAATCCGTACGGATTATCCTCCCCTACTAATATGTATAGTGATAGAGATGTTAGAATTCTAGATACACACCGTACACATTTCCACAAGGGGTTGCCAGAAAACTTCTTGTGCTTGATAGGCATCAGCCGCAATTATTACGGTAGATCAGATTGATGCCCCATATTCCTGAACAGCCATAGAGAAGGTGGGTACAATTAAATTCGAATGATGCCTATAGTATACTTGGTGTTGATAACTAACATATTTTGTTTGATTGCATGTGTCCGCAACTATGAATCTATTCGAATTGCTACACCAAGGAGACCCTTCCCAGATCCCCGAGGGTACACGAGCCCTGGACCAAGATGAACCACCATTGCTTGAATCTACCAACAATATTACTGTTCCTTTAGACGTAGTCCTAGAGCAGCACTCCGATATGGGCGAGTCTCAAATCGAGAAGTCGTTGTTGGATTTTGCCAACGAAGATGGAGAACAACCCGTGCTAGAGGATGCGACTGGTCCTTCCACCGTGGCCAAGAATGCCACCACCACCCATGAAGAAGAACATGGTAATAATTTGGACCAGCTCGACGAGGAGATAGACAAGTTGTTTGAGCATATGTGAGGGTTTAGAGTATTGTGTGTATCGTACCTTTGTGGAATCTCGGGGGTTCCTTTTATACCCGAGAGTCTCCTGGCTGGGCTCTCCTACTCTTGCAGCCTAAAGAAGAGATAACAGCTCAAAATAGCTTGATCCTTATCATGTAACTAAGATAAGTGTATATCCCTTTTTCTTAGGGGAATATAATCATAGGATATATTATATTCTGTTTTATCATGTCGCAAGGCGACAAGGACTTGGTTAAGTAATCAACCGTTGTGCGACAACGGCTTACTGGGCCTCCTAGGCCTTTCGCGCGCTGCATAGCGACAACCCATACCCAATTGATACGGGTAGTACCTGGGGGTCGGGTTTTACAACCCGAATAGGGACTATACGTCATCACTTGCCGTTGCCAGATATTATTTCCCCTGGTAAGCCAAAGCGACATACAATATTTTCCCATACACACTTTTTTACTTGTTTGCCCGTGATTGTGGCAACTGCCTTGGCTTCGATCTATCGGTTAAATTAGTCCATGGCGACAATTAGGAATTTAACACCTCTGGCTGCCACCAAAAATGGTCCGGCTATGTCAATTACCCACTTGTAGAATGGCCATGAGGATGTAATAGGTGTTAACTTCTGTTGCGGATGACGCGGTACTGGCCGGTGCACCTGACAATTATTACATCTAAGTATGATGTCATGTGCGTTCTTATGCATGGTCGTCCAGTAGTATCCCGACCGTAGGGCTCTTGCCACGACTGATCTAGGGCATGCATGCATACTGCAGGATCCCTCAAGAATTTCACTAATCACGTAGTTCACTTGTTTTGGTCCGAAACAACGCAACCAGGGCTGCAAAAATGATATCTTTTATAGAATCCCGTCACGGACCTCAAACCCCTGCGCCTTTCTCCGGATTCGGCGTGCTTCAAATTCATCCTCCGGGAGTGTTTCATTTGTCAAGTATTCGATGAGCGAGGTCATCCACGTAGGTCCCTCCTCCTCGACTATTGACAAAGTTTCTTCTACTTCAATCGATTTATCCTTGAGTATTTCCACCAACACTTGTTTGGATAAATGAGCAAAAATAGTGGACGCGACTTTGCTCAAGGCGTCCGCCTTCTGGTTCTCGCCCCTAGGTACTTGCTTAATGGTGAATCTGGTGAATCCTCCAATTAGTGACTTTACCTTCTCTAGGTATTGGATCATGTTTTCCTCCTTGGCCTCATACTTCGCGAGAATGTGATTCGCGACTAGACATGATTCGACATACGCTTCTAGGTTTCATACTCCCATTCGCGCAACAATTCTCAATCCCACAATCAATGTTTCATATTCAGCTTCATTATTTGTTGTTGTGAATTCGAATTGTAAGGCATAAATGAACTACATACCTTCCGGGTTGGTAACTATAAGGCATGCGCCAGATCCATCCGTGCATGAAGATCCGTCCGTGAATAGGACCCATGGGACTTGGGACTTCTCCTCTTTGGGGTCCTTCATGCTTTCCTCCTCCGGATATTCTATTATAAAGTCAGCCAAGATCTGGCCTTTGACCGTCGTGCGAGGTCTATATGAGATATTGTGTTCTCCCAACAGAACACTTTATTTTTGCAAGCGCCCTGCCATGTCCGGCTTTTATATGACCTGTTTGATTGGCTGGTCAGTAATTACTATGATAGGATGCGCCTGGAAGTACCAGCACAGCCGTTTTGTGGCATATACCAGCGATAGACCCAATTTTTCCATCGGTGTATAGTTTAGCTATGGTCCTTGGAATGCCCTGCTGACAAAGTAGATGGGCATCTGCACTGCGTCCGTATCCGTCATTAAGACAACGCTAATTGCGCCATATGTAGCTGATAGGTAGATGATCAACTCTTCCTTGGGGCGCGGTGCGACCAACATTGGGAGTGATGCCAAGTGCTGCTTTAGTTCACCAAAGCCTTCCTCTGCTTCCTTCGTACAATTAAAGTCCCTCTTCTTCATACACCTCTTGAGTGTTTTGAAGAGAGGTAACTATTTTTCCGTGGATTTGGATAAGAACCTATTCAGTCATGCAAACTTACCATTAAGAGACTGTACTTCCCTGAGCGTCCTTGGGGATGGTAGTTGTATCACGACCTTTGTCTTGTCCGGGCGTGGTCTGCTTCCCTTGGGATAAATCATATATCCTAAGAACATGCCTTCCGTAGCCCCAAACGTGCACTTCTTTGGGTTCAGCTTCATATTTATTTTTCGTAGCATGGCGAAGGTTTCCTCAATATACTTGTTAAGTCCATCCTCTATATGGCTCTTTATGATCAAGTCGTCAACGTATACTTCCATATTACGCCAAATTTGTTTGTCAAACGCTTTGTCGACCAACCTTTCATAGGTTGCCCCCGCGTTCTTTAGGCCGAAGAACATCTTGGTGTAAAAATAGACACCCCGGCTCGTATGGAACGCCATTTTTTCCTCATCCTCCTCCGCCATCTGGATTTGGTGATATCCCTTGTATGCGTCCAAGAAACATTTGAAGGGATACCCACACAAGGACTCCACCTTCCAATCTGTCTCTAGAAGTGGGTAACAGTCTTGCGGACATGCTTTGTTTAGGTCTGTGAAGTCAACGCACATATGCCAACTTACGTCGTGTTTCTTTACAATGACCGAGTTAGATAGCCAATCGTGGTAATACACTTCTCTCATAATGCCTACGTCCACCAGCTTCTTGACTTCCTGTAGTATTACTTGGCTTCGTTCTGAGGCTTGTTCGCGTTTCTTTTGCTTTACCGGGGGATACCGTGGTTGTATTTGCAACTTGTGCTCTACTATCGAACGCGGTACGCCCATCATGTCCTTTGGTTCCCAAGCGATTTTGTCAAGATTTTCCCTTAGCAAGTCGCACATAGCGTTCTTTCCTATATCTATTAGGGTTCCTCATGTCGCTATCTCTTGATCCGAATAGTCTGGGTGGATTGCTACCTTCTAATTTGGTGGTAGTTGTTCCTTCTCCTTGGGAGCTGGCTGTACTGGTGAGGCTATTGTGTGACACTCTGATGGTGGTACCACCGTGTTATTGATGGTAACAATTCCTCGTTCCACAGGGAACTTCATCATTCCATGTGTCATGGATGGTAGGGCCCGAATAACCAATATCCCTCGCCTTATGATGCCATTATACGGTGATAGTGGACGTATCACCATGAAATTCATCCACGTTGTGATTTTGTGTTCGTCATCTCCGATGGTAGCTAGGAGCCGTAATTGGCCCAATGGCCAGATGGTTTCTCCGCAGAAACCAATGAGCGGCGACGTGGCCGACATCAATTGTTTCTTTACCTCTGGTCGTAGCCGCGTACAACAGTTTTCGTAGAGTATCTCGATGGATGACCCTCCGTCCACGTACATGCGGTGAACGTTGTGGTCACCCGTGTTTAATTCATTTGTGACGGGCCCTTGGGCCACGTTGCTTGAAGTTATGGGAGGAAACAAGATCTCCTAGGAACGGGAAAATTTTTGACTGATTTTCTGCTTAGTTCTGCGCTACCACGATTGTACCATGAATATGGTAGCAGGCTTATCCTTGGGGTGATCTTTTCTGTCACCCTTCTTTTTGTCCTTCCCGTCCTTTCAATCTTTGGCGAGATGTTTGAGTTGTCCTGATTTTAACAAGGACTCAATGCACTTCTTGAGCTGGATGCATCCGTTTGTGTCGTGGACCTTGTCGTTATGGAATTCGTAGAATCGATTCCCTTGACGACGGTCGACTGGAGTTGTCATGGTGGGTGGTCTTAGAAATTTCGCACCCTCTGATGGCAATATCTCTCATGAAGACATTCTAAGTGTAGTGAACTTGTCATTACCCTGCTCTTTTTATTGACCACGATATCCACTCGCCTGGTTTGGTCGCTTTTTGGGTTGGTCGTGATTTTGATAACCCTTGTTTACTTTTGTGGAATAGGCCGCTGAGAACGCGGTCTTCCCTTCCACAAGGGATCTAACCCTTTTCATTAACTCATCGAATGTTTCAGGGAGCTTGTCATTCAGACGTCTAATTAGTTCCTTATCTGTTATGGCATGCATATAGTCGGCTATCTTTAAAACCTCAGGGCATGCCTTGATTTTAGTGCACTCGTCTTTGAAGCGCTCTGTGAAGTCTTCCGTGGACTCCCCGTGTTTTTGTTTCAAATTAGCCAGTGAAACAGGGTCTCTGTTATACTTCTTTCTTTGAGTATAATTCCTTCTAAAATCGCTCCTCAACTCATCAAAGCTATCAATGCTTCGATGTGGGAGTCTTTCGAACCAGTCGCGTGCGTTACCAATGACTGTTGATTTGAACATCCGGCACCACATAGGCACAGGCCACCGCTCAATCTTTGCTTGTATTTCAGAAACATTTAAATGGTCATCCGGATCACCGTATCCATCGTAAGTTTTCGCGTAGGTGGGCATGCATCGCTTTTCGTCCTTGGAGTAATCCCGAATGCGACTTGTGAATGCGTCTTTTTTTCCCAGCACCATGGGAGAGAATGATCTTCATCACCCTAATGGGAGCGACGTCGTGATCGCCTCCTACGTTCCCTACTGCTGTCTAAGGATTCCTAAGAGGGGATATCACCCTACGACGTCTTGGATGATGGTCATTAGAGTCAGATCCTGACGGGTCATCGCTGGTCAAACGCCTCCCACGCATTGAGCGGACGCGGTAACTACTAGTTGGTGGTGGACGGGTTATATCTCTTCCCTTGGGAGGGTATGTCCTCTCAATGACACTAATGTGACGGGTTTTTACCTGAGGCGTTACTTGGGAAGCATGCTCTATGGATTCATCCAAAAGGTTTGTATCCCCTTGATTCGCCTCCAGATCGTCAAGTATCCTGTCCCCAATGCGTTTGAAGACATTAAACGGTTGAGTATGTTCCTCACTTTGGGGGTACCTCCGCCTGGCGTTTTCTGTTCCTTTTTCGTGACCGCTTGGGCGTGTTGCCCGCCACGCTGTCAAAGTTCATCCTAGCCTGAAGGTTTCTTCGCAAATTCATCCTTGCCGTTATCACGGGGACGAATGATTCAAGATTCTGAGTCATATAGTCTTTGATACTTCCGTCACTAACGTCTTGGATGATAGTGTCGACTTCAGTCTCGGTAACTGGGGGTCGCTGCCTCTTTTTATTATTGGTGCTGACCCTGGATCTGGGTTGTTTACAACCAGGGTAGGTGCAGAAGTGTTGAATTGTACGTCCATCCCTCGTAGGGGTTGGTTTGCCTCGTTTAGATATGGCCCTACTCCTGTCACTCCCACTAGGACTGGATGGTCGGGGTCTCTATACCTGACTTTCGGCCAGTGTTCTTTTGGTATCCCTGATTAAGGTTTCTCTTTGTCATTGGTAGAGTTTAGTTTAGTGTAGGGTCCCACGGATGGCTCCAACTTGTTGATACAGATGTTGAATGGACCTTGCTTGACCCTAATTAGGTTTAATTTGGGTGTAGGAGGTTCCGGCTCTTGCACCAAGTGAATGTATGGTTGAGATCTTGCACACTAAACAACACGCTATTAGGCTTACCGTGTGAACGTGTCCCACGATTAGACTCCAGTGTGAGAGTAAGTAATCGGTTTTAGGGTTTGTAATCGGTGAGATGTGAGAGTCTGAGTAAAATCGTACCTCTGTGGAACCCATGGGGGTTCCTTATATAGGCGGTAAAGTCCCTATTGGGCTTTACCGAATCTTCGACCCCAAGTAAGAGATAACTACCATAATTGGTTGATTGTTATCTTCTAATTATGGTTAGTGGATATCTTTTACTTTGGGATGAATCGTAATCTTAATTAGATTGTGATTCTGTCTAACGTCTTGCCGCCTGTACCGGGCCGTGGGCCGTATACAGTACATTCGGCCATTACTTTCCGATACCCATAAGTCCAAAGTAGCAATTGATCCAACTCATCCGTGATGAGTCGGACACGAGTAGTACCCGTGGGTCGGGTTTAAGACCCGGCTGGGGTCTATACGTCATCTGTCTCTTTTAGAGAGATAGGGTTATTGAGACATGTCATTTGTATATATGGAAGCATAAAATCTTTGGATATGCATCGTTCCTTATGAAAAAAATCCGAGTATTAAAACTTTTAGCATCACTAATGGCACCCAATATTTTAGTACAGACATGGAAATGATCATATAAAGACATGCTCTTATGTAGGTGGATCTGATAACATTCTTTAAGTTTGGAAATATAGTAAGTAAGTGATATGCTTATAAAATACAAACAAATAGAGAACATGTGATGTGGAGAAATTGTTATAGGATATAAATCGTACATGCTAGTGATTTTCACGACAAACATATATGAAAAGTTCTCAAGAAAATTATTTGATTGTATTAAATTAATCATGTTTTTAGTATATATGTTATAATTGCCTTAATGTGTACTATTGTGCCAAATAAAGAATATGATTATAAATCCGATTGAATACATTCAAATTGAATTTTAAACAAAAGACAAAGTTTGTATTAGTTCTGGAGTTGAGTATCATAAGGACGGAATATGTGTGCATAACAAAAAATAAAAACAAAGTTATATCTTTATATGAATAAACAACTCTAACATTTATTAGGTTACATAAAGTGGAAAAAACACATTTGATTTATAAATATTGTCGTAATATCGATTTAAAAATATGATACTAAATTGTGAATGAAACATTTAAAGTTCTCGCTAGATGTCATACATGATATGATATCATTCACTTTGAATTTTTTGGCAATGAATAACGTTTAAACTTATGAAGTATGATGATATACATGAATAACATGTATGGCATATGTTAATATAGATATGCAAACAACATGTAGAGAATATTTATTCATGTGCTTGTATCATGTCACTTTAATGTGTATTTTACCGACTAAATAAGCTCAAGTGATGTGATTATCACGGCTAAAGAAGATACATTTTGCACTCTTTTTCTTTGACCACGGTTTGTCCTCACAAGGTTTCATAACAATGTTTTTAATAAGGCAACATCCCTAAGCGTATTAAAGTAATTACGTACTCTTTCTCCTTTATTGGGTTTTTGTTCCACTGGTTATGTCTAATAAGTTTTTAACGAGGCATATTCCTCAATTTGACATCCAGTTGAGAGTGTTATAGACAAAAATGAAATAGATGTATAATATCTTAGTATTATTAGTTATCTTTATTAGAGTCGTTACATTCCATCATTTAACTATATATACAAACATTATTATGCGATTGATAATACAATTCTTCGTTCACTACTTATATTCTAACACCCCCAATTCACATTGCGCAGCGGAAATACACAATTGGGTGCTAAACACAAGCATCATCACACAAGGTATATTGAACGACTCAAAAGAGAGACGCTGACACATAAAATATAAACAAGATTTTGCACAATGTCTAAAACATAATTTCATCCATAATGTACTAAAACGAAACCAGAGTAAAGCGTTTAGTCCCTACGGATCTCGACCAGCAAACCAACAAGTTTCAGTACAGTACATAAATATTTAACAAATTGTTCAACAGTGAGAGGATAGAAATTGTTTTAGACCAACAAACTTCAATAGCCAACCCACAACATCCACATCAAAGCTCCGCCATCAATCACATTCAATTACCTGAAACACATGCTAAAACGAATCAACAATAATATTGAGCGAGTCCATAGGTTTAACAAATCACATTTGAACACAAGAAGAAAATCAATCATAATCATTTATAGAATTGTCGTGCACACAATCTATTTCAAGGCAACACATTGTATTTAAGCTCATGACACTGACCCCTTAACCAATTAGTCACCCACGCTAAATGCCAACATGACTAGAATAAAACCATTGCCCCTCTAGGGTATCATTTGCTAGATATATACCCAAATCTTATTCTCGTAAATTATCCTTCCCAGAGGTTACTCAGCGTAATGCCCTGGTCTCAGATAGGGTGGTCAACCCAATAGTACTATCATTTGAATAAGCGGCTATTCCCAACTCACAACATCAAGTCACAACATATTTAACGGTTCATGAATTTAGTGTCTTTAGCAACAAGGTACTCAATACAATGAAAGGCAACATTCGGGACCAAACAATTACTCATGACTTGTGTTTGTTTATTTTCAAATAGCATGTATCCACCTCGCGGGTATTAAAACATTTAGTAGCTAGCGTGAAAAGCGAGGCTACAGACTCACCTTAGTTAAAGAGACCTAGCGAGATGATCCTCGATGATAGAGGATTCCTTTCAAACACGAGAACCGCTACCTATCAAATAAGGCGCATTCATTAATAACGACTCGAGAGATAAATCATACATAAGAATATCAAACTCAAACTCATAAAATCACGACAAACTCGAGAAAAAACGATACAAGTAACACTATCACACTCTTCTACACATCTACTTTATCATTCTATACTCTCGACAAAATCCGCCGGCACATACCAAATGTACTAGCTCATTTACCCCATTTAAACTCATCAAACGTTTATGAAATGACTCGAGGAACTAACTTACTATCTATAGAAAGTCCTCTAACAAGTTTATCAAATGACTTTACTTTTAAAGTTCCCTGCCCGACTCATCTTTGAACTACAAAAACCGAACAGTTTTACGTCATCGACTCATACAACCGTTTTAACTTCTATAAATGACTCCATTTGCAAAACCGACACTTAGGTTTGAAAATAGACTCACTCTCTAGGGTTTATAATTCTTTATCAGTCCTTGACTCATTTCAAAACTCAATCTATAGTCCCCGAGATTCGATCCAAATATCGACAACAACTACATGTCATGCCGATACTCGTCTCCCGGTACACGAATAATCAAAACATCATAACTTCTCGCTCATTTGGAGCTAGAAGCTCTACTTTATATCAATTCAAAGATAATCGAATTCTCTACAACCGTATGCCATTAGTTAAGCCTTAATAAATCATAAGGTACCCAAAAATACTCTTTTTCCTACTGATCTAAATTACCCTTCTAAAACTTGAATGAAATCATGTTTTTAACCAAATCCACTCATTTTTATGATCATCCCATAAACCTAATACTAACATATCCCATACACTTGTATCATCATAAAAATAAAAAACCCAAAATCAAAATCAAGTTTTAACAAAAACTTAGCATGAAAATCCTTTGATCATCATCAAAATCACATGCATGATCATAGTTTTAACCTACCAACCCTAAAAAAATAAAACATCATGCATGTAGCTAAATTTAGTACGAAAATGATCTCCTTCCAATTCTAAGGATGGGTCTTGTGTTTATTTAGCTTAGATCAAGCTTGATTTTTGGTAAAAATTGATTATATGTGTAAGGGGGGTGCCGACATGTAAAAGAAAGAGAGAGAAGAAAGATTTTGTTAGGTTAAGTGTTATCTATGTGAAATTAGGTGGGATTTTAGGCTTATATATGGTGGTGGAGGGACCATTCTTATCAATTTTCAATAGTTGTGGTCCAAAATGAAAATAGTTAGCTCAAAAGTGTGACACCCTGGGTAGGGTCAAAATATGCGGAAATATCAACGGAGATGTCACAAGGGTGGATCGATAGCACATAGTTCATAGAGCATAAGATAAGAAATTATTTAAAACACATTACATAATTGTTATACAAATTTATAAAAATTGTCTCCAACATGATAAAAGTAGATTGTTTGTGTTTCCCAAATAGAACCCTTGACGAGTCCTACAATGCAGATTACAATGATGCTTGAGTCCATGCACACACCACGTACTAACTTCATTTTCCTAAGAAAAACATGCTTAGAGGGTCAACATAAAGTTGGTGAATTTACAGGTTTAATAATAATAATTAGTTTGGACATACATTAATCATAAATGTAACAATGCACAAAGCATTTTTACTAAAAGGTAGATTACATTTTCTATTACTCGAAACTGAAGCTTAACCTTCCATAGTCCTTAACAGATAAGAACGTAGTGTCTTACAAAAAGACACCCAAGCCCAGTTCCAACATGGTATACATCTGTTGTCCCGGCTAAGGCACAGTGAGCATGACTCACCCAGATGGGGATGGTCAATCTCTAATAGATCTATTTATAACATTCAGGCAATTTACAACAATTTAACAGTTTCTATAATAGTCAATCGTGGTCAAGTTTATACAATTCTGTTATGTGCAATAAAATAGTTGCATGTTTTCTCCCCCCGTAGAGGAAAAGTTTAACAATAGTTTATATGGGCCTGTAAACTCACCTGGGAGTTGGCAATAGCGTTATAATACGAATATCCAAATAATGCTCACGCCAAAAGTTATGCCTAATCAAATAGTACAGTCTTAATAGATAGTACAAGGAACGTATGGGTATGCTTATACAGATTTTTAGTCAGTTCATCAATGCTACACTATTTATCTAAATAACTGTAGTACATTTATTAATAATAACCAATTAAACTTACAATTAAGTTTCATATTTAAGTAAACATAAAATGTTTTACTTAAAATATTAGTTTACGTTCATAATACATCTATTAATAATACATATCCATATTGTTTATACAATTTATTTCATAAAGCAAAATATAAATATTTTATTTTTGTAAAGTAAAAATATAAATATTTTATTTAACTTTAAAGTTCCCATAAATTATTTCACATTTATAAAATAATTTACAAGTTTAAGAATTTATATTATAAATTCTTATGGTTTAGGGTTTATCTAAGTTTTACTAAATTTAAAATAGAATTAGGGTTAGGGCTAGTTTAATTTTCAGATTATGCCAAAACTAGTCCCTCTATATTTTAAGTAAAGTATAACTTTCGGATTTTGCACATTTAGTACCTAGGGCTTGTTTAACTTTCGGGTTATGGCAGTTTTAGTCCTATTAGTTATATCTAGGTTTTATAACTTTCATAAATGGCAAAAACAGTCCCTAGGGCTTCTTTAAGTTTCGAATTATTACAAAAGTGGTCCTTAGGGTTACGAAATGACAACAACTTTTAGAAACCTTCCAAAATGGTCCCTAAGGTTTAATATGCTACGTATGGTATTTATTAAACCCTATACTTTTGGATAATTACATTTTTAGTCCTTGTGTTTACTAGTTTATCAAAACAAATTTTAAATGTCACGGTTTTAGTCCTTAAGTTTTATAAATTGTCATTTTAGTCCAAAATTTTTTATAAGTTATATTTTATTATAAAAACTTTTATTTAAATATTCATAAAATTAAATGGGCTCATTAAATTGGCTAAAATATATAATGGGCCTAAATACATTTTAAGTCTATTAATTTGTTAAATGGGCCTTTAAAACATTTATTAGGCTTAAATATATTTTTAAGTCCATTAATTAATTAAATGGTCCTAACCATATTCTTAAGTCTATTAAGGTACTAAGATTTGTTAAATGGGCTTATTGGGTTCATTAAGTCTTGGACTAATGTTGCATGGGCTTGATTAGTCCATCAATACTACTTTTTCATTTTATGTAAGTAATAATCTAGGATTTTCTCATAAGCTTATTATTAGCTTATCCATATTTAGTTATAAACCTTAATAAAAGAATAAAACTCATAGTTTGTTTTATTTGGAGTATCAAATGAGATCTAGATGTGTTTCATGTTGCATGCAAGTCATAAGCTCTAACATGAGCTTATAACTCCAGCTATATTAAGTTATAGCTTATTAAGATAAGTCAGGACTTGTTTTAAGGTTGCATGTAATTATAAGTGTCCCAAAATAAGATCTAGCTATGTACAAACTAAGAAACCAAATCATAAATCCATGTATACATATATATAGCCCACGGCTATAATTTAATCTTGGTGTTTCCAAGATGGGATTTTTAGCTAGTTTTGTGTCTTATAAATATTTATAAAATCCAACATAATTATCTAGGCTTATTACATGTTTCCAAGGTTACCATGAATCCAAGAAAAACAACATATAGCCCACGGCTATTTGTTTTTCCCCAAATGTTCCCATAAGATCTATATGTTAGTTTTATGTTTATTATGTTAAGTTAAACTTTTAACACTAGATCTAGGTTTTACATAGACATGCATGTACATTTAAATCCATCCAAGGACATACATAGCCCACGGCTATATTTGAACATATAAAGTGTTTTAGTGATTTTTAGTAGTCCATTTTACATGTATAAATACATATTCCCTTGTTTAAAACTTAGTACATCAATCATAGATTTCCATTTAATTTTGTCGTGACCCTTAAGGTCATGGTTTTTCATGGTTTTGAGTTACACAAGTTCACTTATGAGATTTATGATTATTAGTTAACCAAAATCCCAAAAAGTGAGATTTGTAACCCATGGCTACATTTAAATTCATAAAATGATTCTTATGATTTTTAATCAAGTTCAAACATAGAATACTAGTCATAGGTTTCTTTATTAAAAGTTTTTAACCATGAGTAATGGTGTTCATAAACATGCCGTGACCTAGATGGTCATGGTTTTATCAAATCTTCATTTTTAACAAGTTGGTTACATGTGTTTATAGGTGGATGTTGATGCATGCAAGTAAAAATGAAGAAGCATAATGAGTAATACCTTTCTTGCTAAAGTTACCAAGGAAGATCTGGAGGACAAAGGAGATTAGGGATCTAATCTTGATGATGATGAAAACCCTAACTATAACCAAGCCGTGACCCTTAAGGATTCGGCTAGGGCTTGTTATAATGATTCAAAAGGTGGAGATACTACTAATGATTAGTAGTTAAGATGTAGACAAAGATCTAGTGAAGTTAATGTATGTTCTTGGATTTATTCGTATGATTTGAGAGAGAAAGGTGATGAGAGAAATGAGATTAGATTTGCATGAGAGAATGAGTTGTGTGTGTGTTTTTCGGCTAAAAGGGGAGAGAGAAGGGCAAGGAAAAAGGCATGATTGCCTTGGTAAGAGTCATTGTGCCAAGTGTTGGATTTTCCAAAACCAAGGCAACTCTTCTTCTTCCACATAGTGGGTGAGTGTGTCGTGTAAGGCTAACCAAAGGAAGATGGGCTTGGACTTGGGCTTGTGTTGGGCTAGAACACAAAGAGTACATGATCTTGGGCTAGTCCATAATGTGTATGTATGCCTATGATATATACACATGTATACACGACATAGATACTTAATGCAACATATTTCCCAAATTTAGTTAAGTGTTGTGTATACATAGTTAGTTATACATCTCATTACTTGTTCTCCTAGTTTTTAAGTACATGGTTTAAGTTATGTAACTTATTACAATAAAAAAGGATTGTAGAAGTATAAGTACATGATGGACAAGTTCACACACATCCTATAGAAATATAACACGTGAGTGAATGTTCTTAAGATCATTGGGTGAAACTTTATTACATTTAATCATGGTAAAATCATGGATTTTACAAAAAGCGGGAAATGACTATTAGTCATTTTTGAAAATATTCACGGGGCTCGGGTTTCATAAAAAATACTTCTCAAAAGTTAAAACTTACCTCAATTATAATAATATCGTCTCCCGACTCGACTTAACACGTCATTTAAAAGAAAAGCATAAAAAATGACAAACATCGAACAACCGACAATAAAACGTAAAATATTAGGCATCCATCGACATCACGCTTGGTAATACTCCTTATACTTATTAAGATAAAATATAAGTCTCCTAACATCGTTTTAAACTTAAACCTCCAAAAATAAAAAATTTCAAACTCATCAAAATTTCAAAAATAGTCGTAAAGTAAGATTAAGTAATGACCTTGGTTTCAAGTTATCACATCCCCTCCTTCTTAAAAAGAGCGACGTCCTCGGCGCTTAAACCTCTCCAAACAAATGAGGATACTTATCCTTAAATAAGTCCTCACGTTCCCAGGTAAACTCTGGTCCACGTCTAGAATTCCATCTCACTTTTACAATCAGAATCCTACTATGCTTCAATTTCTTAACTTCCCTATCCATAATATCTACAGGTTCCTCTATAAAATGCAACTTATCATCAAGTTGAATTTCCTCCAATGGAATCACCAAATCCCTTTCTGCTAAACACTTCTTCAGATTAGACACATGAAAAGTGTTATGAATAGTCCTAAGTTCATCCGGCAACTATAACATATAATCAACCAATCCAATCCTTTGGATAATATTAAATGGTCCAATATATCTCGGGCTCAACTTTATTCTCTTTCCAAAACGAATCACTCCCTTCCATGGCGATACTTTCAGCATAACCATGTATCCTACTTCAAATTCTAACGGTTTCCTCATATTATCAGCATAACTCTTTTGTCTACTTCTGGCAGATAACAAACGCTTCTTAATTTGCACAATCTTTTAAGTTGTCACAAATATCATTTCAGGTCCAGTCAGTTGACTCTCTCCTACATCACTCCAACAAACTGGAGACCTATACTTACGTCCATACAAAGCTTCAAATGGTGCGGCTTTAATACTAGAATGATAACTGTTATTATACAAGAATTAAACCAACGGTAAATGTCTATCCCAGCTATTTCCAAAATCAATCACACACGCTCGAAGCATATCTTCTAAGGTTTGAATCATCCTTTCACTTTGTCTATCAGTCTCGGGATGATATGCTGTACTCAAACTTAACTCCGTTCCCATCGCTTTCTGCCGAGATTTCCAAAATTTTGAAGTAAATCTACTATCACGATCTGAAATTATCGACATAGGCACATCATGTCGACAAACAATCTCTTTCACATACATTGTCGTCAGTCTCTCCATACTATCCGTCTTCTTCATTGGTAAAAAGTGAGCAGACTTATTCAATCTATCTACAATCACCCATATCATATCACAACCACTAGAAGTCCTTGGCAAACTTGTCACAAAATCCATAGTAATATTCTCGCATTTCCACTCAGGAATCTCAGGTTGCACTAATAATCCAGGCGGCTTCTTATGTTCGCCTTCACCTTCGCACAAGTTAAACACTTATTAACATACTGGGCTATATCTTCCTTCATATTCGGCCACCAATATACTTTCTTATGATCTTGATACATCTTGTTCGATCCAGGATGTATTGAATATTTAGACTTATGAGATTCATTCATCACTAAATCTCGCAATCCTAAAGAACCTTCTTCAGACGAACACAATGGTAACCAAATCCTATTCTCAAAATATCTCAATCCATTCGGCCTTACTGCAAACAACGGTTTTAACATTCTACCCATATTTTTTGCCTCAATGTTTTATTTCTTCAAACCATTAGATTGGGCTTTCAATATCACCTCTGTCAAATCAATACTTTCCATCATTGCCAAAGCTCTAACTCTTAAAGACTTATCTCTTTCCTTTCTACTAAGTGCATCAGCTACCACATTCGCTTTACCATGGTGGTAACGAATTTCGCAGTCATAATCACTCAGCAACTCTACCCATCTCCTTTGTCTCATATTCAATTCCTTTTGATCCAAAATATGTTGCAGACTCTTATGATCAGTGAAAACCACACACTTGGTTCCATACAAGTAGTATCTCCACAGCTTCAAGGCAAAAATCACAGCTCCCAGTTCTAAATCATGAGTAGTGTAATTCTCTTCGTGCTTCCTCAATTGTCTTGGTGCATAAGCTATTAATTTCTCCCTTTGCATCAACACAACTCCAAATCCTTTATGAGACGCGTCACAATACACTACAAAATATTCAGATCCTTCTGGCAAAGACAAAATCGGCGCATAAAACAACTTATCCTTCAGCGTATTAAATGCAGCCCTTCTTCTAATCCCAATTCGAACACTCGATTCTTTTCACTAAGCTTAGTCAATGGTTTAGCAATTAGTGAAAACTTCTCGATAAACCTTCTATAATACCCAGCTAGACCAAGAAATTGGCGAACTTCAGTCGGCGTTGTTGGTACCGACCAATCTTTGATTTCCTCAATCCTAGAAGGATCTACACGAATACCTTTACTATCAATCACGTGCCCCAGAAATTGCATTGATTTCAACCAAAAATCGCACTTAGAGAACTTCGCATACAACTTCTCGTTCTTCAACAGTTCCAAAATTATCCTTAAATGATTCTCATGTTCTTCCTCACTCTTGGAATAAATGAGAATATCATTAATGAATACGATAACAAACTCATCCAAATACGACTTGCACACACGATTCATCAAGTCCATGAATACGGCAGGCGCATTCGTTAATCCAAAAGGCATCACTTGGAATTCAAAATGTTCATATCGAGTACGGAAATCCGTTATAGGAATATCTTCTTCTCTAACTCTCAGTTGATGATATCCATATCTCAAATCGATCTTTGAGTATATACTCGACCCTTTAAACTGATCAAACAAATCATCAATCCTCGGCAATGGATACCTATTCTTGACAGTCAATTTGTTAAGCTCTCGATAATCATTACACATTCGAAACGAACCATCTTTCTTCTTAACAAAAAAACAAGAGCATCCCACAGCGACAAACTTGGTCTAATGAATCCCTTATCCATCAATTCCTTCAATTGATCAGATAATTCCTTCATCTCAGACGGCGCTAAACGATACGGTGCACGAGCAACTGGCGCAGCTCCCGGCACTAAGTCAATATGGAACTCAACTTCACGATGCGGCGGTAATCCTGATAAATCTTCAAGAAAAACTTCAGGATACTCTCTAATCACAGACACATCCTCTAGTTTCCTCTCATTCACACCATCACTACTTATCTGGTCAAGAAATACATCATAACCCTCTTCTATATACCTCATCATCTATAAACAAGAAACAACTCTCAAACGAGAAGTACATTCATCAGCCTTCATAGTCAATACCCTATTCCTTAACGGTATCTGAACTAATCTCTCTCCACAAACAATCACTACACCATTCGCAACTAACCAGTCCATACCAATAATCACGTCAAAAGATCCTAATTCCATGGGCATCAAATCAATACTAAACACATAATTCCCTAACTTCAAGGAACAACCTTTCAGTATAGAACTAGTGCTAACAACCTTACCATCAGCTAACTCCACATTATAACTAGTTGTCAATCTTACTGGCTCTCTATCCAATAGCTGACTAAATCTAACATCTACGAAACTTCTATCGGATCCAGAATCAAATAACACACTAGCATAACAGGCATCAAGTAAGAACGTACCAATCACCACATTCGGCCCTTGAGGTTTGTCAGCATCTCCCACGACATAGGCTGGAGCAGCAGTCCCAGCAGCAACAGTAGCAACATTGCCTCCCTGTCGAGCGCTAACCCTCGAACAATTTCCTTTCTTACGTCCACGGACTCCACATCAAAAACAATTAACCACCTTGACAGCATTGGCCCCAGTGGCCACTCCCTTGTTCCTACAATCTGCCATTTTATGTCCAGCCTTCCCACACTTGTTGCAAGCAGGTGGACGATTCCCCACATGATACAGACTGCATCGACCACACTTAGGGTTCACTTTGTTTCCTTCGGGTCCAATAGCAGCACGAACACCATCATTCCTCCTAAAGTTGTATTGCTGATTCCTATTTGGTCCTTGGTTATTGTTGTTAGGATAACCTCCTCTATTCTGCCCTTGGTTTGAGTGTGCAGCTTCCCACTTTCTCTTATTCCTCTCAGCAATACTATCCTTTCTATACTACAGCTTAACATCCATTAAACCATGAGCCATCTGAACAGCCTCATCAAAAGTCTTGGGTTTCGACGAAGTAGTCTCTCCCTTGATAATACTAGATAAACCCCTGATATACTGCTTCATCTTATTTCAGTCATGAGCAAAAGCATCCAGACACAACAAACATAAATCAGAAAACCTCTTCGTATAAGCCACAATATCATTATTTTGCAGCACCAAATTCCTCAACTCATCCTCCAAACTGACCTAACTCCTCCTCCGGACAAAACTTAGCAGTTAACAGTCCTTTGGTTACAGTCAATGTTCTAGCATTAGCTTCAACCAAACCTACAGTAGCTACCTGACTATTCCACCAACTTAATGCATCATCATGAAAAGTAGCTGTAGCAAACTTCACCTTACTAGCTTCTGAACATCCACTAATTTCAAAAGTAGTTTCAATCTTCTCAATCCACCTTCTTAACTCCAAAGCACCACCAGTACCACAAAATTGGGTAGGTCCACATTTCATGAAAATAGCGTACGAACACTCCTTCTGAACTTGCTGAGCAACAACATTACCTCCAGCATGACCAGCAGTATTTCCTCCAACTGGTTCATCAGCATTCCCTTCAACTGGATTATCAACATTCCCTCCAACTTTACCCGCAGTATTCCTATTCTCAGTCTCCTGGTTCCTCGCAGCACGTTCGGCTTCCAACTCTCTAGCAATAGCTTGCTCAATCATAGTACTCACAGTAACAGTTGTCAATTTCGGCGTCATGTTTAGAGAATTAATCAAACAACAATTCAGTAATGACAGAAAAATGCTTCCCAACTCCTTCATGTGTCATCATAGAAGAAAAAGAACAAGTAAGTATTCATATCAGGATAAAAAGAAGGATTTCTTTATCAAGATGTGTCATGGATACTACATGCACATACAACACAATCCACACTAAATCATCAACCAAATCACAAAAGAACTAAAAGACAAATCATAGATCATGAAGGTAATTTAGATTGAACTTGGAAATTTCCACAAAATTGTGACAAGTAATGTCACTACAACCCTTTATCACGGCAAACTTAAAAGTCAATAAGTTTAATCATAAACTATAGTACCAGTCTACTTAAGTTCTATTACAACAAGGCTAATAAAAACAACATAAAGAAAACTAAACATTTGATCCCCGCAGCTTGTTGTACATCGGTTCATCATCACTGCTGCTATCATCCTCCTGAGAGTCTTCTTCCACTTTTTCCTTTCCCTTCCAACTTCCTCCTTCACTTGGCTTCAGCAACACCTGAGCTTCAACCTGACCTGGCACATCACGAATTACCACACCTCTACTAGGAAAAGACCTCATTGGCAGGTCCCATACATTCACCCTTGTATTCCTTTCTTGATCCTCATGAAATCTTTCAAATTTCTCACTCAAATTCAATACCATAGCTCGCAGACTAGCAACTTCATCCATTCCCCTCGCTCTCACATACTCTGACCTTCTCACACTAGTAACAAACCTGTCAAACTGCCTTTCATTCTGCTCAAACCTTTTGATTACTCGGGTTTCAACTACATACCTTTCAAATAAAGACCTATCAAACTTTTTAAGAAACCAGAAAATATCTTCATATGATCTAGGACCTGGACAGTACATCTTAGCAATATCATCATGGATAGATCGGGCACTAGCAGCATTACTGGATTCAGCAGAGAAATCATTCCTAACACGGGCAACCCTAGGCAAACCACTCAAATAACTATCACAAGTACACACAGAAGAACGTACAACAGGTCGCTGACAATCCTGAACAGTCGGTGGCACCACATTAGCTCTCGGAACATAACTACCTTGAATTACTTCAGGTTCAGTTTGTCCAACTACAGTAGGAGCAATTCCATCATCCAGGTATTCATAGGGCTCCTCATCGTCACTAGCACCAAAGTTATCTACTTCCTCACCTTCTAGTATATCATTCATTTCAATCCAATCATCCTCCGGGGGTATATCAGCCATTTTCTACAATTATAAGGGTTCAACGATACTTAAGGTCATTGTTAAAAATTAATATGCAATACTCATGCATCGCAAATTTTATACGTAACCCATGATATGCAATGCAATGCAAATGATGTTTATGTAATGCTCACAAAAATAAAATATGATAATGACAAGCACTCAGCGCACTTTCAATAACCTCGATACAATATCATAGTATTTACTTAATAAATACTCAGGAAATCATTATGGAAACCTAAGTTTCCTCGAATCTTTTAGCTACTAGGCATAATCATTGTTCATATGATTAACAATCAAAGCGGAAAAGAACAATAATCATGAAACAAGGTGTTTAGGCACAAAACACATGAATTACTCTAATAGATTGTCCATTATATTAATAACAAACAATCACTAGGTGTGTATACATTTAATCTCACACGTAGTCGACACACGCTTTAGGTTTACATTGTGAATGAATAATATGAACTAAACCTAAGACCCTTGTTCCTTTTATAGACTAAGGATTAGGGTTTACAAGAGATAAGTATGAATAAACATGTATATCTTCTATTTAGATAACTATATACTAAATATATTATAAATAATGTATTCAATATATTCCCTAATTAGAAGATTCTATTAAACCGTAGACATCTATCAGCGTCCAGAATACATGTGTCAGCGTCTAGCTTTTACATGTCAGCGTTGCTTTAACGAACGTCTTGTTTCTTCATTTTGAGTTTCTGCCACATCAACTTTTTGATCTAAAAATCTTCCCCTAGTTGATATCGGCAAAACTCTTTGTGTATCTCTTGTAAGTGGTACATCATCTTCAAATTGCTTCCCCTCAAGTGTAGCATGTATATCTTCCCTTTTTTGTCACATCAAATGGGGAAGGAAACAATGTATGCAATCAAAGATTCTCCAAATGTAGGCTCTATGAAATGATCTTGAAGAAAAATAAATAATGTAATCTTGATGTAGAAGTATAGTAACCCAAACCTATGTGCCATGTCTTGTACTATCCATGTGACGTTGAACTTATATGAAAAGGGAAATATAAGTAGACCTCGATACCATTGTCAAACTCCTCATCCTTTGTGAGACACTGGGCACGATAATGTAACTCCTTCAAGTGATAGCAATGTTACCTAATTGATAGATTTTGACAAGTCTTCGTCACCAACCATTAAAAGCACGAACAAGTTAACTTGAAAGTCAATGAATGGTACGTCACGACTTAAAAATATGATAAAACATAAACTCGCGAAAATCTTCTTCGAACATCAAACTTACCATAAGAATTCTTCCCCTTAAGCCAACACCTCTTCATGACGAGTCTTAAGGAAACAATATCTTCATATGTAAAAGTGATCTATGGATAACTCTTTCACAAGGCTATCCTGATTACACACTCTAATATTTCTCCAATAAGATTCTTCACGAATTGTTGCTAACTCACATAAAAATCATTGATCTCCTTAAAAAAATATATGAGCCATTAATAACAACATGATATTCTGAATAGAATAGAGACTCCATGTACCTTTGCGTGTAAAAACTCTCCTCCTTTTGTGTACCAAAAACCTTACCAATTTTCCAAACAACAGCATTTCCTTTGTCGTCCAATATCCTCCTTTGTCCAACATCTTTACCAGATGTATTGTCCAATATCGGACAATACTTATCAGCGCTTTGAACAAAAGTTTCTCAGACAACACATGTCAGCGCTTAACTTATTACTGTCAGCGTCTAAACCTGTCAGTGGCTATGTAATAAACATCAGCGTCAACTTCATACAACCAGTGACACCATCTAAGACAACAACTCTCTTGATAATGGAAACAAATAGCAATCGTGGGTACCAAGAGTGATAAATCACTTTCCATTAATAAAAAAATACCCACGTCTTACTCCTAAATTCAACCCACATTCAAGTATTATTCCAGCTGGCATAATATGTATTCACATGTTTATCCAAATCCCAAGAATTAGGAAAGAATAAAACACGTATAATGTGTAATATTTAGTGAAAGTTCTCCCATAAAAATAGCAACAACTATCACATGTTTCTGCCAAGAATAAATGGATACAATATTACCTACCGCGTGTATCTCCTAGAAATTAGCCATACCATAATCACGTCCAAAAATAAATTGCCTTTGTTGAAGACCCACGTGACTTTTGACCAGCAGACTGAAAACCTTGCACACGATCAATAAACGAAGCAGTAATCATTTAGGTCAGTCTTCACTCATCCTAAAGATGAATCTTCAATCTGCTTCACTGCAACAAAGTAACAACCCACGTCTTTGTCACATGCACGTACAGAACAATCAGTCTGTGGAAAAAGCTACCTATTATACGACCTGCTGAAACCTTTAAAACATCCCAATGAATGAACAAACCAAGATCAAGAAACTTTAATTCAGTCTGCTATGTTTTAATAAGGACAAATCTAGGGTTTCACATTAAACATTACAGCCATGGCGAAACATCCTCTTGCTGCAGTTTTAAACAAATCTAGGGTTTGAGAAAACCCTAAAAATAAATATCATCACCACAACCATGAGCATAAACTATATCACACTAGGGTTCATCATGATTGCAAGAAATCACTCACTAAAGCTAGCATGATCAAGGCAACACGTCATCTCATTCTGTTTATAAATGATCTAGGGTTTGTAAAAACCTTAAACCTAGATTTAAAGCAAAATAGAAACTTTGAAGATCGTTTTGCTGCTGACTTCGATAGCCAAAACTTTTTCCTGGGTTAGATCTTGACAAACCCGCTGGTGGATATCTATATATATGTGTGTAGAAGACACACAAAAATTTTCGTGACGATCCAACGGTTCAATAAAAAGTTACGCCTCCCTGAATAATGCTACGCACACAAAATCGCCCAGAAAAACCCTAGACAAAATTTTCTTTTCTTCTCAAAACACGAACACCTGTTGGTCCTAGCATCACGAGCCACGAGGCTCTGATACCAACTATGGAAACCTAAGTTTCCTCGAAACTTTTAGCTACTAGGCATAATCATTATTCATATGATTAACAATCAAAGCGAAAAAGAACAATAATCATGAAACAAGGTGTTTAGGCACAAAACACATGAATTACTCTAATGGATTCTTCATTATATTAATAACAAACAATCACTAGGTGCGTATACATTTAATCCCACACCTAGTTGACACACGCTTTAGGTTTACATTGTGAATGAATAATATGAACTAAACCTAAGACCCTTGTTCCTTTTATAGACTAAGGATTAGGGTTTACAAGAGATAAGTATGAATAAACATGTATATCTTCTATTTAGATAACTATATACTAAATATATTATAAATAATATAGTCAATATATTCCCTAATTAGAAGATTCTATTAAACCGTAGACATCCATCAGCGTCCAGAATACATGTGTCAGCGTCTAGCTTTCACATGTCAGCGTTGCTTGAACAAACGTCTTGTTTCTTCATTTTGAGTTTCTGCCACATCAACTTTTTGACCCAACAATCATTTCAGTTCTAAGGGATACATCTATAATACAAAACAAAACTAAAAGTGATCTTACCAGAGCGTTGCAGAGAAGTTGTGTGCTTTTGAAAAATAAATACTTTCAACACCAAAGTTATAGTTTAGGACAACTTTCAAAATCGACCTAGTTCTCTAATACTTGTGGCTCTGATTACCAATTTCTAACACCGCCAATTCACATTGCGCAGCGGAAATACACAATTGGGTGCTAAACACAAGCATCATCTCACAAGGTATATTGAACGACTCAAAAGAGAGACATTTACACATAAAATATAAACAAGATTTCACACAATGTATAAAACATAATTTCATCCATAATGTACTAAAACGACACCAGAGTAAAGTGTTTAGTTCCCACGGATCTCGACCAGCATGCCAACAAGTTTCAGTACAGTACATAAACATTTAACAAATTGTTCAACAGTAAGAGGATAGAAATGTTTTAGACCAACAAACTTCAAAAGCTAACCCACAACATCAACAGCAAAGCTCCGCCATCAATCACCTTCGATTACCTGAAACACATGCTAAAACGAGTCAACAATAATGTTGAGCGAGTCCATAGGTTTAAAAAATCACATTTGAACACAAGAATAAAATCAATCATAATCGTTTATAGAATTGTCGTACACACAATCTATTTCAAGGCAACACATTGTATTTAAGCTCATGACACTGACCCCTTAACCAATTAGTCACCTACGCCAAATGCCAGCATGAATAGAATAAAACCATTGCCCCTCTAGGATATCAGTTGCTAGATATACACCCAAATCTTATTCTCGTAAATTATCCTTCCCAGAGGTTACTCAGCGTAATGCCCTGGTCTCAGATAGGGTGGTCAACCCAATAGTACTATCATTTGAATAAACAGCTATTTCCAACTCACAACATCAAGTCAGAACATAGTTAACGGTTTATGAATTTAGGGTCTTTAGCAACAAGGTACTCAATATAATGCAAGGCAACATAGGCAACATTCGGATCCAAAAAATTACTCATGACTTGTGTTCGTTTATTAATAATGACTCGAGAAATAAATCGTACATAAGAGACCTAGCGAGATGACCGTCGATGATAGAGGATGCCTTTTAAACACGAGAACCGCCACCTATCAAATAAGGCGCGTTTATTAATAACGACTCGAGAAATAAATCATAAATAAGCATATCAAACTCAAACTCATAAAATCACGACAAACTCGAGAGAAAACGATAGAAGTAACACTGTCACACTCTTCTACACATCTACTTTATCATTCTATACTCGACAAAATCCGTCGGCACATACCAAAGGTACTAGCTCATCTACCCTATTTAATCTCATCAAACGTTTTTGAAATGACTCGAGGAACTAACTTACTATCTATAGAAAGTACTCTAACAAGTTTATCAAATAACTTTACTTTTAAAGTTCCCTGCCCGACTCATCTTTTAACAACAAAAACCAGACAGTTTTACGTCATCGACTCATACAACCGTTTTAACTTCTATAAACGACTCCATTTGCAAAAGCGACGCTTAGGTTTGAAAATAGACTCGCCATCTAGGGTTTATACTTCTTCATCAGTCCTTTACTCATTTCAAAACGCAATCTATAGTCCCCAAGATTCGATCCAAATATCGACAACAACTACATGTCATGCCGATACTCGTCTCCCGGTACACGAATAATCAAAATATCATAACTTCTCGCTCGTTTGGAGCAAGAAGCTCTACTTTATATCAAATTGAAGCTAATCTAATTCTCTACAAGCCTATGCTATTAGTTAAGCCTTAATAAAATCATAAGGTACCCAAGAATACCCTTTTTCCTACTAATCTAAATTACCCTTCTAAAACTTGCATGAAATCATGTTTTTAACCAAAACCACTCATTTTTATGATCATCCCATAACCCTAATACTAACATATCCCATCTAAAACACTTGTATCATCATTAAAATCAGAGACCCAAAATCAAAATCATGTTTTAACAAAAACTTAGCATAAAAATCTTTTGATCATCATCAAAATCATATGCAAGATCATAGTTTTGACCTACCAATCCTAAAAAAATAAAACATCATGCATGTAGCCAAATTTAGTAACAAAATGATCTCCTTCCAATTCTAAGGATGGGTCTTGTGTTTATTTAGCTTAGATCAAGCTTGATTTTTTATGAAAATTGATTATATGTGTAAGGGGGGGGGGGGGTGACAGCATGTAAAAGAAAGAGAGAGAAGAAAGATTTTGCTAGGTTAAGTGTTATCTATGTGAAATTAGGTGGGATTTTAGGCTTATATATGGTGGTGGAGGGACCATTATTATCAATTTGCAATAGTTGTGGTCCAAAATGAAAATAGTTAGCTAAAAAGCGGGAATTGACTATTAGTCCATTTTGAAAATATTCACGTGGCTCGGGTTTCATAAAAAATACTTCTCAAAAGTTAAAACGTACCTCAACTATAATAATATCGTCTCCCGACTTGACTTAACACGTCATTTAAAAGAAAAAATCAAAAATGACAAACATCGAACAACCGACAATAAAACGTAAAATATTAGGCATCCATCGACATCACTCTTGCTATTACTCCTTATACTTATTAAAGATAAAATATAAGTCTCCTAACATCGGTTTAAACTTAAACCTCCAAAAATAAAATCATTCAAACTCATCAAAATTTCAAAAATAGTCGTAAAGTAAGATTAAGCAATGACCTCGGTTTCAGGTTATCACATATATTGTTGTTCTTGTTTGTTGTTCTTCTGTTTATTATTCTTTTATTTATTGTTATTTTATAGTTTGATAACAAAACACTATACATCAAAATAATTAATTTTTATTTATTTAAAAAGATCCAAAAAGTAACCTTACATATAATATTACCTGTCAATTCTATTCATCTTCTTGGCAACATATTACTATACATTAATTTGTTTGAGAGTTTCCATTATATGTGGCATTTAATGAAATTTAACGATCGTTAGTTAACGGTTGTTAGTCAACGAAAGTTACGTATTGATCATTAAAAAATGTCCAACCTTTTTTAAGTATATAACGGTCGTTAACTAAAGTCCATTAACTTTTTTTTTAAATTACATTACGGTCGTTAACTAACAACCTTTAACTTTTTTTATAAAAAAATTACAACAATAGTCATTCGGATTATTGATCCGTTATAGAATTAGGTCACCTTTAACCTCGGTCTCACACCTCGCAACGAAGCACAAGGTTTACATCCTCGTATAACCACATATATAAACCTAATGTAAACTACCGGTGATAATTGTGGGTGTTTGTAGTCTGGAAATGGAGGCTATATGTTGGAATTTAAGTAAACCTTTAACCATATTAACACATTAGTAAGATGAGTATGCAGCGGAATATAGGATCACGTATAGACAAGTAATTAACATAAACGATAAAGAAAAGCGTACCTTTTAGGAATTGATTAAATCACATTTTATTAATCTATCAATATAAACGAAAACCCAATATAAGATCAAATAATAATCTCTTTAAGTATACGCACACAATACGTTATTAAGCAATAAGTATGCTAGTACGTATGTGTTAAACCAAATAACAAACCAGGCTTCTTGAATCAATCAAATACAAGAAACCTTTTAGGGTTTCTTCTTTCGTCGCCACAAAAGTCGAACACCCTTTGGGTTGTCGACCGACCGAAGAGGAAGAGAAGGGTTTTGTTTTTTCTTGTTATGTATAATGAGGTATGAATAACCTCCTTATATACTAACCATTACTTGATGAACAAGAAAACCAAAACCAAGCCCAATGCTATGAGTCGGCCGCCTATCACAAATAAGCGAACAACTTTTGTTTCTTTTTTCTCGACTTTCCTTAGGCTCGAATCAACTACCGAACATATTATTATTACGGTTATTACGTGTACATAATCAACACTATATACCTCAGATTTATTAATGTTATTATTTGAACTCGCCTACTGGTTGTGTAAAAGCCCATCAACCAAGGGTTAAGCCTTACTTAAATGAGCCGCAACCTTAGACAACGTTTCCAAAAGTACGGCTTTGTTGAAAAATGTCATCTCATGCAAACCTACTACCCCCCCCTTTATATACATGTCAAACCTCATATCCTTGAGTACCATCAATTGAACACATTAAAGTTTAGTATATTCTAGTAATGGCTTCAATTTGTGCATTTGGTTCCCCATTTTTTGTATCAACTAATTCATTAGTTAGGAAATATATTTTTCATAACCAACCTATCAAAAAAAATGTTGTTTGTGAAAAGCGAGTATATACAACACCACATTCACAACTTACAGATGTTGCTACTGCATCACCTATTATCAGAAGATCAGCAAGTTATCCGCCTTCAATATGGCCATACGAGCGCATTCAAGCAATCAATAGCAAATATACAGTATGCAATTTATTTTTCTGTTAATAAACAATGCCCGTTATTTTGTTGAAGTGAAAATTAGTTAACCTTTGCTGCATTTTTTTGCGTTGTATAGGGAGAGAAGTACACGGCAAGATTGGAAGCTCTGAAAGAAAAAGTAAGGAACATGATTTATAAAGAGATTGAAAAGGCGGAGAATCCATTGAGCACACTCACTTTGGTTGATGATTTACAAAGACTTGGCATATGGTATCATTTTGTGGAGGATATAAGCAACGTTTTGGATAATTTGTACAACAGCTACTACAAAAGTCCCGAAAGATGGAACACATTGGATTTAAATCTTAAAGCTCTTGGTTTTAGACTCTTGAGACATAATGGATATCATATCCCTCAAGGTTTTAAGTACATTATGTATGTCTTTTATCTCGTTGTTTTGATTCACAATCTTGAAAATCTGACGTTATTTTATTTGAATGTTTCATGTAGAGATATTTGAGGATATTAAGGACCAGACCGGTAATTTCAAGGCACACTTGATTGAAGATACTCTTGGTATGCTAAACTTGTACGAGGCTTCTTATCATTCATTTGAAGACGAAAGTATATTTGATGAAGCTAGAGATTTCACAACAAAATATTTACAAGGAATTTTTGGGAAGATCAGTGATCCATATTTGTCGTCTTTAATAAGTCGTGCATTGGATATGCCGCTTCATTGGAGGATTGCACGAGTGGAGACAAAGTGGTTTATTGAAGCATATGAGAAAAGATGTGGAATGAACCCCACGGTGCTCGATCTTGCCAAGTTGGACTTTAACATGGTGCAGGCAATTCACCAAGAAGATCTGAAACACACATCAAGGTTACACGCATTATGTTTGCTTTTCTTTTCTTCTTATAAGCAAATTAATTGGATTGTGTTATATGTTTTAGGCTTCACTAGTAATGGCTCGTTTTCAAGAACTAATCATATTTTATATGATGAATAGATGGTGGACGAGAAAAATAAAATGGGATGACAAGTTGAGCTTTACTCGAGACCGTTTGGTTGAAAATTATATGTGGACAATTGGTAAAAGTTACCGACCTCAGTTTACTCTTCTGAGGAGAACTCTATCAAAGGGTTTCGCTCTAATTACTAGTATGGATGATGTATATGATGTGCATGGTACTTTGGATGAGCTTGAGAAATTTACTGATGTTATCTCCAGGTTACTAATATAGTACTAGTAATACTATCATTAAAAAGATAAATATATATTAACACATATATACTAGTATTTGCAGTATTTTACTGAGATGTTAAAATGTTTTTAACATATAGATGGAATATCTACGCGATTGAAGAGCTTCCTGATTATATGAAAATATGTTTTCTTGGAATCTATAACTGGGTAAATGATATGGCATATACCACATTGACAGACTCAGGAGTCTTCATCCTTCCATACTTACAGAAAGCAGTAAGTTTCATGATGATTGTTTAAATTAAGATTCCATTCCCATATGCTACAATATGTTTCTGAATTGGTTATATTGCAGTTGGAAGATTTATGTAAGGCATACCTAGAAGAAGCAAGGCGCTACCATACTAAATATATGCCAACATTCAAGGAGTACTTGGACATTGCTGAAGTATCTGTAGCCGTACCTATATTGCTGACATATGGAGGTTTTTTAATCAATGTTTGTTCGACGGAAGAAGTCATAGACAGCATGGATAAAGTTAAGAATTTAACCCATTACTCTTCCCTACTCGTGCGACTTGCTGATGACTTGGGAACATCCTCGGTAATATTGCCGTTTTATTGTTGTTTAGACTAATTACTAGCATCGCATATTTAGTATTTTTTTTGTTACTAAATCATATGTCATATATGAAAAGGTATGAGATAGTAAAAGTAAATAATTGAAGTTAACTATTACATGATTTTTTAAGGACGAAATGGCAAGAGGAGATACTCCAAAATCAATCCAATGCTACATGCATGAGACTGGTGCAAGCGAAGAGGAAGCTAGAGCGCATGTGAGGTCGCTAATCGTCAAGGTGTGGCAGAAGCTAAACAAAGAACGAGCAGGGCTTAAGACCACATACTTGAAAGAGTTCGGCGAGTGTGCAGCAAACTTTGGGAGGATGGCACAGTTCATGTACCAGGTTGCGGATGGGCACGGTCATAATATAGATGTTACTGAAGCATATGTACAATCATTGGTGGTCAATCCAATCCAAGGCGTGTAGTAAGTAACTCCATAATATTTGCATCTTGTGTTGAATGGGGTACTTTATGTATCTGCAAAAAAATGCGATGCTAGTAATGGGTACGTATGTTTTATCGACTTTGTAATATAATTCGTATGTTTTATTGTTTAATTTTTTATTGACTTTATAATGTAATTCGTATGTTTTATTGTTTAAACTTTTATCAACTTTTTCACGGATGTATAAATCACAGAATATTGGTAGTTCGTGGGAAATATGTGGGAACTCCGTGAGAAATCCGTGGGAAATTCGTGGTAACTTACCCACACATTTCTTACGGATATATAAATAATTAAATAATGTTTAATCCGTGGGAAATCCGTGGTAGATTATCCACAAATTTCCAACGGATGTATAAATAATAAAATAATATGTTTTTTTCGTGGGAAATTCGTGGGTAAATTACCCACGGATTTCCCACGGATGTATTAATAATAAAATAATATGTTGTATGTGGGAAATCCGTGGGTTAATTACCCACAGATTTCCCACAAATGGATAAATAATAATAATGTGTATACCGTGGGAAATTCGTAGGATACTGCCACCACTTTCCCACGGATGGATAAATAATAAAATAATATACTGTCCGTGGGAAATCAGTTGGTAAATTACCCACAAATTTCTCAGGGATGGATAAATAATAATAATAATGTATATACCATGGGAAATTCGTGGGAAATTTTCCACCACTTTCCCATGGATGAATAAATAATAAAATAATATGTTGTTAGTGGGAAATCAGTGGGTAAATTACCCATAGATTTTCCATGGATGGATAAATAATAATAATAATGTGTATACCATGAGAAATTTGTCACCACTTTCCCACGGATGGGTAAATAACAAAAACAAATTTGTACTCCATGGGAAATTTTCAATCCGTGGGAAGTCCGTGAGTAATTTGTCACGACTTTCCCATGGCTTTCCCACAGAAAGCTTGGTCAACACTTCTGTGAGAAACTTCTCACGGAATTTTTTTTGCCATTTCTGTGGGAAATCTGTGAGAATACCGTGTTAAATTTCCCACGGTTTTTGTTCCGTGGGAAAACTTTCGTGGGCAAAAGCTGTTTGTGTAGTATGTCGATTAGGGCTACGTACCTTTTGCAATGCAATTCCAACGAACAAGAACAAATCTCTAATTTAAGGTTTATGAGGATCAATGATTAACCTCTTACCATTTTGTTAATCGATCCAAGATATAATCTATAATGAGATTATATTACGTTCTTGTACACACGTATAATAACGAGTTAACCGTAAGACTAGTACGTATAAAATAAGCAGTACGTTAAAGTGGAAAAATCAAACTGAAACCCTTTAGGGGTTTTGCCGCTTTATTTGATCGATATCGGATAACCATTGGTTTTTTATTGGAAGGCGAAGAAGGCCTCCTTCTGGGGGGGATCCGAGCCATTAGTGAGATACCACTCTAGAAGAGCTAGAATTCTAACCTTGCTTTAGTTGGCCGAAGGCTTCCTCGGCTTACTTCGTCCATCGGAAGTCTCCTTTTCTAATGCACTTCTTGAGCGTCTTAAATAGGGGTAATGACCTCTCTGCAGATTTAGATAGGAACCTATTCAGCCCGGCTAGCTTCCCATTTAAGGATTGCACCTCCTTCCGTGTCTGAGGGGACGGTAGTTGTATCACTGCGTCCGTCTTCTCTGGGAAAGGTTTGATGCCGTTTGGATCAATCAAGTATCCGAGGAACATTCCCTCCGTTGCCCCGAATGTACATTTCTTTGGATTTAACTTCATGTTAATCCTTCTCAGCGTGTCGAATGTCTCTTGGACATCCCGGAGGAGTGCCTCCTCCGTTTGACTTTTTATCACCAAGTCATCAACATAGACTTCCAAGTTGCGTCCTATCTGTGATTCAAAAGCTTTGTCCACCAACCGCTGATATGTAGCACCGGCGTTCTTCAGTCCAAACGGCATTTTCGTATAGCAATATACGCCCTGGCTCGTATGGAACGCCGTTTTTTCTGCATCCTCCTCCGCCATCTGGATTTGGTGATACCCTTTATATGCGTCCAAGAAGCATTTAAAAGGATACCCACATAGGGACTCCACCTTCCAGTCGATTTCCGGTAACGGGTAACAGTCCTGTGGGCAAGCCTTGTTTAGATCCGTAAAATCCACACACATGCGCCAACTTCCGTCATGTTTCTTGACCATGACCGGATTGGACAACCACTCGTGGTAGTATACCTCGCGCATGATGCCTGCATCCACTAGTTTCCGTACTTCATCCAATATCACTTGGCTGCGCTCAGGCGCCTGGCCGCGCTTCTTTTGCTTGATGGGTTGGTACCCTTGGCGGATCTGGAGCTTATGCTCTGCTATCGCACGTGGCACGCCTGTCATATGCTTTGGCTCCCATGCGAATATATCTAGGTTTGCACTTAAAAGAGAGCACATGGCCCTTTTGCCGCTATCCGAGAGCGCCCCTCCTATGGATACCTCTTGTTCGGGATAGTCAGGGTGAATGGCTACCTTCCAATTGGGAGGTGGTGATCCATCCTTGGGTGGAACAGGTGGAGCAGGTGTTGTCACGGTGTGACACTCGGATGCTGGTACGACTGTGTTGTAAATGGTAACGATTCCCCCCTCAACGGGGAATTTGATCATTCCGTGCGCCGTAGAGGGTACTGCCCGTATAGCCAAAATGCCTGGTCTGCCTATGATCCCATTATACGGAGAGTGTGAGCGTATCACCATGAAGTTCATCCACGCCGTAGTGGAATGTTCCTCATTCCCAATGGTTACAAGCAAACGTAATTACCCTATCGGCCAGATAGTGTCTCCACTAAAGCCAGTAAGCGGCGACGTGGCCGGTACTAATTGGCTTCTTATTTCTGGGCATAACTGCACAAAACAGTGTTCATACAGTACCTCTGCGGACGATCCTCCATCCACATACATGCGACGAACGTTGTGTGTTCCAGTGCTTATCTCAATGGTGAGAGGCGCATCAATCACATCGCTTGCTGTGATGGGAGGGAATGAGATTTCCCTGCCGCGTGAAAATTTTTGGCCAACTTTCTGCCTCGTGCGGCGCTGTCTGGATTGGATCATGTATATAGTCGAAGGTTTGTCCTTTTGGGGATCCTTCTTATCATACTTCTTGTTGTTGTCTTTTCCATCCTTCCAATCCTTAACTAGGTGCTTAAGTTTACCTGATTTGATCAGTGACTCGATATGCTTCTTGAGCTGGATACATTCCTCCGTACCGTGGCCTTTGTCATTATGGAACTCGCAGAAGCGATTTCCTTGCCGACGTTCCGGCGGAGTGGTCATTGGGGGAGGCCTTGGGAAGTTCGCCCCCTCCGTCAGCAAGATCTCCCGGTAGGACATCTTTAGGGGGGTGAACTTATCGTCCTGCCGTCCTCCTTTGCTTTGGCTCTTATAGTCTGAGCCCTGTTTATTGTTCTGATTGCCTTGACCGCCCGACTGTCTCCGGGACTGATCATTTGACCGGTACCCATTTCCTCGGGATGGGTAGGCCGCGGCAACAGCTGTTTCTCCTTCTATGAAATTTCTGACCCTTTCCATGAGGTCATCATACCTCTCTGGATGCTTGTCATTGAGGCGCCTGATCAGTTCTCTGTCTGTTATGGCGTGCATGTAGTCAGAGATTTTCAGGAGCTCCGGCATGGTTCTTGTGCGCGTGCACTCATCATTAAAGCGTTCAGTGAAGGCTTCTGTGGACTCCCCCGGCCGTTGCTTGACAGTTGCCAATGATACCGGATCCCTATTATACTTCTTCCTTTGGGTATAATTGTTCTCAAACGCAGTGCGTAGTTCCGTGAAGCTATCAATGCTCCGTGGAGGGAGTGCCTCAAACCAGTCACGGGCATTTCCGATCAAGGTCGAATTGAACATTTGGCACCATATAGGCATGGGCCATCGCTCAATTTTAGCCTGCGTATCAAATATTTTAAGGTGGTCCACCGGATCACCGGACCCATCATAAGTCTTGATACACGCCGGCATGCGACGTTTGGTGTCCCCAGAATAGTTCCGTATGCGGAGGGTGAACGGATCTTCCCTGGGATCCGCCCATGGCCGGGTGAGCCTAGGGTCATCCCATGGTTCACACCATGGACGCGAAAGATCCTCCACTTCCGCATCTCGATAGTAAGGGCCACCATAATACTCATCGTTGTTTGGTGGTGATGGAGGGGTGCGCCTAGGCCGGCGACGCTTAGGCGGATGGTCATCTGAGTCCTCTCCGGACGGGTCCGAGGACGGCGGTGGTGCCCCATCCTTTGAATAGGGACCACTTTTTTGGGACGAACCAGGAGCCTTTTTCCCAGTGTTCATCATGTCCCACACACTCGGGCGACGTGCGGTTCTGGCCAGCTCTCGATCTGGTCGTTCGGGTGAGCCATCCGACTTTTCTCCCTCTCGTGACTGCATTAGTTCCTGCATGAGGCGATCTCCTATGCGCTCAAACACAATCCGGGGTTGAGGAGTTTCCTCAAAGGTGCCCTGTTCCTGAGGCCGGGCTCTCCTTTTCCTCTGATTTTAGGAGGAGGTGATTGGTCTGGTGTCACCAAAGTTGAGTCTGGACTGGAGGTTCCTCCCCAGATTCAACCTTGATGCGATCCCCGGGACGATCCTATCGAAGTTCTGCGTGAGAACTCGAGTAAGATCCTCCTCACTAAGTGGCAGGACTTCCACTTCTTCCTCCATCGAGGGTCTGCGTGGTTCCTTGTTAGGAGGGTTTGGCGCACTCCCTGGATCAGGGTTATCCAGGGTTGAGGTAGGTGGGGGTGTCATGGAGATCGTGCTCGTCGCCCCCAGGGACTGAAAAACGCCACGGTTACCAGGCCCGCCTGCAAGGCGGCTTGGTGATTGATTGGGGATGAGGACTCCTTCCCCTTGGGACTTCCGGTTCCCGGGATTCGCATTCCTGGGGTTAGCTTGCGGATGCCCCTTCGTCATTGGAAATTCAAGATGAGGTTTTGTTCTAGCTTAGTGTAAGGGTCCCACGGATGGCGCCAACTTGTTGATGCAAAAGTTGGTCGATCCTTGCTAAACCCGAATTAGGCTTAATTCGGGTTGGCTGGCTCCGGCTCCTGCACCAAGTGAATTGTTTGGTTGGGATCCTGCACACTAAACAGCACGCGTTAGGCTTACCATGGGAAGGTTTCCCACGATTAGACTCCAGCGTGAGAGTAAGTAATCGATTTAGGGTTTATGTGAGTTTAGAGTATAAGTCGTAATACCTTTGTGGAACCCTTGAAGGTTCCTTTTATAGGCAGCGAAACCCTAATGGGCTTTTACTGATGCTTCGGCCCCAAGAAAGAGATAACTACCAGAATTTAGAATGATTGTTATCTTCTAATTCTGGTAGTGAATATCCTCCTCCATTGGGATAAAGATATTCCTAGACAGAATATTATTCTGTCTAACCCTATGTCGGCCGCACCGGGCCGTAGGCCGCACACATGTGTGCGGTTACTGTTCATCCAAGCCCATAAGCCTGAATGACATTATTCCACCCATCTGTGATGGGCCGGATACGGGTAGTACCCATGGGCCGGGTTCATGACCCGGCTGGGGACTATACGTCATCAGTGTCAGGACGTATGGGCCAAGGGACAGTCTCAAGTAGATAGTTTCTATGGGGCGTAGGCCTCACAAAAGGTAACGGAGGCGTGCAAAGGTTTCCTCGAGCTGGACGGAGATTGGCCCTCTCGTAAATATTTCGCCATAGTAAGAGCAGTCAAACCAACTCTCATACGAGCTCCCGGCGGTTCATTCATCTGACCGTAAACTAGAGACACTTTTTATTCTACAATATTTTTTTCGTTAATTACTCAAGATTCTTTCATTTCCATGTAAATACGTTCTCAACGACTATGTGACAAGTTTATCCTTGCGGTTACGTACCGACTTGGATTAAGGAATTTCCCCGGATGAGGCAACAGTCACATGAGAGAGGAGGATGATATTGTACTTAGATTATCTTCATTAATTACAAATTAGAGGTTTCTATGAAGACGATTGATATTGCTTATTTTATGTTGGAGTCGTTTTTCACAAGTTTATGTTTTATCATATCTTAAAGTGTGTGTCCTTGAAAACATGACTTTAAAGATAACTTGTTCGTGCTTACATTCTTAGTGACGAAGACTTACAGATCTAGGAATGTGTTATTCTTCTTAAGGTGATTTGTTCACACATTTTCTATCACTTGAAGGAGTAACATAATTGTGCTCAATGTCTCGTATACTTGGTAGATGATGATTTTGTAAGAGATTTTCTCTGCCTATACTCTTCCTAATTATGTATAAGCTCGATGTCACATGGACAGTGCAAGACATAAGATACAAGCTTGGGATATTCAAACTATTCAACAAATTTTTTATATTTATTTTTCTTCATGAGTGATCATCAGTTGAAGCCTATAAAGTTCGTGATGGTGAATCTAAGTTTTAGTTGAACCTTACATGCACTACTCAAGGGGAAGTTGCTTATTTTCATAAAACCCCTATTTGAAGTGATTCCAAAAAGAGGAAGAATATTATATGTGGTGGCATGATTAAAGGAGATATAATTTTTTTGTCATCATTAGATAAGGAAAGATTGTTCGGATTTCAGGTTTGATGAGACAAAACCAAAGGTACAATCAAAGTACCGCTAGGCTTACTGAAAGTAACGCTAGCACATCTAAGTACCGCTAGTGTTATTCTGAGTACCTTTCAAAAGTCCTTGTACCTTTCAGAAGATAAGAATAAAGAATATTTTAAAGATATTCTGAATTCTTCATATATTTGATTGTTTATTATATTTATCTACTTGTAAAACCTAGCAACCTCTAATATATAAAGAGGGACATAGTATTAGTTTTTTGATATCCAACAAAGCTAGAACTCCTATGGGAGTCATCTAGAGAAACTCGCATGTGTATGTAGTAGTTTATAGTTTTTTGTTTGTGTTTAATAAATAATACCTTGGTAGTAAAATTGTTGTTCTTATTATTCTGCAGCCTTAACAATGTTATTATTCATCTCTAAGATCAAAGGTCTAAACAACCTGAGTTCTAAAGATCCGTTTCGATTTGCCAAAGTCAAACTTAATAGTGTGTACTTAGATAAGGGTTTGTCACTTTCACGTGCGCCGACATTAAGAAAATTCTTCTAAAAAGGCAAGGCACACGTGACATTGACATATCCATAAAGAGTGCTCCATTTGTAATAATATTGTAAATAACATGCGATGATGTAACTTTTTCTAAGCCTTCTACGTAATGTAATCCGGCTTTTAGGCTATCTGTAACGTTAAATAGGTCGCGGCCTTTACACGTCAGCTTTCTTTCTCTTGCGACATAGTGCAACTTATTTGTCCGACAAGGCGACTTGGTGCAACCTAGTTCAATTTTTTAATATAAATAATTTTTTTAAAAATAATTATTTAAATAAAATAAAAAACATTATAATAATATTTATATTTAAATACGTTAAAGAAATGATTGAAAATATTTAATTAGAAGTAAAAGGGGTAAAATGCATTATTTAAAACTGACTCCAAACATGATCAAATTAATATATGTTGTGAGGAATTAAACAAAACTTAATATATTAAATTTTGGAAATTTTTTACAAATTTTATCTAATTAAAATTAAGAAAAAATTTCACGTTTGGTCCCTATCGTTTACACCAAACATCAAGTTTGGTCCCTATCTCAAACTAAGTGCACAGATCGTCCCTATCGTTTACACTTTGGATCAAAATTGGTCCCTATCTCAAACGGGAGTTAGTTTTGCTCGTTAACTCTTATAAGTGGAGGGGTATTTTGGGGTATTCACTTTTTTCCCATGCATTAAATATCACCAAACCCAATCTTTACACACACACAATACACGATCACCTCACAAATAATCACACCTACCTTTTGCAACAATCTAGTATCAAAAACCTAAAATCAAAAAGAAGAAATGGTTTTCTACTCATGTGGTCGCGTTACGACAATCAAGACTTCTTGGACAGATCGTCATCCAGGTCGTCGTTTCTATGCTTGCGAATTCCAAAGACCAGCATGTAGGTGGATTGATTGGTTTGATCCACCAATGTGTCCTCGAGCTATTTAAATCATATCTGGGTTGCTTAGGGCTAGAAATAGGCATGAAGATTCCATCAAAAAACTTAATAATGAAGTTTGTTTGTTAAAAAAATACTTGTTGATTAGTTGGCTAGGGTTTGGTTTAGTTTTATTTTTTTCCAGATTTGCCTAAGAAAAATGTAAAGGCTAATCTGATGATAATGTAAGATGGATTTTGAGGTTATCAATGAAAAGTATTTTCCATCTCTTCTAGAAGTTCTTGTTTTGTCTTGTTCATTATTAAGTTCTGTTTACTAACTCTGTTTTGCATACTCATTTACTAACTCTTTTTTGCAGATAAGTAGTTGAGGAGTTGAGGGGTTGAGGGCATTGAATGGTTATGAGTAAATACCCAACCCCCCCCCCCCCCTCATCTACTTGCTTATATAACCCAACGCCACACACATCACTTCTCCATCACCATTTCTATCTTTCTAACCCTATCTAAAATTAAAAAAAATGTCAAAAAAAGAGGTCATTGTGTTGAGTGACACTAGCAGTGAGGCTGTCTATTGTCCAAGTGGTGATGCTAAGTGGAAAGATGATGATAAGGGCTGTGAAGGATCATCTAGGCACAGAGCACTTCCTCTTCCTCCCATTGGATCTAGTTCAATGCCTAGGACTTATGTTACCAAGGCTGTTGCAGAAAGGTTCAGGAATGGGTCAATCCTATATAAAGCCCTAAAATGGTATGGCTATGTGGATGAGGCTGAGTATCATGCTGATAAAGATTACTAGGATACATGGGATGAGGATTTTGGAGCCCTTTTGCTGATTCTGAGGAAACTGGTGATGATGAAAGCTCTGAGTCACTAGAGTTTTATGAGGACACTTTGAAAGGAAAAGAAATCATCCAGAAAAAGAAAGGGCCTGATGTCACCTATGTTGCCACAAACATCATCAAAAGCCCAACTCCTATCTACAATGTTGTGCTAGGACTTGCCAACAAGGCCACTTGGGAGCAGATTGTCACTAAGATGGGAAAGAGGGGGGCTACTGGTAACCAAGGGAAGGGGAAGGGGAAGGCTGTGGTTTGAAGCTTGTGGTGTTGATGGTTGGTTGTTGTCTTCATAGTTCTTAGTTTTTTCATGTATTGTATTATTTTCATCTGCTTTCTTGTTATGTAATCCTTGAACATCAAATTGACCACAGATGATGGTGTGGTCAATTAATTTTGGCTAATGGAATGAAGTTCAAGTTTAGTATGTTATTTGTTTACATGGTTCAGATGAAGCATACATGAAACACAAGTTAACAAAAGCACTAAATCATTGAAGCATTAATGAAACTTGTTCAGATTACAAACATAGATTACAAACATAGATCAGATGACTAAAGTACTAGAACATACATGATACTTGTTCAGATTACAAACATTGCTTAAAAAACATGGCATTAGTTCTTCTTGGACTTTGTAGCCTGTTTCTTCTTTGTAGGTGCACTTGATCCTGCTGCATCAGATTGTCTTTTCTTCTTTGCTGTTGCAGGTGCACTTGATCCTGCTGCATCAGATGGTGTTTTCTTCTTTGCTGTTGTAGGTGCACTTGATCCTGTTGCAGCAGGTGCATTTGATCTTGAGCCTGTTGCAGGTGCACTTGATCCTGATGCACTTGATCCTCTTGCAGTATTTGGGTCCTTTTGCCCTTTGCAAGACCTTTTGTTATGCCCTTTATTTCCACAATTTACACATGTCACTGTCTTATAGGCCCCTGACAACCTTCCATCCTTCACCATTTGAGCCTTCTCATCCCTTGTTTTTCTCCTGTTTTTCCTTGGCCTACCAACTGGAGTATTATGCTTTGGTGGGGTGAGTGTTGTAGTTATTTGATTTTTCTGCCACATGACCTTACCATTCAAACAACCTAGAGTGTAACTGTATGTTTTTTCCCAAGTAGCTAACCAATAACACTTATTCACCCATTCTTTTTGGATATTAACTGTGAGCTGGTATTTTAGCCAACCATTCAAAAGCTTCTTTGTTAAACTCTTTCAATGCTTCCATTGCAGTATCAAAGTATGGAACAGTTGTTGCAGAAGCACATCTCCACAAATGCTCTTTATAAGCTAGTCCACTCCACTGTTTTTTCATGTTTTCATGGATATGCCTAAGGCAATATCTATGCTCTGCAAAAGGAAAAACATTTGCAATAGCAATGGATAAACCCTGTAGAAAAAAGATAAAATATTGGTGAGTTAAAATCTTAGGGACCACAAGATTGAATAAAAAAGTCAAATATAGTAAAATGACAAAATACCTTTTGTCTATCACTGGTAAAGGTGAAATTTGATTCCTTTATCAACCCAAGATCATCACCTAGGCATTCTAGAAACCATGTCCAAGAACATGTTGTTTCTTTCTCAACAATGGCATATGCAAGTGGATAAATGACATTGTTTGCATCTAACCCAATAGCAGTGAGTAGTTGGCCTGAATATGGTCCCTTCATAAATGCACCATCTAGTCCCAACAACTCTCTACCACAAGATTTGAAACCTTTCTTTTAGGGGCCTAGATAAACATAGATCCTCTTGAAAATTCATGTGTTATCATCAGTAGTTGCATCTTTGAACTTCAATCCTTACTGTTGTATTTGGATTAGCCCTTCTTAATTCTAGACAGTAATCCCTCAACATGGTATACTAGTGCTTATAATATCCTTTGACTTGATTTACAGCTGCTGTTTTAGCTCTACCTGCTTTTTGAATAGACACGCCTAACTCATACTTCTTTTGCAGTTCATCTTGAAAAGCTCTTAAGGGTATATGCGGGTTTTTTTCATCTTGGTCAATGATGCCTTTGCTCAAGAACTTGGTAGTACAAGCACTTCTTTTCCTTGTCTGCAAGCAGTTATGGACATTATTATATGTCCTGACCTCCCATGACTCTGTGTTTTTAACCTTGGTAACCTTCAAACCCCATGGACATTCATCTGGTGCAAGCTGTTTGGGCCTTCCTCTACCACCTACATTGGCCCCTTTCTTATCACTTGCACCCATATCTGTTTTACCTTTACCCACTTTCTTATTAGGCCCAACATCTTCAGTGTTACTAGCCCCTTCACCCTCTAGTAAAAAGACAGGATTTTTTCCAACACACTTTGCTCTAATTCTTTGTTTATCATTCTTTGCCAACCATAAATTCCTTCTAGTTTCAATAGAGTGAAGTTTAACCCTTTCTTTTACAAAATCTACACTTGAGAAACATTGGCCAACATAGAAAAAATGTTTGGAGACAGTGTTATTTTCACTCTTATTTGCTTTTTTGACCTCTCTAAGCTTCTTTCTCCTAATATGCTCAATCCCTTCACCCTCTGAATCTGTTCCACTATCAAATTGGTCATTATCAATTACATTTACCTCACTGTGATCTAATTCAGTAACAACTTGTACCTCCTTATCATGGCTAACCCACTCTACATCTGCATCTATGTTAAAGTGATAATCATCCATGTCTACATTTACCTCTTCTAAAAATGTGTCTTCATCTACAATGTAATCCTCATCAGCCTCTGAATCAGTATAATCATTGTCTGTACTACTGCCCTCATCATCACCAAACATTGTTTGCCCCTCAAACAATGTTTCTGTAGGTTCATTGTTGACAACCATATCCCTTTATGTTCATTAACCACGCTATCAGTCCGTGGTTCATTCACCACCCTATCACTTTCTGGTTCATTCACAGCTATGTCCTCAAATGGATCAAACTCATAGTCCATGTTCAATAACTCTTCATATATGGTTGCCACAGTCTCATCGTGTGTAGGCAAAGACTCATTGTTGGAGGGTGTGGGAGTTGAGGTAACATGTTGTTGAGGTGAGGGTGTAGGAGTTGAGCTAGAATGCTGTTGAGGTGAGGGTGTAGGAGTTGAACTAGAAGGCTGTTTGTTGGAGGGTGTATGTGTTGAAGTAGAAGGGTGTTGGTTGGGGTATGTTAAATAGAAAAAATTCTTAGGGATCAAACTAGGGCTTATCTCCTCAATAACAACACTACTAGAAGGAGGGGGAAAGCATAGGTGTCTACAACATAATCTAAGTGTTCACAGTAGACTATAATGAGTTTGTTGTTGGGATATACTTAGCTAACCCAATAACATCTTGATCATTACCTAAAGCTCTCAATCCCACATCAAGGTCAGTCCCAGGAATCATATAATGATAATATATAGGTTCCTGTTTCACATATCCTAATTCCCATATTACAGCATTCAACCCATGAACTGAAAACCTATCTATATCAACCCATTCGACATAACTAACTAACCCATTTACATATCTCCTTCTATTCTTAACACAAATGATCTTACCAGCATGATGGATTTTTAGGGAAAAAAGAGCAGGGTCCTTTTCTGCAAAATGCAATTAAAAAAACATTTAAATATGCTTAAATACATCAATTACATTCTTAATTAATTAATTTGAACATAAACCATAACAAAGCTGTAAAATTTAAAAAAATTAGGGCAAATAGATCAATTAGTCTTATCGTATTCAATAGGCATCTTATAAGGTCCAAACACCTCTTTAATCTTCCAACCAGAACCATCCATTTTTGGGGAATAGAAGAAAAAACAGTGATTGAATTGGGGGGTTTTGTTTCCAGGTTTAATGGAGGGAGGGAGTGTTTTGTTTATGTGTCGTGATCGAATGTGAAGAAATGGGGTGAGTGTTTGTATTTAATGCATGTGAAAAAAGTGAATACCCCAAAATACCCCTCCACTTATAAGAGCTAACGAGCAAAACTAACTCCCGTTTGAGATAGGGACCAATTTTGATCCAATGTGTAAACGATAGGGACGATCTGTGCACTTAGTTTGATATAGGGACCGAACTTGATGTTTGGTGTAAACGATAGGGACCAAACGTGAAATTTTTTCTAAATTTAATTAAAACTAATATAATTTATCCGAAAAATATATAAAAAGAAAAAAGCTGCAAAGTATTCCAATTTTAACAAAGAGGTCGTGGATAGAGTCGTTTTGGCTCGACCGATCCACTGCGACCGAATTGCCATAACGTCGTGACTCGGTCGCGACCGAGTGAAGACCGAGACAATTCGCATGCGTTGCGGGTAGCCTTATACAGGGTATAGGCATTGTTAATCTGTGTAATGATTGGTTTTCCATAATTAAGTATGGTAGAAGAGCTCACCTACAAAGGGTGCTACCCGTTGACAAAGATGGATTTTAATCAACAAAGATGGTTCATGATTGAAGTAATTAGTTACTTGGGGGTGAAAATACTTTACCATGATTGAAATGTAAGCGTTTAATAATTTTTATTTAGGATATAAATTCTCTTATAATTATTTAATGAACATAAATTTTCGCGCCCCACATTGGAGCACGAGTTTAACACCTCGTTTGTTTCATTGGCTAGTATAATTTTTATCAGTATGATCTATTTGACTCTTTAGTCCGTAACTATCATAACACCATAATATCAAAAAAGTGTTGTCATATCAGCATAACACCAAACGTAACGACGTTGCCCAGCTCAACGACGTTTGGCAATCCAATTCAGTAGTGTGATAACACCGACCAAGCTCGGATCGAGCGCTTTTCAAGCCTTAATATAAATATATTTTTATATAGGTAAAAAACAATAATTTGTATATTAGCCTAATTATAAATAATAACTTTATTAATAAAACTTATATATTTTTTTGAATGAGATATCTCTTTTTATCTAATCTAATAGATACTCGATATAAAATAAAATCTAATAATTTGTCATATATTATAAATGAGAAAAGATTTATCTTAGATAAGACAAAGTAAGAACTTTCGATATTGTTAGATATTATTGTATATTAATTCTCTTTTCAAGCGTGAAATTCTAAAAAACAAAAATACTTAAGAGCTGAGATGTTTTGCATTCTCGCTTTTTTACAGGCTAAATGACACATTTAGATCACATATTTATTCTGTTAACAAAGTTTATGATTAAGAAAACATGAAGAGAACATGAGTATAATTTAACTAGAACTTATCTTTATAAGTTTTTTTTATTATTTTCAGAGTTAGCAAATATTGCCCAAGTTACAGTAAATGGATGTTTTTAACGTTTAACATATTTTTACTATTTTATACATTCCACACATTTTTTCTCATTTTCGCACATTTTCTTCGGTTTTTGGCCGATATATTTTGTTTTTGCTCATTTTTTTCAGTTTCACACATGTTCGCCCGTTTGGTACCTTTTTCGCATGATTGCTTTCGTTTGCGCATGTTTACTTTCGGTTTTACCCGTTTCCTCATGTTTTGTCCTTTTTTGAACGTTCTTACATGTTTTATTACGCTTTCACACATATTTGTCTTTTCACACGTTTTCGCTCCTTTTCACACATTCTCGCACCGTTCACACATTATCGTTCCTTTTTCACGTTCTCGGCCGTGTTCAAAAGTTTTTGCATGTTTTTGCATGTTTTTGGTTGTTTTCACACGTTTTAGGTCACTTTTGCATGTTTTCACCCATTTTGACACCTGTTTGTTGTTTTTGGACGTTTTCGTGCATTGGCTATTTCTCACTTTCCGGTTGTTTTCGTCTGTCTTATCACGTATAACATAACTCTAATGATAAAATTATCCTCACATGGGATGACTTAACGGCATTATGAATGGTCGTTAAAGGGATGGACAAATTACGAATATTGTTTATGGGCAAATGGCATTGTTTTAAGTCAAGGGACGGAAGGGTAAGCGACAAGAACACGACTATTGTTAGAGGAGTGGGAGCCTATATATTATTTTTGCTTCTTAATAAAAAATTTGTAAATATCATGAATTTCTAATAAACGTGTTGATATAATAAAAAAATATGATAATGCCCAAATCTTTAGATTTTACTTTACTCGTGGGATAGAGGAATTGATGTGTGTGTGCATCTGACTTGTTCTTTGCTTTTGAAGAAAGTTGGGATGACTGCTTCGTACCCAGTCATGTTGTGCTTGATGCGAAACAATTAAATGTGTTAAATATGAATCTAGGTGTGTTGCTAATGAATATGTGTTTCTCTAGTGTTTATTTTCTGCTTAGGAGATATTAGTAGGGTGGTAAATGAACCGGACGAGCACAAAGAAAGGCTTGTTCGTGTTCGCTCATTAAAGTTTAACCGCACAAATGAACACATGCAAACACTCAAACGGACAAAAAATTGTTTGTTAAGAAAGTAAGATTGTACATGTTCGTTAGTTTTTTTTGTAGAGGGTTTCCTTGGTAAAATTTACTAATCCAAAAAAGAGTTAAGTAAAAATGATATAGATGAATCTTACATCAAGATTATCAGCTATACGATGGATATTACTCGAGATATCATGATCATCATACATATCATCATCATAAGGCGTATGGGTCATGGTCGTCTACACCATTTTTATAAGAGTTTTTCCTTTGTTTCCACAAACTATTACTCCCATATCACATATTAGACGTTTCAACAACCATATATATTTATTACTCCCATATCCTATATTTGTCGTTTCAACATCCATATATTTATCCATGTCATTATCATTAGGTTCAACAATATCTTCCTCATCACCTACACATAAGTCTTCAACCCTTTTCCTAGGGATCGACTTTCCTTCATCATTCCCAAGAATACTAGTACCATAAATAATACTCATTTTCATCTTATTAATTTTAGCAATAATAAGGGTAGTACTAGAATCAACATGAAGTAGACTATTTATAACCATAAACTCAACCGAAGTGTCATCCAAGCCAACCAACTTGGAAGTTCCTCCATTTGTACCCAAAACTTTAGTTCGCGTAGCATTAGGGCATTCATTAAATAGATGGCCAAAGATCATGCAACTCTAACATGTAAACTCACATTCAACTCAGATAATGCAAAAATAAAAACCTCTATACCCACCATAATAGTATCCTTGAACTCCTCATCAGCATAAAGTCCACTTAATTCTCTCGCATAACTTAACCTACCCCATGAATTCTTTCATATATTAGCAATATAGTAGCCCAGCATCACAGGAGTACCAAGTTTTGTAGCAATGGAACTTAAATCATCCCTAATAAACACCATCATTGGGATATCATGTAGTTTAATCCAAATAAATTTTTTACCAACATCTACTTTTAATAAATTCATATTCAGGTCCTACTTATTCAGGATAATTAGGTTATTTCGAACAAGCCATGGACCATTTTCAAGCATAGCATTCATTACATTAATAGAGTTAAATTAGAAGAAAGATAACGAGTAGACGAGTTAAGCAATGATTTACCAATCCAAATTTACTTCAAGTGTTCCTACCATAGTTAGCAATAACGGGATATGTCAATCGTTTACCAAGGAAGAAACCATAAACCAAATGAGTAAGTCTTTCAATAATAGATCGAATCGAATGGAACTCTTACCGCAACCTTGTTTTCCACCAGAGTTACCAACATGCGAAGATTAAAAGTTTTCCTATTCACTTCTTTGTTAAATAAATTAGCAAATAGTTTATCACCAATATATAAATGACTAGAATGCTCTCCATTAACATCTTTAGGTATAGTAGTCGTATGTGTATTTGTACCATAAGAAAAACTATTATCATTACTTGCACGATTACATGTAACCACCTTGGGAAGAGTAATATACATCTCTTTATTCCATCTTGACCCGACTTCCTACCCATCGCATGATCATCTTTTTTTCTTTCATTACTACCTCCCTCACCTGAATCAAGAAACCCATGTTCCATCAGAAGAGCACTACAACATACCTTTATTCCTCGAACAAAATGAAAATCATAATCAAAATGATTTGGGTTCTTAAATAATACTAAATACCTTGCTACCCTCGTCACTAAGATCTAATCGAAAAACAAGATCACACCATGAATCACACACATAACCAAGAATACGAAAAAAGAATTAATCTTAATTTTTTTGGATTGGTGATAGAATCTTAAAGAGTCGAACAGAAAAAGTAGATTTAGAATATACATTTATGAATGTTCATTGAAGTGTTAAACGAATATAAACGGATAAAAATAAATGAACAAATAAAATTAGACACAAAATATCTAGAATATTCTAATGTTTCTTTTTTGTATGTTAGTTTGTCTAAATTTAACTATTTTAAGAGATCGGACATTGACAAACGCAAATAATAGAACGAGAAGTGATACCATATGCCAAGTATTTGTAAATCATCAACGAGATTGAGTGTACCTAACAGATTTTCCGCCTTTTCATTCACTTTGTAAATCATGTTCCTCACTTCTTCTTTCAGAGTTTCCAGTCTTGCCGTGTACTTCTCTCCCTGTATATACCAAAAACTTGCAACTTTAGTTTTAAGCAACCATGTGCTATATTTTCACTACAACAAAAGAATGACGAGTATTAATTAAATGAAAAACTTAAATTGCATACTGTATATTCGCTAGTGATCGCTTTAATACGCTCATATGGCCATATTGAAGGCGGATAACTTGTTCTTCTTCTAATAATAGGTGACACAGTAGCAATATCAACACCCGTAACTGCAGGTAGTTCTGAATGAGGTGATGAATAATCTGTATTTTCACAAGCAACTTTTGTACTATTGACTAAAAAGTATTTCGTAAAAGCTTTTCCATAATATTTTTAATATAGGTTTTTTAATCTTTTTCGAAACGTTTATCCAATGCCTTTGTTTGCTAGTTACAACAAAAACCCTTTTGTTTTAAAATTGAAAATGATCCGAACATCGAATGTATTTTCATATGAACTAGTCGATCAAAAGTTCTTTATGATCGATTTTTCATTAGATGGACGACCTTGACCAATTTAGTTTTTCTTTTAATTAAGTGAATGGACATGAACGTCTTATGGATGATATAAGCCAGGTTTTGGATAATGTGTACAACAACTACTATAAAAGTCCCGAAAAATAGAACACGCTGGATTTAAATATTAAAGCTCTTGGTTTTAAACTCTTTATACATAATGGATATCATATCCCTCAAGGTTTGAAGTAAATTAAGGATGTGTTTTATCTCGTCGCTTTGATTCATAATCTTGAAAAATTTGACATTATTGTATTTAAATGTTTTGTATAGACATATTTGACGACATTAAGGACGATGTAGGCAATTTCAAGGGACACTTGATTGAAGATACTCTCGGTATGGTAAACTTGTATGAGGCTTCTTATCATTCATTTGAGAACGAAAATATATTGGATGAAGCTAGAGATTTCACAACAAAATATTTACAAGGAAGTTTAGGGAAGATCAGTGATCAATATTTGTCGTCATTACCAAATCATGCGTTGGAAATGCCGCTTCATTGGAGGATTGCACGAGTGGATTCAAAGTGGTTTATTGAAGCATATGAGAAAATAAGTGGAATGAACCCTACGGTGCTCGATCTTGCCAAGTTAGATTTTAACATGGTGCAGGCAGTTCACCGAGAAGATCTCAAACACGCATCAAGGTATACATATTATGTTTCCTTTTCATTTTGTTTATAGTCAAAGTAACTGGATTGTAGTTTATCTTTACTCACTATATTCATGGCTCATTTTCAAGAGCTAATCATATTTTCTATGAAGAATAGATGGTAGAGAACAACAAAATGGGATGACAAGTTGAGCTTTGCTCGAGATCGTGTGGTGGAGAATTATATCTGGACAATTGGTAATAGTTACCGACCTCAATTTTCTCTTATAAGGAGAGTTCTAACAAAGGGTTTTGCTCTAATTACTAGTATGGATGATGTATATGATGTGCATGATACTTTAGACGAGCTTGAAAATTTTACTGATGTTATCTCTAGGTTACTATAAGTACTATCATTAAAAAATATTAAAACATCAATTTACTAGTATTTGCAGTATTTTACTGAGATGTTAAAATGTTTTTAACATATAGATGGAATATCTACGCGATTGAAGAGCATCCTGATTATATGAAGATATGTTTTCTTGCATTCTATAACTGGTTAAATGATATGGCATACGACACATTGACAGACTCAGGAGTTTTCATCCTTCCATACTTACATAAAGCAGTAAGTTTCATTATGATTGTTATAATCAAGATTCCATTGCCATATGCTACAATATATTTTTGAATTGGTTATATTGTAGTTGGAAGATTTATGTAAGGCATACCTAGAAGAAGCAAGGCGGTACCATACGAAGTATATGCCAACATTCAAGGAGTACTTGGACATTGTTGCGGTACCTATATTGCTCACTTATGGAAGTTTTGTAACGAATGTATGTTCAACAGAAGAAGTCATAGACAACATGGATAAAATTAAGAATTTAATCCATTATGGGTTCCTACTCTTTCGTCTTGCGGATGACTTGGGAACATCCTCGATAACTATTAATACTATAAAATAACTTGTATTATCTTTGCAAGATCATATTTCATATACGAATAAGTATGCATTGCTAAAAACAAACAACTAAACTTATATTACCTGATTTTTTAAGGACGAAATGGCAAGAGGAGATACTCCAAAATTAATTCAAGTCTACATGCATGAGACTGGTGCAACTGAAGAGGAAGCTAGAGCGTACGTGAGCTCGTTAATCATCAAGGTATGGCAGAAGCTAAACAAATACGAGCAGGGCTTAATGCTCCATACTTGAAAGAGTTTGGCGAGTATGATCATGTAGATCATGTTGGGTCAAAAAGTTGATGTGGCAGAAACTCAAAATCAAAGGAAACATGAAGACATTTGTTCAAGCGTTGTCAAGAGTAAATCCGACGTTGACAAGAGTAACTTAAGCGTTGACAGAAGTCAAACGCAGTCAACAAAGTCAAACGCTGATGGATGTTGAAGATTTGATGGAGAATTCTATTTACAGAATATATTGGATATATTCTAAATAATATATTCAGTATATATCTATAGAAATAGAATATTTAGTTTTATTTGATTTGATCTCTTGTAAACCCTAATCCTTACACTATAAAAGGAACCAAGGGTCATAGGTTTTATTTATTCAATTCATTCACAATGTAAACCTAAAGTGTGTGTCGACTAGACGTGGGATTCAATGTATACACGTCTAGTGGATGTTTGTTATTAATATAATGAACATCCCAATTGTTTTAATTCATGTTATTGTGCCTAAACACCTTGTTAATGGTTGTTGTTCTAATTCCGCTTTGATTGTATAATCATATGAACAATGATCATTCCTAGTAGCTTAAAAGATCCGGAAACCAAGGTTTCCACAATTGGTATCAGAGCCTCGTGGCTCGTGATGCTAGGACCAACAAGGTGTTCGTGTTTCGAGAAGAAAAGAAAAATCCGTCTAGGGTTTTTCTGGGCGTTTTTGTGTGCGCAGCAGTATTCAGAAGGTCATAACTTTTGATTGAACCGTTGGATCGTCACGAAATTTTATATGTGTGTTCTTCATACACATATATAAACATCCACCGGAGGGATTGTCGAGTTTTATCCCCAGGCAAAAGTTATTAAGCGTCAAAGTCAGCAGCAGGGTATATGCAGTTTTCTGTGGACAGCCATGTTCAAAACACGATCTCTCCTTCGTTAACCGTTGGATCTTCGTGATTTTTGAACTGTAGATTCTTGACACTTGTGTCTTGAATCTCACCGAAGCGATCTTCGATTGGATCTTTCATTGTCAAGATATTCAGCATCGAAGTTCACTGTTTAATGAGGTATTCAATTTTTGCTTCCACATAAAATCATGAACTAGGGTTTCTATAAACCCTAGATCAACATAAAAAGCAAAAAGATTGGGGGTACGTGGCTGTTAAAACGTGTGAAGATACACGATCTAAGGTTATTTACAAACCCTAATTAGGTTTTCAATGCTCAAAGTTCCAAACCCTAGATCGCTGTGTTTTAATGTTGCAGACGTGAAGGTTAATGATTTTAATTCGAATCCTATACATGCTAGTCTACGATTACTCACATGAGGACTAAAATCATTCGATTCTGATTGGAGCAAAAGTTTTGTGTTCACACGGTATGGAAGCTATGATTGGTTAAAGCACTTGAGACATTCACACGGTTAAAGGAACAAAACAAGAGATGTTACAATGTGTTCACACGGTGCTATTGATTTGATTGGAGGAAAATACTTGTTTTCACACGGTTCATATGTATTTTGACGTGGAAACCTTTGACAAAGTATTTTGACGTTGACACTTATGCATTCACAAATGTATTTTGACATTGACAAAGTTTTGATGCAACGCTGACAGAGTATAGTGCAACGCTGATAAAAATGAACGCTGACAAGGTTTATGGTTGGCGCTGACAAGAGTAATGTTGACGCTGATAGGAAGTGTTTTGACGCTGACAGAATAAGTCAACGCTGATAGAGTTGACAGTGTCGTCCGATATATGAACTTCAACGCTGACACGTATTGTCCGATATTGGACAATACATCTGCCAAAGATATTGGGCAGAAGAGGATATTGGACAACACAAGGTTTGCTGCTGTTAAGAAAATTGGTATGTTTTGAGTACACAAAAAGGAGGAATTTACACACAAAGGTACATGGAATCTCCGTTTTAATATAGAATATCATGATGATATTAATGGCTCGGATATTTTGAAAGGAATTAATGATCTTAAAGCAAGTTAGCAATTATTCGTGAGGATTTGATGGATATTTTAAACTATGTAATCGGGATAGCCTTGTGAAAGGGTTATCCATTAACTCCTTTTACATATGGTATGAAGATGTTATTTCATTAAATTCGTCATGAAGAGGTGTTAGCTTAAGGGGAAGAATTCTTATGGTAAATTTGATGATTGAAGAAGATTTTGACGAGTTTGTGTTCTATCATATCTTAAAGTCATGGACTTCCAGCCACTGACTTTAAAGGTAACTTGTTCGTGCTTTACATGGTTGGTGATGAAGACTTGTCATAACACTTGAAGGAGTTACATTATCGTGCTCAGTGTCTCACATAGGATGAGAATATTGACAAGGGATTGAGGTCTACTTATAGTTGGTCTGATATAAGTTCTTAGTCACATGGATAGTACAAGACATGGAACACAAGATTGGGTTATTCTACTTCTACATCAAGAATATCTTATTTATTTTTCTTCAAGATCATTACATAGAGCTACATTTGGAGAATCTTCAAAGATTGCATACATTGTTTACTTCCCTGTTGATGTGACAAAAAGGGGAAGACATACATGCTACACTTGAGGGGAAGCAATTGGAAGATCATGTACAACTTACAAGAGACACACATAGAGTTTTGCCACTATCAACTAGGGGAAGATTGTTGGGTCAAAAAGTTGATGTGGCAGAAACTCAAAATCAAAGGAAACATGAAGACATTTGTTCAAGCGTTGTCAAGATTAAATCCGACGTTGACAAGAGTAACTTAAGCGTTGACAGAAGTCAAACACAGTCAACAAAGTCAAACGCTGATGGATGTTGAAGATTTGATGGAGAATTCTATTTACAGAATATATTGGATATATTCTAAATAATATATTCAGTATATATCTATAGAAATAGAATATTTAGTTTTATTTGATTTGATCTCTTGTAAACCCTAATACTTACACTATAAAAGGAACCAAGGGTCATAGGTTTTATTTATTCAATTCATTCACAATGTAAACCTAAAGTGTATGTCGACTAGATGTGGGATTCAATGTATACACGTCTAGTGGATGTTTGTTATTAATATAATGAACATCCCAATTGTTTTAATTCATGTTATTGTGCCTAAACACCTTGTTAATGGTTGTTGTTCTAATTCCGCTTTGATTGTATAATCATATGAACAATGATCATTCCTAGTAGCTTAAAAGATCCGGAAACCAAGGTTTCCACATATCATAGGTCTACGCGTGAGTAACACTGGTAGTCATTAGTATCTTTCTTATTCAGTTTGTGTTCTTAAATCTTTGTTAATAAAAGGTTTTTATGTTTGAGGTGTTTCTGATCATGTTTTTCTACATGGTATCGGAGCCTGGTTGTTAAAACTCGATGAAAATTTGTTTAGGGTTTGTTAAAATTGGGGGTTTTTGGTTATTTATACTTTTTTTGAAAATATCTGCTATTGAAATAGCTAGATCTGTTAATATTACTTCTTGAATCAAAGTTTTGAACCGTTAATTTTTTTGAGAAAAAATTAGGGTTTCTGAGATGTGCTCTCTTATTCATTATTATTGACGATTAGGTTTATTGGTGGTATTGTCTCTTGATTAAAGTGATTTTCCCTAATTTTTTTCCAAACAAAAATTAGGGTTTCATTTTTGGTTGGTGACTTGTTCGATTGGTGGTGATTCATTCTGGTTCCTTGTTGATTCGGTGGTTTGTTCACTGGTTTTGTCACTTTCCCCAATTTTTTCCTTGAATAAATTTTTAGGGTTTGTGACTTGGAGGTTCTGTCACTTCTTAGACTAAGTGAATCTAAGAGTGATAGTTCGATTGAGCTTTGGTTTATAGCACTATAACAACTCTGCTTCTCTCTCTTTATTTGCTATCTACTTTTTTTTATTATTACTGCTTGTCTTTTAGGGGTTTGGTAGTTTTTTCTTTTCATACCCTTTTTTTTGGATCCTCCTTGCTGCTTGCCTTTGACCTACCATCCTTGAGTGGTTTGGATTCCTGGGAACTTTGTTTGTAGTATTATGAGTTCATTTTTGACCTTTTGACCCTTCACCATGTCTGAACATGGTGATGATGATGCTATAAGTGTAACTGACCTAGTTACACTTATTAGTAAGCTTGACCTGAGTGACCCATTGCACTTGCACCCTAATGACCCAGCTGTTTTAATTGTTGTCACTGTGAAACTTAAGGGAACTGAAAACTATCAAGTTTGGGCTAATGCTATGTTACTTGCTTTGGAAGGAAAAAATAAAATTGGTTTTATTGATGGTACTTGTAAAAGGTCTGTAACTGATGATGTTTTAGCAAGGCAATGGGACAGGGTCAATGCTGTTGTGTTGGGTTGGATTCTTAACTCTATTTCTGAGGAACTTTTCCTTGGAAAAAATTTTTCAAAGAAGGCCAAACATGTTTGGAAAGAGCTAAAGGAAACATATCATAAGGTTGATGGTTTTGTCATGTTTAACTTGCACCATAAGATTAATACCTTGAACCAAAATGGTTGTAATTTGTCTGATTATTATCATAAGTTGAATGCTCTCTGGAAACAATATGATGCTATGATTGAATTACCTGCTTGTGTTTGTTCTGCTTCTAGTGAGTTTAAAAAACATAATCAGTTATTGAAACTTATGCAGTTTTTAATAGGGTTGGATGATTCTTATATGAGTATTAGGAGTTCTATATTGTCTAGAGAAAGTCTTCCTGATGTTAAGGGGGCTTATGTCATCATCTCTGCTGAGGAATCTCACAGAATGGCTTCAAGCAGTGGTTCTGGGCACTCTCAAAGGGCTCAGACCACTGTTTTTTTGTCTAATGGGCCCACCAGAAACAATGTTCAAAGAAATCAGAACCATAATGCTAATATATTGAGACCCATAACCAACAACTTTAATCAGAATGGTAATCAAGGCAACTTTAGACCTAACAATGGTAATACTAGTTTTAGACCTAATAATCAGAATGTTGTGAGACCCAACTTTACCTCTAATGTTGAATTGGTTTGTGAAAACTGTGGGTACAATGGTCACACCATTGATAGGTGTTTTAAGATCATTGGGTACCCCAGTGACTTTGTTCATAAAAAAAGGGGAAATCAAAATTTTAAAGGAAAAAATGTGTCTAATAACTCTGTTGGTTCTACTAGTGCTACTGGTTTTTTTGATGAACAAATGGCTATTATTCTCACTCTTTTTAAAGATAACAGTGGAACTGGAAAGAATGTACAAGCCAATATGACAGGTACTGTTTTTAACTCTAGCAAGGTTTTTAATGAAAACTTTGATAAGTTTTATTGTTCTAACACCAGTTCTAAACTTGACCATGACTTACAATGGGAAGGTTATTGACTCTGGGGCTAACCAACACATGACTGATAGTGATAGGGAACTTGATATGTGTTTGATATCTCTCATCTTAAAATCAAAGTTTCTCACCCAAATGGTACTGAGGCTATTATAACTAAAATTGGTAACCTTAAACTTCCTAATGGTCTGATTCTTGTTGATGTCTTGGTTATCCCTAAGTATTGTGTGACTTTGATATCTGTGCATAAGCTTGCTAAAGATAATATAATATTTGTTGTGTTTAATGAAACCAAGTGCTTCTTTGTTAACTAGGATTTGAATCTGAAAAAGGTGATGGGGATTGGTAAACAATGTGGTGGTTTATACTATTTAGATACTGAAGGTATTAATTGTAAAAATCAAAACAAACTTGTTACCTGCTCTGTCTCATTATGATTGGCATTGTAGACTTGGACACCCTGCTGACCCTGCCCTTATTGTGCTTAAACAATCTTTGAAAATTGATAAAGATGAGAAAATTTTTTTTTGTGAAGTTTGTCAAAGAGCTAAACAAACCTGAAATCCTTTTCCCTTAAGTGATCATAAAACCAAAAAACTTGGTGATATTGTTCATCTTGACTTGTGGGGTCCTTATAGGGTTACTAGTCACTCTGGCCATAGATACTTCTTGACTGTTGTGGATGATTATACTCGGGCTGTTTGGTTGTTTCTTATAAAAACCAAAGATAAAAGTGGTTTCTAACATTCAAAACTTTTATAATCTGATTAAAAATCAATTTAAAGGTAATGTTAAAACTTTCAGAAGTGATAATGGAACTGAATTTGTTAATCAAAACTTCAAAGTCTTTTGTGAAAATAATGGCATCATACACCAAACTTCCTGTGCTTACACACCACAACAAAATGGAATTGCTGAAAGGAAACATAGACATCTTTAAATGTTGCTAGATGCCTTATGTTTCAGGGGGTATTCCTCTTAAACTTTGGACTGAATGTGTGCTAACAGTTACTTATCTTATTAACAGATTGCCCTCTTCTGTGCTAAATGGAAAACACCTTTTGAAATGATTTACTATACTTTTCCTAGGCTCTCTCACATTAGAATGTTTGGATGTCTGTATTTTGCTACTATTCTTAATAGTTCAGATAAGTTTTCCAGCAGATCTGAAAAGTATGTTATGATGGGTTATTCTAGTTCTCAGAAAGGATATAGGATTTACAGTCTTGATAGGAATCAGTTTTTTGTTTTAGAGATGTTAAGTTTTTTGAAACCATATTTCCTTTTAAAGACTCTGTTTTTAATTACATCCTTCCCCTCATGTTCAAAACATGGAAGGAAACATTAGGGATGATTCTATAAACAATGTTCAGGGTGGTCAAGGTTTGAGGAGGTCCTCAAGACCTTCTGTTTTTCCTAGAAACTACAATGATTTTGTTGTCCAATCTAAACTCAAGTATGGACTTGAAAAATTTGTTGGATATTCTAAACTTGATAAAGAAAATTTTTGCTTTGTCACTCAACTTAACAAAATGAGTGAACCAAAAAGTTTTTTTGAAGCATCTCAGAATCATCTTTGGGTTGATGCTATGAACTCTGAACTTGCTTCCTTACTTGAAAATGACACTTGGGACATTGTTGAACTCCCTAAAGGTAGGAAGGCTAATAAGTGTGAAAACGCTTATCCTTTTACCATTTATTTCCAATAATAACATGACCAAAACGTGTATTTTATGTCGTAAAAGTCGGAGTTATGCGTGGTTTGTGTTTTTATTGTGTTTCGGGGTAAAAATATGCAAAAGGAAGAAAACATGGGCTATCACAGGCTTTTATCGAAGAAAAAGACAAAAGACGAAGTCAAAAGATCAAGAATGTAAAAAGAACGGAAGTCCAAGGCCTATTCTGAAGATTTATCAAAGAAAAAGTCTAAAGACGGAAGTTTAATGAAGTCGAAGAACTCAAGTCTAATAGAAGAAGGAAATTATAAGACAAGTTCAATTTATATCGACAAATCCCGAGACGACGTCGAGAAAGACAAAGAATTTAAATCGAGTCGAAAAGAAAGAAAGAAGGAAGCACTCATGCACTCCCCTCCTCCTATAAATACCCTCCTATTGACACATTAGGAGGGTGTTAGCTAGTTATTTTTCTTTCTTTAGTTTTTCATTTTAGAGAGAGAAAGTGTTTAACTTTCTCTCACTAAGTTTTCATCTTTTCTTTATCTTTCCTTTCAAGTTTAAGCTTTATTTCATCCTTGTATATGGAATTCATTAATCAAAAGTCCAAGTTTAAGCTTTTAATCTTTAATCTTCTTCTACCTTTCTTGATTTTGATTTATATTTGTTCCGAAATGTTCTTGATTCGTGTTTGATTTTGATGTTTTTGTGATTAAAAAGTTAATCTTTTTATTCCTTACTAAGTTTTTATACGGTTTAAGCTTTAAGCTTGTTGTGCTTATTGGCTTATTTCGTATATAGCTTATTGTCTTTTAAGTTTTCTTTAAAAATTTAATCTTTTTAAAGTTTGATTTATAAGGTTTGTTTATTTCATGTTTTAAAAAGTCTTAAAATTTATGCTTGTTTTCGTTTGATTGGGATTCAAATAGGTGCTTATTCATCTTTGATTTTAGTGCTTATTCGAGTCTTAGCTTATAGCATTTCATCCGAATATTATCATTTCCATCGCAAAGTTAGGGGTTACTCATTGCGACGCTACATTCCGACGGTTTCAGTGTGATCGCAATAACCTTAGGGTTTTATTTTGCGATCAAGTGTATTCAGATCCCTTATTCCGATCGTGATTGCGATCGCTCATTGCGATCGTATATTGCGACGGGTCTTAAGGTTATATTAAGACGGAACGCTGCCCAACTTTTGTTAGTCACATTCCGACAGAAGTATATTGCGACAGAGTGTATGCCGATAGCCTTAATCATAATTATTCCGATACTAGACATTCAGATAGAAATATTCCGACAGACTTGTATTCCGATAGACTTACATTCCGACAGAACTGCATTCCGATAGAGTTAATTTACTATTATTCCGATAGCTTTCAGAGTTATATTCCGATGGTTTTGTTTTTAATACATTCCGACACATACATTCCGATGGTTGTATTCCGACCATGGTTATTCCGATGGGTTTGAGTTTTCGTTTTTACAAAGTTTTTAGTTCTACAAAGTTTTCAAGTTTTAAAATCATTACGTTTTAATTTCCAAAAATTGCACGCTTCTCGAAATCTCTGTTTTTACCAAGTGTTTTTCTAGTAATTTTTAGTTTAATTTTTAAAGCTTTTATTTTACTCAACGACATTTTCATATTCACTTTTAGTTTAAAATAGATAACCAAACCATTTATTTTTCCACCAAGAATGACTGAGTCGCACTCTAAACTAGTAATCAATTCGAAAAGATCAGAACAACGAACTTTCATAACTAAGTGAAAACCTAGTTTCAAATGGCGCCGCTGCCGGCTCTTTTCGTTAAGATTAACGGTTTGTAGTGAGAGACGTGTTGGATTTTGGTATCCGTTCATTCGTGAACGTTATTTTCCTTGCTTAAAAATTTTCAAAAAATCCATAAAAATTTAAAAAAATTTCAAAAATACAAAAAACATTAAAAAATCATAAAAATCATTTTTTTTCCAAAGTTTTGCACCAAAAAAATTTTATTTTTACAAGTACATATATATTCTTTATTTCTTTGGTATCTTTTTCTTTTTCTTTTGCAGGTGTATGCGTACTAGATCTTCAACTTATCCAGAGCCCGAGTCTCGTGAAGATTTAGATATGGCTGGTGTGCACAACAACAATAACAACCCACCTCTACCCAATTTAAATAAGAATAACAACAACAACAATGTTCCCCCACCCGACTTACGAACAATGGAGGAGCTTTGTCAGCCAACTATGAACGGACGCGGAGGACCGATTGTGCTGATGCAAACGGCTCCTGAATTTTCGTTGAAGCATCACATGATCGAGCAAGTTCAAAACGCTTGTCCTTTTCGCGGATTACACGATGATGATGCCAACAAACACCTCGACAAATTCATTACCGTCACCCAAAGCATGAAACTTCCCGGTGTTACTATGGATTTCCTTCGCCTTCACCTCTTTCCACACACTTTATCCCACCATGCCGAAAAATGGTTTGATCGTCTTCCTAAAAACTCATTCATACATGGAATGACATGACTCAACGATTTTTGTCGCGCTATTTTCCACCATCCATGGTCACTAGTCTTCACAACTAAATCAGTGGATTTACTCAAGAACCTGATGAGTCGCTTTTCGATGCTTGGGAACGTTATAATGTCTTGATCGACCGTTGTCCGAACCATAACATGCTCCCCGTTACTTTGATTGATACCTTCTACAATGGTTTAACTTTTCGTGATCGTGATACGATTAATGCTGCCGCCGGTGGTACATTCATGAAGAGAAGACCTGAGGAGTGTAGAGAGATGATTGAGAACATGACCACTCACCACAAAAATTGCGATTCATCCGCATCCTCAAGATCAAACCCGAGAGTCAATGTTTCTTCTACTTTATCAACCCCAGATATGACCGAATTCACTCACATGATGGCCGAAATAAACAAAAATAATCTACTTATAGCTACGAATCAACAATAACAAGCTAAAGCTGTAGCAACTTCTTGTGAGATTTGCGGGGATTCTCATTCATACGCCGATTATCCTTATACTCATGACAATCCGGAAAATGTGTATGCCGCGAACGGTAACTTTTCTATGGGAAGCTATCCAGCACGTCCTCAAGGTGACCGCAATTTGCTTAGTTATCGTTCGAATAACTTTCTTTCACCACTCGGTTTTCAATCCCATAATACACCACCACCACATCCATTGAACAACACACAATACCTACCAAGGAACCAAGGCCAAAGAAGTAACTACCAAGGGAATTCTTCTAATAATCAAAGAAATTATAACTCAAATCAAGGGAATTTTCATAGTCAAAATCAAGGGACTTTTAATGGCCAAAACCAAGGGTTTCAAAATAACAACTTTAACCAAGGTTTTAATAATAACAACGCTTATCAACAACAATATCCAAACCAAGGTTTTCAAAATCAAGGGCAAAACACGAATTCCCCTTCAATGGACTTGGTTCTTCAAAAGTTGACTGATAAGTTGAGTGAACATGAGAAAATCATGTCTGCTATGCAAGAATCGAGTGATAAGAAATTTATGCTAATGTTTCAAGCCATTAATCCCCAAGGCCCACCCCAAGGTACTCTCCCTTCTAACACCATGACCAATCCTAGGGCCAACGTTAATGCCATCACTACTAGGAGCGGTAATATCATCGTTGAACCTTCTTCTTCACCAACTAACCAAGGACCCGAGATTCCTTCTACTTGTGATATACCACCCGTTATGCCTTCGTCTACACATTATGTCCCACCGATACCTCAAGTTTATACCACACCTTCGGTTCCAAAACCGGTTCCTCCACCTTCCACTTCTACCCCTCCACCACCCAAGGATGTGAGTGAGAATTCCATTCCAAAGCCTTCATCTCAACCCAATATACCTTATCCCTCAAGGTTGAGGAAAGAGAAGTTGAAAAACAAGGATGATATTCAGGTTTCTAACTTTCTTAAAATGTTTAAACAACTGAATTTCAACATCTCCTTTGCTGAGGCTCTCGCTCACATGCCTAAATATGCTAAGATGTTTAAGGATCTTTTAAGTGATAAGGAAAAATTTCTCGACATCGCCAATACCCAATTAAATGAGAATTGTTCTGCCATTCTTTTGAGAAAATTTCCAGTTAAGTTAGGAGATCCGGGTCGCTTTCTTATTCCTTGCAACTTCCCCGGGGTAGAGAATTGTATGGCCCTAGCCGATCTAGGTGCTAGTATAAACTTAATTCCATTAAGTGTTTGGAAACAATTATCTCTACCCGAGCTAGTCCCCACACGAATGACATTGGAATTAGCTAACCGTACGGTTGCTTATCCAGTGGGGATAGCCGAAGATGTCTTTGTTGGTGTCGACAAATTCACCTTTCCGGCGGATTTTGTTGTCGTTGACTATGAGATGGACCCCCGTGTTCCATTAATCATTGGAAGTCCATTCTTGAGGACCGGTCGCACTCTCATTGATGTAGCCGCGGGCGAATTAATCATGAGAGTCGGTGACGAGAAAATCGTCTTCAACATGGGTAAACTTTCTAAGCAGCCTTCTGAAAACGAGAGCGTTAATTTCATCGACGTTCTTGATGAGGCTTGTGAAGAACATTTCAAAGACGCCTGTAAAAGTGGTTCTTCTTCTCTACCCATTGTTGAGACCGTTGCCTCTATTGCTCCATCACTAACTCCATTTGAAGAAAGTGATCTCCTTTTGAAAGAATTTGAAGCAACTTTGGGAGATGTGGACTTACAATATGACGATTCTCCCTCCGATTGGGATGAAGACATTCATACCATTGAGAAACTTCTCAATGAGGACCATATTTCTCCACCATCTCCTAAGGATATCTCTATCGATGATCCGAATTTGACTACGCCTTCCATCGAAAATCCTTCGGATTTAGAGCTTAAGGATCTACCGTCTCATCTCAAATACGTGTTCCTTGAAGACAACAAGAAGTTACCCGTCATCATCGCAAAGGACTTGCAAGAAGATGAAAAAGCTCAACTTATCGACGTGCTGAAGAATCACAAGAAAGCGATTGCTTTGAAAATCTTCGATATTCGTGGAATTGAACCTCACTTTTGCACACATAAAATTCTCATGGAGGACGACTTTAAACCCACTATTCAAAACCAAAGAAGGGTGAATCCCAAGATCCATGACGTTATCAAAAAAGAGGTTATCAAACTTCTTGATGTGGGAATGATCTACCCTATCTCGGATTCACCATGGGTTAGTCCCGTCCATTGTGCGCCTAAGAAAGGCGGAATCACCGTTGTGCCCAATGAAAACAACGAGTTGATTCCTACTCGTCTCTTTACAGGGTGGAGAGTTTGTATAGACTATCGCAAACTCAATCATGCTACGAGAAAGGATCATTTTCCCCTTCCTTTCATGGACCAAATGCTTGAACGTCTAGCGGGTAATGACTATTACTGCTTCTTAGACGGTTTCTCATGGTATTTTCAAATTCCCATCGATCCTAAAGATCAAGAGAAAACCACATTCACTTGTCCTTATGGAACATTTGTTTACAAAAGAATGCCTTTCGGCTTATGCAATGCTCCTGGGACGTTCCAAAGGTGTATGATGGCTATCTTCCATGACATGGTTGAAGAAACTATGGAAGTCTTCATGGATGATTTCTCGGTCTATGGTGATTCTTTCTCTTCTTGCCTTGCCAATTTGGAACGCATGCTTAAGCGGTGTGAAGACACTCGCCTTGTTCTAAATTGGGAAAAATGCCATTTCATGGTAAAAGAAGGCATTGTGCTTGGACATAAAATCTCAAAAGCCGGTCTTGAAGTCGACCGTGTTAAAGTTGATGTCATAGCCAAATTACCTCCACCTTCAACTGTGAAGGGTGTGATAAGTTTACTTGTTCATGCGGGCTTCTATCGTCGATTCATTCAAGATTTTTCTAAAATCGCTCGCCTGATGACCCACCTCTTGGAAAAAGATACTCCTTTTATCTTTTCTAAAGAGTGTATTGAATCATTCAATCTTCTTAAGGACAAGCTAACTAAGGCACCGGTCTTGGTTACCCCTAATTGGGAGCTACCTTTTGAATTAATGTGCGATGCCAGTGACTTTGCTATTGGAGCGGTTTTGGGCCAAAGAGTGAACAAACACTTCCAACCAATCCATTATGCTAGCAAGACAATGACGGGGGCTCAATTGCATTATACCACTACCGAAAAAGAGCTTTTAGCTGTAGTGTATGCCTTTGAAAAGTTTTCCCCTATCTTGTCCTTTCCACCACAATCGTGTACACCGATCATTCCGCGTTGAAGTACTTGTTGACTAAGAAAGATTCTAAGCCAAGATTTCTTCATTGGGTTTTGCTCCTTCAAGAATTTAAAATTGAAATTCGTGACAAAAAGGGAGCCAAAAACCTAGCCACAGATCATCTAAGTAGACTTCAGGATCCTTATCAAGGGGATCATCCGAATCAAGAGATCAATGACTCTTTTCCCCTTGAGGCCTTAATATCTATCAATTCCAATCTCGATGACACCCCGTGGTTTGCGGACATTGCAAACTACTTGGCGGGTGGAATTCTCAAGGAAGGGTTAACGTCCCAACAAAAGAAAAAGTTCTTCAAAGACATTGAAAACTATTTTTGGGACGACGCTTACCTTTTCAAACAATGTGCTGATCTGATTATTCGTCGGTGTGTTGATGGACCAGCAGCTTTAGACATTCTTGAAGCTTGCCATAAAGGACCCACCGGTGGTCATTTTGGTCCCAACTACACCGCGAAGAAAGTGTTTGACTCGGGATTCTATTGGCCCACCATTTATCGTGACGCTCACGAGATGGTTAAAAATTGTGATGCTTGCCAACGCCAAGGCAAGATCACACATAAGGATGAGATGCCTCAAAATTTCATACAAGAATGTGAAATCTTTGATATATGGGGCATCGACTTTATGGGGCCATTTCCATCATCTAAAGGGAACAAGTACATCCTCATAGCCGTTGACTGTGTTTCTAAATGGGTTGAAGCAAAAGCTCTCCCTACGAACGATGTGAGGGTTGTTGTGAACTTTTTGAAGCAGCTTTTTGCTCGATTCGGTGTTCCTCGTGCTATCATCAGTGACCGCGGGACTCATTTTTGCAATGATCAATTTGCTCGAGTTATGGCTAAGTACGGTGTCAATCACCGTCTTTCCACCGCTTATCATCCTCAAACAAATGGTTAAGACGAGATATCTAATCGTGGATTGAAGCGAATTCTTGAGCGTACTGTGGGAGAGCATCGTGCCTCATGGGCCGATAAGTTAGATGATGCTTTGTGGGCTTTCCGTACCGCATATAAGACACCTATTGGTTGTACTCCATATCGTCTTATGTACGGGAAGGCATGCCACCTCCCAATTGAGCTGGAACATAAGGCGTACGGGGCCTTGAAGTGGGCTAGTTTTGACATCAACAAAGCCGGTGATCTTCGGAAGATTCAACTCAATGAGCTAAATGAACTAAGGGATGAAACTTATGAGAACTCATTGATCTACAAGGAGAAAACCAAGATCATCCATGATGCAAGGATTAAGAACCGAGAGTTCCACGTTGGTGATCAAGTCTTACTCTTTAACTCTCGGTTGAAGATCTTCTCGGGCAAGCTGAAGAGCCGTTGGTCTAGTCCATTCATCGTCGCCAAAGTCTTCCCATATGGCACCATTGAGCTTTCTCAGCCAAATGGGCCCAATTTCAAAGTGAATGTCCAGCGAGTGGAGCTGTACTTTGGTGAGGATATCTCTCATGAGATGATTCCATCCCTCATCATGTTTCCTTTGAATTAGTTCTGGGTCGAGTCAGGCTCGTGACTCGGTTAACAAAAACAAGCGCTTCTCGGGAGGAAACCCGTTGATCTATCCTTTACCGTTTTCATAATAAGTGTAGGGGAACCCCGTATGTGTTTGTTGTCTTGTTTCTTATCATGTGTAGGGATAAAAGCTTCAAAGATCCATTATCGATGACTTTTGACGAACCGTGATCCCGTGTACCCGTCTTCCCAGTTCTATCCTAAACTGTCATGATTCAATATTTCCTATCTTATATGTTCACATTGAAATCACTATAGTTGTCCTTTCCTTAGCAAGATTTAAACAACGTGCACAATGTCCTAAGTGTAGGGGAGTTTACTCCCACATGCTTAAACATTGAGGACAATATTTATATCAAGTGTAGGGGGAATTCTATCGAAATAAGTGGGCTTTTCCATGAATTTGTCCTCATTTTAACCGTAAAATTTGATTTTTCGACATTTATCAAAATTTTTAATCTATTTTGGCCTAGTAGTATAGTAGTATTTTCCTATGTTATCATTATTTACTTTCCTTGCTAAAAATAAAGTTTAATAAAGTGGTTTTAAATTTTTCAACGTTGTGAATGTTTTGACTCAACCCGAGTTTACTTATCTAAGTTCACTCTAGATAGTATCCTTAACGTGTTTAAGTCATGTTTTGCTAGTCTTTTATATAGGGAACTTTAAAACGCGAAAGTCTTAACTCTCACGGGTTAAGAACAAGAACTTTTCCCAAGTTCCTATAATTGATCCTAGAGATTCGTTTATCAAGGGAACTTTAAAATGTGAATTATAAACTTGAAAGAGTCTAAGAATTTGCAAGATCCTATAGATGACTTGAAAACCCAAAACTTTGATTTAATTAGCTAAGCATCCACGAGTCTCATTCCTTGAGATTTTAAATTGTGGAGAACGAGAGATGATAGTGTCAATTATAAGTTTGGTATTCTTTCGTGAATTTATGTGAGTTGATTATAAGCTTTTTCTCCCATCGCTTTTTAATAAATATATTTGCAATAAATAAGGTTGTACGATTTGAAAAGTTACTTAGCTTCTAGCACAAGATCGTTTAAAAATTGCTCGGTATTAATTAGAGTTCATAGCCAAGGCATAACTTATTGAAGCGGGATGCGAAGATTGGCGAGTCCAAAAAGGCCCTAACAAGGCATGAGGGCTACATTTTGTTGCTAAAGATCCAAAAGTGATGTGAAGAATCATTTATTGAAAATCAATATGAAGGATCGAGACACACGACGAAAAGCAAATACTCCCCAAAAGATCATGGAGAAGTCTATCCAAAAAGGCCCTAACAAGGTATGAGGATAAATAGATCCAAGTCCTAAAAGGAGGCGGATCGTTATATATCAAAGTCCAAAATAAAGATTGGAGAAAAATGAAGAAGTCGTGGTCCAAATATGAAGAATCTCTCAAAAACTTCAAGTGAAGAAATTCCTATTATGAAGAGAAGACCATAATTTCAAGAACGTCTCTCACTGATTCGAAGTATGAAGTCGCTGTCAATTATCGGTTCAAGAAAGGTCTCAAATCGTGAAGCGAGTTATGCCAAGATATGAACTTTAAGAGGTCCCGAGAAGCAGTTTTAAAAGGTTTTGTCCTTTAGCTAACTATGGATTAAATCGTCCCACTTTATTTTCATCCTAAATAACTATCGAAATAAGTCAAACAATGCATCCTCGTGATCATTCAAGACAAAATTAAAATATAAGAGATACACCTAGGAATAAGGGAGTCTAAGTGAATAATTGGGCCACATGAGTTCGTGTTAGTTTGCTAACTTATAATAACAATGATCTCGTTTTTAATCTTGGTTTGGAGAACGTGAAACTTGAGGATGATTAACATTCATGACGGCCAAAACCCCAATGTAAGTCTTTGATTTCTTTACTTATTTTGAACATATTTCTATCTTTTTAATCTCCTTAAAGTTTAGTATTTAATAAAGGCCAAGGTGGGTTATTTATGATGCGAAATATAATCTGTGCTTTGAAATTAATGCATTGCATGAGGGCATTGCAATGGTCAAGTGTAGGGGATTTAATAAGTGTGAAAACACTTATCCTTTTACCATTTATGTCCAATAATAACATGACCAAAACGTGTATTTTATGTCGTAAAAGTCGGAATTATGCGTGGTTTGTGTTTTTATTGTGTTTCAGTGTAAAAATATGCAAAAGGAAGAAAACATGGGCTATCACGGGCTTTTATCGAAGAAAAAGACAAAAGACGAAGTCAAAAGATCAAGAATGTAAAAAGAACGGAAGTCCAAGGCCTATTCTGAAGATTTATCGAAGAAAAAGTCTAAAGACGGAAGTTTAATGAAGTCGAAGAACTCAAGTCTAATAGAAGAAGGAAATTATAAGACAAGTTCAATTTATATCGACAAATCCTGAGACAACGTCGAGAAAGACAAATAATTTAAATCGAGTCGAAAAGAAAGAAAGAAGGAAGCACTCATACACTCACCTCCTCCTATAAATACCCTCCTAATGACACATTAGGAGGGTGTTAGCTAGTTATTTTTCTTTCTTTAGTTTTTCATTTTAGAGAGAGAAAGTGTTTAACTTTCTCTCACTAAGTTTTCATCTTTTCTTCATCTTTCCTTTCAAGTTTAAGCTTTATTTCATCCTTGTATTTGGAATTCATTAATCAAAAGTCCAAGTTTAAGCTTTTAATCTTTAAGCTTCTTCTACCTTTCTTGATTTTGATTTATCTTTGATCTGAAATGTTCTTGATTCGTGTTTGATTTTGATGTTTTTGTGATTAAAAAGTTTATCTTTTTATTCCTTACTAAGTTTTTATACGGTTTAAGCTTTAAGCTTGTTGTGCTTATTGGCTTATTTCGTATATAGCTTATTGTCTTTTAAGTTTTCTTAAAAAATTTAATCTTTTTAAAGTTTGATTTATAAGGTTTGTTTATTTCGTGTTTTAAAAGTCTTAAATTTTATGCTTGTTTTCGTTTGATTGGGATTCAAATAGGTGCTTATTCATATTTGATTTTAGTGCTTATTCGAGTCTTAGCTTATAGAATTTCATCTGAATATTATCATTTCCATCGCAAAGTTAGGGGTTACTCATTGCGACGCTACATTCCGACGGTTTCAGTGTGATCGCAATAACCTTAGGGTTTTACTTTGCGATCAAGTGTATTCAGATCCCTTATTCCGATCGTGATTGCGATCGCTCATTGCGATCGTATATTGCGACGGGTCTTAAGGTTATATTAAGACGAAACGCTGCCCAATTTTTGTTAGCCACATTCCGACAGAAGTATATTGCGACAGAGTGTATTCCGATAGCCTTAATCTTAATTATTCCGATACTAGACATTCAGATAGAAATATTCTGATAGACTTGTATTCCGATAGACTTACATTCCGACAGAACTGCATTCCGATAGAGTTAATTTACTATTATTCCGATAGCTTTCAGAGTTATATTCTGATGGTTTTGTTTTTAATACATTCCGATGGTTGTATTCCGACCATGGTTATTCCGATGGGTTTGAGTTTTTGTTTTTACAAAGTTTTTAGTTCTACAAAGTTTTCAAGTTTTAAATTCATTACGTTTTAATTTCCAAAAATTGCACGCTTCCTGAAATCTCTGTTTTTACCAAGTGTATTTCTAGTCATTTTTAGTTTAATTTTTAAAGCTTTTATTTTACTCAACGACATTTTCATATTCACTTTTAGTTTAAAATAGATAATCAGGCCATTTATTTTTCCACCAAGAACGACTGAGTCGCACTCTTAACTAGTAATCAATTTGAAAAGATCAGAACAACGAACTTTCCAACGAGGCAAACCCTTGTATCAAAGGCTTTAGGGTGTAAATGGATTTGGAAGTGAAAGTTTAAATCTAGTGGTGAGATTGAGAGGTATAAGGTTAGGGTTGTTGCCCAAGGCTTTGGCCAAAAAGAGGGAATTGATTATGATGAGACCTTTGCTCCTGTTGTTAAGATGGTCATTGTTAGGTGTTTGATTAATCTTGCTATCATGCAATCTTGGCCTTTTTTCCAACTTGATATCAACAATGCCTTTCTTTATGGTGACCTTGATGAAACTGTGTACATGAAACCACCCCAAGGATATCTTCCTGGTGGTGAAAACTTGGTCTGTAGGCTTAAAAAATCCTTGTATGGGCTTAAACAAGCTCCTAGACAATGGAATGCCTAGGTGACCTCTGTTTTAAATGAAAATGGGTTTGTGCAAAGTAAATCTGATTATTCTTTGTACATCAAGTCTTATGGTAGTATCTTTCTTGCCTTGCTTGTGTATGTGGATGATATCATTATAACTGGAAATGACATTAGTGAAATAGAAAAGTACAAAACTTATTTAAAAACTAAGTTCATGATCAAAGACCTTGGTAAGCTCTTTTGGGCATTGAGATTGTGGACACTGATAATGGTGTTTGTTTAAACCAAAGAAAATATGTGCTTGACTCTAAATATGGGATGCTTGCTTGTAAACCTGCCAAGACCCCTTTGCCTTCTAAACTTGTCATCACCAATGAGCCTACTAGTGATGATCCATTACTTGCTAATATTGTGGATTATCACAAAATTATGGGAAAGCTCATTTATTTAACTAACACCAGGCCTGACATATCTTATGTTGTCCATTGCTTAAGCCAGTTTATGCACTCTCCTTTGAACTCTCATCTCAAAATTGCTTTTAAGATATTAAGATATCTTAAGAACTCACCAGGTTTGGGCATTCACTTCACAAGAAATTCTGGTATGACTTTTAATGCTTACTCTGATGCTGATTGGGCTAAATGTGTTGTCACTAGAAAATCTGTGACTAGGTATTGTGTCTTTATAAATGGGAACTTGGTTTCATGGAAAAGAAAAAAACAAAATAATCTCTCTAAAGCCTCTATTGAGGCAGAGTATAGAGCTCTTGCCTCAGTAACCAGTGAAGTGATCTGGGTGCTCAAAGTCTTAAAAGACTTGCAATGTGATAATTTGCTCCCAGTCTCACTTCACTGTGATAGCAATTCTGCTATCAAGATAGCAGTCAACCCTGTGTTTCATGAGAGAACAAAACATTTAGAAATTGATCTTCACTTTGTGAGAGAAAAAATTTTGAGTGGAGTTGTTAAAACAGAAAAAGTGGATTCTACAAATCAAATTGCAGACATCCTTACAAAAGGGTTGGAAACAGATTTGCATAACAAGTTTGTCACAAAACTTGGTATGGTTGATCTATATGGGTTATCAGATTAAGGGGGATGTTAAAATCTATACTTAATCTGTTAGCCCATGGTAACTATAAGGACTGATTGTGTTGTGTTTTAATCTTTCAGTTAGCTATAAGGACATGGTGTGAAGGGAAGCTTGGATGATAAGGACTAAAGCTGTAAAGTTACCAAAGTATTTGTTGGACTTGGGATCAAGCCCATCTTGAAGCCACAACGGCTTTATTGGCCCTTTAGGGTTTATTTAGTTAGGAGCGTATTCACTTCTTTTTTTATCGCCTCTTTTGTATCTGTGTGTTTTTCTTGATAAACACACTTTGCTCTCTCTCTCTCTAGTTCGATCTCAGAAACCTTGTTTTATTTTGTTTTAATTGTAAGACTATGATCATGTAGATCATAGGGCTACACGTGAGTAGCACTGGTAGTCGTTAGTATCTATCTTATTCAGTTTGTGTTCTTAAATCTTTGTTAATAAAAGGTTTTTATGTTTGAGGTGTTTCTGATCATGTTTTTCTACACATTTAAGTGGCAAGTTTATGAGCCTAACTACGAAGAAGTCAAGAGCAGTTGAGACAGTTGCTAATATGTGGGACCTAGTTATTATGAATAGAAAGCTAGATCCTCTAGTATGCTCTTCAACACTAAGGAGTGTTTGGGAGAGTGTATATGGTGCTTTTCCGTATTATTTTGGCATTCACTTTGTAATTGCTTACTATTGGCAGTTTGAGAGTTTTTTTTGCATGCAATTGCATATGAGTATTCGTAGTACTTTAGAGTTTTTCCTGGGTAGATTCTCCTTTGACTTATTTGGGTTTTATAGTTGGCCTTGGGAGGAACTATAGGTTTTTTTGGCCCATAATAGTGAATTCTGACTAATTAAATCCAACAATAACATAGGGTACTCATAGTGTGAAAGGTAAATGACTTCGGTGGGTAATGTAATGGAATAGAGAGCGATGGAAGATGACCCTACCTGGTCGATCCTTTACATCACTATAGGAGATTATAGGCTGGTTATGGCTAAGGGAGTGTATTTCCTAGATTGTGATGCCTGATTTGATTTGTCATTTGGCTTTACTGGTGAGTTTGGGCTGCTAGTTAGTTACTTGGATTAAGCTTTCGTAAAAATATAGCTTGTCTAGGAAGAGCCTCTAAGTTTCATTGTGAGTGGGAGTCTCTTTAGATGATGCTTGTAAATTAGTCACATAAAGATATTGTGGGTGATGGCTGAATGTTCTAAATCACTATGTGATTTGATTTCTAGGGCCAGGGATGCTACCAGAGATCACAAACATGCTGCTAGAGGAGCATGGAAGATGTCCGATAATGAGATAGGCTACAAGCGTTTATGGAATTATTTTTCTATATGTTGTATTATTTCTGGTATTAAAATATGCAAGAATGCCTACAACTTTGTTTCTGAATTTGTTATTTAATTTGAGTTATATTAATAAAAATGTTCACTTTTGCAAAAAAAAAATTGCATGTAGGGTAACCTTAAAATACATTAAATAAAGCTAAGAGCATCTATTATGATAAACTTTTTTAAAAATTTATAACATTAATTTACAAAACTTTTTATTTTATAAACCTACTTCCACTATGTATAAACCTCTTTTATATTTATAAATTGATAAGTGTAAAAACACTTATATTTTATTATCCAAAATCACTTGAAACACGGCCAATAATAACTAAATGTGCTTAATATTACCAGAATCACGCGCGTTTTATGTTTTTAAGTGTGTGTAGGTGAATCAGATACATTTGAACAAACACGGGTTTTCACGGGAAATATTTGAAGAAATGACTGAAGAAAGGACAAAAGAAGCTTTCAAGGACTAATCTTGCCAACTTAATGAATATTCAAGGATTGAAGATGTAAATTATCAAAGTGGGAAGACTTAAAGTGTAACATAATGGAGTTTATAAAGTTCAATATTTGGCAAATCTTCTAAAGTTATTTACAAAGGAAAAAAGATGCCAAAAGATTATATAACTACAAGGGTCATTTCTGCCAACATCTGAAAGTATTATACTACTTGGACAAGTGGACCAATTAAATTGAGTTGTGAAGGTGGAACGAGGAGGAAGATTTTATATGAGCGTTTGAAAGTTGATTATGATTATGATGATGATGATAACCCGCCATATGACACTCGCGCTAAAACTTAACTTTCTACGACATTTTTGATATTACTCTTTGTGGTCAATTTACACTTTAGTTTTATTTGATTTAGTTTTGGGTGAAAAGTATTTTTGTGGCTAGTTATGTTTCTTTTTTAAATGGAGGTACTTGTGTCTTTGTTATGTAAGTTTTACCCTCTATGTAACGCATTCACATGTGATATGTACTTAATCTCTTTTTATGGTTCAAATTTTTTATTAAAAAACGTATACAAATTTAAAATAAGAAAGATTTTCTTCATTAACTTTTCATATTTTCTCGGGAACTTTAAAAGAAAAATATTTTCTCATGGATATTTATATTTTTATTTGATCATTCCCTCAAAGATATATCTATGTAATGTTGCAACCAAATATTCCAAGTAGTAATATAAAACACGATGACACTAAATTTGATATCTCACATTTTTTTTGTAAAGGGTTTATTTGATAAATTTTAATATATCAATGAACAATCTAGATACAACGGATGTAGGTGGATAGCACATCTCAACCAATGGCAATATGTTTCCTTAAAGGAAATTACATATATTGACTACACATAAGTAACTCAATTTACATTAAGTAATTTATTTAATCGAAGGCCCTCGAACCTTGATATCTAGATTATTAGCTACAGATTAAATATAATTAAGAATTTCCTTACTATCATACATATCATGGTCGTCATCGAGATTTGCATCATAAGTATCCCTCCATTGTTTCAACTAGCTAGAAGTATCATATACATCCCCCAAAGTTTTTGCTGACCAGAAAGTTTTCCATGTCATAATCAACAAATACAACTTCAATATCACTATGACGATCAACCACAAAATCAACCTTTTCCAAATGTTCTCCATCATCAACCATAAAAACACATTCCCCGCCATTAAATGTTTTTAATCCCATTAATTGTATCCACTGTATGGGTAGTACTTTGCTCTTCGACATGCAACCTAGACGCGGAGGTCTTACTAAGTAATAACCGATTCTACCTCATTAGTAACCAAGTGATTATATTTTAAAGCATCAAACAAATAAATAACGGAAACAGAATGATTACCTATGGCGAAACACTCATCTTACATGTCCTCTAACTCGAGTTATCTAATATCGCCTTCTTAGTATTGCCTTAATAGATTGTTGATTTACAATAGGTTGGAATATGGTCTTAGGTCTCTCGGAAATTGGTTTAAGGGTTTTGAGGCCTCAAATTCCATCGGTTTCTTTCCTTTCAGTTCGGTGAAGCCTTCTTCATCATCCTGATGCTAATCCATCCTTACATTTTTCCACCCTATTCACCACTCGTTTAGGAATTTTTTTAGACAATCATCACCTGAATAACAAAACACTAAGAAGTACCGCAACAAGAAGGTTTCCACTCGTATTCCACACGAATAGTTTTTTTCAAATATGCATCTTTTCAAAATAACGAGCAGCCAATACCATGTTATCACATAAATGATTACGAGAATCATTTTCAATCATTCTCGCGTAATTGCACCTCCCAGATGATCCCAAAGAACATGGAATTAGCATAAGAGTCAAGAATCATTGGGTTACCAAGCTTATTGGTGATCAATCTTAATCCCTAGAAGTGTAAGTTACCACTAGGACCTCATGCAACTTTACTCAAACTAGAACACAAACCGGTTCTTCTATAAGAACATTCACATAGGGAGACCACTTATTGAAAAATATGAAGATTTAAAATAATCTTTTAGGGACCTTGTCTAATCACCAACTCAATGACATCAATAGACGAGAGTTTAAGAAGGATAAAATCTTTCACCAACATTACTTTCACAATACCATTCTTTTTTCAATTATTGCGCACAAACCATTCTACAACAAGAAAACAGGTCTTTTGCCAATAAAGTATCCATAAAATGAATTTTTCATTTTAACATTAACCTCATTAACCATAGCCAAAGGTAACCAAATATCAAAATCATCATTAGGCATGTTAACATCCAGTTTTTGAAGTTTACGTTGGTCGAAGTTGTAGGGAAAAGTTTATCCACATAAGATAAAGGAACTTCCTTGATAACTGCTTCACCACCAACCCAATCAATTCCATCATTCGTGGGATTAGTAGTCATACTCCCAACCTGAGTATGGACAATTCCAGTAGCATCAACAAGTGACATAGTGTCTGAATTCGAGCCATGTTGGGCAATTAATTGCCCAATTGTCCCTGTCTAGATTTCAACATAAATTAGTCTAGTTATTGAAGACTCGTTGATATAACTTCAATGAAAAGAAGAAAGAATCATTGATGGGATTGCCTTAGTGAGCATAATCACACACATTCAAGTTAGATACCTTGTCAAGGACGTCGAAGATTACTTTAAGACATACTCGTCAGCTTGGATGGATATTAGTTGGTATGTAGAAGGAATGTGCTAAAGGTTCAAGGAGACTCGGGGGTGGTAATACCCTGAGGATCGTCGGTACTCTTTGAAGATAAGTGAGGCTTTGTCATGATATGCACTTTCTGGGGTCATTTAGCTCTTATATTTGCGTAAATATACATTAAAAATGCCATAAAGCTTTTTTTTGTGATTTTAACAATTGAAAAGCACTTGGATGATTTGGAGCTGATTATGCCTGTTTGAGTGTTTTGAAGCAATATGGAAAAAGTCAGGACAAGTACACAAAATTTCATGATAAAACACAAGACCAAAAAGTTACAGACTCCAAAGACGCCGTCTCTGAGAAGTTGGGTGCCATCTCCAAGAAGTCGGGTGTCGTCTCCAATAGACTGGGCGCCATCTCAAATAAGCCGAGCACCGTCTCCAATAAGCCAGGCGTCGTCTTCAAGAAGCCATACGCCACCTACAATAAGCCACGCACCGTCTCCAAGAAGCCAAGCGTTGTCTGGGATCAAGGCAAGACGACATCAGATGATTATGTAACGTCGTTAGAGTATGGGTGTGGAATAAAACCTGATGTGATAGTAACGACCAGACGTCGTCGGAGTTATAACCAGACGATGGGCCTATTTTCTATGTATGCAAATAAACTCATAAGCAAAAAATAAACATTGAGAAAAACAAGATTAAATTATATGAAAATATGATGGTTATTGTGAATGCATATCTATCCACATTGATTTGTACCATTTTGTGAACCGTTTAATGATGCTTCCGTGCCAATTATTTTTTAGACTTTGCCAGGGGAACTGCAGCTACCCATACGACACATCCAAACGGTACATCAGGGAACAAGCGTTGCATATATGTTACAATAGATTGTCGTTCCAGGATGCAAACTGGAATTATAAAAGATAATCTAAATTTGTAGCCAAATAACGATAGTTCATTGTTTTAGTTATTTGTTTTTTTGGTTAATTGATTATTGTTGATCGTTCTTTGGCTACATAAGTTTTTAGAGTCTCATCAACTATAATGCAAGTAATTAGTTAGCCTACTTATGTACTGAATTTTCAAATTATGATTATTTACTCTTGTGTGTGGAGTCAAGAGTATCCAATGTATAATAAAACTATGTACCGAGCATAACAATAACTAATCACCTACATCTTTGTCAACTGGGGTTTAACGTTATCATATATGCGATTGCTACTCTTTTCATCAATATGGGGATGAGCTACCCCACCCTCACTATACGTTTTTATGAAAAAAAACGTATATGAATTCAAAATAAGAAAGAGTTTCTTCATTACCTTTTTAGATTTTTTCCAAAAACTTTAAAACAAATATATTTTCTCCTGGATATTTATCTTTTTATTTGATATTTAGCCTCAAAGATATATCAATGTAATGTTGCAACCAAATATTCCAAGTAATAATATAAAACACGACGACATTAAATTTTGATATCTCACTTTTTTTATTAAGGGTTTATCTGATAAATATTAATATGCCAATAAACACTCAAGGTACAATGGATGTAGGTGGATCTCACATCTCAACCATTGCAATATGTTCCTTTAAGGAAATTATTGATATTGACTACACATACGTAACTCAATTTACATTAAGTAATCTATTTTTTCGAATGCCCTCGAACCTTGATATCTAGATTACTAGCAACAAATTAAATATAATTAAAAATTTCCTTACCATCATACATATCATGGTCGTCATCGAGATCAGCATCATAAGTATCCCTCCATTGTTTCAGCTAGCTAGAAATATCATATCCATCTCTCGGAGTTTTAGCAACCAGAAAGTTTTCAAAGTCATAATAAACATATACAACTTCAATATCACTATCACGATCAACCACAAAATCAACCTTTTCCAAATGTTTCCCATCATCCACCATAAATACACATTCCCCCTCCCATTAAATGTTTTTAATTCCATTAATCTTATTCAATCTATGGGTAGTGCTTTTATCTTCCACATGCAACCTAGGCTTGGAGGTCTTACTAACCAATTTTAATTCCTTAGTAACCAAGTGATCATAATTTAAAGCATCAAACGAATTAATAATGGAAACATAATAATTACCTATGGCGAAACACTCATCTTACATGTTGTCTAACTCGAGTTACCTAATATCGCCTTCTTAGTATTTGCCTTAACTGATGGTTGATCTATCATAGGTTGGAATATGGTTTTAGGTCTCACTGACATTGGTTTAAGGGTTTTGGTGCCTCAAATTCTGTTGGTTTCTTTCTTTTCAATTCGGTGAAGCCTCCTTCATCAACTTGAGGCTAATATCCACCCTTACATTTTTCCACCCTATTCACCACTCGTTTAGGAATTTTTTTGGACAATCATCACGTGAATCACCAAACACTAAGAGGTACCGCAAAGAGAAGGTTTCCACTCGTATTCCACAAGAATAGTTTCTTCCAAATATCCAGGTTTTCAAAATAGCGAGCAGCCAATACCATGTTATCACATAAATGATTACGGGCATCATTTTCAATAAATTCTCGCGTAATTACACCTCCCAAATGATCCCAAAGAACATGTAATTAGTATAAGAGTCAAGAATCAGTGGGTTACCAAGCTTTGTGGTGATCAATCTTAATCCCTAGAAGTGTAAGTAACCACTAGGACCTCATGGAACTTTATCAAACTGTAACGCGAGACGATTCTTCTTTAAGAACACTCACACAGGGAGACCACTTATTAAGAAATATGAAGATTAAAAATAATCTTTCATGGACGTTCTCTAATCACTAACTCAATGCCATCAATAGACGAAGTTTAAACAGGAAAGCATCTTTCACCAACGTTACTTTCACTATACCATTCTTTTTTCAATTATCGCGCACAAATCATTCTACAACAAGAAAACTGGTCTTTTGCCAATAAAGTAACTATAAAAAAGATTTTTCATTTTATCATTAACCTCATTAACCATAACCAAAGGTAACTAAATATCAAAATCATCATTAGGCATGTTAACATCCAGTTTTTGAAGGTTTACCTTACTTGAAGTTGTTTCACCACACCGATCAATTCCATCATGAGTGGGATCAGTAGTCACACTCCCAACCTGAGTATGGACATTACCAGTAGCATCAATAAGTGACAAAGTGTCTGAATTAAAATCATGTTGGGCGAATGAATGCCCAATTTGCCCTGACTAGATTTCAACATAAATTAGTCTAGTTATTGAAGACTTGTTGATGTAACTTCAATGAAAAGAAGAAAGACTCATTAATGGGATAGTCTCAGTGCATAATCACACACATTCAAGTCAGAGACATTGTCAAGGAAGTCGAATATTACTTTAAGACATACTCGTCAGCTTGGATAGATATTAGTTGATATGTAGAAGGAATGTGCTGAAGGTTTGAGGAGACTCAAAGGTGGCAATACCCTGAGGATCGTCGGTACTCTTTGAAGATAAGTGATGCTTTGTCATGATATACGCGTTTTGGGGTTATTTAACTCTTATTAATGTCTACATGTACCTTAAAAATGCCATAAATTTGTTTTTTTTGTGATTTTACCATTTTAAAAGCACTTGGATGATTTGGAGCTGATTTAGATGCCTATTTGAATGATTTGGAAGCAATTTGGAAAAAGTGGGGACAAGTACACGAAATAGCATGATCAAACACAAGACCAAAAAGTTACGGACGCTAAAGATGATGTCTCTAAGAAGCCGGGCGTTGTCTCCAAGAAGCCAAGCGCCGTCTCGGATCAAGACAACACGACGTCAGATGATTGTGTGACGTCGTCAGAGTATGGGGTGGAAGAAAATCTGATGTGATAGTGACGGCCAAACGTCGTCGGAGCTTTAACCCGATGATGTCTGGGCCTATTTTCTATATATGCAAATAAACTCAGAAGCAAAAAAAGTAAACATTGAGAAAAACAAGCTTAAACAATATGAATAATAAGATGGTTATTCTCAATGCATATCTATCCACATTAATTTGTACCCTTTTTGTGAACCATTTAATGATGATTTCGTACCAATTATGTTGGATTGACAACCCAACAAACCTGAAGATCGAACGCGGAACCCTAGATCCCTTAAAGAAGATCGCAGAATTACAATCACAATGAACACATAAACGAAACCCACAAAGTTAATCGAACGATTTGTTTATTAAAACCCACGATCGATTACAAGAAAGAATAGAAGATGCGGTGTGTATTGGCATCACCCCCTCACCTCCTTTTATAGGGTGAGCGGGTCGGTATCAAAGACTACGTAGGCCAGGAACACCCATGGCCCAACCTTAGCCGACTACACACTTACCATAAGGACAAGCTTACATCAAAGGTAAATCTCCTAATCTATATTCTAACTAATATTGGTAATAATGCTAACAATTTCCACCTTAGTACCAATACTAGTTAACCCCGACACCAAGTACCTCCATACAATACTTGAACTTCGGACCTGGAACCACCTTAGTAAACTCGTCAGCTGCATTATCCTCCGTGCCTATCTTTGCCACTTCAATCTCTTTAGATTCCACGATCTCCCTGATGAAGTGATACCTCACATTGATATGCTTCGTCCTCTCATGAAACATTGCATTTCTTGAGAGATGAATTGCCCCTTGATTATCACAATTCACAACCACTGACCTTAGGTTTATTCCCAGCTCGATTATTAGACCTTTAAGCCAAATGCTTTCCTTAACAGCTTCCGTAAGCGCCATATACTCCGCCTCTGTAGTAGAAAATGCAACAACATGTTGCAGAGTTGCTTTCCAACTCACAACACAGCCATGTACCATAAACACGTACCCGGTTATCGACCTACCCTTGTCAGGGTCTTTAGCATAATCGCTATCCACGAAACCGTCAACATCTACGTGCTTCCCTTGATCTCTACCATACACTAGACCTACATCAGCAGTGCCCTTCAAGTACTTCAAAATCCACTTCACCGCTTCCTAGTGATTTTTACCTGGATTTGCCAAATACCTGCTCACAATGCTAACAGCGTACGCAATATCTGGTCTAGTGCAAACCATCAAGTATATTAGACTACCTACAGCATTCGCATATGAGACCTTACTCATTCTTGCCACATCTCAGTCACTCGACGGACAATCCTTCAAAGATACCTTGAAGTGTGCTCCCAATGGCACATAGACCAACTTGCCATTATCCACTCTGTAGTTATTCAGAATTTTCCGCACATATCCCGACTGAGACACCTTTAGGGTTCGGTTACCCCTATCCCTGACAATCTCCATACCAAGTATCTTCCTAGCTGGACCAAGTTCCTTCATATCAAACTCTTTTCGCAGCAGTCCCTTGGTATATTCGATCTCAGACTTGCTTTTACAAGCAATCAACATATCATCTACATACAGCAGTAGATATATGTACATACCTGGTGCAAACTCCTTGAAGTAAACACAACTATCATAGTTACTACGGCTAAACCCATTGCTGACCATATACACATCAAACCGTTTGTACCACTGCCTTGGAGACTGCTTAAGACCATAAAGGGATTTCTTCAACAAACATACCTTGTTGCCCGTTCCTTCTTCAAAACCAAGCGGCTGCCTCATATAAATGGTTTCTTCAAGATTACCATGCAAAAACGCCGTCTTCACATCAAGTTGTTCCAACTCGTAATCTTCACAAGCAGTTAATGAGAGAATCACCCTAATAGATGTATGTCGAACCACGGGTGAGAATACCTCATTATAGTCAATCCCTGCTTGTTGTGTGAACCCCCGAGCTACCAGTCGTGCTTTATACTTTGGTTTTTGAACGCCTTCAATCCCTTCTTTAATCTTATACAACCACTTGCAGCTTACCAGCTTCTGACCACGTGGTTGATCGACCAGCTCCCAAGTATGATTCTTCTTTAGAGAACTCATCTCTTCCTCCATAGCACGAACCCACTCATCCCTTTCAGATGAATTAATCGCTTCCTGGAATGTGATTGGTTCATGTGTATCTTCTTCCTCAGCAATAGCAAACGCATAAGCCGTAATATCATCTTCTTCCCTAGACCCTGATGATCTAGACAATGATACATTACCTTCATTCCTATACCTTGCAGGTTTAGTAGTTGTTCTCTTAGCTCTATCACGCACCAGAACATAGTTGTCCAGATTCTGTTGTTGAGGCATTGCATCTACTGCATCTTCAACTTGATCCTCATATTCATTCCCTGGATTTACCCCAGTATGAGGATCCACAGTTGGTTCGACCCGACTGCCTTGAAGTTCCACCTCAAACTCAATTTCCTTCCGAGAATCTGCAGCACCAGCACCCTTGAGAGTATCCTTATACATAAGGCTCTCATTAAAGACCACATCCCTGCTTATGATTATCTTCGGTTTAACATCATCCAACCTCCATAATCTGTATCCCTTCACACCCTCAGGATACCCCAGGAATATGCATTTTATAGCTCTAGGCTTGAGCTTCCCCTGATTCACGTGTGAATAAGCAACGCAACCAAATATCCTCAACATCTCGTAATTCGCCGGATGTCCTGACCATATATCCATAGGTGTCTTCTTCTCCAATGTTGTAGATGGAGACCTATTGATCAGATATGCTGCCGTCACCCTTGCTTCTGCCCAGAATGACTCTGACAAACCAGACTGAATCAGTAAACACCTAACCTTGTCCAAGAGCGTCCTGTTCATTCGTTCAGCTAGACCATTCTGTTGCGGAGTTCCAGCAACCGTCAAATGTCTTGCTACCCCGCTCTCCTTGCACAAGTTATTAATCTCCTGATTACAAAACTCCAAACCATTATCCGTTCGAAGTTTCTTTAGTCTTCTACATGTCTGGTTTTCTACCAACTGCTTCCACTCCTTGAACTTGCTGAACGCCTCACTCTTGTGTCTAAGAAAATAAACCCAAACCCTCCTCGAATAATCATCAACAATCGATAAGAAGTAACGACAACCACTCATCGATTCCACCCGAGAAGGACCCCAGAGATCCGCATGGACATAGTCTATAACTCCCTCTGTTGTGTGCTGACCTCGACCAAAACTCACCCTGGTCGATTTTCTAAGAACACAATTTTCATAGAATTCGAGCTTACCTAGACCTTCCTTCCCCAGCACCTCTCTTCTTTTGAGTTCATTCAAGCCTGCTTCACTAATGTGACCCAAGCGTTTATGCCACACCTGCGCAAGACTTTCCTTTTCTTCTATACCAACACTAGCTTCACTTGATTCAGCCCAACCATCCAAGGAGTACACACAATTTTCCTTCAAAGTTCCTGACAAAACCATCAAAGAATCCTTGATCACCTTTACTCTTCCATTCTGCAACTTCACGGTATAACCCTCTCGATCCAGAGTGCCCAAAGATAACAAATTTCTTTTCAACTCGGGAATGTAACGCACATTCTCAAGCACAAAACTTGAACCATCTTTCATTTGTACTCTCACCTTCCTTATCCCCTTGATGGCACATGCTCTATTATCACCGAGCAAAACCATATCACCATCAAGCTCCTTAAAATCAAACAAGAAGTCCCTCCTAGGCGTCATGTGATAGGAACCACCAGAGTCCATGATCCACTCTAAGAACCTTTCCTCACTCACCTCCATCAACAAATCACCATTGTCATAACCCTTAGAATACGTCCCAGCGTCCTGTTTTGCATTCTTGTTGACAAAGCCAGTTGATTTCTTCTTGTTCCATTTTGGAGAGTCTTTCTTAAGGTGATCCTCAGAATAGCATATGTAACACTTCTGTTTATAAGTTCCTTTACCCTTTGACTTTGATCGCGAACTACCACGTCCTTGATTACCCTGATGCTCCGGCCTTCCCCTTACAAATAACCCATCACCATCATCCTTTGCATCTGTCCTCTTCTTCAACTCCCGTGAATTGAGGGTAGACAAGACATCTTCCAAAGAGAGCGACTCCCTTCCATAAAGTAATGTCTCCACAAAGTTATCATACGAGGACGGTAATGATGTAAGTAACATGAGTGCCTGATCTTCGTCATCAATTTCAACGTCTATGTTCGCCAAGTCACCGATCAACTTATTAAACTCATCTATATGTTCAGATAATTTCTTACCTGAATGCATGTAGAAAGTGAACAGCTTCTTCTTCAAGTACAATTTATTGGCTAAAGACTTTGTCATATACAAAGTTTCTAACTTTAACCAAACCCCCCGCAGCAGAATTTTCTTTGTTGACTTCCCTAAACACCTTGTTATCCAAGCACAAGAGTAAGGCACTGTGTGCTTTTTTATAGACATCCGTCTTCAACGCCGCAGTCTTTTGAGCGTCCGTCATGGTATCCGGGAATGGATCTAACGCAGCCTCCCAACCATGTTGAATTAATAGACACCGCATCTTCACACGCTACAACCCGAAGTCATTAGACCCGTCGAATTTTTCGACGTCAAACTTCGCTATCGACGACATATTCTTCTTCCCTTATTGCGTAAAAATCACTTCTTGCAAATCGAATTAATTAGAAAACCCTAAACCTCGATCACGTACAAGTAAACCCGATCGTAAATTTGAAAGACCCAAGCAAACCACGATCAAACTTGAACCACAAGAAACCCGCAATAAGAACCTTCGATTAAATCGACTTTTAAAAACCTTAAAAGACGATACCCGAAGTTGATTTATACATATAAATCAAAACACCCTTGTAGACTGTAAAATAAATGTGTGGTTATGTAAATAAGACACAACCAAAAATAGAATAAAACTTCTACTATTGGCCCTACCTATCTTATAGTATACGATTCCCAAACAACCACCCTTTTTACTTCGTCTTCTCCGCTGCTATAACCTGCAACTCCAAAGAAAACCAATCCGATGAAACCCGAATCACTTTTCTTTCACGACACCTTCTTGATCTAGCAACGATCTTCAATGACCACGACTAACCGTAGGCTCTTGATACCACTTGTTGGCTTCGATAACCCAACAAACCTGAAGATCGAACGCGGAACCCTAGATCCCTTAAACAAGATCGCAGAATTACAATCACAATGAACACATAAACGAAACCCACAAAGTTAATCGAACGATTTGTTTATTAAAACCCACGATCGATTACGAGAAAGAATAGAAGATGCGGTGTGTATTGGCATCACCCCCTCACCTCCTTTTATAGGGTGAGGGGGTCGGTATCAAAGACTACGCAGGCCAGGAACACCCATGGCCCAACCTTAGCCGACTACACACTTACCATAAGGACAAGCCAGGTAAATATCCTAATCTATATTCTAACTAATATTGGTAATAATGCTAACAAATTATTTTTTAGACTTGGTCAGGGGAACCGTAGCTACCCATACGGAACATCCAAACGGGACATCAGGGCACAGGCACCGCGTATATGTTACAATAGATTGTCATTCCAGGCTGCAAATTGGTATTATAAAAATTTAATCCGTTGTTTTTGGGTTAATTGATTGTTGTTGATTGTTCTTTGGCTACATAAGTTTTTGGAGTCTCGTCAACTATTATGCAAGTAATTAGTCGGCCTATTTATGTACTAAAGTTTCTCGTTATGATTATTTACTCTTGTGTGTGAAGTCTGAGAGTATTCAATGTATGATAAAACTCTGTACCAAGCATAAGAATAAGTAATCAACCTACATACTCTGTCAACTGGGTTTAATGTTATGATATTTGCGCTTGCTGCTCTTGTCATCAATATAGGGATGAGCTATCCCACCCTCCCTGTATGTTTTTCGTTGTACTCTGATTATAAGCCGAGTAGATAGTACCTACAATGTGTGCCCTTATATTAATTGATATAATTTTGATTCACGTTGTATGGGTGGATTCCTTCGCCTTTCTTCCCAGTGTACATCTACAACATACAAAGGGAGAAGCATGGAAGCGACAGTTGCACATACGATACTAAAGGAAGGTATATACGTTAACGTTTGAATCTTCCCGTGTAAGCTTTATAATCTTTGTTTCTACTTTCTATTTTGACACTTGGGCATTTGATTTGGTAGATACATGCCGGTGAACTTTGAGAATATATTTAGCAAGTATGCTAAAACGATGCCGGATAAGCTTACACATGGAGAGATTGGAACATGACTGGAAACTGAGTAGCATTTGACCCTTTTGGATGGTTAGCACTTGCCAAGGACGAGGAAGGTATGCTGTCAAAGGAGGCAGTTATGCGTTGCTATTATGCATAGGGCTACACGAGAAGCCGTACGTATTAAACGGGTAAATGTTGTTTCGAGTGTCTTGTTAATTATGTAAAGTATGTCGTTTGAATTGAGGTAAGTATAAGTTATATCCGACTATGTTTGAATTGAAAACATGTTTATGTAGATTTAATAAGAGGACAAAGATTATTGAGAGACGTTGCCTCTGTTTAGATCAACGATGTTTTGTTTTGTCGAGTTGATAGTATTGTCCCGTTTGTTTTGACAACTGAATTAATGTACGGGGTTTTTCTAATTGTGTAAATAATATAAGAGGCATGTATGTGACAAGCGTTCGAGCCCTGCTTAGTTTTTTGGTTGATTTATTCCTCACCACCGCAGCGCCACATGAACAAATTAAATCACAGGCTGCCACATGGCATGCGGGACTCACGACTGACAGGTCTGACAACACACATACGCTAATAATGGCTGATGGTTGGCTGTTAAAGACTTAAAGAGAACCTGGTGAAAATGATTGGACATTAAAAGAGATGGATCGCATGTTGGACATAATCAGAAAGTTCTATGCGAGTCTATTTAAGGCATCACGAGCATTCTTTCTACGACTTTTTATGTTGTATTCAACTTTTTATTTTGTTTCGAGCGTAACAATAAGTCATCCACCTACATACTCTCTGTAGGATTGCGTCAACTGGGGTTTGATGTTCTGATATCTACGCTTGCTGCTTGTAGATATTAAATGGCACTCCTCACACTATAACTCACTTTTATATATTGAAAATGTAAGTTACATAAGTACACCCTTTACATTGTTACACCAACCTATATATAGACTTCATAAGAAAACAACTAAACAATAAAACTACTTCCTAAAGAACAGGAACCCACTATGTAACCCATGTACATCATGTGACTTCCACAACACTCGATTAGACTACAGGACCAATTCCCACTAAATTGTTAACTAGACTTGTTAACGTAGAACTCTAGCCAATCCATGCCATGCGTGAACCCTGATCAAACGATTAAACCTAACTATCACCCCCTTAATCGTTTATTCACGTCACCCCACAACCACGTCCTAAGCACCTTCGTTTCTCGACTTTTCCCGGACACATCGAAGCATCTCGTTGAATGCAACTTCCAACGTCATTCAACACGCACTGTGTTGAAGTCTCCGTTATCTTTCAAACAAACAAATCAAATCCGCATGCTTTGATGTTTTATTGTTCCACAAGACCTACTTCGGATGTGCCTTCTTCCTTGCTCTTGTTTGCTTCTTGCTAGTTTACTGTTTTAGAAAACAGTCCTTGTTATCTTTCTTGCTATTTTTTTCAACACCATCGGTTTCTATCTTTGTTTCGAGGCCTTCTTTATTTCTTGCGAAGCAACACCATCCTCTTTCAGTTTTCTTTCTTCTTGTGATGCCTCTTCTTCCTTTCTTGCTGATCTTCGCCAGCTTCCTTTCTTGTCTTTCTTTGTTCGGTCTTTATGTATCTCCGGTCTTTTGATTCAACATACTCCTTCAGTCTTTAGCTATTGAAGCTACAGTCTAGACAACCTGCCGTTCACGGTTATGTCTTTCGGTCTTCAGTCTAATCTTTTTTAGGTGAGCCTTCGGTCTCCATTCTTTGGTCTTCGGCCTTTCGGTCTTCGGCCTTTCGGTCTTCGGTCTTCGGTCTTCGGCCCTTCGGTATTCGGCCTTTCGGTCTTTTGATCAACAGTTTCTTTCTTCTTCGGTATTTTACTGTTGAAACTTCGGTCTAATTTCTTACTGGGGAAACACGCGGTCACTGTCTCGGTCTTGGTTACCTCCTTCGGTCTCGGTCTCTACTTTTCTATCTCGGTCTCGGTTTAGGTACCATCGATCTTTCTTCGTCGGTCTAGTACCATCGGTCTTTTGGAGTTCGTCGGCCCTCGGTCTCACACTTCATTCGGCAAGTCACATAAACTTGCAAGTTGATTTCGCCTTATACAGCCTTGGTGCATAAAAGGCATTCGGTAAACTGTGATTATAGCATCACAACCCCTTCAAGACAACACACGATCCTTGTTGTGTCTTCCTTGCAGCCAAGGCTACACCTTCTCTTGAAATCGACTCTCAAACCTCCCTCTGATCGAACAAAGCTCTTGATACCAAATGTAGATATCAAATGGCACTCCTCACACTATAACTCACTTTTATATATTGAAAATGTAAGTTACAGAAGTACACCTTTTATATTGTTACACCAACCTATATATAGACTTCATAAGAAAGCAACTAAACAATTAAACCTAACACTGCTCTTGTCATCAATGGGGTTTGATGTTCTGATATCCACCCTCCATGTACGTTTTTCGTTGTTTACTCTGATTATAAACCGAGTACATAGTACCTAAATGTTTGCCCTTATATTAATTGTTTTAGGGGTGGAATCCGTCACCCTCCATGTACGTTTTTCGTTGTACTCTGATTTGATGAATGTGACAAGCGTTCGAGCCCTGCCTATTTTTTTGGTTGATTTATTCCTCACCACGGCAGCGCCACATGGCATGCGGGACTCACGACTGACAGGTCTGACACACATATGCTATATAATGGCTGATGGTTGGCTGTTAAAGACTTAAAGAGCACCTGGTGCAAATGATCGAAAGTCTATTTAAGGCATCACGAGCATTCTTTCTACGACTTTTTATTTTGTTTCGACTTTTTAGTTTTTGCATCTCTCTTTTACAGTTGTACTTGAATGTAATGTAACTTTTATTCTTTTAGGGTTTATGTTGTAATGAGATCTTTTTAGCTTAATAAAGGTAAGCATATGCCTAAGGCTCTCTATTCTGTCTGTCTCTCTCTCATCCTTTTCTATAAACTTATTTAAATAAGGTAATCATTTATAAGCTTATTATGAGCTTGTTTAATTTAATAAGCTTATACATCACTTTTATTTTCTCTTTTTGTTTTCATAATCTATTTCTCACTTTTTCAAAGCCTTTTAATCTCTTAAAGCTTATTAGCACTTTTTAGCTTATTCTTAGCTTTTTTAGGGCTAATTTCTTTACAACTAGTTTTAAAATAGATTTTACTTTATTAATCAAAAATATTTTAATTTATCACTTTTCATTAATGTAACTTATTTTTCAAGCTTATTTCCCTTATGAGCTTATTGTTCGCTTTTCTAGTGTTCTATTTAGCTTCTAATCTTTCATTCTAGTTTATTAATAACTTTTCTTTTTTCTCTAGATATTTTGGCATCATAATCATTTTTTAGTTGTGTAGTTATAAAAGTGATTAATCGTAGCTTATTAGATCTCACTAGTTAATGGATTATAACTCTTAATAGCCTACGATTTCCAAAAGTACGCCTTTGTTGAAAAATGTCATCTCATGCAAGCCTACTACTATACCCCCTTTAAATACATGTCCATCCTCATATCTTTAAGTACCAGCATCAATTAAACACATTGAAGTTTACTGTAATATATTCTAGTAATGGCTTCAATTTGTGCATTTGGTTCCCCATTTTTAGTATCAACTAGTACTTCATTACTTAAGAAAAATATTTTTCTTAACAAAACTACCAAAAAAAATGTTGTTTGTGAAAAGCTAGTATATACATCATCACATTCACAACTTACAGATGTTGCTACTGCTTCACCTATTATCAGAAGATCAGCATGTTATCCGCCTTCAATATGGCCATACGAGCGCATTCAAGCAATCAATAGCAAATATACAGTATATGTGATCTTTTTTTAATAATCTATGTCCATTATTTAGTTGAAGTGAAAATTAGCTAACCTGTGCTGCATTTTTTTTCCGTTGTACAGGGAGAGAAGTACATGGCAAGATTGGAAACTCTGAAAGAAGAAGTGCAGAACATGATTTACAAAGAGAATGAAAAGGCAGAAAATCCGTTAAGTACACTCAATTTGGTTGATGATTTACAAAGACTTGGCATATGGTATCATTTTGTGGATGATATAAGCAACGTTTTGGATAATTTGTACAACAACTACTACAAAAGTCCTGAAAGATGGAACACATTGGATTTAAATCTTAAAGCTCTTGGTTTTAGAATCTTGAGACATAATGGATATCATATCAGTCAAGGTTTGAAGTACATTATGTATGTGTTTTATCTCGTTGTTTGATTCACAATCTTGAAAATCTGACATTCTTTTTTTTGAATGTTTCATGTAGATATATTTGACAATATTAAGGACCAGACCGGTAATTTCAAGGGACACTTGATTGAAGATACTCTTGGTATGCTAAACTTGTACGAGGCTTCTTATCATTCATTTGAAGACGAAAATATATTGGATGAAGCTAGAGATTTCACATCAAAATATTTACACGGAAGTTTAGGGAAGATCAATGATCAATATTTGTCGTCCTTAACAAGTCATGCGTTGGAAATGCCGCTTCATTGGAGGATTGCACGATTGGAGTCAAAATGGTTTATAGAAGCATATGAGAAAAGATGTGGAATGAACCCCACGGTGCTCGATCTTGCAAAGTTGGACTTTAATATGGTGCAGGCAGTTCACCAAGAAGATCTGAAAGACGCATCAAGGTATACACGTACATTATGTTTCCTTTTCTTTTTTTTAACAAGCAAACTAATTTGATTGTAGTTTATGTTTTAGTCACTATATTAATGGCACATTTTAAAGAATTAATCATATTTTCTATGAAGAATAGATGGTGGAGAACAACAAAATGGGATGACAAGTTGAGTTTTGCTCGAGACCGTGTGGTGGAGAATTATATGTGGACAATTGGTAATAGTTACCGACCTCAATTTACACTTTTAAGGAGAATTCTAACAAAGGTCTTTGCTATAATTACCACTTTCGATGATATATATGATGTGCACGGTACTTTGGACGAGCTTGAGAAATTTACCAATGTTATCTCCAGGTTACTTATACTTGCAAAAAATTACACATCGATATACTTGTACTTGCACTGTTAAGGATGAAATGTGTTTAACATATAGATGGAATATCTACGCTATTGAGGAACTCCCCGATTATATGAAGATAGGTTTTCTTGGATTCTATAACTCGGTAAATGATATGGCATATACTACATTGACAGACTCAGGAATCTTCATCCTTCCATACTTACAGAAGGCAGTAAGTTTCATTATAATTATTGAAATTAAGATTCAATTCCCAATCCCATATGCTACTTCACAGTATCGAGTTGGTTATGTTGCAGTGGGAAGATTTATGCAAGGCATACCTAGTAGAAGCAAGGTGGTACCATACGAAATATATGCCAACATTCAAGGAGTACTTAAGCGTTGCTGAAGTATCGATATCTGTACCTTTAATGCTCACGCATCTAAGTTTTGTAATGAATGTTTGTTCAACGGAAGAAGTTATAGAAAGCATGGATAAAATTAAAAATTTAATCCATTATTCATCCATAATCTTGCGACTTGCTGATGACTTGGGAACATCCTCGGTAACTATTACTATTTCCTTTTTATCGGTGTTTATGCTTACTGGCATAGCATATTTAGTATTTTTGTTACTATATCATACGGTGTTTTTCATATACGAAAAGGTATGGGGTAGTAAAAATAAATAACTGAACTTGATTATTACGCGATTTTTTAAGGATGAAATGGCAAGAGGGGATACTCCAAAAGCAATCCAATGCTACATGCATGAGACTGGTGCAACAGAAGAGGAAGCTAGAACGCATGTGAGGTCGTTAATCATCAAGGTGTGGCAGAAGCTAAACAAAGAACGAGCAGGGCTTAAGACTACATACTTGAAAGAGCTTGGCGAGTGTGCCGCAAACTTTGGAAGGATGGCACAATTCATGTATCAGGTGGCGGATGGGCATGGTCATAATATAGATGTGACAGAAGCATATGTGCTCTCATTGGTAGTCAATCCAATCCAAGGGGTGTAGTAGCTCTATAATATTTGCATCTTCCGTTGAATGGTTACTTTATGTATCTGAAGAATAATCTACTATTCAATTATGTATTATCCATTACTGTATTTTTTTTTTTAAATTATGCATTACTGTTTGTTATACGTGCGTAATAAATTTACTGAGGCAACTATTTACCAGAAACAATCATGGGGCCGGTCCAGTTTCGTGAAAGCGATCTTCATGCTAATGTTGACTTGAAAGACACTCTTGTTATGGTACTGCCCAAAATCGAAGGTGAACTCTATTCGAGTGAGTACAAGTGGAAACTAACTAGATGTTCAGTTTTTAAGTGTTTTAGTTATTCTTTGGACCAATGTGGAAAGAAAAATAAAAGTATATTCGATGTGAATTTGAAACACAAATGCAAGTTGTTAGAGGTTTACTTGTTAGTAATAAGTCTGGCGTTGTCTACGTCTCTTAAGATGGAAATAGGAATGCCAAACCGAAAGATGCCAATACCAATAAGTTAGTAGTAATAATAATTCTGGTTCAAAATTTATGTTTGATATGGATAGTAGTGGTACAAAATTGAAACATCGAATATTCGAATCCCTTCAATGTTCTTAATATGGATAGTTGTTATGTTTAGTCTTTATCTTTCGCCTATGTCGTGTCTAAGGAATTAGGAGTCGAGTAGCCTAGTACTAGCTAAGAACAAAGGTCGGTTGAATATGTCCAAACCCAACTCGGCCCGTACTCAATGTAAGAGTCGGTCCCCTCATCTCTATAAAAGGAGGTGAGGGGGAATGTAACATTCACGTCATTCTTTCAATAAACTAATCGATATTCGGTTAGGGATATTTACCTTGTGGGCGTCGATCTATTTTCTGTCGATTCTACTGTTGTGTGTGTTCTTTGATCGTGGTTTCGCATCTAGTAATCAGAGTTGTAGGAATTAAACCCTACAAGTGGTATCAGAGCTCAGGTCAACGAGGGTTCGCTGGTTGCTAGGATCGATCAACGAGGGAGGAGTTGGGGTTCGGGTTATAGAACATCAACGGAGGAGCAGCAGTAATCGACTAGAAAAGGGTTGTTGATCGGTTCCGATCGACAAGTATTGGGATCTGCCATTGTTGTTCTTTTTCTTTTTTGTGTGTCGCAGGTTTGTGTGGTAGGGAAGAAGACCAACAACGGTGGCTATTCTAATTAAAAGGTCTGAGATAATAAGGGTTTAATATTGGGCCTTTTGGACTTTTAAGTATATAAGAGGATTGGGCTAATTTTAGTTTGGTTTGTTAATTTTGTTTTTTTGATAAATCAAAAAAGTAATTATATACTTTGAAGGGATATTACACAAGGGGACTTCGTAATTCGTTATTGTGAGGTTTAACGTATCACAAGGTTTAGCGAGTTACCGAAGGGACTTTATTCGTTTGTGATTGTGAGGTTGTTCGCAAGGTTTAGCAAATTAATAAAGGGATAAAGAATGACGGGAGCCAAGTGTGACATCGAGAAATTCGATGGAACTGGTGATTTCGGGTTATAGAGAATCAAGATGTGTGCTTTGTTAATCCAGAATGGATATGAAGCAGCTCTGGAGGTTTTACCCGCGAATATGGAAGCTGAAGAGAAATCTAAGCTTGACAAGAAAGCTCACAGTGCCATGATTTTGTGTTTAGGTAACAAGGTCCTGAGAGAGGTTACCGGGGAGACGACTGCAGCGGGGGTTTGGTCAAATCTCGAGTCTTTGTACATGACAAAGTCATTGGCCAACAAGTTCTACCTGAAGAAGAAGTTGTATACATTCTACATGCCGACTGGACGAAATATTTCCGAGCATATAGATGAGTTCAACAAAATTGTTCTTGATTTAGCAAATATTGAGGTAAAGTTCGAGGATGAAGATCTTGCTTTATTGTTACTCACTTCTTTACCAGCATCATACGAACACTTTGTGGATACCTTGCTTTATGGACGGGAAGCTTTGACTTTGGAGGACGTGATGGCCACACTAAATTTAAAGGAAATCAAAGAAAGGTCCAAGGCGAAGGGGGATGATAGTGAAGGGTTATACGTGAGAGGAAGAACTGATCGTAGGAATTCGCATCAGTCAAGGGGAAAGTCAAGATCAAAGTCTCGAGGTGGAAGACTTAAATGCTTTATTTGCCAATCTAAGGAGCACTTGAGAAGAGACTGTCCAAAGAATAATCACAAGAAGTCAAAAGGTTACATCAAAAAAGATGATCAACTAAGCTCTAGTGGTTTGATTTACGACGATTCTGAGGTGAAGATGGTGATGAGTGCAGAAAGACTGCAATATTGGATCATAGATTCAGGAGGTTCATATCATATGTCACCCAGGTTAGATGTATTTTTTGATTTTCTGGAATGCGATGGGGGCACGGTACTGTTGGGAGACAACTGTGAGTGCAAGATTAGGGGTATTGGCAAGGTAAAGGTACAACTGAAAGATGGGTCAAGTTTTGTGTTACACAATGTCAGGTATATTCCTGAATTGAAAAGAAACTTGATATCGCTGGGAACTCTTGAAAAAGAGGGATATACCGTAAAATTGCAGTCGGGCAAAATCATGGTGATTAATGGTTCTAGGGTTATTATATCTTGAACCCGAAGGGAGAACTGTGTGTACTCTTTGGATGGCCATGCAGTGACCGGTGAGCTTAATGCTAGTGTTGAAGAAAAAGACAGTCTTGTGCAGGTTTGGCATAAAAGACTGGGACATATCAGTGAGGCGGGACTACAGGTGTTGGAAAAGCAAGGTTTGTTTGGCAAGATGAGTCTAGGTAAGCTTGATTTTTGTGAGAATTGTGTTCTGGGAAACTCACATCGAGTCCGTTTCGGTGTAGGAAGGCACACTACTCAGTGAGTGATAGACTATGTTCATTCAGACTTATGGGGTCCGTCTCAGGTGGAATCATTGGGAGGTAAGAGGTATTTCTTATCTATAGTTGATGATTATTCCAGGAGGGTATGGGTTTATGTTCTCAAGTTCAAACACGAAGCATTTGGGAAGTTCAAAGAGTGGAAGCAGTTAGTAGAAAATCATACTAGGAGGACGGTTAAGAAGATTAGGACAAATAATGGTCTTGAGTTCTGCAACCGGGAATTTAATCAGCTATGCACTGAGAGTGGGATTGCTAGACATTTGACTGTTGTCGGGACGCCGCAGCAGAATGGGTTAGCAGAACAGATGAACAGAACTCTCATGGACAAGGTACGCTGTTTATTAATACAGTCTGGATTGCCCAAGACCTTCTGGGCAGAAGCGACATGAACGGCCGCATATCTTATAAATAGGTCACCATCGACAGCGATTGGGAAGAAGACACCTATGGAGATGTGGTCGGGACATCCTAGTGATTATGGGATGTTGAGGGTTTTCGGCTGTGTCGCGTATTCACACGTTAAAAAAGATACGCTCGAGCCGAGAGCGGTAAAATGCGTTCTTTTGGGGTATCCTGAAGGTGTGAAGGGCTACCGACTATATAGGCTTGATAATGAATCACCTAAAATAGTCACAAGCGGGAACGTGGTCTTTAATGAAAGTGTCATGTACAAAGACACGTTGAAGGATTCTGGTGCAGGAAAAGATAAGTCTGTTGAGGAATTACAGGTTGAGGTGGAACTGCAGAGGTTAAATAATCATGCGCCTAAGGAAGACCGTCCAGGTCAGGAAGATCAAACACGTCAGCAAGATTAGACAGATCAGGAAGATCAGACAGATCAGGAAGATCAGACAGATCAGGAAGATGGCTATGATGAAGATGCAGGGGTTCAAGATATTGATCATCCACCGGATATCATAGATTATCAATTAGTTCTGGATAGATAGCCAAGGACAAGAACGAAATCGGCAAGGTTTCGGGATGAGAGTAATATGGTTGCTTATGCGTTTGCTGCAGCAGAGGAAGAAGATACTCATGAACCATTGACATACCAGGAAGAAGTTGCTTGTGAAGACAGTTCTAAGTGGAAAGCTGCTATGAAAGAAGAGATGGATTCTCTGAGGAAGAACAAGACCTGGGTGTTAGTAGATCATCCAGCTAGGCAAAAGTTGGTGAGTTGCAAATGGCGATTCAAAATAAAAGAAGGGATTGAAGGTGTTCAAAAGCCTAGGTACAAGGCAAGGTTGGTGGCTCGTGGATTCACACAAAGGGCAGGTATTGATTACAATGAAGTATTTTCGCCGATAGTTCGACATACATCTATTCGGGTTATATATATTTTTTTGGTAACCGTGATTTCCGACTCATTGGCCAACTAATCCACGGGGTTTGAGCCCACCGCCACACAGACTCAAACCAGGTAAAGCCCTCCATTTTCAGGAGATTGGTGTGGCTACTTCAAGGTTGTTTGCACCTAGTGGGAATTGAACTTGAGACCTCACACACTTTGGAGTGATAGCCACAAATCTTTTTGCCACTAGGCCACCCTTAAGTGGTTTATTCGGGTTATACTTGCATTGACTGCGTGTAAAGATTATGAGCTGGAGCAGCTTGATGTAAAGACGGCGTTTTTACATGTAAATCTTGAAGAAGTGATCTACATGAGGCAGCCACCCGGATTTGAACAAAGTAACAAGGTATGTTTGTTAAAGAAATCTCTTTATGGTTTGAAGCAGTCACTTAGGCAATGGTACAAAAGGTTCGATGGGTATATGCTGAGCAATGGGTTTAAGCGTAGCAGTTACGACAGCTGTGTATATTACAGGAGTTATGCACCAGGGGAGTATATCTATCTATTGTTATATGTAGACGATATGTTGATTGCTTGTAAAAGCAAGGCTGAGATCGCGACTACCAAGTCTTTGCTTAAAAGGGAGTTCGACATGAAAGAGCTCGGGGAAGCAAAGAAGATTCTTGGTATGGAGATCGTCAGGGATCGGAGTCGCAAGATTCTGAGGGAGTCACAATCCAGGTACGTTTCTAAAGTTTTAAACAGGTTTAGAATGAACAATGGGAAGTCGGTTCAGACACCATTTGATGGGCACTTCAAGCTGTCGTTGAAGGATTGCCCGGTTAGGGATAGTGATGTTGAAAGAATGAGTAGGGTGTCGTATGCAAATGCGGTTGTGAACTTAATGTACTTGATGGTATGCACGAGGCCAGACATAGCGTATGCAGTAAGTGTAGTTAGCAGATATTTGGCGAATCCGGGTAAACTTCATTGGGAAGCAGTGAAGTGGATTATGAAATATTTACAGGGCACTGTAAACGTGGGTTTCGTGTATGGGACAAATCGTGGAAACCATGTGGACGTAACAGGTTTTGTTGATTCAGACTACGCTAAGGATCCGGATAAGGGTAGGTCTCTCACTGGTTACGCATTTTTAGCACAAGGATGTGTTGTAAGCTGGAAGGCAACGTTACAACACGTGGTGGCTCTTTCAACTACAGAGGCGGAGTATATGGCCCTTACGGAGGTTGTGAAGGAATTTATTTGGCTAAGGGGACTCTTGGAAGAGTTGGGCGTGAAGCTCAACACTGATGCAGTTAATTGTGATAATCAGGGCGCGATTCACTTATCGCGGAATCATGTTTTTCATGAAAGGACTAAGCACATCAATGTGCGCTATCACTTTATCAGAGAAGTCTTGGAAGCAAAGACGGATGAAGTTCTGAAGGTGGGTACAGAACACAGTGGTGTGGATGCCTTGACGAAGGTGGTACCTGACGCAAGTTATGACACTGCTTGGAGTTGCTGAGTGTTAGAAAAGCTAGTATAAATGTTGGGAATAAATTAAGGCCAGATCACTTGAACGCTGACAAGAACAACTCAAGCGTTGACAAGAACAAAGTGAGCGCTGACAGCTCAAGCGTTGACAAGTTAAAGTCAAGCGTTGATAGATTGAAGACAAGCACTGATGGAAGATATAAGTTACACGTTTATTATATTCTAGAATACTTCTAGTAAGGATAGAAACGAAAATGTATTTTCTATGTTTATCTTTACTTAGAATAGTTGATATGTAGCTTATTGTACAAGGCTTCTTAGTCTATAAAAGAAGGCCTTTAGGTTAATGTTTAGTATCAAGCTTTATATAAGTTTTCATTCGTAAACATCTTTCATTGTAAGCAAGTTCGACATTCATAATCAAAGTGAAAGTTTTGTTTACATCTTGTGTTCTTGTTTAAGTATTAAATTCCGCATAATACTTAGATTCACAAAGCATATAACAAAGGTTTCTCTACGTGTTATACTTGATCTAATCTCGTATACACAAAGCTAATCGATCTAAGTTTGGGATCAACAAGTGGTATCAGAGCTTGTTGAGGAACTTTTGATCTTTGAAGAACACCAGAACGATACACGAACACCAAAATCCTAGTTTCCTCAAAACCCTAAAAACATCATGTCTGAAGCAATAACCTCCTCCTCTTCACCATTACCAAACATCAAGATTCCCATGCTTGATGCAACCAACTTTGACTTATGGAGGTTCAACTTTGAACAATATCTGGGGATCTTTGATTACACACTCTGGGAGATTATTGAATATGGAAACTCATTCAATAAGGCTCAAAAGATTCAGGATGCCATTAATGCAAGATCAGCTGTTGAGGGATGTCCTGATGAAGATAAGAAAGAAAAACCTGGAGATGGTAGAGCTGTAAGTGCTGAAGATATTGCAAAGAAAAGGGTTGATATGAAAGCCCTAAATATTCTGAAGGTCTCTTTGGGACAAGAAAATCAGCACAAATATAGAGGCTATGAATCTGCTAAGGATCTTTGGGAAGCAATTGAAGTTGCATATGGTGGTAATGCAGACACTAAGGAAGAAAAGAAAAAGCAACTTCTGCATGATTATGCTGTCTTCAAAGCTCAGCCCAATGAGAAACTGAGTAGTGTGAGAAGCAGATTGCTTGACATCACAAGCAAGTTGTCCTTCATGGGGACACAAGTTGGTGATGTTGACACCAATGCTACCTTTCTGAAAAGTCTTGGTGAGGCATGGAAGATTGAGGCAAGATCTATTCTTGCCAATAATACTTACAAGAGCTCTTCGTTTGATGACATCTACAACAAACTAAGACTGCTGGAAGATGAAACTCTTTCAGCACATGGAAGCAAAGCTAGCACCAGCAACATGGCCTTCTTCTCTCATAGTGAAGGTCAATTAAATCAGAAGGACTCTTTTATGCATCCAGTTACTGGATCATCATTTGTCAGCGCTGGAACAAGTCCTATCAACGTCTCCTTTTCATACGCTGACACATTCATGAATGACTCCCCAAGAGTTAAACCTGCTGGTTTGGATTTGGATACTGTGTGTGCTTACATTGCTTCTTTGCCCAATGGTTCAGTGATTACATATGAGGACCTTGAGCAGATAAGTGATGAACACTTGGAAGAGATGGACATCAAGTAGAACATGGCTCTTGCTAGTATAAGAGCAAATAGGTGGAATAGAAGGTTCAAGAAGAAGATGACCTTCAATGCTAAAGACACTGCTGGATTTGATAAATCCAAAGTTGAGTGCTACAACTGTCATCGCATGGGGAACTTCATGAGGGAATGCAGATCTCCTAGAAGATCTGATGCTGGTAAACCCTCAAGTCAGGTTGTTAAAGCTCAAGACTCCAAAGCCATGGTCGCAGTTCAAGGAATTGATGGTACTGGATGGGATTGGAGCTATCTGGCTAAGGATGCTGAAGAGGACAAAGCCTTGATTACTGATATTGAATAAGAAAAGCATGTTGAATATGCTCTCATGGCACACTCCTCCTCTTCATCTGATAATGAGGTATATGATGATGCTTTTTGTAGCAAAGGTTGTAGGTTAAACACTGACAGACTTAACAAAGAGGTGTTAAAACTAAAAGAGGATATGAGCACTGAAAGGTGTAAATTATCCAATTACCAACTAGCTCTTACTGAAACTGAGAAAACCGTGTCTGAATACAAGAAAATGGAATTTGATTTAAAAGATAAGATAAATATCTTAAAACATGAGCTAGAGGGTAGTATGGATATTAGAAATATCATGTCAAAGGTCAATAGAGACCTACAGGCTAAGTTAGATGAGGCCATTAAGAATATAGATAATGTTGACCTCAAGATTCAAAGATTTGATAGAGCCACCCAAGCCCTAGGAGACTGTGTAGCTAAACAAAGAGATCCTAAGGACATGACTGGGATTGGGATGAATGATTACTCTCTGGTTCCACCACCAGCTGGTGACTTCTATGGTGTCCTTAGAAAGGATTTAGCTTGGACTGGTATTCCAGAGTGCCAAGAAGAGGAATTCATTCCTCCACCAAGAGTTGTCACTCCAGTGGAAGAGTATCAACAAAAACTGACTGACCTAAATGAGTGGAAGAAAGCTAACCCTACTTTATTTGTTAAGGAAGGTTTGCTATGTGAAAGTCCCAATGAATCTCCACCCATTAAGGTTACTCACCCAGTTACTGGTGAAGCTGTTGACCTAGGCTCCAACACTGTTAGAAGACCTACCATTAAATATGCAGAGATGTATAGGAATAATAGGTCACCCAAGAGCCAAGTTAACAATCATGGAACAGGTTTCTTCTCTTCTAGACCTAAGAATGTGTCTAAGAAAGCCTGTTATACTTGTGGCAGCTTTTCACATTTGGCGTACAAGTGTGTCAACGCTCCCAGAGCCAGCGCTGATAGGAACAATGTCAGCGTTGATAGGAAGAAAGTCAACGTTGTTAGGAAGTCAAACGTTGTCAGACCCAGACCTTGTGTGCAGCAAAGTCCACAAGTGATTAGACCTGCCCCATTCTTCTCTAGAAGGTCTAACACTCATGGACAAAGACCTTTTCAAAAGACAAACACCTGGTCAAATAGGCAATGGGTTCCTGTAGCAAACCCTAGGTTCAACGCTGACAAGGGTAATTTCAGCGTTGACAGGACAAAATCCATCGCTGACAGAAACGTGACCAGACCTAAATATTTGCAGCCACAAGGTAAGGGGTCTAAAGCTTCTTCAAGCTTAACATGGAGACCCAAGAAAGATCAAAACCCTAATAATAATGGAATTTCAATGACTTGCAATAGGTTTAATTATATTTCAAAGGTCATTACAAAACCAATTGGGGTTAACTGGGTTTTTCATCCTAAAAGGGATGATAATGAGGTTGTTGTGAGAACTAAGTCTGTTCTTATTGAACAACCAGTTGAATCCAAGTCTTCTGAGACTTGGGTTCCCAAAGAAAACTAATTTGTTTTCTTTATGTGCAGGGCATTCAGAGACAGATCAATGATTATGGATATTGGGATAGTGGATGCTCAAGGCACATGACAGGAAAGGAAGACTATCTGACAAACTTCACTCCTATTCAAGATGGTGATAAGGTATACTTTGGAGGGGGCTACGGCACCATCACAGGCAAAGGAACCCTTCTCACCAATAATCTACGTTTTGAGAATGTCTTCCTGGTAAAAGAACTGGATTATAATCTGTTTAGTGTATCACAAGTGTGTGATAACAAAAATAAGGTTCTTTTCACTGATACTGAGTGTTTGGTGTTAAGCAAGGATTTTAAGATCCCTGATGAGAAGTACATTGAGTATAGAACACCTAGGCATAAGGACATATATAATGTGAATTTAAATGGGATTAAAGTGAATGCAAATATGTCTTGTTTTTATGCTAAGGCCTCAGTAGATGAAAGTAATTTGTGGCACAGGAGACTAGGGCACATAAATTTTAAAAATATAAATAGACTTGTGAGGCTTGGTTTAGTTGATGGTCTGCCTGAGAAGGCCTTCCACAATGACCACTCTTGTGTTGCATGTCTTAAAGGCAAGCAGCACAAGGTCTCATTCAAGTCCAAGCAGGTGCATACTAGTTCCAGACCTCTTCATATGCTTCACATGGACCTCTTTGGTCCAACTAATATAGAAAGTTTGAATGGCAAGTCATATTGTTTTGTTGTCACTGATGACTTTTCTAGGTTTACTTGGACATTCTTTCTAGCTATGAAGAGTGACACAGCTGATGTTCTTATTGAATTTATCACTCAAATTGAGAAAAGGTCTGGCAATGAGGTTAAGATGCTTAGGAGTGATAATGGTGGAGAATTTAGGAACAAGAAGCTAGATGATTTTTGTGTCAGGAAGGGAATTACTAGGAAATTCAGTATTGCCAGAACCCCACAACAAAATGGGGTTGCTGAAAGGAAAAAGAGAACCCTAATTGAAGCAGCCAGAACAATGTTGGCTGATGCTCACTTTCCCATAGCCTTTTGGGCTGAGGCTGTTAATACAGCATGCTATGTGCAAAATAGAGCATTGGTTAACAAAATTCAGAACAAGACACCTTATGAGTTACTTTGGGGAAGAAAACCTAATATTGGTTTTCTCAGACCTTTTGGATGTCATGTAGTAGTCTTAGACACTAGTGATGCCTTAGGGAAATTTAGTGCAAAAGGTGATGAAGGTTACTTCATGGGGTATTCAGTGCAGAGCAAGGGTTATAGGGTTTATCTTAAGGAGGACAAACGTATTGTTGAGAGAGTACATGTTAGGTTCTTAGAGAATAAACCTAGTGATCCTGAAAGTGGTCCTAATTGGTTGTTTGATTTGGAACCCTTATCTAGAACTTTAAATTATATGCCTGTCATTAATCCAGACATTGTGAAGGTAACTTCAAATGTTGTGGAGGAACAAATTGTTGATGTTTCAGGTACACAGGTTAATGAAAGGGTTGGATCACAAGCAGAAAAGGCATCTCCTACATTTGAATATGTCACAATTCCCATTTGGACAGATGCTTTTGTTGCTGCTGCTGCTGCTGCTGGACAAGATAATGGTGGTCTCCAAATACCACCAGATACAAACATGCATGGTTCTTCAGGCGCTGACAAAGGCAAATCTAGCGCTGACAAGACCAATTCAGACGTTGATGGCTCAGATGTTGACAACAACAGTTCAAGCGTTGTTAGCCCAAGCGCTGACAAACAAGGTTCAGACGTTGACAACACCTTTGCACATCTTTTCTCTTCCACTTTTGAACAAGGAGGGCCTTCCAGGATTTATGAAGAGATTCCTGTTGATCAAAGAGAGTCTGATGAAGAAGACATTGGCAACATGGAGCATGAGGTTGAGGACACCAGACTTTTTGAAGGAGGGGTTCTCACCTCCACAATGAAGAATCACCCCCCATCTCAGATCATTGGTGATGTTATGACTCCAGTTCAGACAAGAAGATCCCATCAAGGTCTTGGTGGATTTATTGCCAATATACACAAGAAGGTTGATACCCTCTTGTGCAAGCATGTTTGTTTGCATGTTTTCTGTCACAAGAAGAACCCAAGAAGATATTTGATGCTCTCAAAGAACCAAGTTGGGTGGAAGCAATGCAGGATGAGCTTCACCAATTTGCAATTCAGGATGTTTGGGAGCTGGTTTATTGTCCTAGATATGTCAGACCTATAGGGACAAGATGGGCTCTCAGGAACAAAAGAGATGAAAGAGGTATTGTGGTCAGAAACAAGGCAAGGTTAGTGGCTCAAGGTTATACACAAGAGGAGGGGATAGACTATGAGGAAGTCTTTGCACCAGTTGCAAGGATTGAAGCTATTAGGATTTTTCTAGCCTATGCATCTTGCATGGGCTTCACAGTCTATCAAATGGATGTGAAGAGTGCATTCTTGTATGGAACCATTGTTGAGGAAGTTTATGTCATGCAACCTCCTGGTTTTGAGGATCCTGAGCATCCAGATAAAGTGTATAGAGTCAAAAAGGCTATGTATGGCCTTCATCAAGCCCCTAGAGCATGGTATGGTACTTTGTCTACATATCTGGTGGACAATGGATTCAAGAGGGGCATCATAGATCAGACACTTTTTACAAAGAAGAAAGGCAAAGATGTGTTGCTTGTGCAGGTCTATGTTGATGATATCATTTTTGGGTCTACTGATCCAAAGATGAGTGAGGATTTCTCCAAGCTTATGACAGACAAATTCAAGATGAGTGCTATGGGGGAGATGAACTTCTTTCTTGGTTTACAAGTTCAGCAGAAAGAAGATGGAATCTTCATCTCCCAGGACAAATATGTTGCTGAGATCTTGAAGAAGTTTGGCTTTTCTCCACATGAAAAGAGGGCTTCTACTCCTATGGATAGAGAACACCCTTGGGGAAAGATTGGAGATGGGAAAGATGTTGATGTCAGGCATTATAGATCCATGATTGGATCCTTGATGTATCTTACTGCTTCCAGACCTGATATCATGTTTGCTGTATGTGCTTGTGCACGTCATCAAGTGACTCCCAAAGAATGTCACCTTTATGCTGTGAAGAGGATCTTTAGGTACCTAAGATGTTTCCCTAATCTTGGTTTGTGGTACCCAAAGGATTCACCATTGGAGCTAATTGCATATTCAGACAGTGATTATGGAGGTGATAAGTTTGATAGGAAATCCACAACTGGTGGATGTCAGTTTCTTGGGAGCAGATTAATATCTTGGCAATGCAAGAAACAAACAGTGGTGGCTAACTCTACAACTGAAGCAGAGTATGTGGCTGCAGCAGCATGTTGTGGTCAAGTGTTGTGGATTCAGAACCAGCTGTTGGATTATGGGTATAATTTTATGCATACTAAGATATTTGTTTACAATAATAGTACTTTATGCATCATTAAGAATCATGTGCATCATTCTAAAACTAAACACATAGAAATTAGACACCATTTTATAAGAGATTGCTTTGAGAAAGGTTTAATACAACCAGATAGGGTTGACACTGAGGAAAATGTGTCAGATTTATTAACTAAACCTTTTGATACTGGAAGATTTCAATACTTGGTAACAAGTATTGGAATGGTTAATCTCACTTAAATATGTGTTTTGGATTCTTTTTGTAAAAGTATGTACAGGATGATGCATTATTATTATTGGTCTTATTGATGATTTAGATTTTCCACTATATTTTTCTAACACTGACAAAGGTTGTTTGAACACTGATAAGTGTTTTTGCAACGTTGTCAGGAATATAATTGTCTAACGCTGACAAAGCTTCCTTCAACGCTGTTATGTGTTATCGGGGCGTTGTCAGCAACAATGTTAGTTTTGTGGTTTTCAATCTAAATGTGCAGATGGTGTTAGCAGTATACCATTGGATACAGAGTTGCTTATGGATCAAAGGAGAAGCATTTGGACAAGTTTTTATTTATGGATGATGGTTGGAATGTTTCATTCCTATCTTGACATAAATTTTTTATGTTCATGCATGATTTTAGCAAACTTTTTGTATCGTAGTTTAAAGGGAGGTTTTAGGAACCTTTAGGATTTTTGGGTATCCATATGATACTCTTATCACAATTCTAGATTGTGTCCACAGGTGAGTATGGGTTAGTTTTACTAAACCATGAGGCACTGTAGCATGCATAGTATATCAACTTTGCATGCTGCCAAGATATTTTTGGCCTAGAATTGGTTGTGGTCTGTTGGGAGACTTGGGAATGGTTTTGATATGGGATTTACCTGGGAGTAACAAGGATTTTATAAGGTAACTTGGTTGTTAAGAATTTTGGTTAGCAAGGGACACTAGAGGACTGTTATGTCTATCTTGCTTATGCAAGTGTGCATAACTGGACAGTGCTTGCCGCCCTATAATAATTATCAGCTTTTGGTTATCTTCTCTAGGATAAATTACTTGTTAAGGTCATTTTTCACTTTTTAAAACAATTTTATTTTTGGACGCTGACAAGAAATTTCCAAGCATTGTTGTGACCAAATTGGACGCTGACATGGCTTTAGGCGAACGTTGACAAGATTATAGCCGTTGGGCGTTGATAGGTTATATTTGACCGTTGACACTCAATGGGACCTACCCAGTTGTTACTTTTTGACATATTTTCAAGCCGTAATTTTAGGAGTTGTTACTTTCATTAAATGCATGAGATAACTTATAACTTTTTCAATATTTTCATGATTAGTTTTTGAAAATCTTTGCCTATTTTTGGCCCAATCACATGCATTCTTTATCTCCTATAAATTTGGCTCCTATTTTAAAACAGGGTATCTATAATTCTTGTCTAACACTTTTCTCTTATCAACCTTCATCTTCTATACTTCAAATTAACAGCTTTCATCAATGGCACCAAGATTTAACTCAGCAGAATTGGATTTGGGGTTCAAGTCTCAACACAACATGATTGCTTATCTTGTTGCTGATAATACTTTGTTCCCTCAATACACACAAATGGTGGCGTATTTGAACGCATCCCCCTTAAGGTATGCTCTTTCTCATGCACCACTCATTCCAGTCACACACATTAAGCAGTTTTGGAACACTGTTAGTTCCTCAACAGTTAATGGAGTGACCACATTAACTTCTATTGTTCATGGGAGATCTTGGGTGGTTACTGAGGCCTTGGTACGCCAGGCCTTGCGTCTTGATGATGCTGATGGTGTAACCATTCTTCCCATAACTGAAATAGAACAAGGGCTTAGGGCTTTGGGATATCCTATTCCTGATGAAGGTACTCTTAATAAGTACCATAAGCAGGAATTTCCCCCAGCCTGGAAGTACCTCATTCACATTCTCCTTCAATGTTTGAGTCCCAAATGTACTGCACACAATGAGATCAATAGATCCATTGCAACTGCTATTGTGTGCATTGCAACAGGGCAAAAATATAACTATTCTAAAATGATTTTTGAAGGGATGTGTAAAAACAAGGGGACAAAAATGACTTTGGCTTATCCCCGTTTTCTGCAAATGATTTTTGATGATCAAAGATATTGTTCAAGGGATCACAATGATTTTTATAAAATCCCTGAACAAAAGAAAGCTATTTTTACAAAGATGAATTCACCACCTCATAGAGACTTACCTTTAACTCCAGCCATGCTTGCTGTTATTGCAGCAGCACAACCCCAACCAGACCCCCAACCTCAAATTGACCCTCAACCACAACTTGAACCTATTCCTGAACCTTTACCCTCACTTGAACAAATGCAATTGGACCAAGAACCCTTTGACGCTGACACATCAAATGTTGGCGTTGATGTGCCTATTTCCAATGCTGACACCCAACCATCACAATCCCAAACACCCCTTAACCAACCCACATCTACCCATTCTTCCACACCATCTTCCACACCACCTGAATATAGGTTGATCAAACGCCAAAGGACTACTGGAGTGTTCTTCTCTGGTGGTCCTAGCCATGAAGCAGAGAGAACCACCACCACAAGTGTGGTTGGTGACCTGGATGAGGCTGGGACTATTGGTTCTGGCTTAGAAGCTGTCCAAGGCAGTCCCACCATACTTAAGTCCTCATCCATGCCCAATGAACCTGACTTGGGAGGTCAAATTCCCATTTCAGAAGAGGGCAGACTGGAACCAATGACCATTTTGGAATTGACGGCAGTCTGCATTAGCTTGCAAAAGCAAAATGCAGACTTAGTACAAATTGTTAACAAACAAGGCCTTGAACTCAAGGAATTGAGGGAGAGGATTGTTGTTTTGGAGAGTGATAATGCTAGGAGGGGTATGGAGGAGTCTTCCAAAGGGGAGGAAGATCAAAGAAATCTGAGTGATAAGAGCAGTCAAGATGGTCGATCAATGGATGTTGCTGAAGCTCTTACTACTTTGAAGGAACAAACAGGTTTTGATACGTCCTTAATCTCTCCAACCAATCTAAAATTGTCATTTACAGCTATGTTGAGAGAGGTTACACAAGGCGCTGAGGGAAAATATTTGGGCGTTGACAAGACAAATTTGGACGCTGATAGAAGTATTTTGGGCGCTGATAGAGGAAATTTGGGCGTTGACAGATCTGCATATGGAGGTGATGTATTCCAGTCATCATCTATCATCAAGGATGTTCCTACTCAGGTATTACCATCTACCTTACCAACCATTGCACCATCAGATAAGGGTAAGGGTATATTGGTAGAAGAAATTGTTCCAAAGGATGCAGCCCAAGTTGAATTTGATAGAAGATTGGTTGAGCAAATGATGGAACAAGGTGAAAAGGAAAAGTCACCATTTGTTGTGACTTCTGAAGAAGAAAGTGATGGAGCTAGCTCAGACTCAAGTGTGATGATTATTGAACCAGAAAGGCTTGAGTATGGTGATGAGCTTGTAGGGAAAAGTTGAGAGATTTAAAGCTGCAGATTGACTTTGACATGCCAGAGGTGGTTCAGATGTACAATTCTTGGGAAGAAAGTTGCATGGATAATCCAGACTTGACCATTTCAGATTAAATATGGGGTTTGGAGCTTCTTCTTAGAGTTTAGAAGGATTGTAAGGTGATTTTGAAGCACAAGGCAAGCAACATTCTCTCTGAGTTGAAAAGGGATAGAAGGAAGCTCTACTTTATGTTGCTCAGATGTCATGGAGTTGGATGGACACATCAGAAGCTGAAGGCTTTGACATTTGATGAGTTGGAACATAGGGCTTATCCTATTTGGGTGAAAGTGCAGGAAGAAAACACTTTCAGACTTCTTTCAGATGAAAGAAAGGAGCAACTTGCAGAAGAGATGGAAATCAAGAAAGCTATGATAGTTCTCAGGCCAGTGAAGAAGGAATTTACACTTGAGTTTCCAAAAGATATGAATCAACTATATCCAAGTGAAGCAGTTATTAGAAAGAGCCTCAAGCTCTCCCCATTAGAAGCTTCAGATATGGTGCAGGTGTTACCACTAGATTCCAGGAATCCAATTGTGAGTTATGATGAGGATGAATGTGGATTCTGGAAGATTGGAAGATATGGCAAGGAGGTACATACTTTTACCACTCTCATATCTTTATTTGCAAGTTGTGATAGAGAAGACTTGGTGGACCTTTGGAGGTTTCTGGAGACCAAGTATGAGGCTGAAGCACCAGCTTCAGCTAATGGAATAAAACTTTGGACCACATTCAAAAGAATGTGTGGGACAAATGAGGAAGATCCTGAAATATGGAAGGATCTTGAAGATGACCTCAATGGTCTTCAATGGAGGTTATATTCAGCTGCTGGTGTATACCATTTGAGTTCTACTAAGTTTGCTGAGTATCTACTTGTGGATGCTCAATATTTCATATCTAAGGCTGTTTTGGAAAAGATGAAGGACACTCAGCTGGAGATAGACTATACAAGTGACTTGGCAAAGAATTTGATCAGATTTGTTTATTACCAATATGATAAGGTTTGTCAGACTCCTCCAAGTTCTTAATGATTATTCAGAAACTTGATCATAAGAGTGGATATCAAGTTTAGGGGAGGATTGTTGGGAATAAATTAAGGCCAGATCACTTGAACGCTGACAAGAACAACTCAAGCGTTGACAAGAACAAAGTGAGCGCTGACAGCTCAAGCGTTGACAAGTTAAAGTCAAGCGTTGATAGATTGAAGACAAGCACTGATGGAAGATATAAGCTACACGTTTATTATATTCTAGAATACTTCTAGTAAGGATAGAAACGATAATGTATTTTCTATGTTTATCTTTACTTAGAATAGTTGATATGTAGCTTATTATACAAGGCTTCTTAGTCTATAAAAGAAGGCCTTTAGGTTAATGTTTAGTATCAAGTTTTATATAAGTTTTCATTCGTAAACATCTTTCATTGTAAGCAAGTTCGACATTCATAATCAAAGTGAAAGTTTTGTTTACATCTTGTGTTCTTGTTTAAGTATTAAATTCCGCATAATACTTAGATTCACAAAGCATATAACAAAGGTTTCTCTACGTGTTATACTTGATCTAATCTCGTATACACAAAGCTAATCGATCTAAGTTTGGGATCAACAATAAAGTCTAAGGTGGAAATTGTTATTTTTAGTCTTTATCTTTCGCATATGTCGTGTCTAAGGAATTAAGAGTCGAGTAGCCTAGTACTAGCTAAGAATAAAGGTCGGTTGAATATGTCCAAACCCAACCTGGCCCGTGTACTCAATGTAAGAGTCGCTCTCCCTCATCTCTATAAAAGGAGGTGAGGGGGAATGTAACATTCACGTCATTCTTTCAATAAACTAATCGATATTCGATTGGGAATATTTACCTTGTGGGCGTCGATCTATTTTCTGTCGATTCTGCTGTTGTGTGTGTTCTTTGATCGTGGTTCTGCATCTAGTAATCAAGGTTGTAAGGATTAAACCCTACAATAGTAATAATGATATTCTTGTTTCTCCTAGTGATTCAGTGAACTCGAAAGGAGAAGATATGAACGTAGGAAATATTAAATTTGTTAACATGGAAAATGAGGATAATGATAGCGATCGAGATTGTCATGAGCATAAAAGGAACACAAAAGTTAATGTCGCTCACATGTTAGTTGTTTTTGTTACTTGAAACGTTTTAACGTTTTCTTACACTCAAGCTTCCTCTAATGTCTTTTTCATGATAGTTAGTTCAAACAATCCCATAGTTCATAATATATTTGTAATAATGCATCGTTCCAACTAAGGACGACGAAGGTACTCCTATGTTGTCAAAGGTAGGCGTTGTGTTGGAAATATAAAAGTGGTATCATTAAGTTAATAAGGCTGCTCGCAACGGGTGGGTCGCTGAATCGGTCGACCGACTTCGAACTTGGTCGACTCGTGGCGGCGACAGAGTCGAGTCAGTCGACTCGACGAAGTTGATCCGAAGGATCACCCTTTCAAAAATTAAGAAACATTTTATTCTTTCTTTTTTGGCACCATTAAGTATTAAAAAAACTTTTTTTAATTTAAAATTTAAACCCTCCCGTTACTAGCTAGTTGTGGGAAAGTCACCTCTACGTCATACCCCATTTTATTTTCTTCTTAATTATTTAAATTCGTAAACTAAAAACGTAAATAAAAACGTATGTAAACGTAAACAATTATATTCGAAAATTAAAACATTTATTTAATTTCATATGTAAAACATTAAAATACCAAATTTCAAATCCAATACAAAAGAAAATACACTACTAGATAAATAGAATAAAAATACATATACGATTGGTCCGTTTCCGGATTCGAATCCGATAGGTGCCCATAAAAAACTCTGATCGAAATTGTGCTTCTTCAGCTTCTTCGGCACTAACTTTCTCATTCCGCTCCCTATGTGTCCTTGCTTCTTCTTCCATTGTTTCTCTCGATACTTGTTCATCTTGGTATAGTTGATACAACGGACTGTCAGTAAGTAATTCATTTGACTCGTTTACAATTGGATAAGGTGGATAGGAAGAAACATATCAGCGTCGATGTTGTTTTGATGAAGAACCGCTATGAGTCTAGGGAGTGAGGTTATTCAGCCATTAAATTTTACTTTGAATTTGATCCACCATTTTTGCCGTCTTTTTAAACAAGGCTTTTTGCATGGCTTTATCATTGTCGCCTTCTTTTCTTAGAAATATATCGATCGAAACACGTTTTGATAGGGAAATATCACTACAATTATCATATACTGTGTGCAGGTGCATTTTGTCATAACTTTCATTATCGAAATCAAAGGCTAATGTCGTGAGCTTAAGTTTTCGACGTTTTTTCTTCATCGATTTGTTTCTGAACCATAACTCTGATCTCGTCAACGGCGTGTGGAAGGGATCACGCCATTTGATTTTTGAAGTTGTCTGTGAAAATACTGAAAATTAAGAAGTATTGGCAGATAGTTGTGTGTGAAAATTTTGTGTGATTTATAAAAAAAGAAAAGAGGACTCTTCTTATTAAATAAAAAAATTGAACTAGGTCGTCTTGTTGTGGTAAATAGGTCGTCGTAGGTCGCCGAAGAGAGAAAGCTGATGTGACAGAAAAATAGAGGTCGCACTAGGTCGCTATTGTGGGTAGCCTAATATACTTAATCACAGGTACTTGTTTTAATTAAGCAATAATTGTTGTAAATATTATAAGGTTTATGTGTGAATCATAAAGGTGTAAACGAAACGAGACAACTCGCGAGTTACTCAAGATCGACTCTTAAATTATTGAAAATCGATTCGATCTAAACGAGTCGAACTCGAGGTACTCGAGTATATTATCGAGTCGAGTTTGTGCTCTAAAATATACTTGGTTCGCGAAGCTCGCTGCCTTATCGAGCTTAAAGTTACATTACATTTTTACCCTTTATATTCATCAATAGAGTCGAGTCGAGCTTGATATGCCGTGTATTTTTTTAGTTCGAGCACAAAATGTGAAAACAATCGAGCTCGAGTCAATTTTTGAATTCGAATTTTTTATGACGAGTCTAGCTCCAGCTCGAAATATAAACCTCAGCCGAGCTCGGGTCAATTCAAGTTCGAAGCTCGAGTTTTGGTATTAGGGTTGAGCTCGAGCTTGACATTGCTGGCTCAACTCAGCTCGTTTACAACTCATAGTGAATCCAACCAATCATCCTTTGATTCACTTACAATTGATTACAATACTTGGAATGTAATTTTCATCTTCCTTTAACTTATTGTAACGGTTTTATAACTATGATATGATTAGCATTTGAGACATTAGTTTTAATGAACTAGAGATGTATCAAACATATCATCTTCCTTTAACCCATTTGCCCATTAAATATTTATTACTACGCCTGTATTAGACTTTTTCTCATTTCAGGTCAATCGAAAGAGAAAATGGAAACTCAACCAAAATAAACATCATGAAGACAGTGGTTGGACAACGGTGAATCGAAGAGAAGAAGAAGACCATACGGAACACCATGTACGTGGCAAAGAAGATGTCGGTTAATGGAAAAACCTTTGGGTTTGTAAGGTTCTTGAATGTCACAAACACAAAATCACTCAAAACATCTCTCAATACGATTACCATTGGTAAATTTCTTTTGGAGATTAATATTCTAAGATATCAACATACTAACACAAAACCACCACATTAGAACACAAACCGGTAAACTGCACGCAAAAACGGGTTATAACAAACACACCACTTCAATCAACCAACACTCAACTCTTATGCTTATATCCTAAGCGCAAATACCCTAGCACACTTAAACCTCCCCCGCCAATTATCATTCATCATGTCCCAAACTCACTTTAAAGCTTGAACACTCCATATTCGGGGAAATTTTCACTATTGAAACTCTGCCAAAATCTTACTGTCATTTTTCGTGACAACGGGCACCATAATATTAGAGTCAAATATCTAGGTGGGTTCCATGTTCTTATAGAACTATACCCCATAACCTCCATCAATACTGTCCTTTCCATATCCTCTCTAACTTCTTGCTTCAAAAGCCTAAAACCGTAGAACCACTAAAAAAATGTCTATTTGAATAATGTGAGTTTATTAACAAATATAGACGTGTAAAAAGGGTGATTACATAACTAAGTGTGAACGAATTTTAAACATATTCACACTTACAAGTGTGGGCCCCATTTTTTTACACCTATATTTTCCACACTTCCACAAATTAGGAGTGTAAAAAATATGGGTGTAACAAAATGGGGTTCACACTTAAAAGTGTGGAGAAGTTATAAAATATTCCATATTAAAAAGTGTGGATTTTTATTTGCAACTACTATATGTGTGGTTTTTCAAAATTTGTGCATACTTATTTATGTATCTAATTTTCACACAATTATAAATGTAAACAAACTCAAAATATTTTACACATTTATATGAAGTGTGTACAAAAAAGTGTGAAAAATACCCATTTTGTAGTGAGCATTAATTTTAATCATAAAAACAGTCTTGCTTAGATTTTGATAGCTCTCACTGGAAACGAATGTAAACACACCACCAAATGACAGGGAAATTGATTATTATAACGATGATTTTGTGTATGACACTACTAGAAAAACAGCTTTTACCCACAACAAGTTCTGTGGGAAATCTAGTGGGAAAGGGCCCTTACCTACGGATTTCCCACGAATTGTTCCGTTTGTAAAAACATCATGGGTAAATATTTTCCCATGGAATTTCTCACAGAGCGTTGACCATTTTCTCACGGATTTCCCACAGTTATTATTACACATTTTTAACATTCAAGGAGTGTTTTTTCCCACGGATTTCCCACGAACTTTTTCCCACAGATTACCCACATACATTTTCCCACAGATTTCCACGGGCATATTCCCACAGATTTTCCACGGTCATATTCCCACAGATTTCTCACAATATTTAGTAACCATATATTCCCACGGATTTCCCACGGACATATTCTCACAGATTTCCCACGGACATATTCCCACGGATTTCCCACAATATTTAGTAACCATATAATCCCACGGATTTCCCACAATTATTTCTCATGGATTTCCCACAATTTATAGAAACAATTAATCCGTGGAAAATACCTGGCTAAATTCCGTAGTATCCGTAATTCCCAGATTCAAAATTCTAAAAATATGAAAAACCCATATTTGAAACAATAAAAGTCATTTATAAAGCACCAAATCAGTTACAAATCGAGTTCCCAAAAGACATAGGCTAGCTATAGTTATAACGCAAAAATTAAATCTATACAACCTATCATTGAGTGTTTTATGTCGAGCCTGTTTGTCCGCTGCTCTTTGATCGTCCGCAGCTACCCTCTCATCTTCCATCTTTTTCTTTAGATCATTTTTTTCTTAACAGTTCTGATTTTGGCCAACAACATATTTTCAATCTTCACATATCTATGCACAATCTTTTGAGAGTGAAGGTAACTCAACCTAGTCAAAGACAATAAATTCACAAGGTCAATAACCTAATTTAACTAGATTAACATTGGATTCTTCGAAAATTAGTGAAAACAAGGAGGGTGAAAACCCGCGCTTCGCTGAGAGACATATAAAAATGCTTTAACGCATAACATAATTTGTAAATGTGTATTGCATTATTAAAATAACACCAATTGTTAGTTGAGATTTTCCAACAAAGGACGCTCACCTTCAAAAGGGCCAAATGGTGTCGCTTCAAGGTTCAGTATTCGAACTTTCTAGTGCGTTGGTGGCCCGTGGCTATGCGGAATTGTTAAAAATACCACATGTGCATGATGAGATGCCTGTAAAATAAGTCGAGAAAAAATGCAATTAAATGAGGATGCCACATCTTAAAAGAAAAAGAAAACTTTTGCTGCACCAAGGTATACAAACACAAACAGAAACACATAAACCATTTACCTTCATTGTTAACAAAGGTAATTCTCCCACAGCTGGTACTGCTCTTCCATCGAAAACCTGTGGTTAGATCCGACTGCGTATGCGCACATTCCACTGGTTGAATACATAGTCGGGCCTCTACCAAGTGTTTGTACAACGTGTTTCTGGTACCATTATTGTTGCCTGCTCCGGGCTGCAGTAATCCTGAATACAAAAAATACAGTTAGGTTTTTTCATATGTGTATCAAAATAGTAATGTAACTACAACATGCACAGGAGATAATATAATGAAACTCTGAAATCATATGGGAAAGTGAATTTAGTAGAGATCTCATTGGACATGTGAGTCCTAAATTCCTAAATGGTTCAAAGTATTTCAAACATGCCCATGTAACCCTGACACATAATTCAAACATAGCCCATATAGGTACGTCTGAACCCTAACTCGTGTACACATACAAGTAGTGCCTCTTTCTATATATTAGCTATTAACCTTTTAAATAAATAAAAAAACTTAATCTTGTTGGCAAGTAAACTGTTTAAGCTAACTCTAGCCCTTTAACACAAACACAACTTGTGTAATAAGGTTCTATGTATCTTGGATTTCTTATCCTTAATAACCTTCATCTATGACTGCAGGTAGCCTTCGATAAAATCATCTTTATCACAACCAATTTATCAAAGCAAGGAAAAAGCAAGAAACGACGGTAATGGCGGAACTTGATCAATGGCTAAGGCGACTAAATACAAGTAAACTAAGCATCATTAGTTGAAGTATGTGATGTAAGTTCGATATTGTAGCATTTGTGAAAAACGAAAATGTTGTCTTATGCTTCCTGAGGGCTAACATGGACCCTGGGAGTCTTTTTTGTGTTACTTGGATAGAATTGGGTGTTGTACTGTAGAGAAAACATTGTTCCAGAAGTTTCAAGTGTGAAATACAACTAAATTTTCAAGTTTCAAAACATCAGAAGCAGTCATAAAATTTACGTTCAGCCAATGTGTTAGTCACTTAGTCCTATTACATTAGCTAATGATGAATGTAAATAAACTATTTTAATTGTACCTATGATCAGGAGGTGCGATACCTGGTGGCCACATGTTTGGCTCGTTAGTAAAATCTGGTTGACTGTAGATAGTATATTATGCTGGTCCAGCGGATGGATATGTCGGGTGCCCATAGTTAGTATAAGAAGGGTTTATCCCGTAATCACCTGGAAAATGATTATGACCCAAATAACCGTACCCATATACAATATCTTCTCCATATGTATCCGTGTACTGTGGCTGACTGAAACCCAGATGGTGTTCATAATGGCTTTGTTTAAATATGGAGTTTGCTGAAGAGAACACAGGGCTTCAAAAGATCCATGCCAACAACAGTTTCTTGGATATTTGTTCTAGGTTTTGCATACTGTTGTGAAAGCAAAGATGGATTCTTACGGACACACAGAGGTTTCAAATTTCTGAGGTCAAAGTTGGAGGATTATGAAGAAACTACCGGACTTGAAAAATCCATGTCAGCCACATTATCATGGGTTACTGGGAAATGTTTTCCGCTGCCTGATGAGATAATTGGAAACTACCTTTTCTTATTTTTGTTTCACATGGCCACGTTTTTTATTCATGTGGCCACGTTTTTATTTCACATGGCCACGTTTTTGTTTCACGTCACGTTTTTGTTTCACGTGTCCACGTTCTTCGGCTATTGCTAGTCGGGTAGACTCCAAAGTGAGAGTGGTGGTGGTTTATGATTCCAATCTTCTATAGGTTAGTCTCGAATATCCACTGAACCAGGTAGGTAAAATGACTGAAACGAACAAGAGATGACAATTATAATTAATTTAAACACACACGACTTTGTAACATATTACATTCTAAAATTTTCTTTGTGGCTTGCTTAAAAATCACATAGTTGATTCCTTGCCAATACCGATTATAGAAATGGTCCTAGAAATAGTGTTGGCTTTCACATTTTCTCTTTTAAATATGTATAATTATGCTAGATATAAAAGCAGGCGATATTTCTATCATATCCATAATCGGTATGAGAGAGGAACCAATCTCGCGAAGGCCAAGACAAGAAGACCAGCACAACTGAACTAACTTCAAAGCCAAATGAAAAGGTTCTATACATAACAGCTAGTGACCAAAACAAACTAACAAAACATACCCATGCATTTTTTCAGCCCGTGTATTACACGGGTTTATGCGCTTATTTGATTTCGGCTTATAATGCACATAAGCTTTGATTTTACAGCTTCTTCTGGAACTTGTTGGCTTATATAAGTTTAGTACGATTTGATACTTATATAAGCCCACAAGTCCCAAAATAAGCCAGAAAACATTAAGCTTATGTTATATAAGTCGGAATCAAATAAGCTCATAAACCCACATATAAGCCGAACAAACACCCCCACAATTAGATAAGTCTAAATAATTCATTATACCACCACAAAAATGTATCACTCGAAGACCCAGAACCAAATAAACAGTTTAAACAACACTATGAAAAAAAACACTTTATAAATAAAAGCAAAACCAAAACCATACCCGAAAGTTGCATACTCAGATTGGCAATGAACATCTTAAAACCCTCATCTGCATAGTTTTTTGTGTCAAACACATGCTCAATTAAGATCTTAAATATTAGATACATCTCAACATAAAACACTAACTAATTAATGGATTCAAAATCCAAAACAACGTAATACATAAAAGATACATATGGGTTTTACCTTGTGTACGTAACTGGAAATGCTATAAACAATGATCTAAGTCCATCATTTAACGAGATCGATCCAACATGTCGATAGACGAAATATTAGAGAGTGATACAGTGGTGGCAGTCGGGTGGTGATATCTAGTGTTGTTCATCTCTTAGATCTGTAGAAGTCAAGTGGGATATGGATTTATGTTTGGTATGTAAAACTATGTTAGATCTGTATTTGGGTGGGCTAAGGAAAAAACAAAAAAAGACAAAAGATAAGAGGGAAGAACAGGCGAAAATGAAAAAAAGGGGGTAATGAAAATGGTATTTTGATTTTTGGGAAATTTTTAAGCGGGGGGAATGAAAACTATATACCCCAAATATTTTTGTTGTAAATTTTTTTTTGGGAAATTTGTGGGAAAAGGTTAGGTAAGTATCCACAAATTACCTATAAATTTCTCACGGATTTATCATGTCCGTGGGAAATCTTTGAGAAATTACCCACGACTTTCCCACGGATATACTCGTTTTTATTTATTTTTATTAATATAGTTAAATATCTACACATTACACATCCGCATGTCGACATAAAATACATCAATAGACATAATAAATGTTAACGGAATAATCGATAGGGTATCGTCATTGTATACGAGATGTTCAAATGAGTAGTCGATATGGTATTGTTGTATATAAGATGTTCAAACGGTATCGTTGTATACGAGATGTTCAAAGGGTATCGTTGTATACGAGATGTTCTAATGAGTAGTCGATAGGGTATCGTTGTATACGAGATGTTCAAATGAGTAGTCGATAGGGTATCGTTGTACACGAGATGTTCAAATGAGTAGTCGATAGGGTATCATTGTACACAAAAGATGTTCAAATGAGTAGTCGATAGGGTATCGTTGTATACGAGATGTTCAGATGAGTAGTCGATAGGGTATCGTTAAAGACGAGATGTTCAAATGAGTAGTCGATAGGGTATCGTTGTACACGAGATGTTCAAATGAGTAGTCGATAGGGTATCGTTGTATACGAGATGTTTAAATGAGTAGTCAAGGGCATCGTTGTACACGAGATATTCAAATGAGTAGTCGATGGGGTATCGTTCTATACGAGATGTTCAAAGGAGTGGTCGATACGATATGTTCAAAGGGTATCATTGTACACGAGATGTTCAAAGGGGTGTCCGTTGTATACGATATCTTCAAATGAGTAGTTGATTCGGCATCGTTGTATACGAGATTTTCAAAGGGTAACGTTGTATACGAGATGTTCAAAGGAGTAGTCGATACGAGATGTTCAAATGAGTAGTCGATAGGGTATCGTTGCATACGAGTTGTTTAAATGAGTAGTCGATAGGGTATCGTTGTACACGAGATGTTCAAATGAGTAGTCGATAGGGTATCGTTGCATACGAGATGTTCAAATGAGTAGTCGATAGGGTATTGTTGTAGTCGATAGAGTATCGTTGTACACGAGATGTTCAAATGAGTAGTCGATAGGGTATCGTTGTACACGAGATGTTCAAATGAGTAGTCGATAGGGTATCGTTCACGAGATGTTCAAATGAGTAGTCGATAGGGTATCGTTGTACACGAGATGTTCAAATGAGTAGTCGCTAGGGTATCGTTGTACACGAGATATTCGAATGAGTAGTCGATAGGGTATCGTTGTATACGAGATGTTCAAATGAGTAGTCGTTAGGGTATCGTTGTACACGAGATGTTCAAATGAGTAGTCGATAGGGTATCGTTGTGCACGAGATGTTCAAATGAGTAGTTGATAGGGTGTCGTTATATACGAGATGTTCAAATGATTAGTCGATAGGGTATCGTTGTACACGAGATGTTCAAATGAGTAGTCGATAGGGTATCGTTGTATACGAGACATTCAAAGGAGTGGTCGATACGATATGTTCAAAGGGTATCATTGTACACGAGATGTTCAAAGGAGTGTCCCTTGTATACGAGATCTTCAAATGAGTAGTCGATTCGGCATCGTTGTATACGAGATTTTCAAAGGGTATCGTTATATACGAGATGTTCAAAAGAGTAGTCGATACGAGATGTTCAAATAAGTAGTCGATAGTGTATCGTTGCATACGAGTTGTTCAAATGAGTAGTCGATAGGGTATCGTTGTACACGAGATGTTCAAATGAGTAGTCGATAAGGTATCGTTGTACCCGAGATGTTCAAATGAGTAGTCGATAGGGTATCGTTGTATACGAGATGTTTAAAGGAATGGTCGATACTATATGTTCAAAGGGTATCATTGTACACGAGATGTTCAAACGAGTGTCCGTTGTATACGAGATCTTCAAATGAGTAGTCGATTCGACATCATTGTATATGAGTTTTTCAAAGGGTAACGTTGTATACGAGATGTTCAAAGGAGTACTCGATACGAGATGTTCAAATGAGTAGTCGATAGGGTATCGTTGCATACGAGTTGTTCAAATGAGTAGTCGATAGGGTATCTTTGTACACAAGATGTTCAAATGATTAGTCGATATGGTATCGTTGTATACGAGATTTTCAAATAAGTAGTCAATAGGGTATCGTTGTACACGAGATGTTCATATGAGTAGTCGATAGGGTATCGTTGTACACGAGATGTTCAAATGAGTAGTCGATAGGGTATTGTCGTATACGAGATATTCAAAGGAGTGTCCGTTATATACGAGATGTTCAAAGGAGTAGTCGATAGGGCATCGTTGTATACGATATGTTCAAAGGGTATCGTCGTATACGAGATGTTCAAAAGAGTGGTCGATACGAGATGTTCAAAGGGTATCGTTGTATACGAGATATTTAAAGGAGTGTCCTTTGTATAAGAGATGTTCATAGGGTATCGTTGTACACGAGATGTTCAAATGAGTAGTCGATATGGTATCGTTGCACACGAGATGTTCAAATGAGTAGTCGATAAGGTATTGTTGTACACGAGATGTTCAAATGAGTAGTCGATAGGGTATCGTTGTACACGAGATGTTCAAATGAGTAGTCGATAGGGTATCGTTGTACATGAGATGTTCAAATGAGTAGTCGATAGGGTATCGTTGTACACGAGATGTTCAAATGAGTAGTCGATAGGGTATCATTGTACACGAGTTGTTCAAATGATTAGTCGATTGGGTATCGTTGTTGTATACAAGATGTTCAAAAGAGTAGTCGATAGGGTATCGTTGTACACGAGATGTTCAAATTAGTTGTCGATAGGGTATCATTGTACACTAGATGTTCAAATGAGTAGTCAATAGGATATCGTTGTACACGAGATGTTCAAATGAGCAATCGATAGGGTATCGTTGTTCACGAGATGTTCAAATGAATAGTCGATAGGGTATCTTTGTACACGAGATGTTCAAATGAGTAGTCGATAAGGTATCGTTGTACACAAGATGTTCAAATGAGTAGTCGATATGTTATTGTTGTACACGAGATGTTCAAATGAGTAGTCGATAAGGTATCGTTCACACGAGATGTTCAAATGAGTAGTCGATAGGGTATCGTTGTACACGAGATGTTCAAATGAGTAGTCGATAGGGTATCGTTGTACACGAGATGTTCAAATGAGTAGTCGATAGGATAATGCAATTTGTATGCTTTATCATCTTTTTAATGTAATTAGTATGTTTTTTCGACTTTGTAATATTATTCGTATGTTTTTTCGACTTTGTAATATAATTTGTATGTTTTATTGTTTAACTTTTTATCGACTTTATAATGTAATTTGTATGTTTTATTGAATAAACTTTTATCAACATTCTCACGGATGTATTAATCACAAAATATTGGTAGTCCGTGGGAAATATGTGGATAATATGTGGGAAGTCCGTGGGAAATCTGTAGTCCGTGGGAAATCCGTGGGTAATTTACCCACACATTTCCCATGGATATGTAAATAACAATATAATGTGTTTTCTGTGGGAAATTCGTGGGAAAGTTCCGTGGGAAATCCGTGGGTAAATTACCCACGGATGTATAATAATAAAATATTATGACTTCTTTTGGGAAATCCGTGGGTAAATTACCCACGTGTTTCCCACGGATGAATAAAGGGTTAATATACAAAGAAATTACTAAACTTTCCAAGAAATTTGTCCTAATGTAACAAACGTTCATTTTGTGTTTCTAAGTTACTAATATTCATATGACCGGTTGATTAAGTTACCCACTTATAAAAAACGTGATATTTATGTTACTTAACATGAAAAATAATACATTTATGTTACTTAACTTATCAAAAAACATGCATTCAAGTTACTCAAATTAACACTAAATTATAGTGATGTATAGTTTAGTAAAGTTTAGTAACTTAGAAACACAAAATGAACGTTCGTTACCTAAGGACAAATTTCTTGAAAAGTTTAGTAATTTCTTTGTATATTAACCCATGAATAAATAATAAAATAATATGTTGTCCGTGGGAAATCCGTGGGTAAATTACCCACAGATTTCCCACGGATGAATAAATAATAAAATAATATGTTGTCCGTGGGAAATCCGTGGGTAATTTACCCACAGATTTCCCACGGATAGATAAATAATAATAATAATGTGTAAACCGTGGGTAATTTACCACAACTTTCCCACGGATGTGTAAAATAACAAAAATAGTTTTGTACTCCGTGGGAAATCCGTGGGTAACTTGCAATCCGTGGGAAGTCCATGGGTAATTTGTCACGACTTTCCCACGACTTTCCCACGGAAACCTTGGTCAATGCTTATGTGGGAAATCCGTGGGAAATTTTCCACGGATTTCCCATGGAAATTTTTTTGTCATTTCTGTGGGAAATCCGTGGGAATACCGTGTCAAATTTCTCACGGTTTTTGTTCCGTGGGAAAAATTTCGTGGGTAAATGTTGTTTGTGTAGTAGTGTGAAACGATCTGACCATATAATGTCTACAGGGAAGAAGCAATTTATCCAAGATGAATTGGAGAAATTGGATGATGACAATAGTATGGAAAACGAATCACTTCTAAGCTCATAATTTTCAATTGTACTCCATGTTGGTTCATTGGAAAATACGATAAGTTAGGAAGGTCAAACTTCTCCTTTGGTCACTCAATCTTGAATATTCTCAGTCTCGGTACTTTGTCTCGAACACCTAATTCAAGGTAAAGTCGCCTTCTGCTAAGAAGTCAGACGTGGGCCAAACTTTTTTCTCGAGAGAGAATGCCTCACGTGAGGCCATGTATGTCACACCAATCCCTCTTGTTGACATTGGTACAACAAATTATTCCCAACCCATAGTTTTGAAACTTCATACATGTTATTTTGTTAGATATAACATAACATTTATTTTGATAAACAAAACATATAAACATCATAGCACATGCGGAAGCGATTACGGATCATATGATCATAACATGCATATAATTAATTGAACATAAAATTAAACGGGAAAGTACCTTGCAATGCTTCCAATAAATAGAATGCAAAACATCAATCCAAGATCAACCTAACAAAGGTTGAATCTATGTTCCTGTACACACGTTTCGAACAAGCTACTTGACAAGCTAGGTCACACGATTAGAACCGCGTCGTAGAAGTGGAAAACTCAAAACCGAATCAGCCCTAGAGAAGGGATTCGGCCGATCATGGCTAGCAAGGGTTTGGGTATGATTTCTTTCACTTGAATGAGCAAAGAAAACAATGAAAAACCCTTTGTATTTATAGTGGATGTAAGCCTAGGGTTAGGAGACAAAATTAAATATAGAGAATATATTGTTTGTCTTAAAACCAAAACTTACACCACAAACACATAAATGTTCCCTCAAAAGGGGCGGCCTATTGTGCTCCCAAAATAGTTTTGGGACACAATATTTTGTTTCCACTTTTACTAGTTAATGCCCGTTAGTCATTTTCTATTAAATACTCAACGTTCGTTATTCACGGTTATTAACACTCGTTAACTATTTAACTACGTTTAATAAAAACATAATTAAATAATAAAATAGCTCTAAACGTTTATGTGCAATCCCATAGTCTCGAGTTTGATCCTAACACACGACTATTTAAATTACGTCCACAATCTAACAGCTCCCACATGAACTATTTTAAATATCGTGATCACATCGATTAGCGTCTAGCTACACGTTGATGCCTCTAGTACGGTCTCGAGTAAGATCTCTTGGAAAAACCTTTTAATGATTAAACATCATTATTATTATCCTTTCATTTCTTAATACATGTTAATAAGGATATGGATCTCGGTCATTCCTTAATTAACAATTGCTTTTCGTTCATTGATTAATAAAGATTACCAAATATCAATTTGGGTGCGGCCACACATACATCTTTAATTAATCCCACGAGGGGCCCAGCTGTATTAATACTCCAACAAAATATTGAAGCAAACAAATCCCATGTTTACTACAAGAGAAAATCATGAATTTTGCAACACTTCTGAAATCTCCGTATAGCTACCGGTTACGAAATAGCGTTAGATTGATTCACAAAAATGCACTAGATCCACTATGTTCCTGGTATTTCAGGTCGAAGGATAACTATTTATGATAGACTTAATGACAAAGATCCATATAGTAATATCATATAAGTTAGGATCAGTCATATATCTCGATTCATCGAATATCATCTAAATTTCGTATGTAATCACATCAAGTATACTTTCAAGTCATACTCCCACCAAACTTTAGATTTGTCTTAATTTAATAATATTTCCATATTATTAATTGACAATGCACAATTTAGAATAAATTAGTATTCATGGATTAAACATGTAAATACAGGACACAATATATTATAAATGAAAACAAACTTACCCAGTAATTTAATTCATTATAATAATCGTTTAACATCCCTTATCCAAATACTAAATAGATCAATGCATGAAAATTTAGTTGATGCATAATGCCTTTAAGTAATGACCTTCATACATGTTTGGCAAAGCTTAAATCAACTAACTTGACCTATGGAATTTTAAGAATACTTATTTCAAGAATTCAATAATTTGAAGTTCTTGTTTATGTGTATTCAAATAGATTTGATATTGCCACATAATATTCATAAATTGTGAGACATCCCAGATCACCAATTTAAAACATCCAAAATACCTTTGAAGTTTAAAGTATTCTAATTATTTATTGTATAATGCAACTTTAATTAATACGTCATCTCCAAGAATACCATGATTAATATTGAGTGTACCTCAATTATATCTTTTCAAGTTTGATAACTTGTCAACAAAGATATAGTTCGTAAACTATAATATCTATTATGTAATGTTTGACACCACCCAAACTACCAAGTTTGTTGGCTGTGATAATTTGCACAACCATTGACAAATTATTCATTTATAGAATGTGGAAGCATATCCAAGATTGAGGATGTCATTCTATATCCAAACATATTCTTTCAGAATATACATTACTCAAGTTATTTAATAACTTTCAAATAGATATTAATGCAGTCAACTCATCATGCAATTAAGGCATGATTAAATACAACATGAACTTGAAGTACATATAATCTAGGAACTAGATTTAGACTTCTTCAAGTCCTACATATCCATATTAGGTTCTACCTCATGGCATATCATGTCGTGTTAGATTCTTTTACCGCACAAACAAACATCTATGTTCAAGGTTATGTATATCTTATTTTCTAAACCTTTAAAGAGAAATTTCATCCTAAAACTAAACCAAAAATTGGCATTTATTTTGAATGAAACTTACTTTATTATATGTTTATTCAACATATACAATTTAAGAAAATAATCATAATACTCCCACTAGCTTCCAGGAATAATTAGGAATTATCTTACTTCAATTTCAAATCTTAACATTGATTTTCAAATTAAAACATAAGAATAATCTCTAAGATGCACACATTTATCCACTCATGGATAATTGCACTTAGTACACTCCAAAGATTTATTTGAATTAATAAACTTCTTTTGATTACTTATCGTCCTCGCTTAAGTAGTCATTCAAGAAAGAGTTCATATAAATTCAATTGTCAAATAGTATGACAATCATAATCTTTATATATTTAATGTGTATTGGGAAATAATATTCAGTCACATTTAATTGCTTAAGCGTGATTTATTATCTAGCCAAAATTACATACATTAAATATGTGTACAACTTTGTCCATATGATTTTAAACACAAAGATTAAAACCTCTAAGGTTACTTTCTCTTTCTAGAAACTCATCTTTACTTTCTAGTCAAACTATCAAGATAAACCAAATCATCAAGATTGATTATCTTATTTGGACAGCATCTATGTCATTCATAGTATGAGTAATTTTACCCAATTCTTCATTTGGTTACAAAACATAATTGTATTATGTAACTCATAATTCTCAGCCTATTAATAGCATATCCGAGATATCCTTGCAGATCTATGACTAAAATTCCTTCATCAAGAGTAGTAGCATTTACATGCCTACCTCATGATAATTACTAGTGTATCTTAAAAGATCATGTACCTTGTAATTTTATCTTTCCAAGATCAAAAATCCCACTTGCTTTTAGTAATTAAAAGTTAACCTTTAAATACTTAGCAAACATAAATCAACATTTCAAAGTTATCTTTTGGGATACTACAAGTACAACGACAATTCATTTAGTTTGTTAATAACGCACTTCTTAAGTAGTTCAATCAAATTCTGAATTTTAATTTAAGATATAATGTGATTAATCACATTCCATATATAATGATATCTTAATTAATCTTCTTAATCCGAGTCTTACTCAACTTTCTAACCTTGAAAACTTTTGGAAGAAAGAAGATATATTTATCTCGAATCAATAAATATATTGAAAGTTCGATTTACCTAACTTTAAACTTCCAAAATACATTTGAAGTATTTTATTAGGATTAACATTGTAGATCAATCTAACAATATTTAAGATAAATATATATCTTTAGGTTTCCTATTTACCAACTAATACAAGTTAATGGTATAATAGTTTCCAAACCATTTTGCATGCTTTATAACATAATCACTTCATATCTATGTTTAAGATGAGACATAAATTTGTTATAATTCCATCAAACGTTTTAAGTCATTTGAAAAATGACTCCATGTATATGTCTTAATGAATAAGACATAATACTTTAACGTCTTACTTTATAGTATAAATTTTTCAAGACTTTATGTTTGTGACTTTACATAGAAAACATAAACATGTATAATTTAAGTAATCATGAACACCTCAAGGTTTCATTAGTCTTTTCAAGTTAATTAACTACTAGTCTATTTATGTAATTCTGATGCTACATAAATATTTCTCTTAGCAGTATAAGATTACTTTATGTATTTAATATCATTCAAGGGAATTATCCAACTTAAGAAACTACAAAATAATTCACGCCCGATCTCACGACATGTGGATATTTTACCATTGTGATTGTAATTTAGTCAAAGCTCTCACATGACTAAATCCAAACTACAAGTGTTTCTTGATATGTATACGTTATCATTATGTTTATTATCACAATGACACAAGTTCTAACTTTCATCTAATATATATATATATATATATATATATATATATATATATATATATATATATATATATATATATATATATATATATATATATATATATATATTTATATATATCAGATTGTTAGTCTCTTACTCTAAAGTCAAGAGAATCATCATATCTTTATGAGTTGTTTCTTGCACACAATGTATAATTCTCCCACTTGTGCATGGAACGATCTCATATAGTATATAAACATCACGTCTAACGTTTGTCTGCTATAAATATGATTGTGTCATTATATATTTATCATTTCGAGTAGATGCAGAACCACTTAATTATCAAGAATCAGTTTATGACTATCCTTGGAAACATAAGTATAAAACATTCTAAAGTAATTCTAGATACACTCTAGAGATCATATGGGTAATTACCAAGCGAATAAACTTGTAACTCCCACTAAGCTAGAAAACGTTTTAATAATATGGATAATTTCCAAGATTAAAGGTCTTGCAACTCCCACAAATCAGAGGACGTTATAATAGTCTAGAATTGTATAACAACATAATACTCCAACTGAATTTGACAACTGTAAGGGTTTCAAATCATGTGAGATATATTTATGTGTTTACTTTCTTACACTTTTGAACAACACCTTCGTAACAATTACTATAGTGTTAAAGAGTGTATACTACTTCGTAAATGATGACTTATCCATCAAATGATTTTAAACTTGAAAAGAAATTTTGGCATGCAATTTCTTCCTTAATAGGTCTACCATTCCATAATGGTATGTGACGCCTATCTATGGTTAAAGCACAACTACTAGACAAAGATTGCTAGTTTGTCTTTTACCATTTTGCAGTAAAAAGTCTTATCTCTAATTTAATAACTCAAAAATATGCAAATTTCTTAACTATTAAAGTTTGCTATGAGTTATGCATTTAGAATGAGACTTTTCTAATATTCCTATTATTCCTTCTTCAACCATCGAAAAGGACTAGGATTGATTTGAATTCTTCTTCCTTTGGAAAGAAATGAGGTTTATCATTTATTATAAAGATTGACTCTATCCTTACACCTTTACGGTTGTAGATCAATTTAGAATTATTTGAATAAACCATGTTTATGGTTTAATGTTGCATTAATACATTTAAAAGAATGTATAAAATACTATCTTAGTATTTTCGATAATAAATACTTTCAAGAAAATAAAATTACCCAAGTTAATAAAGTAACCATAGTATTTTCCTTGAATAACTAGTACGCATGGTGACATAAATTTACTACATCAGTTGATCTGCTAGTAATAAATATATTCAGCATGGAAACTTGTCGAACAATTTAATTGACAAACTCTTTTACAATTCTAGTATATTTAAAGGACTTACATTTCAAGTTAAAACATTGGTTTTAAACATGTTTAGTCCCTTTCTAATGCCTTGAGTTTCTAGGTCTCACTAACTAACTCAATTAAGTCTTCTAATCTGATGAACTTAAAACTTTCAATCGAGATCTCACTCATATGAATAGTTTTCTTTCCATCACCATCTTAATCCAAGGCTCTCACTTGACTAACATTGCAACTTAAAGTGTTCTCAATTAGATGGCATTCAACTTAAATTGTGGATATTATTTGATGTGTCAAATCAAAGATTATGTATGGAGAAGCATGCATACAACTCCATAGCATAAGTTTTATAAAAAAACTTTTATTGTTCATTTTCTTGAAGATTAAATGACCACATTAAAGAATTATAGAGTGCTAGAATTATGTATTCAGTAGCCATTGTTCGTAGATGCCATTCTATAATCAATTAGGGAGTGAGCACTTTGATTCGTAAACCCAACACGCTCAGCCAAGATGAAATATCGAGATGGAACACTAGCGGATAAGGATACTAATTATAATTTAAAGCACTAGATACATTTAATAATAGGTCTCATTTAAACTTCTTAACAAATCAATTGTTTTTATATAGTTATTTAGTCAAATTAATATTATTATTTTTTTTGGAAAATATACCCATTGTTTACAACATTTCAAACAAAATTAGTTAAACACATAGGCATATATCAAAAAATATATAAGACAAAAATAACTTGTAAGCACAAACTTATAAAATATATGCGCTAAAAATAAATCACATAGCCATATGCATTTATTTAGGTAATAATATCTTTTAAAACCTAGGATTTTTAATAGGATATTAATTCTTCCCTAATTAAATATTTTATGATCTCATTCAAAAAATAAGAAGATATGCCAAATATTCGTAACATTTACTACATGAAAAGTTTGATCCATGAAAACATGCACGTTTATCATGGATCCACATAATCTCTTAAAACAGGTAAAGATTTTATTGTCTATTCAAATAATCACTTAAAACAAGTAAAGATTATTAATAGATCCATATAATCACTTAAAACAAGTAAAGATTATATGGTAGGCATATAATCACTTAAAACAAGTAAAGATAATATTGTAGATCCATATAATCACTTAAAACAAGTAAAGATTATATTGTTTTAGGATTGTTACCCGATTAATTTAATTACAAGAACTAACAAGTTAATCAAGTAATTAAACCTAAAGATCTAACATGTATTATAGGGTTTAGAAGAAAATCTTTTCTTTATTTAGCAATAACATAAAAAATTTCGTGTGATCCTAGCATTATGGTCCGATTTTTATAAAAAAAATGGTAAACCCTAAACTCATGTTTTAACAATACAAATATTAAGATCATTAGGTGTTCAATAATTATTGCAATGTTAAAAACGGCTCTTGATGCCACTGTTGTTTTGTTAGATCAAACATAACATTATTTTGATAAACAAAACATATAAACATCATAGCACATGCGGAAGCGATTACGGATCATATGATCATAACATGCATATAATTAATTGAACATAAAATTAAACGGGAAAGTACCTTGCAATGCTTACAATAAATAGAATGCAAAACACCAATCCAAGATCAACATAACAAAGGTTGAATCTATGTTCCTGTACACACGTCTCGAACAAGCTACTTGACAAGCTAGGTCACACGATTAGAACCGCGTCGTATAAGTGGAAAACTCAAAACCGAATCAGCCCTAGAGAAGGGATCCGGCCGAGCATGGCTAGCAAGGGTTTGGGTATGATTTCTTTCACTTGAATGAGTAAAGAAAACAATAAAAACCCTTTGTATTGATAGTGAATGTAAGCCTAGGGTTAGGAGACAAAACTAAATATAGAGAATATATTGTTTGTCTTAAAACCAAAACTTACACCACAAACACATAAATGTTCCCTCAAAAGGGGCGGCCTATTGTGCTCCCAAAATAGTTTTGGGACACAATATTTTGTTTCCACTTTTACTAGTTAACGCCCGTTAGTCATTTTCCATTAAATACTTAAGGTCGTTATTCACGGTTATTAACACTCGTTAACTATTTAACTACGTTTAATAAAAACATAATTAAATAATAAAATAGCTCTAAACGTTTGTGTGCAATCCCATAGTCTCGAGTTCGATCCTAACACACGACTATTTAAATTACGTTCACAAACTAACAATACAAGCAAACTACCATGTCCATCTATTAACTTGTTGAAGCCCATAACCACTATAAAATAAAGAAACATCAAAATACTTGATACACTCAATCCTTTTAACTCATCAGCTCACAACTTTCTACATACATAGCCACTCGTCAAACAAAAAACAAACATCCTAAAATATTTTCACTCAAACTTATAAACTCAATTCACGGATCAACATTCCCAACTCCACGAAAAAGAACTATAGTTATAACACATCCCTATCCAACACCTACAATACCTCGCCATCGCAACTACCTATCTCAAACAACAACTGCAACATCATACGTTGCAGCAAGAGAATTATAAATTGTACCAAATCTAACTTGAACACCTAATCCTCATATGAAAATGTTAACAAAATCATAAATATGGTAGAAGTGGGTTCTTTACTTGGTTATGATTTGATTACGAAAGAACATGCATATCTGTAATCATTCACAAAACGATGTTGCTAATGTGAATAAATGATTATTGGCTCCATCAACATAAATGGAGTTGGCACCGCTCTAAAGAAAGAATGGGCCAAATATCTTTGTCGTGAAAATCAAATAAAATTCATCGGTATCAAAGAAACCAAAACTAATAAATAAGACTTAAACTTCATTCTCTCTTTGTCGGTAAAAATAATTATGACTTCACTGTTAAAAAATCTTGTGGGTCATCATGGTATCTGTTGAATATAAGCTTTTCATACTACAAGGACCAATTGTGACTAAGTGTAAGAGTTGAAGGGGCTAAAGTGGAGAAAAGTTAAGAAGATGTGGAGTGAAGTGGAAAGCCAGCTATCAAGGCTATATAAAGACTCGAGCTATAGTTTATTCGTTCTGTTATGTTTCTTGTGTGTGAATCAAATGTGTGATCTGGTTTCTCTTGTTATTGATATCTGTTGTTCAAGTTTGTTATTTCCATATTTCTTGTGTAAAGATTCTGGCTATCTTAGCCTATTATTTATATACTCTAAAAGTGAGCCAAGGGGAGGTTGGCTGGGTTCACTAATATCATTGTGTTCTTGTTCTTTAGATTGTTTTCATAAGTTTTTACATGGTATCAGAGCCAGATTGCTCTGAATCGTGATTTAGATCATTTTTTCAAAAATTAGGGTTTTGAAAAATTAGGGGTTTTGATCTATATGTGTAGATCTTGATCTGGTTTGGGTTAATTAACGTTTATTTTGGTTAATTTGGTCTTCTTGAAAGTTTAATTGGTTTTTTTAAAAATCAGGGTTTCCAATTAATTTAGGGGTTTTCTTTTAAAATCGATTCTGATCTAATTGATAACTTCTAGGGTTGTTTTCTGGGTCTAATTGTTGTTGTGATTGTTTAAATTGAAAAACCCTAAATTCAGAAATTAGGGTTTTTCAATCTTGGTAAGGTGTTGTTGGTTATTGTTATTGTTTGTTGTTTTAATGTGCAGGTATTGTTGTTTCCGCTGTGTTGGTAAAATAGATCTTCTTGATCTATTGTTTTTTGGTTTGGTTAGGTTCTCTGGATTGTCTTGATCCAAAGTTCTTGCTTGTTTTGTTGTGCGTGCTACGTAACACCTTACACACCTTCTTTAGTTCTTACTTTTTGTTGATTAGTGGGGTTTCGATGTCGAAGGGATTAGATAGCTTGTGGTGTTGATTGATTCGAGGGTTTGTGTTAGCTATTTGTTATTTGTAGACGAGGTACAAGGTGGTTGTGTTTCTTTCTATTTTTATTATTTTTTGTGATTTTTAGACCACAATCAGGTCTCTGCTCTTGACCTGCCAATTTGAGTGGTTAGGAAGCCTGAGAACTATCTTTTAGCTTGGTTGTGTGTTCTTGTTGTTATATTTGTTAGCTTCTTGTTTTTGTTTGTATGGCTGGTCCTAGTTCACCCAAGGGTGATGCTCCACCCAAGGGTGAAGGAGTTAAAAATGATGCTGTTAAATTTGATGTTTATGACCCTCTTTATTTGCACCCTCAAGATATTGGGTCTCAGTTAATTTCCTTCAAGCTTGAAGGGACTAAGAACTATAAGGTTTGGTCTGCTGCTATACAACTTGCTTTACAAACTAGAAATAAACTTGGGTTTATAAATGGTAAATGTGTTCAAGACACTAATGATGGTCCTTCTAGGGATCAGTGGGATAGATGTGATGTTGTTGTTCTTTCTTGATTACTTGGTTGTGTTTCACCAGATTTATATAAGGGTCTGATTTTTTCTAAATATGCCCAAGATGTTTAGGATGAGTTAAAAGAAACGTATAATAAACAAGATGGTTCTGTTATATATAATCTTCATCATAAGATTTACACTTTAACTCAGTCTGGTATGTCTTTGTCTGAATATTATCATGACTGTAATTCTTTGTGGAGACAATTTGATGCTCTTGTTGATTTGCCTGATTGTACTTGTGATAGGTCTGGAGAACTTAAGGATCATAATCAACTTCTTAGGTTGATGCAGTTCCTTATGGGTCTTAATGATGATTTTAGTGTAGTTAGAAGTCAGATTTTGACATCAGACCCTATTCCTGATGTAAAATCTGCTTTTGCCACTCTATCTAGAGATGAGTCTCAAAGAACTAGTAAATGTAGTAAATCTGGTCCAGCAGCTTTTGCTGCTAGGTTTGGGAATAACAGAATTAATAATACTGGTTGGAATTCTAATAGGAATAATAATAATAGTAATAATTCTGGTGGTGCTAATAATAATAATGGTAACAACTGGAATAATGCTGTTAATAATAATCCTAGAAGAAACGTGAGAAATGGTAATCTTGTTTGCAAACATTGTAACATGACAGGACATACTATTGAAAGATGTTTTGAGTTAATTAGGTATCCTGCTGGTTTCAAAAGAACTAATGTTAATAATGTGCAAGGTTTTGATGTGAAAAAGGGTGATCAGAGTAAGAGTAGTTCTCATACTCTTACTCATGATCAATATGCGAGATTAATGTCTTTGTTAAGTGGTACAGGTAATGCTAGTCAGGCTTCTGCTAGTGTTGCAGGTACTTTTAAGATAAATCATTGCAAATTTAGTTTCTTTTCTTGTAGATTTTTTAATTTTAATACTAAGATTAGTACATATAGTACTTATATTGGTTGGATTGTGGATTCTGGAGCTAGTCAACATATTACTTTTTCTAAAAAGTTTCTTTTTGACATTTTGGATGCGTCACAGTTAAATATAAATGTAGCACATCCTAATGGAACTATTGAACATGTTAAAAAACTTGGAAGTTATAAAATGAATAATAACTTGGTTGCTAAAGATGTGTTGGTAGTTCCAGCATACAATGTTAGTCTATTATATGTGCATAAATTATCTAAGGAGAACTTTGTTTTAGTCACGTTTGATGATTCAAGGTGTTTAATTCAGGATTCAACTCAAAAGTTCCTGATGGGGACTGGTAGTAAAAAAGATGGTCTTTATTTTCTTAATGAAGGTAAGAGTGTTTAGAATAGTAAGGTTAGGAGTTGTAATGTGTCTAGTTCTATATGGCATAATAGACTTGGTCATCCTGGTGACCAAGTTCTTGTGATTTTAAAAGACAAACTTGATGGTATTAAAGATATATGCTCTGGTCCTTGTGAAGTTTGTCATAAGGCTAAAAAATTAGAGAATCATTAATTTAAGTGAAAATAAAAGTAAAAGTGTTGGTGAACTTGTTTATTTAGATGTGTGGGATCCTTGGTTGTTAGTGAGGAAGGGTATAGGTATTTTCTTACTATTGTTGATGACTTTTCTAGAGCTGTATGGGTTTTTTGATGAAAAATAAATCTGATGTTTTTGATAATGTGAAAGAGTTTACTGAACTAATTAAAATCAGTTTGATAAACATGTAAAAGTTTTTAGAAGTGATAATGGGACTGAGTTTATAAATAAAAGATTTGAAAGTTTTGTTAAAGAAAAAGGAATTTTTCATCAAACTACTTGTGCCTATACACCTCAACAGAATGGAATAGCTGAAAGAAAACACAAACATTTGCTTAATACTGCTAGAGCCCTCATGTTTCAGGGGGGTTACCTATGAACATGTGGACTGAGTCTATTCTAACTGCTACTTATTTGATTAATAGGTTACCATCTTCTGTCTTATCTGGTAGAAGTCCTTATGAGCTTTTGTATAATCTAAACCTAAGTTCCTCCATTTAAGGGTCTTTGGCTGTTTGTGTTTTGTTAACATTTTAAATGAATCTGATAATTTTGGTTCCAGACCTTATAAGTGTGTTTTAGTTAGTTATGCTCTGGACAAGAAAGGTTAGAAATTGTTTAATATTGAACAAAAGTTATTTCAGTTTTCAAGAGATGTAAAATTTTATGAGACTGTTTTTCCTTTTAAAAATGAGTCTTTAAATAAAGATTTTATGTTTAATGAGTTTAGAATAAATGATTTAAATATTTTTGATAGTCAAAACAGTCAAGGTCCTAGTGAACCCTATGATGAAGGGGGAGTTAGTGTAAGTGATGGTGGAAAGGTTACACCTAAAAAAGATACTCTTAGTCCTAGTGACAACAATGTAGAGGATGTAATTAGAAACAAAAATAATGTACATACTGAAGGAACAGATGATAAATCTTACTCAGATAGTACTTTTGTTCCTAATGAAAGTCCTACTAGTAGGAAGGTCACTAGAGGAACTGAGTGTGCAACAGAACCTAGTAGTTCTGAGGGTACACAGAGTGCTTTTGATGATGAATCATATGATTCTGAGGGTGAAGGACTTGAGTCTTTTGGTAATATTTTTGGTTGGTCACCAGAACCAGCAGCTGAACAAACTGTTAGGAGGACAAGTAGAAAGATTAATTTTCCTAATAAGTATAAGGATTTTGTGCTAAACAAAGATGTTAAGTATAGTATAAATAAAGTTGTTGGTTATACCAACTTGAGTTATGATAATTTTGTGTTTTCTACTAGTCTTAATAAAATACATGAACCTACTACATATAGTAAAGCTATTCTTGATAGTAGGTGGATTGAAGCTATGAATCTTGAAATGGAAGCTTTATATAGAAACAATACTTGGGTTATAGTTGATTTACCTGAAGGTAGAAAAGCTATAGATTATAAATAGGTTTGGAAGGTTAAATATAAATCTGATGGTAAAGTTGAAAGATTTAAAGCTAGACTAGTTGCTAAAGGTTTTAACCAGAGGAAAGGTATAGAATATGAAGAAACTTTTTCACCTGTGGTTAAGATTGTTACTGTCAGATGTGTATTAAGTATTGATATTTGCAATAATTGGTCTATATTTCAACTTGATGTTAATAATACATTCCTTTATGATGATCTTAAAGAGGATGTGTATATGAAAATGCCAGAAGGATATAGTGATGAAAACAGTAACAAAGTGTGCAAACTTGTTAAATCTTTATATGGACTAAAACAAGCCCCTAGAAAATGGAATGAAAAATTGGTTTCAGTTTTACTTGAACTTGGGTTTGTTCAAAGTAAGAATGAATTTTCTTTGTTTGTTAAGCATCATAATGGGAAAATGCTTGTTCTTTTAGTCTATGTAGATGATATTATTGTTACTGGAAATGATTTAGATGGAGTTAATAAATTCAAAGAATTTTTGAGTTCTAAATTTCTTATTAAGGATTTAGGAAAGTTGAAATACTTTCTGGGAATAGAGGTGGTTGATATAGAAGATGGTATTTGCCTAACCCAAAGAAAATATTGTATTGAATTGTCAACTGAATTTGGTATGCTGGGGTGTAAACCTAGCACACCAACTGCAGTTAATCCTTCAGATAAAAAGCTTAATGCTAAGTTTGGTGATGATGAACCTTTGAAAGAAGTTTCTGTGTATCAAAAGTTAGTGGGAAAATTAACATACCTCACAATGACTAGACCAGATTTGTCTTATGTTGTTCATTGCTTAAGTCAAGTTATGCATAAACCTATGAAATCTCATCTAAGATTAGCTTTTAGAGTGCTAAGATACTTGAAAAATGAACCTAGGTTAGGTATTACATTCAGAAGGAGTGATAGTCAGAATCTGTCTGTGTTTGTTGATTCTGATTGGGCTAAGTGCAGAATTACTAGAAGGTCTTTAACTAGATTTTGTGTTTACTTGGGAACTAATCTAGTTTCCTGGAAAAGTAAAAAGAAAAATGTGGTTTCAAGATCTTCTACATAGGCTGAGTATAGAGCCATGTGTAGTGTTTGTTGTGAAGCTATGTGGATTGCTAAAATTCTTACTAATCTAAAAAAAGAGGCAAAATTGTCTATTGATATGCATTGTGATAACAGTTCAGCTATTCAAATTTATAATAATCCTGTGCTTCATGAGAGAAGCAAACATTTTGAAATTGACATCTATTTTTTGAGAGAAAAAATAGGGTAAAAGTTAAAAAATACCAACTTACTTTCAAGGATGTTCCGACTTTAAACACTTACTTTTTTATCTCGTGACTTTAACACCGAACTTTCGAATTTGTTCCGATTATACCAATATTACCTTAAAGTGACTAAATTACCCTTGTCTTTTTTAACATAATTACGTATATATTACATATTACAAGTGATTCCAACTCCTCCTTCTTGCTTCTCTCTTTAAAAACCATTACACAAATTACCAATCATTTCTTTCTTTCTTACCACTTTTCTCATCTTTTTTTCTTACTTATCAATCACCATGATAATTTTTCACATATTCTACAAATCTTATCATCTATGTCACCCGCAACCCAACCAAACCCAACAAATCTTATCGGACAACTAATTCCGACCAACAACAAACTCAGCCCAACTACCATCACCATCGTCCGACATTTTCACTCATAATCAGCCTAGATCTCAACAACTCATAATAATAAAAAGAGATCTTATATATCTCAGAAAAAAAATATTCCAAACTCGATCTTTAATAAACAACAAACTAATCTTCAAAGTAATAGTCTTTAATAAAGAAACTTTACATGTTGACCGACGAAATTTTTGGTACAAGCATTTTCAGATTTGGTACAAGCATTTGTGTTTTCGGCGACATGGTGGCTTTTCCGGCAAGGATTTGCTGTGGTTTTTTTCTAACAAAGATTCGTTGTGTTTTTTTCCCTAAAAAGATTCATTGTGTTTTTTATAGCTATGATTTCTAGCAATGAAATATTATTGTATCTTAAAGAGTGCGTGAGGGTGTTCGTAAAGTTTTGAAGGAGAAAAAGAATCACATTGTATCTTAAAAAAGTACAGAGTAATAGATATAGTCTAGTAACAAAAGAGAGAATATTATGGAATAGATATGGTCTAGTACTAAAACAAAAGAATCGATGAAACATAAAATAATCCCCAGTTCAAGTTGGTGTCTTTTTAGAGCTCTGTATAAAAAGAAAAGTTTTTCATTTAATGTGAAAAAGGGGTATATTAGTCATTTATAAGGGTAATATAGTCATTTTAAGGTGATATTGATATAGTCGGAATAAATTTGAAAGTTCGTTGTTAAAGTCACGAGATAAAAAAGTAAGTGTTTAAAGTCGGCACATCCTTGAAAATAAGTTGGTATTGTCTGGCTTTTACCCGAATAAATATCAACTGGGTTCATAAAACCTGTTAAGGTTGGATCTGAAGATAATACAACCGATATGTTTATCAAAGGGCTACTAATCACAGAACATAAAAAGTTTCGTGCAAAACTTGGTTTGTTTAATGTGTTTCAGGTGTAAAGCTTATGGGAGAGTGTTGAATATAAGCTTTTCATAGTTCAAGGACCAATTGTGACTAAGTGCAATAGTTGAAGGGGCTAAAGTGGAGAAATTTAAGAAGATGTGAACTGAAGTGGAAAGCTAACTGTCAAGGCTACATAAAGACTCGAGCTATAGTTTATTATTCATTTTGTTACGTTTCTTGTGTGTGTAAATCAAGTTTGTGATCTGGTTTCTCTTGTTATTGATCTTTGTTGATAAAGTTTGTTATTCCATATTTCTTGTGTAAAGATTCTGGCTATCTTAGCCTATTATTGATATACTCTAAAAGTGAGTCAAGGGGAGATTGGTTGGGTTCACTAATATCGTTGTGTTCTTGTTCTTTAGATTGTTTTCATAAGTTTTTACAATATCATTGTAATATCGAACAGCTTGTTATTCAAAAAATGTAATGTTATTAATAACGAAGAAGGGTTTAGTGCCATTATCGGAGAGTGGGTAAACTTAGGGATTAAGTGCTTAATGATAGTTGTCTATGCAGCTTAAGATGTCAACAATTAAATCTTATTGGGGAATCAAATGAACCATTTTATCCTTAAATTTCATAGTATGTCTATTGTGAAGGGTGATTTTAATGAAGTACGTCATGAACATGAAAGATTTAGCACTCTATTACAATGTTTTAAAACCCGGGTTTTGAATCGACCCGGTCGAGCCACCGGGTCACCGGGTCACCGGTTCAACCGGTTGGACCGCCGGGTCGACCCGGATTTCAATTAAAAAAATTTATTTTTATATTTTCAATATTACTATATATATATAAATATAAATCGTGAATATTTCATACATTTGGCCTAAACACCATATACTATAAAATATAACACATAAAAACAAAGTTACGTTACAAATACGTATAATTATATCGCGAAAAAACGAAAAAAAAAAAAAAAAAAATCGGAAAAAATCAAAACCCGCCCGGGTCACACAAACCGGGTCAACCCGGGTCGCTTCAAACCCGGCGGGTCACACCGGGTTTCTAAAATATAAGACCCGGGTCAATTTGACCCGTTTTTTCGGCTGGAACCGGTCCAACCGGTTGAACCGGCCGGGTCAACCCGGGTTTCAAAACATTGCTCTATTATGTAAGAGAGTGGATACTCTTTTCAACGATTCTATTAATAACTATGGGCTCATTGAACTTTTGACGGGAGGTACAAAGTTTAGTAGAATGGACAAATTTGGCACTAAACTAAGCAAGATTGATTGTATTCTTGTTTTGCATCACTTCACATGTAATTGGCCTAACGTTCAACTCACTTCTCTTCCATGCAAACATTATGATCACTATCCACGTGTTCTTAAAATTAATTTAAGTGACTTTAGTTCTATCCCATTCAAGTTTTTTAACCCGTGGCTTCTAGATAACATCTCCATTAAATCATCTCTTTTTCTTGGTGCAACCATCAGTGATCCAACTCTTTATACCAAAACCATCACCCGTTTGTACATTTGAAAACAAAACCATAATATCTAAAAGAACACATCAGTAATTGGCATGCTGGTGTGTTGTTTAAAGAGCATGGGAAGATAAGTGAGTTTAAAGCAAAGATGAGTGTGCTGACACAAAGGCAGAACATGGAAGTCATGGGGAGCATGAGATTGTTGAATGTCTATCTCTCGAAAAAATAGAAGATTTAGAACATCTTAAACGACTCGAACTAAGGCAAAAAGCGAAAATAAAATGGGCAATCGAACGCGACGAAAACTCAAGATTCTTTCATGGCATCATGAACAATAAGTTTTCAAGATCTCAAATCAGCGTTCTCTTTATTGAAAGTAACTGGATATTGGAACCCTCTGCTATAATTGTTCAGATATTTTAGTTTTACAAAAGAAAATTTGAAAAAAAAAATCATCACCGTCCCTTATTCATATGTAACCATTTTAAAAGACTATATGAAACTGAAATATCGATATTGAATGCCCATTTCCCTTTCCAAGAAATAAAAGATGTTGTTTGGGTTTATGGTAGGAGTAAAGCACCGGGTCCACATGATTTTACTTTTAATTTCATCAAAAATTATTAAGGTGAGGTTGGCAATGATTTTGTTGATATGTTGAAAACTTTTAAAATTGATGGTTTTATTCCTAGAGGGTGAACTCATCTTTCATTACACTTGTCCTTCAGTTCAATACCCTCTTCATGTTAGTGACTTTAGACCCATTAGCCTTACTGGCTGTCAATAAAAGGTTATTGCTAAAGTAAATGCAAATCGACTTCTTCAAGTGGTCAACTTGGTCTTAGTGATGTGCAATCCAGCTATATAAAATGAAGACAAATAATAGATAGGCCTCTCATGGTTAATAAGATCAGCAATTGGACAGTCTTCCTTTTTAAAGTTGACTTTGAAAAGGCTTTCGATTATCTTGATTAGAGATTTCTTGATCACACCATGGATCAAATGGGTTTTAGTCTCAAATGGAGATATTGGATCAAAGGGTGCATAAATTCAGGTTATGGTAGAGTGATTGTGAATGGTTTCCTGATGTGACTGTATACACATTTTCATTTCTCCTAAAACGAGCTAAAAATGATTAAATAATCATCATCTATATGCTTTGTATATATGTTTTGTTGTTTGTGTATGCGCAAACATGTATATCGAGAAATCACAAGAAAATGACAAATACATGACAAAGGAAGAAGAACGAAAATTTGAAGTCGGGAAAGCACCCTAATTTCTAAAACTAAAAAGTTTACCACACAATTCTTTTTTCTAAAGAATAGAAGTAATTCTAGTTCTGATTGGAATGTTTAGTTAAAATGTCCTTTTTACTTTGATTTTGTAATTGTTCTAGCATTTTGCTAGTTTTCTTTTTAATTCAATCTTGTCGTTAAAAAAACTTTTTTTTAAAGGCTTCGCTTGACCCTCTTGACTACGCCGCCTCTGACAGTGATGTTATGGATCGGTGGCAATATCGAGTCTCGTAATTTTCAATACACATTACATCAATCTCGTAAATTGACAATAGTGGTTTTATTTTTTTAAAGACTTGGAGAATGCTTTAATATAAGTATTACGTAGTATTTAATCACTACAATTTGAAGTAAAAGTTTTTTGTTTGGCTTTTTAAAAAACTTACTTTAATGCATAAAAACCTAACAAAATATTTTTTGCCATAATAAAAAGTTTTTGCCAACTTTTAACATCGTGAATAATCTAAAAAATATGAAAATGAGAGAGATAAGAGAGAAGAACATTTTTTAGATGCGAAAAAATGTTTCCCAGTAGTGTATCAAAACCCAAAGCATTAGTGGCCCAATAATATCTACGAAAATTTATAGCAAAGTGATTGACTACCTAAGTACCCTTTTATTTTAACTTAATTTGTTTATAACTCGTATGGTATTCGCGCAATTTAACGACGGGTATCCGGTAATTATGTCAATTAAATTAATGTTAAAATGTAAATTTGAATTATAATAAATAAATGGTAAAAAACAAAAAAAAACAAAAAAAATTATAATTATATCAAAATAGAACAAAAATTTTAGAAAATATAATGAAGTTAGAATATAAAAATGTACATGAATTAAAATACATTTTAACTAAAAAAATAAAGGTGATTTTTAATAAGTTTTAAAAAAATTGTTAAAAAAGTTGGTTACAAAATAAATACAAAGTAGATGGTTAACTTTGCATATTTGATTTAGAGTTAGCTTTGAATTAAAAATGATTTAATAATTGAGATTTGATATCTTCATCTTGATTTTTAGTTTTGAGTTTGGTTTAAAGTTATAATATGTATATGAATAAAGTTATTTTAAATACCATATTTATTATGGATACCAAGGGACTCACTCATACCCACCATCTATTCTTACTATATCTAATGGATGAGATTAAAAGTATTTAATTATTTCACTTATTTCTAAAATTTAAATGTCTTTTAAACCGTTAAGTGTTAAACGGAAAAAAGATACCATCGCGACGAGCATTTAATTAGCTATCTACAGATATGCAATATGATCTACTTTTAAAGAAAAAAAACGTCTTTTTTTAGTTTGCGTAAAATATCATATATGATAATAGTGTTTTATCATAGATTATATTAGTGTTAGGTTACAAATTATTACAGAATCATATATGATATTGGTTTATATCATATATGATAAGTATAACATATATGATACTAGTCTTACTATCATATATGATATTTAGTATCATATATGATAGTTTTCGGCAACAAAAAAAACGAAAAAAAATCGAAAGTATATCATATAACATATCTGTAAAAAGATAATTAAATGGTCGTCGTAATGGTATATCTTTTTTCGCATAACGATTAACGGTTTAAAATATATTAATGTTTGAAAAAAAGTGGAAAATGAGTTTTTAGTTTAATCTTATAAATTGGATTAAGATAGAAATGGAGGATAGAGATTAGTCCCTTGGTATCCAAAATAAAGTGGTATCCGAATGAACTTAAATCTATGTATATATATTTTTTTTTTGTTTATGATTAATTTTTTTTCGGATTGTCATGTAATGATATTGATGCCATCTTCAAAAAAATCTTAGGTCCAAAATATTTCTGATTATAACGACTATAAAGCAATACAGTACTTTATTTAAATAATATGCATATATACATATACACTAGTAGGGTATCAGCGTAATGTGACGGCGGTTATTCTACGAATAAATTCTCTGACGAACAAATGTTATTCGATTTAATCGTTTTTCTTGGCACTAACTTCTGAATGACAATAACTTTTACCCAAAAACATATCTCAAAAATGATTTTGATCAAAAAATATTATTATTGCTTAAAAAAATTGTGTTCATAAGTAAAAGTAAAATAAAGTAACACCTAATACCGTTTTCCACGGGTTATGGGTTCCAATACCGTCTAAGAGAGTTTATGGGGGACGTTAAGACGTAGACAGTCATACCCCTACCAAAGATAGAGGGACTGGTTCCGGTTCTATCACAAATAAAAAAGACCTTCGCCCTTACGAAGAATGAGGATCGAACTTCCTGACCTCTCTCTCAAGAGGCAAGTGACGGAAAAATATAAACAAACTTTACAAATTTGCCTTTATGTTCAAATAGAAAATGACAAATTTCTAGGGAGAATTTAGTTAATGCATGTGACATATTTTCAGTCACTTTCACTCTAAAATTGTTATGAAAGCATTCATTGCAAAAACTGAAAGTTTATGGACTTAAAATTAATAGTCGTGAGATAGGATCGAACTCGGGATCACGGGATTGCACACATAACGTAAAGAGTTAATTTGTTTATTAAATATATTTTATATATATTTATTAAATCAAACCAAAGCTTAACTAACGATCGTTAATAAATAAAAGTTAAGTTATAACGACCGTTATGGAAACTAAAATAGAAGGAAAAAGAAGGAATACAAAAACTACAGAAACACCCCTTGGGGGTGGTGTAGCCGTCGGCCAAGAACAAAGGGGGGAAAGGGAAACTTTTTGTTTCCTAATTCGTGTTTATTACTTGGAGCCCAAGGATTGCCAAGCCTATATAAACACCCCAAGGCCTTCATTATTTTTTGTCCCTCCCCTTCTTCTCTTGTCCTGCGATCGCAACATAGCCCCCAAAAGGGTTTTTCGTTGACTTTCGTTCTTCTATTTTATCTAGTCCTAGCCCCTCTCTAGGGTTGTTGGGTAGATACTCCATAAGCGTTGAAGCTCGGTTTGCTCGTGCTAGACTCACGGTTAACTCGTTGTATTACGTGTGTACAAGAGCGTGATATAATCTTCCTTTAGATTATATTCTTGGTGGTGTTCGTGATAAACCCTAGTTGCCGTTCGTTTCGTCGTCTTGTGGATCTTGCTAGGATAAAGGTATGTAACCCTAATCTTGATTAATATAATTGTGTTAAATTAATAATCTTGTTAATTGCTTCCGCTATGCGTTCTTTGATCCATATTAGGGTTTTAAATAATTGTTGTGAACTATATAAACCAACAGTGGCATCGAGAGCCGTTTTAACATGATTATAATTATCAAGATCTAAAGTTTTTTTAACTAATAATGATTTGCGTTAAAAATTACATGTTGTTTTTTAGGTTTTATGAAAAATTAGGGTTTTGTTTTTTATTATTATTAAAATCGACTTATGTCGAATTTTTTTATAAAAAAAAAAAAAATTGTAAACCCTAAAATTACATGGTAATTAACTTTAGATGTTTTGCATGAATTACTTGTTATGTCATGTGTGGTTACGATCCGTAGTTTTTAATTGTTAAGAGAATGTGGGAGATCCGTAATAAACATGCATGTTTCTTACGGATCATATAATTTTGATTGCTATTTGCTTTATTTGATTCAAAGTTTTAAAATTAGGGAAGACCTTTTATGTTTATAAAAACCCTAGATTTGATGTTCTTTGAATAAATTGGTTTGCATGTGGCTATTTGATTTAGTTTTTTTTTTGTACTACTTGTTTTCATACGTTTTTTAATTGTATGTTGTAAACAAGGGTAATTTTTTCCAAGAAAAATAATATGGACTAAATCTTATCAAAATTAATGAATTGTTTTGAGATGTAAAATTCGTATGATTTGCGTTGATTAGAATTGCAATAGCAACTTAACGGCCTACTCAATTTTGGCAAACTATAAAGTGGGTATAACGCACCGCTGGTCATGTACCCGGTTAAGGAAGGAGGTGCTATGCTTTTACGCTGACCAAATTCCCGGCTCGCCTGTGCGTCAAAATTGGAATTACCTACGGTTGTTATTGGTACAATTATTTAAGGTTGATTTGACTACATTAATTCACATCCGAAACACAATGAATAAAGTTATTGCTTTGTGTTATAACTAACGTTCTAGAAAAAGTACGGTGTGAATTTAGTTGTGTGTAAAATCTTTAATTGGTTTAACCAATACCTCAACTTGCAAGTATATGATGAACTTTTAGTCTCACCAAAAAGTTTACCAAACGATTTATTAAACTTATGTTATGGAGATGTATGCATGCTTCTCCGTACATGATTTTTACACCAAAATCTATACCCTAAATTTAAGTCATATGCCCTCTAATTGACGAACACTTGAAGTTACAATTGTCGTCATATAAGATATCGGACGATGTTGTAATAGAGAGAAAACTTCATGACTGAATAAGATTGCACATGAAGGTTTTACGTTCTTTAGATTAGTCGACTTAATTAAGTTACTCAGTGAGAACTGGAAACTTAAGGCATAAAGTAGGGATAAAACATGTTTACAATGCAAATGATTTTGGCAATGTAAATCCCTAACATATCTAGAAATTGCAATTTGATTTAGGCAATTATTGTTCGACAAGTTACCGTGTTGAATACATTTGTCACTAGCAGATCAACTGATGTGATAAATCTATGTCAATATGGATTCTAGTTTTCAAGGAAAATACTATGGTTTTATTACCGGGGTAATTTTATTTTCTTGAATTGTATTATCAAAAATACTAATGTTTGAACTTATTTCTGTAGAAATGGCTCAACCCGAAAGCAACCTGACAATAAGCTCGGCGTTCAAAGCTTTCTTTGAACGGCCTGAACTTACTGGCCCAAATTTCAATGACTGGTACCGCTCACTAAGAATTGTTCTGAGAGCAGCGGGTACTATCAATATCTTGGAAACTCCTTTTCCGGAGGATCTTGCTGAAGGAGCATCTGATGCGGAAAGGCTTCAACACGCCGCTAACGTTAAGAAGCACCATGAGGTGGCTGCTGTAATGTTAGGGAGAATGGCTCCAGCACTTCAAAGGAAGTATGAGCTATTTCCACCTCAGGCAATGCTTGAGGAACTTAAGGCAGTGTATGAAACGCCACAGGCTGTAGAGATCTATGATCTGGTTGATGCTCTACATAGCTGCAAGCAAGCTCCTGGAAAGTCTGTAAGTGCACATTACTTGGAGATGAGAGGTTATATGGAACAGCTCATCGCACTAGGACAACCCTTTGATCATGCTATGGCTATTAACTTGATCAACAGGTCCCTTAATAAGGACTTTGGTGATTTTGTTCGTAACTATAATATGCATTGCACGGGGAAGACATTTAATAATTTGCATGCAATGCTCATTGACTTTGAAAAGGGTTTGAAAGATAAGGCATCCACTGCTACGCCTCAAGTACTTTATGTACAAAAGGGTAGGGTGGCTAAACCTAAACCGCAAGTGAATAAGAAGCAGAAGGGCAAAGGCAAGGCTGATAAGAGCAAGCAAGTTGCGACTACATCTAAGCCGAAGCAGAACTTTGCTAAGAAATCTCATAAAGATGAGACTTGCCACTACTGCAAGATGACTGGACACTGGAAGAGGAATTGCTCTCTCTATCTCCATGAAATGGCAGAACACAAGAAGAAGGCTGAGCAAGTTGCTGCAGCACCATCTTCAGGTAACTTATTTATGATAGAGTTATTTAATCTTTCATACAAATCAAACTCCTGGGTATATGATACGGGATGTGGTATTAACATTTGTAATACCCTGCAGGGATTTGAGTTGAAGAGGAGACTATCCTATGGGGAACAATCTCTGCAAGTGGGCAATGGCGCACAAGCACCGGTTGAAGCTATAGGAATATTTAAATTAGTTTTACCTTCGGGTTTAGTACTGTCTTTAAATAATTGTCATTATGCACCTACAATTGTTAGGGGTGTTATTTCCTTTTCTTGTATGTTGGATCTTGGATTTACTCACACGATTGATAATAATAGAATTTCTGTTTTCAAATATGGTCTATTCTATTTTGATGCAATTTCTGTGAATGGTGTTTTTGAAATTAACATGCATGATAAAAATTCCAAGAGGAAAAATAATTCTATTTTTAGCATGAATAAGAAGAGTAAGTTAGACACGAACTCTTCTTATCTTTGGCATTGTAGGCTTGCCCATATTGGGAAGACTCGCATTCAAAAGCTGCAACGTGATGGGCTTTTGGAAAGTATCAATGATGAATCATTTGATAAATGTGAATCTTGTATCTCTGGAAAGATGACCAAGAAACCTTTTAATAGCAATATTGAAAGGGCTACTGATCTACTTGGTTTGATACATACTGATGTGTGTGGACCACTTAGACATGTGTCAAGGAAAGGTGCTAGCTACTTCTTGACGTTTACGGATGATTATAGCCGTTATGGTTGTGTTTATTTACTTAAGCATAAACATGAGGTATTTGAAACATTCAAGACGTTTAAAGCAGAAGTAGAGTTACAACTAGGAAAGAAGATTAAAGCTCTTCGTTCTGACCGTGGTGGTGAATATTTAAGTCAAGAGTTTAAAGATTATTTAAGTAAGAATGGAATTGTTCAGAAGCTTACTTCTCCGTATACTCCACAACAAAATGGTGTATCCGAAAGGAGAAATCGTACATTATTGGATATGGTACGATCTATGTTTAATCTTACAACTTTACCATTATCTTTTTGGGATTATGCTCTTGAATCTGCTGTACGTATTCTAAATATGGTTCCCACTAAGAAGGTTGATAAGACACCATATGAACTATGGCATGGCAAGAAGCCATATTTGTCTTATTTAAAAGTCTGGGGTTGTGAGGCGTATGTGAAACGTGACTCTGGAGATAAACTCTAACAACGCTCAGTAAAATGTATCTTTGTAGGTTACCCTAAGGAAACTATGGGTTATTACTTTTATTATCCGGCTGAGAACAAAATAGTTGTGGCTCGGTATGGAGACTTCCTTGAAAGTGATCTTGTAAATCAAGAATTCAGTGGGAGAAAATATGATCTTGAAGAAATTCAAGAAGATACATTGCCTTCTGAAAATACTAGCGATGAAATTCTTGTAGAACCAGAAAGTCTGAGTGTTCCACCGGAATTAATTCCTCCACGTAGGTCTCAAAGGACTATACGTGCGCCGGACAAACTATGTCTTTACATAGAGGATGATGAGGAGGAAGTAGGGGATCTTGGTGAACCTGCTAACTATCGGTCCGTAATGTCTGATCCAGAAAAGTCAAAATGGATAGTTGCGATGAATGAGGAAATGAAATCCATGGAAATCAATGATGTTTGGATTCTTGTAGACGCACCTAAAAATGCTAAAGTAGTGAAAAATAGGTGGATCTATAAGAAGAAAACTGACATGGATGGTGATGTACAATCCTATAAAGCACGTTTAGTGGCTAAAGGTTTTACTCAAACTTTTGGCATAGACTACGAGGAGACATTTTCTCCTGTAGCAGACTTACGAGCTATTAGGATTCTCATAGCTATAGCAGCATACTATGACTATGAGATATGGCAAATGGATGTTAAAACTGCCTTCTTGAACGGTCGCTTAGATGAAGACATCTATATGCAACAACCAGAAGGGTACGTTGATCCTAAATATCCTAAGCGCGTGTGCAAACTTCAAAGATCTATTTATGGTTTGAAGCAAGCATCACGTCAATGGAATAAACGATTTGATGAAGAAATCAAAAAGTTCGGATTTATTCAAAATCGTGATGAGCCATGTGTATACCGCAAAGCTAGTGGGAGTAATGTAGTGTTCCTAATTCTGTATGTCGATGACATATTAATCATGGGAAGTAACATTCCAAGACTTAAGGAAGTTAAGGATTATCTTGGTAAATGTTTTTCTATGAAAGATTTGGGAGATGCTGCATATATTCTGGGAATTAAAATCTATCGAGATAGGAGTAGACGGTTGATTGGTCTTAGTCAAGATGCTTATATTGATAAGATATTGAAGAAATACAACATGCGTAACTCTAAGAAAGGTTTCTTACCGATGGAGGTTAAGCATGAGTTAAGTCATGAGAAAGATGCATCATCACCTGAAGAGGTGGCTTACATGAAGAAGGTGCCTTATGCTTCGGCTGTAGGATCTATTATGTATGTTGTAAGATGCACAAGGCCTGATGTGGCGTTTGCTCAGAACTTGGTCAGTAGATACCAACAGAATCCAGGAAAGTTCCACTGGACTGCTGTTAAGCATATTCTAAAGTATTTGAGGAGTACGAAAGATATGTTTTTGGTATTCGGGGGTAAACCAGACACAGAACTGAATGTAACAGGGTTCTGTGATGCGTCCTGGCAATGTGATAAAGACGATACGAAGTCTCAGACGGGTTACGTGTTTGTCATCAATGGAGGAGCAGTTGACTGGAAGAGCAGTAAGCAGAAAACCATTGCTATGCATGCGACTCAATCTGAGTACATGGCTGCTTCAGAAGCCGCAATGGAAGCTGTTTGGATTAGGAAGTTTATTGGAGATCTTGGAGTGATGCCTTCAATTAAAGAACCTATTGATATATATTGCGACAATTCTGCGGCAATAATATTCGCCAATGACCCTGGAGTCATGAAGGGCGCCAGACACTTTAAACGTAGATATCACTACGTTCGAGAACAAGTGGAAGCTCGAGAAATAAAATTGATAAAAGTTCACACAGATGATAACGTAGCTGATCCTTTTACTAAGGCTTTATCTAGGCCAAAGGTAGTTAAGCATGCCAAGGCAATTGGGCTGCAACTAGCTAGCGAATTCATGCAATAAATCTGTTGATTAGTATTTGGATAAAGGATGTAAGACATTATTAAATTGATGAAATAAAGATTGGGTTTCGTTTATTTTTCTGTTATTTAATTTTGTATCCTATTTTACATGTTTTAATCCATGAGCATTTTGATGTTTCTAAATGTCCGTTGTCGATTAATAATATGGGAGTATTATTAAACTAAGACAATTCAAAATAGTGACAGGGTATACTTGAAAGTATATTGGTCAATTTTGGAAGATATTTGATGGATCAAATATTAGACTTATCCCAAATATGTGATTTTACTTTATGGATCTTTGTCATTAAGTAAATCATAAACAGTTATCCTTAGACCTGAGATACCAGAAAACTGCATTGAATGTAGTGCATTTCTGTAAGATAACCTAACGCTAAACGTAACTGGTAGTCATAAGGGTTATTTTCAGAAGTGTTGCGAAGTTCATGTGTTTTGCTTGTAGTCGAAATGGGATTCGTTTCCTTCAAAATTTATTTTGAAGTATAAATCCAACTGGGCCCCTCGGGGGAGTAGTAAGATGTTTGTGTGGCCACACCCAAATGTGTTCTGGTAATCTTGCTATATCCGTAAACGAGAAACAGAATAGTTAATGAAGGAATGACTTAGATCCATATCCTTATTAACAATGTATTTGAAATGAAAGGATAATAATAATGATGTAATCATTAAAAGGTTCTTGTCCAGGAGACCTTACCCGGTTTGTACTAATGACATTGCTAGTGTAACTAGACGCTAGTCAATGTGATCACGATATTAGAATTTTGTCCAAGTGGGAGCTGAAAGTTTATGGACTTAAAATTAATAGTCGTGAGATAGGATCGAACTCGGGATCACGGGATTGCACACATAACGTAAAGAGTTAATTTGTTTATTAAATATATTTTATATATATTTATTAAATCAAACCAAAGCTTAACTAACGATCGTTAATAAATAAAAGTTAAGTTATAACGACCGTTATGGAAACTAAAATAGAAGGAAAAAGAAGGAATACAAAAACTACAGAAACACCCCTTGGGGGTGGTGTAGCCGTCGGCCAAGAACAAAGGGGGGAAAGGGAAACTTTTTGTTTCCTAATTCGTGTTTATTACTTGGAGCCCAAGGATTGCCAAGCCTATATAAACACCCCAAGGCCTTCATTATTTTTTGTCCCTCCCCTTCTTCTCTTGTCCTGCGATCGCAACATAGCCCCCAAAAGGGTTTTTCGTTGACTTTCGTTCTTCTATTTTATCTAGTCCTAGCCCCTCTCTAGGGTTGTTGGGTAGATACTCCATAAGCGTTGAAGCTCGGTTTGCTCGTGCTAGACTCACGGTTAACTCGTTGTATTACGTGTGTACAAGAGCGTGATATAATCTTCCTTTAGATTATATTCTTGGTGGTGTTCGTGATAAACCCTAGTTGCCGTTCGTTCCGTCGTCTTGTGGATCTTGCTAGGATAAAGGTATGTAACCCTAATCTTGATTAATATAATTGTGTTAAATTAATGATCTTGTTAATTGCTTCCGCTATGCATTCTTTGATCCATATTAGGGTTTTAAATAATTGTTATGAACTATATAAACCAACAAAAACATTAAACACCCTCACCCTAGTGTTGGGAATAAAATATGGGTCAGTTCACTAGACGCTGATAAGAAGAATGTCAACACTGATAAGAAGACACTGAACGCTGACAGCCAAGCGTTGACATTGAAGAAGTCAACGCTGACAGCCTTGAAGATTGACACTGATGGAATATCTTCATACGAATCTTTTGTTTATTTGTTTCTTTATTGTGTATGGTAAAGATAAGCTCGACATTGTATTTTCCATTATTATCTTTGCCTAGAATAGTTGATTCGTAGCTTATTGTACAAGTCTTCTTAATCTATAAAAGAAGGTCTTTTAGGTTAAAGTTAATATATCAGTTTTCATAAGTATTCGCAAGTTAAATCTCTTTCATTGTAATCAAGTACGATTATTCTAATACAAGTGAAAGTTTGTTTAACATCTTTGTGTTTTAGATCAAGTGTTAATTCCGCATAACACTTTGTTACTTTATTCATAAGCAAAGGTTTCTCTACGTGTAGTACTTGATCTAATCTCGTATACACAAAGCTTAATCGATCTAAGTTTGGGATCAACAAGTGGTATCAGAGCTTGTTGAGAAACTTTTGATCTTTAAGTAACGCAAGAACCCTAAAACAACAAAAACCCTAAAAACCCTAAAATTCTCAAAACCCTAAAAACATCATGTCTGGCACAGATCAACCTGCTGCTTTGCTACAAAACAACTCCTCAAATCCTAGCATCAAAATTCCCATGTTTGATGCCAGGAACTTTGAGCTTTGGAAGTCCAATTTTGAGCAAAATATAGCTATTCATGACTACACTCTTTGGGAGATTGTCGAATATGGGAACACATTCGACAAAGCACGAAAGATTGCTGCTGCTATTGCCACAAGGACAGCTGTTCCTAATTGTCCTGAAGCTGATAAGAAGGAAAAGCCTGGAGATGGGAGAGCTGTATCTGTTGAAGACATAGCCAAGAAGAGGGTGGACATGAAAATCTTGAACATCATGAAACACGCCCTAGGTCATGAGAATCAGCACAAGTACAAACGCTTTGAGTCTGCAAAAGAGCTTTGGGAAGCTCTTGAAGTAGCACATGGTGGCAATGCTGACACAAAAGAAGAAAAGAAGAAGCAACTCTTGCATGAGTATGCTGTATTTAAAGCTCAACCTAATGAGAATCTCAGCAGTGTGAGAAGTAGACTTCTTGACATCACAAGTCAACTTTCCTTCATGGGAACTCAGATTGATGATCCTGAGTTGAATGCTACTTTTCTCAAAAGCCTTGGTGATGTATGGAAGATTGAGACAAGATCCATTCTTGTCAATAACACCCACAAGACCTCCAGGTTCGATGATATCTTCAACAAACTAAGATTGTTGGAGAATGAATGGCTTTTGGATAGTGATAATAAATCTTCCAACAGTAACATGGCCTTCTTCTCACAAAGTGAAGGCCAATTTGATTCCATGAACTTCTATGGACATCCAGCCACTGGATCTCAAGGTGTCAGCGCTGGATGTCAGTCTGTCAGCGCTGGATCATATCCTGTCAACGCTTTATACTCAAGCGCTGACACACACAACTTTGGCGCTGATAGAATTAAACCTGCTGGTTTAGATCTAGATATTGTGTGTGCATTCATTGCTTCTTTGCCCAGTGATTCAAGGATTACATATGAAGATCTTGAGCAGATAAGCGATGAACAATTGGAAGAGATGGACATCAAGTGGACTATGGCTCTTGTAAGTTTAAGAGCAAACAGGTTTAATAAAAGGTTCAAGAAGAAGATGACCTTTAATGCTAAGGATGTTGCTGGATTTGACAAATCAAAGGTTGAGTGCTACAATTGCCATAGGATGGGGCACTTTATGAGGGAATGTAGATCTCCAAGAAGATCTGATGCTGGTAAGCCTTCAAGCCAAATGGTTAAGAGCCAAGATCCCAAGGCCATGGTTGCTGTTCATCAAATTGATGGCGTTGGAGGATGGGACTAGAGCTGGATGGCTAAGGATGAGGAAGAGGACAGAGCTTTGGTTGCTGAAGTTAAAGAAGAGCATGTTGAATATGCTCTCATGGCACACTCCTCCTCTTCACCTGATAATGAGGTATATGATGATGCTTTCTGTTCTAAGGGTTGTCGTTTAAATACTGAAAAATTAAATCAAGAGATAGTAAAATTATTAGACGAGGCAAGTACTGAAAGATGCAAAGTATCTAATTATCAACTTGCTCTTACCCAAACAGAAAAGACAGTAGCTGAGTATAAGAAAATGGAGTTTGATTTAAAGGATCAAATAAATATCTTAAAACATGAGTTACATCAAAGTAAAGATGTTCAAGATATAGTAAACAGGGTTAATCTTGATTTGATAGCTCAGTTAGAGGAGGCTAACAAAAATAAAGATAATGTGAGTCTTAAAATCCAGAGATTTGATAAGGCCACACAATCCCTAGGAGAGTGTGTTAGTAAACAAAGAGACTCTAAGGACATGAGTGGGATTGGGATGAATAATTATACTGGTGTTCCACCACCAGCTGGGGATTTCTATGGTGTCCAATCAAAGGACTTATCTTGGACTGGCTTGCCAGAACTTCAAGAGAAGGAATTCATTCCTCCACCTAGAGTGACTTCCCCAGTTGAGGAATACAAGCAGAAACTGACTGACCTAGATGAGTGGAAGAAAGCTAACCACACCTTGTTTGTTAAGGGAGGGTTGTTGTGTGAAAGTCCAAATGAGCCAACACCAAACATGATACCACTTGTGGAGTCCAATGATCCTACACCTATTAAGATCACACACCCTACCACTGGCAAAGCTGTTGACCTTGGCCCACAAACTGTTAGAAAACCTAGTGTTAAGTATGCAGAGATGTATAGGAATACTAGGTCACCAAAAAGCCAAGTTAGTCATCAGGGAACAGGTTTCTTTGCTTCTAGACCTAAGACTATGTCTAGAAAAGCCTGTTACACATGTGGTAGCTTCTCACATTTGGCTTACAGATGTGTCAACGCTTCCAATGTCAACGCTGATGGGAACCATTTCAGCGCTGACAAAAGTCAACATAGGTCAAACACTGTCAGACCCAATACCTTTGTGAACAAAAGTTCACAAGTTGTTAGACCAGCCCCATTCTTTTCTAGAGGGTCTAACACACAAGGCCTAAGACCCTTTCAAAAGTCAAACACTTGGTCCAATAGGCAATGGGTTCCTGTAGCAAACCCTAGGTTCAACGCTGATAAAGGCAATCGGGGCGCTGACAAGAGCAATTTCAGCGCTGACAGACACACTGCCAAACCTAGGTATTTGCAACCACAGGGAAATAGGTCTAAAGCTTCTACTAGCTTAACATGGAGACCAAAACAAGACCAAAACTCTAATTCTACTGGTGTTTCTATGACATGCAACAGGTTTCATTATATTTCAAAAGCAATGTCAACACCAATTGGGGTTAACTGGGAATTTCATTCTAAAAGGGATGAAAATGGGGTTGTTATGAGAACCAAGTCTGTTCTTGTTGAACAACCAGATGAATCCAAGTCTTCCAAGGCTTGGGTTCCCAAAGAAAACTAATGTGTTTTCTTTATGTGCAGGGCATTCAGAAGAAGATCAATGATTATGGATATTGGGATAGTGGATGCTCAAGGCACATGACAGGGAAGGAAGACTATCTGACTAATTTCTCTCCTATTCAAGATGGTGATAAGGTATATTTTGGAGGGGGCTACGGCACCATCACAGGAAAAGGAACCCTTGTTACCAACAATCTACGATTTGAGAATGTCTTCCTGGTAAAAGAACTGGATTATAATTTGTTTAGTGTATCACAAGTGTGTGATAACAAAAATAAGGTTCTTTTCATAGATACTGAGTGCTTGGTGTTAAGCAAAGATTATAAGCTCCCTGAGGAAAAATACATAGATTTTAGAACACCAAGGCATAAAGACATATATAATGTGAATCTTAATGGAATTAAGATAAATAATAAAATGTCATGTCTGTATGCTAAAGCCTCAGTTGATGAAAGTAATCTTTGGCACAGGAGATTAGGGCACATAAACTTTAAGAATATCAATAGACTTGTGAGGCTTGGTTTAGTTGATGGTTTGCCTGAAAAGGCTTTCCACAATGACCACACTTGTGTTGCATGTCTTAAGGGCAAGCAGCACAAGGTCTCATTCAGGTCTAAACAGGTGCACTCTAGTTCTAAACCACTTCACTTATTGCATATGGACCTCTTTGGTCCAACTAATATAGAAAGTTTGAAGGGTAAATCATATTGTTTTGTTATTACTGATGATTATTCCAGGTTTACATGGACTTTCTTTTTAGCCAAGAAAAGTGAAACTGCCCAAAGTCTGATTAATTTCATTACCCAGATTGAAAAGAAGAATGGTAATGAGGTCAAAATTATTAGAAGTGACAATGGGGGTGAGTTTAGAAATCAGTTGTTAGATGATTTTTGTGCCAAGAAAGGGATTACTAGGCAGTTTAGCATAGCCAGAACCCCACAGCAAAATGGGGTTGCTGAAAGGAAGAATAGAACCCTTATTGAAGCAGCCAGAACCATGTTGGCTGATGCCCACTTTCCTATAGCCTTTTGGGCTGAAGCTGTTAACACAGCTTGTTATGTTCAAAATAGGGCATTGGTCAACAAAATACATAATAAGACACCTTATGAATTACTTTGGGGAAGGAAGCCAAATATTGGCTTTCTCAAGCCTTTTGGTTGTCATGTAGTTGTTTTAGAAACTAGTGAAGCCCTAGGTAAATTTGATTCAAAAGGTGATGAAGGCTACTTCATGGGTTATTCAGTGCAGAGCAAAGGATATAGGGTTTATATTAAAAAGGAAAAACGTATACTTGAAAAAGTACATGTTAGGTTTTTAGAAAGTAAACCTAGTGATCCTGAAAGTGGTCCAAATTGGTTGTTTGACTTAGAACCTTTATCTAGAGCTTTAAATTATATGCCTGTTACTGATCTAGACATTGTGAAGGTAACTTCAAGTGTTTTGGAAAAGAGAATTGGTAATGTTTCAGGTATACAGGTTGCTAAGGAGGATGGACCACCAGCAGTTAAATCATCTCCCACACAAGAATATGTTACACTTCCTATATGGACAGATGAGTATTATGCTGCTGCTGCTGCTAGAAAAGATAATGGTGGTTTTCAAATACCACCAAATACAAACATGCATACTTCTTCAGGCGCTGACAAAGGGAAATCAAGCGCTGACAAGAGCAATTCTGACGCTGATGGATCAGACGCTGACACAAACAGTTCAAGCGTTGTTAGCCCAAATGCTGACAAACAAGGTTCAGACTTTGACAACACCTTTGCACATCTTTTCTCTTCACATTTTGAACAAGGTGGACCTTCCAATGTCCATGAAGAGATTCATGTTGATCAAAAAGAGTCTGATGAAGAAGATATTGGCAACATGGAGCGTGAAGTTGAGGACACCAGACTTTTTGAAGGAGGAGTTCTCACTTCCACAGCAAAGGATCACCCCACATCTCAGATCATTGGTGATGTTATGGCTCCAGTTCAGACAAGAAGATCCCATCAAAGTCTTGGTGGATTTATTGCCAATATACACAAGAAGGTTGATACCCCTCTTGTACAAGCATGTTTGTTTGCCTGTTTTCTGTCACAGGAAGAACCTAAGAAGATTTTTGATGCTCTCAAAGAACCTAGTTGGGTGGAAGCAATGCAGGATGAGCTTCACCAATTTGCTATACAAGATGTTTGGGAGCTGGTTGATTGTCCTAGATATGTGAGACCAATTGGGACAAGATGGGTTCTAAGGAACAAGAAAGATGAAAGGGGCATTGTGGTCAGAAACAAGGCACGTTTGGTAGCTCAGGGATATACACAAGAGGAAGGTATAGATTATGAAGAAGTTTTTGCTCCAGTAGCAAGAATTGAAGCTATAAGAATTTTTCTAGCTTATGCCTCTTGCATGAACTTCACTGTTTATCAAATGGATGTGAAGAGTGCTTTCCTCTATGGGACAATTGTTGAGGAAGTATATGTCATGCAACCTCCTGGTTTTGAAGATCCTGAGAATCCAGACAAGGTTTATAGAGTGAAGAAAGCTATGTATGGGCTTCATCAGGCCCCAAGAGCATGGTATGGTACCTTGTCTACCTATTTGGTGGACAATGGATTCAAGAGGGGCACCATAGATCAGACACTATTTACAAAGAAGAAAGGAAAACATGTGTTGCTTGTGCAGGTCTATGTTGATGACATCATTTTTGGGTCTACTGATCCAAAAATGAGTGAGGATTTTTCCAAGCTCATGACAGATAAATTCAAGATGAGTGCAATGGGTGAGATGAACTTCTTTCTAGGACTGCAAGTTCAGCAGAAAGAAGATGGTATCTTCATCTCCCAAGACAAGTATGTAGCTGAAATCTTGAAGAAATATGGTTTTTCTCCACATGAAAAGGATGCTTCCACTCCTATGGATAGGGAACATCCTTGGGGAAAAATTGGAGCTGGAAAGGATGTGGATGTTAGGCACTATAGATCAATGATTGGTTCATTGATGTATCTTACAGCCTCAAGACCTGACATCATGTTTGCTGTGTGTGCTTGTGCACGCCATCAAGTGACTCCCAAAGAATGTCACCTTTTTGCTGTGAAAAGAATTTTTAGGTACCTAAGATGTTATCCAGATCTTGGCTTGTGGTACCCAAAAGATTCTCCATTGGACCTTATTGCATATTCAGACAGTGACTATGGTGGTGACAAGTTTGATAGAAAATCCACAACTGGTGGATGCCAATTTCTTGGGAGTAGATTGATATCTTGGCAATGCAAGAAACAAACAGTGGTGGCAAACTCTACAACTGAAGCAGAATATGTGGCTGCAGCTGCTTGTTGTGGACAAGTCTTATGGATTCAGAACCAGCTGTTGGATTATGGGTATAATTTTATGCATACCAAGATTTTTGTAGACAATAACAGTACTTTATGCATTATTAAAAATCCTGTACATCATTCTAAAACCAAACACATAGAAATTAGGCATCATTTTATAAGAGATTGCTTTGAGAAAGGTTTAATACAACCAGATAGGGTAGCCACAGAAGATAATGTGGCTGATTTATTAACTAAACCTTTTGATGCTGGAAGATTTCAATATTTGGTAACAAATATTGGAATGGTTAATCTCACTTAATATGTGTTTTGGAATTTTTTTTGTAAAAGTATGTACAGGATAATGTATTGTTATTAGTCTTTGTGATGACTTAGATTTTTCCACTTTATTTTTTCTAACACTGACAAAGGTAAATGCAACGCTGTCAAGTGTTATTTTGCCGTTGTTAGAGATATTATTGTCTAACGCTGACAAGAGTTCCTTCAACGCTGATAAGTGTTGTTGGAACGCTGTCAGCAAAAAATGTTAGTTTTGTGGTTTTTAATCTAAATGTGTAGGTGGTGGTAGCTTTATGCCATTGGATACAGAGTTGCTTATGGATCTTTGAAGAGCTATTTGGACATGTTTTTGTTTATGGATGATGGTTGGAATATTTATATTTCTATCTTGACATAAATTTTTAATGTTCATATATATTTTGAGAAACTCATGTATCATAGTTTGAGGGGAGGTTTAAGGAACCTTTAGGACTCTTGGGTATTCTTATAATACTCTCATCACAATTCTAGATTGTGTCCACAGGTGAGTATGGGTTAGTTTTACTAAACCATGAGGCACTGTAGCATGCAAAGTTGATAAACTATGCATGCTGCCAAGACATTTTTGGCCTAGAATTGGTTGTGGTCTGATGGGAGACTTGGGAATATTTTGGTTATGGGTTTACCAGGGAGTTACAAAGAGTTTTATGAAATAACTTTGTTGGTAACTATTTTGGTTAGCAAGGGACACTAGAGGTCATTTGTGTCTATCTTGCTTAAGCAAGTGTGCATAAATGGACAGTGCTTGCCGCCCAGTAATTATTATCAACTTGTAAGATATTTCCCTTAGGATAAATTACTTTGTTAAGGTCTTTTTCTTTTTAAATTATTTTTATTTTTATTTTTAGACGCTGACAAGTTTTTCTCCAAACGCTGTTACGTCCAATCGTGACGCTGACAAGGCTTTAGGCAAACGCTGACAAGAAAATATAGCCGTTGGGCGCTGATGGGCTCTTTTTGACCGTTGACACCTAGTGGGCCCTACCCAGTTGTTATTTTTGACTAATCTTTGGCCGTAATTTTGGGGAGTTGTTACTTTTAATTAATGCATGAGATAAGTTATATTTGATTCAATATTTTCATCATTGCTTTTTGAATATAACTGCCTCATTTTTGACCAATCAAAATCATGCATCTCTCCTATAAATTTGGCTAATCCTTTTATTCTGGATATTCATATTTTCTTGTCTAACATTTTTCTCCTAGATTTTTCCCATATCACATAACCTAAACAGCTTTCAAACATGGCACCCAAATTCAACTCAAAGAATTTAACATTGGAGTTCAAGAGCCAACACAATATGGTAGCTTACTTGACTGCTGATGATGATTTGTTCCCTCAGTATTCACAGATGGTGGCATTTTTAAATGCATCCTCTTTAAGGTATGCACTTTCTCATACACCATTAGTCCCTGTCGCACACATTAGACAGTTTTGGAACAATGTCAGTTCCACAACAGCTAATGGAGTGACCACATTAACATCTACTGTTCATGGAAGAACATGGGTGGTCACTGAAGCCTTGGTTCGCCAAGCTTTGCGTCTTGATGACGCTGATGGTGTGACTACCCTTGCCATTGCAACAATAGAACAAGGTCTTAGGGAATTGGGTTATCCTATTCCTGCTGATGTCACTTTAAATAAATATCATAAGCAGGAATTTCCCTCTGACTGGAAATATTTGATACATGTCCTTTTACAATGCTTAAGTCCAAAATGTACTTCTTTTAATGAAATAAACAGGTCAATTGCAAGTGCTTTGGTTTGTATAACACGTGGGCTTAAGTATAATTTTTCAAAAATGATTTTTGAAGGGATGTGTAAAAATAAGGGAAGTAAAATGACTTTGGCTTACCCTAGATTTTTGCAAATGGTCTTTGATTTACAAGAATATTGTTCTAGGGATCATGACACTTTTTATGAGATCCCTAAACAACAGAAAACCATTTTTGCTAAAATAAGCTCCACAAACAGATCCATACCTCTCACCCAACCCATGCTTGAAGTAATTCAGGCTGCACAACCACAACCACAACCACAACCACAACCACAACCACAACCAGATCCTGAACCCCAACTTGAGCCTATTCATGAGCCTTTACCTTCACCAGACCACATGGATATTGACCAACCCAGCGCTGACACTCAAAATGTTGGCGCTGACACAGCCAACCCCGACGCTGATACGATCCCTGAACAATCCCAAACACCCCTTAACCAACCAACACCCACACAATCTACTTCATCTTCCACCCCATTACCATCTAGGTTGACTAAACGCCAAAGGACTACTGGAGTGTTCTCCTCTAGTGGTCCTAGCCTTGTAGCAGAGAGAACCACCTCCACAAGTGTGGCTGGTGAAATGGGTGAGGCTGGGGCTATTGACACAGGCTTAGATGCTGGTCAAGACAGTCCCAACATCATTAAGACCTCATCCATGCCCCATGATTCTATTTTGGGAGGTCAAATCCCCATTCTAGCTGAGGGCAGATTGGAACCGATGATAATAATTGAATTGACGGCTGCTGTCATTAGCTTGCAAAAGCAAAATGTCAGCCTTGTACATATTGTCAACAACCAGGGACGTGAACTCCAAGTTTTAAGGGAGCGTTTAACTGTTTTGGAGAATCCAAGTAGCAGGAGTCTAATGGAGGAATCTTCCAAAGGGGAGGATGAAGAGGATGAAGAGGATGAGCTGATTCATACAGCTAGTGAGAAGAGTTCAGAGAAGAGTTCACAATTTAGTGAATCTTTACAGGTTGCTGAAGCACTCACCAACTTGAGGAAGCATCCAGTTATTGATACATCCAAGGTGACACCATTAAACTTGGAAGGATCTTTCAAAGAAACATTGGGCGCTGATACAGGTTTGAACGCTGACACATCCAGCGCTGACAAAGGTAATCGTGGCGCTGATAGAGGTAACTTGAACGCTGATAAAGTTACAGGTGGTGTTGATGTATTCCAGCCATCAACAATCATCAAAGATGTGTCCACACAGGTTCTTTCTTCTACTTTACCTACTATTGATCCAAAAGATAAAGGTAAAGGAAAATTGGTTGAAGAAGATGTTCCAAAGAAAGATGCAGCACAAATTGCATTTGATGAACAGTTGGCTGCACAACTTTTGGAAAGAGATTTAAAGAGGAGTAGAAGATCACCATTTGTTGTTTCTGAGAGTGAGGAAGAAAGTGGTGAGGGAAAAGAAGGTGATAGCTCAGATTCAAGTATTCAAATTATTGAAGATCCAGAAAGGCTTGAATATGGGGATGAGCTAGCAAAGGAAAGGTTGAGTGAGTTGAAGAATCAGATTGATTGGGACCTACCAGAAATCACCAGAATGTACCATGCTTGGGAAGACAAGGTTATGGACAACCCAGGTATGAGTTTATCAGATCAAATTTGGGGGTTGGAAGTTCTTCTCAGGGTACAAGATGACATAAAGGTGATTATGAGGTTTAATGCACAAGAGGTCAAGACCTGGCTCAAGAGAGATAGAAGGCAATTGTATTACAAGTTGCTTAGATGCCATCAACCCAGATGGACATACAAGAAGTTGCTGGCCTTATCTTTTGAGGAGCTAGAGTATAGGGCACATCCTATTTGGAGGAAGGTGCAAGAACAAAATGTCTACCAGTTTCTTTCAGAAGAAAGGAAACAAGAGCTTGCTGAGGAAATGCAGATTCAAAAGGAAATGAGGATTGCTCAAAGACCAGTGAAGAAAGGAGATCCTTTCCAATTTCCTAAAGATATGGATGTGTATTTTCCAACTGAAGGTGTCATAAAGAAGCATCTCAAGCTTTCTCCATTGGAAGCTTCAGATTTGGTTAATGTAGTACCTCTGGATGACAGAAATCCAATCATCAGTTTTGATGAAGATGAGTGTGGATTTTGGAAGATTGGCAGGTTTGGAAAAGAGGTACATACTTTTACTTCAGTCATTTCTATCTTTGCAAGCATAGACAGAGAAGACTTGGTGCATTTATGGAGATTAATAGAGGCCAAGTATACAGCTGAAGTACCTACTTCAGCAAATGGAATAAGACTTTGGAACACATTTTTAACTTTGTGTGGTCCAAGAGAAGCAGATCCTGCCATATGGAAGGATCTTGAAGATGATCTCAGTAATCTTCATTGGAGGCTTTATTCTACTTGTGGTGTATTTCATATGAGCTCTACAAAGTTTTCAGAGTATTTACTTGTGGATGCTGACTATTTCTTGTCCAAAGAAGTGTTGGAGAAGATGCTAGAGACACCCTTGGAGATTGATTATACTAGTGACGTGGCCAAGGACTTGATCAGATATGTTTATCACCAATATAAGAAGTTTTTGCAAGATTCCTCCTAAGCCTTAAGTTTTTATTTAGAAACTTGATCATTGGAATGGATATCAAGTTTAGGGGAGGATTGTTGGGAATAAAATATGGGTCAGTTCACTAGACGCTGATAAGAAGAATGTCAACACTGATAAGAAGACATTGAACGCTGACAGCCAAGCGTTGACATTGAAGAAGTCAACGCTGACAGCCTTGAAGATTGACACTGATGGAATATCTTCATACGAATCTTTTGTTTATTTGTTTCTTTATTGTGTATGGTAAAGATAAGCTCGACATTGTATTTTCCATTATTATCTTTGCCTAGAATAGTTGATTCGTAGCTTATTGTACAAGTCTTCTTAATCTATAAAAGAAGGTCTTTTAGGTTAAAGTTAATATATCAGTTTTCATAAGTATTCGCAAGTTAAATCTCTTTCATTGTAATCAAGTACGATTATTCTAATACAAGTGAAAGTTTGTTTAACATCTTTGTGTTTTAGATCAAGTGTTAATTCCGCATAACACTTTGTTACTTTATTCATAAGCAAAGGTTTCTCTACGTGTAGTACTTGATCTAATCTCGTATACACAAAGCTTAATCGATCTAAGTTTGGGATCAACACCTAGTTTCTTCTATTTTCATTCACTTTGTATTAAAACTCTCAAGAACACACAAAATTTAATTTCTTTAATTTACTTATTTTCTTTTCTAAAATTATCTTGAGTGTATAATATAAGAGCATAAGGTGTAGTGGATTTACTGGCGAGCATTTTTTAATATAATGCATAGTTTAGAATGTCCTTTATAGACCCCGAGCTACTTCCGCCGATGCTCTCAGTTTTTTCTGATTTGGTTTTCTTGGCGGGTCGAGCTTTTTTGGCGGGTCGAGGACGATCATCAGGACCGAATATTCCCTTGTGATCATCAACATTAAAGCTTTCCGTCGAGTCCCATTTGGGTGTTTTTTGATAATCCTCCATACGTGTTCGTTAGCGAACTTTTTCCCCTTAAACAAAGATCAATATTCGTCCTTTGCAGCTTCAAAACATCCTCATCATTCATACCACTTTTACTATTTACTCCTTTATAAATTGCGTGAAACTTTTGAGATTTGTGATCCAACCGACTCCATTTCCACGTAATCATATTTTTGGTACGAGTCATGTGAGTTGTAGACTCGTTAAAATGTACAAGAATCTGCCCCCCAAAACAATCAAGATTTTCATCATTTCTAGTATCGGCGTTCTCCGATACTCCAATCCAACACTTGCACAATAGTCTATCCTCATTACGTGTCCAACGTACATCAGTCTGAGCCAGAGCTTCCACAATTTGTACGTTGTCTTTGTCTGTAGACAGATTAACGACTTTTGATTTTTTTTTTGCCATTCTTTTGCTTTTCGATGGTGATCTTTTGGTGGTGGTTATGATTCTGGTAGTCTGAGTTGTGTTTCAAGCACTTGTTGACTTTGGACATTTTGGAATTGGTTGTTCAATTGTGCGTTTTTAAACGCGAGTTGTTGTTATTAATAAATTTGTTCGGGTGTCATTTGAGGAAACTAGTTTTGAGCAAAAGGAGGGCACAGGAATTAGGAGCCGGATGGAAATTTGGAGCCGGATGGGAATTGCGAAGAAGATGAAATAGAGTTTTGTGACGACGGCGTCGACGGGGTAGAGGGCGACGAAGGATTCGAATTCGATGTGTTAAGAAGACCGGTGAATTTGAGATATGGAAACTCGTCATTTGGGAAGTGAGACATTTTTGTATTTTGATAGATAGATTAGGAAAAGATGTGTGTGTTAAAATATAAAAATGGGGGGATATATATAATAGTAAAAAGGTTTAATTAAAAAAATTGAAAATGAGTCGTTGGGCAACGGTTATTTCTTTCTCTCTCTCTCATCGTCGAAATGTGGCGAAGGTGTGGCGAACTGGGGGGTCGGTGTGGTGGAGGAGGCCAGAGAAGACCAGCGAGAGTGCCACCTCAGCTCGAAGAGTCCTCCCCCTCCACTATACCGTTTTCTTGTAAAATGAGTATACACATGGTCAGGTAAAATGATGAAGAAATAGATACTATTTATATGTAACATGATTTAGTATATCTAACCTCTACTATAAAAGTTAAATATGTATTATGTATTCTCATTATGCTTTATCATACTTGTAAAGTGTGTATATATGATTGTATATTTATGTAATGAGGTGTTTTAATTAGGTGTATTAATTATGTATTATGTATTTGTATTATGTAACATGGTGGTAAAATGTGTATATATAATTGTATATTTATATAATGAGGTGTTTTAATTAGGAGTATTAATTAAACATGGAAAAAAGTTATACATATGCATTAAGATGTTGTATTAATTAAATCTGATTTTCTTTTATACATCAATAAGATGTACAATAGGCTGCATTTGTTTTATTACTTATAAGTTTTAACATTTAATAAAGAGAGAGATATTAAAATGCTTAATAAATAGTATAGATGTACATATATAGAGAATTAAAACTTGAGTTGACGACATCAAGGTTTAGAGTTGACAACGTTCACTCACTCTAGTCGGCTTAGGGTTTCCACCAATTCGGGCTGACAATGTCAAGCTTACCCAAATAAAAACAAAGACTTTGCTTTCTAGGCTTTCTCATAACAACATTATATAAGGTGGGCAGGGTTGCAAACCTTATAAATTTTTCTTCCTAATGGCATCCATATTTTCATAAATCATGTATAGTTAGCAAGTGCACACACATTAAACTAGAGAAAGAAAAAACACAAATATAATTAAGGATAAAGGAACCCTTAATATCAAAATGCAACTCATAAAATTGCTCACAATATGTTACTAGGTGGGTAGGAGCAGAAACTAGGACTCCATCCAACCTTGGTAGATGTGCGAAGCCAGCCATAGGGGTGCGACACACGATCCTACTACCTTTCTTGCTCTCTGCACGACTAATGTTTGCGACGATAGCCTAATCTAGTATAATTTTTGTGCTCCTTTCACATGGGCGCTCTCAATCATGAAACGCTCCATAAACGTTTCAATAGATTCCTCATCTTTTTGTTTGATGGTATGCATTTCCACGAGATCCTTAATATACTTTTTTTGTTGCGTGTAGTTTGACATAAAGGATTTCCACGGTTCTTCATAATTGTCTATGATTATGCGACACACCCTCACGTTGTCGATTAGGGTTGAGTTGAACATGTGACACCACGTGGTCATCGACCAATGCTCTCTCTCAGCTATTGCTTGGAAAACCTTCAAGTGGTCCTCTGGATCGCCAGTTTCGTCATAAGTTTTGACATAGGACGGTATCCTTGTTTTATTAGGGTCCTAGAATGTACGGATCCTATTTGTGAATGGACCTATCTCTTTGTGTCTCCAGGGACGCGATAGATCTTCATCTTCACGATTTGTTTTTTGTCTCTTTGATCTGGACTTCCAATGTCCTCTTACACTATTTCCACTCTCGGATATTCGAGAGAGGGGTGACCTGCTATTCTGAGAACACTTACGGCAGAAAGAACGTGTTTTGGAGATTCGAATTGTCTATGCCACGAGAACGTCCACGACTATGGCCTCGGGACCCTTCTCGCCTAAACTCCGATCTTCTTGAGTCGGGTGTGTGGCTTCTTTCCCTGCTTCCCAATCTCTTGAATACACTTTGATCATTTTTTTTTCTGAACGAAAATTCCCCTTAGATCCTTCTAAGCGATCATCGGTCTTGCCTCTTTCTTTGCGGTTACAATTCTTATTTCTTTCGATTTACCTTGGTTTTTGGGACTTCCGAGACGATCATGGACTCGTGGCCGTAATCGTTTATTGACACTGGTCCTCTATTCACAACCGCTAGGTTTCCTTCGTGAGGGCCTGGATTGCGAATGTCGAGATGACTCTCTTGTTCGGTAACTTTTAGAACTAATGCCGAAGTTGAGTCGTGACTTAACTTCTTCTCGTTTCTCCGCACGCATCTTTTTTGCCATTTTGGGAAGAAGTTCATCGTAATGCCTCTCAACAAGTCGCGGAAAACAGAGGTGTTGGTTGAGTTGACTTCTTCTCTATTTGGTTGAGTTTTCTTTCCACATGTGTTCCTAACACTGGATACTCCAGGTGTCGATTCGCCTAACTTGCTCATCTTTGAGAATCGTTGTGAGTATATGGTCCCACAGATGGCGCCAACTTGTTAATACAAAAGTCTAGTTGGGTCTCTGGCGGCCCGAATAGAGGGCTATTCGGGTTTAGATATATTGAGTCATTATTAAGTGAATTTAAGATATCCAGCACAAGGTAATAAACATCGTTAATCTTACCGTGGGGATGTGCCTCATGATTAGACTCTAACGTAAGGGTAAGAAGACATGCTTTTTAAGTTTTCGATTACGGCTATGGTTTATGAGATACATGGTATGATGTTAATGTCATTCCTTTAATAGCCGAGAAACCCCTTGGGGTTTTCTAATCTTTCGGCTAAAGTAAGGGCCCGTAATATCTTGGATTTGTACTTATCTAATCCCTCTAAAAAAGTAAAGTATAACTTCTACTTATTTGAGTTTATCTCCTTCCTAATTACAAATTACCAGGACTCATGTGATACCGCGTACGACATGGTCACGACCCAGATAAACCACGTACGGCCTACCGTGTGCCAGGCTTAATGGGCTATCCACATGTATTCATGATATGGATAGATAGGTCCGTAGGAATAGTAATGTGTTGGGCAGTCCATACTATACGTCATCAGATAGACTGCATTTTTATGAGAATCTTTTGCAACTTAGAACTACAAGTTGTTACAACTTATTATGTCGTTCACATGAGTGATGTCACTTTAAAGAAACTTTCCTATAAAACGGCAATGAAGATAGCTTTATTTTTCATCCCATTTCACTTCATTCGACATTAGCATATTGAATTATGCCCTACGGGCGATGAAATCTACTTCGGTGACTGAGCATGTCAATAGTTTGAATACTTTATTTTCTCAACTCGCTTCTCTAAGTTGTAAAATAAAGCCACATGAACGTGCTGAAATTCTACTTTAAAGTTCACGTGAATCGTACGACCAACTCATTATCACCTTAACCTGTAATGTACTTTTGTACTATCTAATGTTTGATGATATTACAATCGTTATTCTGGAAAAAGAAATTAGGTGCTACAATAGGAAGGATAGACATACTAGTTCCGTGGAGGTTTAGCTTTTCAAAAAAAAGATAGGTGGAGGTTTGGTGGTGACGAGAAGGAGGTCAATAGAACATCGCTCTGGTAGGAATTATGGTAAATATAAAACTGTAAAGAAGAAAAATGGTTTCAAATGGTTCAAAAGTGGCAAGCGGGGTCACTTCTAGAAATATTATTGGGGTTTAAATACCTCTAATCCACAGGGAAATGTCAGCTAGCACTTTAGTTAGCATTTAAAAAATCATGAAAACGCTAATTTCTTAATGCTCTTTACATGAGCATTTAGCATAACGTCATGTAACACATTAAAATTAAAGTTTATGTTACTTTACATAACACTTTTATAAATTAAAATATTACTATGCTATTACTAACTGCGTACGTTAACTGCTATTACTAAGAAAGTCGTTATTCATCGTGCGAGTGATGTTTATCGACGGTATTGTTCATTCGATCGTCTGTTCAGCGGTATTATTTACGGGGTACTGTTCATGACTATTCAGAGTGGGCATTGTTTATCAATAAAAAATGGATAATTATCAAAAGAGTCCTTCAATTTTGAGCAATTCTTGATTGAGTCCAAAAAAACATGTTTTTCGTGATACGGTCTAGGGCAACAAAGAATATAGGGCAGCAACCATTCAGATTTTGCCAAGTGTCGAAAAAAATAGGGCAATTCTGACAGATTGCCCTAAGATATAGGGTAACAGAAGACACGTGGCACATTCTATTGCCCTAAAAAAATAGTCCTTTTCGGGAAAAAAATTTGTTTTTTTTTTAAGAGAATAATGAGCAACAGACCTTTTTGGTAATTTTCCCTAAAAAAAATTATTATCTTTTTTTGTTACTGTTCACAAATTTGACACATATATTTTTATGTATTTTTTTTATCAAATTCTTTCACTAATTTTTTAATAAAAAAAATTGAAAAAAGGTTTTTGATAAATAAGACAATTTTGTGAAATGTTCATAAATTTAACACTTATATTTTTATGCTTGTTTCAGCAGCACACCCTTAAAATGATAACAAAAAAAAGTATAAATTTAATAAAAACGCTTACAAAAGTGTTTTAATAATATCGATTTGATAAACATTTGACGTGTTTAACAACTTTTGTTTGATGATTTTGGATACTTTTTTCTGACCATTTGTGTATAGGAATTTAAACAATATAGTTTTCATTCCAAAAACATGTTAAATTACTGTATATCGTTTAAATTTTGCAAATGAACATGCGTCGATCTTCTTTAAATATGCAAAAAGTTTAAAATAAAATTGAGTTTTGAGTATAAGCATCATTGTAAACAGAATCTGGACTTAGCTCTCAAGTCTTTGAGCCAAGGAAAATTTTGTGGGTGCCTCTATGCTAACTTGCTTGTGTTTGTTTATTTTCACCAGAAATATGGCAGTGGTTTAATGAATACCCTAGAAACCATAAAGAAGTTTGAAATTCCGCTAGAAGAGATCAGGAAGGCCACCAGTGCCGATATATTTGATTACAAGCCTAACCGTGACATGACCTACAGAGGATATCTCGTTGATCGCTGTAACAACCGCGAAGCTTTCTTCAAACACGGGTCCCTACCTGAGCTTTTACTGATTTCAAGCTTTCACCACGAAAATATTACCCCTTTCCTTGGTTTCTATGCCAAAAACGATGACGACGTAATTATAGCTTCCGAGTATGCACCTAATGGAAGTCTTTATTTAAAACTCAAAACCCAGAATGCCAACAGTTACCTAACATGGGCGCAGCGCCTAAAGATATGTTTAGGCGCTGCCAGAGGACTCAAATGCTTTCATGCCGGTTTCGGGGAGCACAAAGTTATACATGGATGCTTTAAGAGCAAGAATATATTGTTATATGACAATTTGGAAGCCAAAATATGTGGTTTTGGCAACTCATCGCTGGTCCCCAGAAGTTACCGAGATACCAATGTCTACCATACGGCAACGGGTAGTGAATATTATATGGATCCCATTCACAGTGCAACCCTCATCCGGAGGGTAGAATCTAACGTGTACTCGTTTGGTGTGGTACTCTTCGAAATATTGACTGGTCTCCTGGCACGCAACCACCCTGTAGAAGATGAGCGAATAAGCATGATAAATTGGGTCCGACGCTATAATGACGAAATAGACAAGTTGATTGATTATCGAATAAGGGTTGAAATTGATGCTCGTTCTTTACATGTGTTTAAGGATATTGCATATAGATGCATTAGTTTCAACATGAAGGATCGCCCTTCGATGAATCAGATCGTCAAGAGATTGGAGGAAGCATTGTATATTCAAGTAAGTACTTTCCCTGGCAACGTTTCAACATGAAGGGGTCGAATATTGTAGTGAGTGTTATCATCAGTTTCAACATATAGATGCATTAGTTTCAACATGAAGGATCGCCCTTCCTTGGCGACGTTTCCCTGGCGACATGTCGCCAGGAATTCACTTTCCCTGGTGACATGTCGCCAGGGAAACCTCATGAATTTGGCCAGGGAAGGGGTCGAATATTGTAGTGAGTGTTATCATCAGTTATGTTAAAAGATCTATACTATATCTAATGTCTTGTTATATATTTACAAAACTACATTAAACATGTAAAGTGGATTTAAGTTCTAAAACAACCATCTTAACAGACCCATGGAGCTGCTTCTACCATTGCCAGAAAATATCAAAAACTAGAAGATTTTCGAATTCCACTGGAGGACATCAACTTGGCCATCGGAAAAAAAGGTCCAGAAACTCGGATTGGAGATGGTGGATTTGGTTTCATGTACAAAGGCCAACCCGCTGGACGCTGGCAGAATCGCACAGTTGCCATCAAATGCCTACGTCCGGATAGTTACCAAGGAGAACATGAGTTCCGAAACGAGCTTAATATGATTTTCAATTTCAGTCATGAAAACATCATCCCTTTTATTGGTTACTGTGATGAAGGCAATGAGAAAATTATAGTATATGAATATGCTAGTAACGGTAGCTTAGACTGTCATCTCGCTGACAAGAATAAGAGACGTTTCTTGACATGGGAACGTCGCCTGAAGATTTGCTTAGGTGCAGCAAGAGGACTCGACTATCTTCACTCAGGTCTTGGTGAGGAAAACAGAGTAATCCACAGAGACGTCAAGAGCGCAAACATCTTATTGGATCAGAATTTGGTAGCAAAAGTTTGTGACTTTGGATTGTCAAAATCTGGCCTCGTAAATCAGCAACATACCCAAGTCTACACAAATGCTGCAGGTACCAACTTTTACATGGATCCAGTTTACCATGAAAGTGGCGTCCTCCGCAGAGAGTCGGATGTCTATTCTTTTGGAGTGGTAATGTTTGAGTTGTTGAGTGGAATGTTAGCTTATAGTCGGAGAAAGTTAGAAGATGGTAAACCAAAACCCCTCATTAATATAGTCCGACGCTACTATGATCACAAACCAGACTTGATAGTTGATCCCTTTATAAGAGATGAAATTGATAATCGTTCTTTTAATGCATATAGAGAAGTTGCATTTCAGTGCATAAGTTTCAATTCAAAGGAACGCCCTACCATGGAAATGATTGTGGATCGGGTTGAGGAAGCATTGGAACTTCAAGTAAGTATTACTTCAGTTATCAATCTAGATATTTTTTTAATTGTATCATTTCTCTATCATCAAATTCTACTTTGAGTATAAAAAGCTCATACTCGCGATAGCTTAGGCAGTTCAACCGTTAGCCTCACGACACCATTTAAAATACTGTTAGGAGTCCATGACCTGTTCATGGCTAAATACTACCTTATGATTGATGGATCCTGAATTAATAAAGTCGTTGGTTTACCACGAACCTTTATGTTATCCTAGTATGTTCAGTATATGTGTCTTACCATTCATCTGGTTGAACTACATTATATTTTGTGTTAGGTAACTAATCACGGGGACCTTAAACAAAATGTGACAGACAGCTAACTCATTCCGGGATCGTTTGGAACAATCACTCGCAAAGCGTTGCATCTCCAGTTTCTTGAGAGGTTTATCGTATGTTAAAATTTCAAAAGATCAGTAAGTTTGAGAAGTATGTACAGATAAATACCTAGAGATCACAGCCGTACTATAGATTTGTAAGCCCTCCGCCGTACATACTAAATAAGTTCTAGAAAACTGATATGATCCGATTTACTAGTTCCCAGACCCAAATCACTTGGATGAAAGAAACTACACAATTTTACCCAGAATCCCAATTTAATAAGAACAAATGATTGAAAATAAATTTACAAAGACACAATGAGAAGTTTACACATACGTACAACATTATATGAAAAGAAATGCACTACGAGTATTTATACAAAGGGATGGTTGAAAGGTTTAGGGTAAATGGTGGTTTGACTTTACTCTGGACTTTTCTTTTTTTTTTTTTTTTTTAACCGTGATTTCCGACACATTGGCCGATTAATCCACGGGATTTGAGCCCACCGTCACACAGACTCAAACCAGGTAAAGCCCTCCCTTTTTAGGAGGTTAGCGTGGCCACATCAAGTTTGTTTGCACCTAGCAGGAATTGAACTTGAGACCTCACACACTAGAGGTGACAAATCTTGCCCATTTTGATAAATATGGGGTTTTTTTGCCCATTTTCAAAAAAGAATGGGCCATTTTTTGCCAATTCTTTATTATTAATGGGCTAAACGGACGCATATGTAAGAAACTTACGAGCTTAATGGGCGCACATGTAAAACACTAATTAGGCTACTCGACGGATATTTTATATTTAGTTTTTATCCCGGCTTTTAAACAAGTATTTTTATTTTTTAATTCTACGTTTTTATATTTTTTTTCTCATTTTAGCTTGCGCCCGTTTAGCCCGCCCGTTTTGTCCGTGCCCGTTTAGCCCGCGCCCGTTTGACCCACCGCCCGTTGCCCGTTTAGCCCGCCGCCCGTGCCGCCCGCTCGGCCGTTTTGCCACCTCTATCACACACTTTGGAGTGATAGCCACAAATCCTTTTGCCATTAGTCCACCCTTATCATTCCAGCTTCCTTGAAATCATTATTGTCCTCAAGAATGCCGCCTGTATTCCCAAAGTGGCACTGAGTTTGTTGATCTCCTTCGTCTGTTGTTAACACACTTGCTCCTTTTGACCCAAAACTGTCAGCTTCATTAAAAAGTGATGCGTTTCTCTCAGATGCTAATCCAAGTCTTTTGACTACAACCAACTTATTCTCATCATAGCACTTATCCTCATTCTTACCACAAACCATTCTCAACTGGTTCTGTTGGCCCTTGCCCGATGGAGTCAATACTGTATGATTGGCTGGTTGAGTATAGATCTGTGCAAACTGCAATTCCGCATCTCCTGAAGTCCCACAAATTTTACTCATATCATTAACACTAATCTAAGACCTGATACTGCATTACAAGCACTCGCTACCATTTAGTACAACTTCCCATCCCCTTTCTTCCCTTCCATCCATGTTAAAGCAGGTTGTTGAACACTTCCTTCCTTGATATACAAACTCAATCATAAGCTTAAGGAAATTGCACACATATCACCCAAGATAGCCAGCCATGGCATACCTAACACCATCTCACAACCACCCAAAGGTATCATATACATGTCTGTTTGAAGAAAATATGCGGAAGAAAGACAGAAATGTTACTGGTTAGTGGGTCGAGTCGTGCAATGACATCCAAGCGATAGAATGTCTTCTTCAAACCCTCGCTTAGTTATGTTAGACTCCTTATCCGCTTCGCCTGAAAGGGCCTTGGCAGGTCTTGAACTCAAAACCTCCAGGAATCCTCCCAAGGAAACCATTTATTGGAACCTTGGTGGCGGCTAAGCCAGCTGGTTATGTGTCTATTTCGGATTTAGGGTCATTGATGTCATATTTCTAACTACAAGGTCTCTAATGAAAATGCTAGAAATAAAGTGTCTGTAGTTAGCTTATATATCAGTCATTGTACTGGTATTAAGTTTATGAATGAATTAATGTCTGCTTCTTATCTTGTTCTTCTTCTCTTCTCTAATTTCTAACATAAGTTACATCATGTTCATCCTCAGAGTTGATTCTTTACCCTCAATTCCCAAGTTGATCAGACGAGGTTAACCATCGAGCTTGTTCTCGGTCTTAATCTATTTTGGACCGTATCAGTTTTAGGTTGGTGGTTGTGTACTTATATATAGCTGCTTGTTTTTTTAGGGTTTGTGATTTGGTCTTGGGCCTAAAAAACATTTAAACATTGTATGGTTTTTTGAGTTGGGCCTTGTACAAGTGAATCAGTTGGGCTCTAAAGCTATAGTTATGTTTGTGGGCAAACTTTTTGTTTTTTGAAATCGGTTAGGTTTGAGTCGACCGATCAACAAATTGGCTTGACTTAAACTGGTTTGGTTTGAAATTGGTTTGACTTAAATTGGGTTTTAACCGTTTTTTAATCGGTTCAGTTCGGTTTAACGGGTTTATAAACCGGCCCGGGGCGTTTTATTAAACCGGTTACGAAACTGTCGATTCATTTTGAGAGAAACCGGTTTCAAAACCCGTTTTTTTATTTGTTCGGTTCATGAAACGGTTTTTTTTCACCCCTAGCTATAGTTATGTATAGGGGTGAACATCGGTCTAAAGCCGGACCGGACATAACCAAGACCGGAACGGACGGAGACCGAAATGGTCCAAAACGTCAGAACGAGGACCGGACCGAAATGGTCCAGTCTTCGGTCTGCTCCGGTCCTATTAGGCATATCGACAAGTTTTTTATCAGACCGAACCGGACCTGACCGAAGACCGAATGTGACGAAAACCATAGACCGAGAACCGGACCGAAATACGTTTGGTTCGGTCCAGTCCGGTCGATGGTCCAAAATGCTCACCCAGCCCTAGTTACAGACATTACAAAGTGTAGTGTTTTTTCTATAGCTTTTGTGATAAGCGAAATAGGTGCTGATGTTTGTTACGAGAAAAACCCGCGACAACGGAAAAGACTAGTCTAGTGTAGCTCAATATCCATTGCACAAAACACTTATATTGTGTTCTTTCCTGTTTCATTACATTGTATCATTTCTTTTCCTTTAGTAAAAAACCAGATAACTGAGACTTAACTCTATGCCAAACATGTATTGCTGCTACTGCAATTGAAAGAGCTTGCAGAGGTGACAGAGTTGATTTGTAACGAAGATCGTATGCTCCATCACTTACGTTCACTATTTTTAATACTGACGCACTTTGCTTACCACCCTGCAAATATATATAAGACCTTTAACTACACCGATATAAATAAATAGTGTATGGCTCTACTTTTTTTACTGAACGGATTGATTCGTGCTACAGTATGTTTTATCTTTAACGGGAACCGGATTATGAAATTAGTGTACATAAATTTGGACAGATGTATTTCCGTCAAGCTGACCCGTATCTGAGATACCTGTTTTGACCCAATATGCCTGTGCGCCTATTTTGACACCTCTGTGACATTTCAAGAAACTTATGTTAACAGAACATCAAGTTGGTAACATACCTGTACAGATAAATCAAACGAAAAACACTCCCCAAAACCATCTTGGCTAGTCGGATGAGCATGAAGCACGGTGAGTGGACAACCAAGGTCCCAACCACCACAGTCACAAGAACCACCACTCGTCCACCTCTCAACAAGACTAGACGGGCCATTATTGTTTCCTATACTAGGCCTGCCATGTATACCAGCAGGTACAACAACACTCATACCCGTACTTTCTTTACAAGATTCACAGTCTCCGTCTTTTCTGAGAAATTTTAGTCCCCATCCACCAACTGCTACATCTTCTCGACTGTCGTGAATATAATCTTTCATAACAATGGCAGCTAACTCGAGTTTCGGAGATGAAATACATATGCTGTTTTCTTGCATAGCAGAAATACTTTGTTTATAAGAGTTACACTTGAAGATTTTAGCCATTTTCGACAACCCTTTATTCTTCTCTTGTGTATGATCTAAAGTATGTGAGTATCCTTCAATACTGTCACCATTGGCACACAAAACAAACTTTGTCTCCGTCATTTGAGTACCATGTGGACATGGTTCAGAAGAAGTAGAAACACTCATTTCACCAAGAAGGGTCGACTTTTTAGCTCGTGAATGAAACTCGTAAACATAGTCCACGTACTTATCACTGCAAGCGTCGACTTTAACCAAGTTTGAGGTTATAAAGACTTTTTGTTTGTTAGTCGTGAAAGCATAGTGTGGCAATCCATCTTTCCATAAGCACTGGAGTGTCCCTTGATGGTAAGAAGATGCATCGGGTAACCCTGAGTCTGCGTTTTGCAACAGTTTAGGCCCAGAGTCGTGAACTTCAGGAACTATTTTACCAAAAAGTCTTTCTTGTGGGGATCCGAAGGTCAAGCTATGTTCTGTGATCCTTAATATGCTTGTTCTTTTGTAACGAGCATCGCCATCCAATCCATCAGACAAACATTCATTTTCTGCTGATTCAACTATTTTCATTTTTGTAGCCATTTTTCTTGACAATCACGATTATATATGTCAGTTGTCGAGAACAAAATTATATTGACTTCAAGATTGTGCCACAAATTGTCAAAAGAAGGCTGCAGATGATAAAAGAGAAGCCGATATTAGAATAATGGATCCAAACTTGTTCCATTAACTTTCCGTTCATTAAAACAGGAGATAGAATATGGCATTAGAATCAAGCGCCAAAATGCATCGGGTGTTCTTTCTATTTGATGTTATATGATCGAAAAAAAGGAAAAAAAAAAAAAAAGAAGACATGTTTCCAACTCATAATGATACAAAGTCATGAGAACTTATCAATCATCGCAAGTACAAAATAACACTATTACTTTCGTCGCATCGTTACATCAGTAACGAAGGTGAAAAACTGAAAATCTAAGTTCTTGTTAATGACGCGTATATATTGTAAATATACTAGCATGGACCCGCGCAATGCGGCGGCGAGTACTAATAATCATTTTTTTAGGCTAACAAATATTAATCTCTTATCCATTAAGTTTGTATTGTTAAAATTGTAAAAAAATCGAAAAAAACCTCTAAAATTAAAAAAAATTAACAGTTAATAAAAATATAGCAAAATGGATATTGAATTAAAGAGAATAAAATTTTAGAAAATATGGTGAAATTAGATTATAAAAATAACAAATAAATAAAAAGATTTTTCAATTTAAAAGAAAAAATGTTATTTAAGTAGGTTGTTACAAATGTTTGTTACAAAAGGTTGTTAGAAAAAGTTATAGTATATAATGTTGATGAAGATATCAACAACTTGCCTTATTTAGTAGGAAAAAAAAGGCTGAATTTTCAGCCTTCCTATTTTAAGAATGTCCCAAATGCTTTATATAGTAGTATAGATAAGCATAGTCATTTTTGTTGCGGATAGTCCTGTATATGTAACTATATGAGCATACTCTTAGTATTTTTCAAGTATAATCATGAAGCTAGCCCGCCCATTCGAATGTGCCATGAGGCTAGTATAAACATATAATAAGCGCAAATTTTGCATTTTATTAACTATTTGAATAAAGTCCATTTTCTAAATATTTACATCAAAAGATCATCAAAAACAAGCTCATCTAATAGATCATCAGCAATCATCTCTTCAAGTTCAATGCCTACAAACTCTGCATCAGCTTGGAGGTTCATCCACCCGTCCCCTTTTGCTAAATCACGGCTTACTGCGTCATCTAACGACGGTTGTAGTTCTTGGTTCCAACGTAAATATATGTTAATAAGATCCCAAACCTCTTCTAAAACACGAAACCCTACAGGCATTGGGTGGACCTTTGAACGGAAAGTCAACGGATGTGGGCAATAAGTGTACGTGTTACTATGAATCTCCAATAAGGCCTCGTTAACTAATTCAAAAAGAAGAAGATGCTGATCGTTGATAATCCTTTGAGTAGCTTCCTCGTCCTTCATGGAATCCAACTCTTCTAGATACTTTGTTTGAAGGAAACTAGCTTCTACTTCCTCGAATAGTAAAGGATCAATCGGTTGGTAACTAGAATACCATTCTCCAAGAAGTTCATTCTCAAGGAAACCTGACCGCTCCAACACTTCCTTTACGAACTGGAACTCAGCGTTGTCCCTAACCGAATTTATATCCAAGTGTAAAAATGTATTTATAACCATGTAATTATCGGCTGCACTCGTGTCTTTCTTATCACTTGGTAACTGATCATATTTAGAGAACATGTACAAGCGGTTTTCATAAGAAAGTTCTGCAAGCATCAATGTAGAAAACAGATTCGTGTTAGGAACATATACAGTTATTGAAGCTTCTAGTTAAACGTATGATATGATGAAAGAATGATACCTGCCAGTAAAGCGTTGTCTATATGTTTCGAATCTTTCATCGACCATTCATCCTCAAGATCAGAGGTTAATGGTGACTTATCGCTTTTGTGATGATCCAAAGTCTTTTGGGAAACTTCCTTATTTTTGTGAACGCCCTGATCTTTGTCAGCGGTTTTGTTCTTGGAAACCTTTCGTATAAGGCTACTAGACTCATTTTCGGGGTTTAGCTTTGTTCTTTCATCAGAAACCTTTTTAAACATTCCAAGAACTTCACTAAAGGGCTTGTCATTCTCCAACTGGATAGTAACACGAGACTCATTTCGATTTTCAGTATCTTCTTGATGAATAGCATTATCTTGAACCGCATTAGATTCATTTTGGCCATCAATTTTGTCTTCTTTGGCAACTACTTCGTTGTTAGTAGCTGCACTAGACTCCTTTTGTTGGTCGTTGTCTTCTTGATGATTTCCAATATCGTCATTAACAAACTCGGTGTCCTTCTTTGCACTTTCTACGGAAGCACCAAGCTCATGTTTAACACCGACATCCTTGTTAAATTCCATGCCTGTATGTCTTCGTTCTGCAAATAGTGAATGATCTGACGACATGTCTTCATCAAAAATATCACTACCTATACTTTGATGTATGTTCATAGCTGGTTTAACAGGAAACTCTTGGTTAATCATAAGATCGGATGCACTGATATTAGGTAATGAGCGAATTCTCTTATGTGATTTTCTCTCAACAGAGCCAAAATAATGATCTTCGGCTACACACAACTTTGGTTTATGATCACAATGATGCAATTTATCATCTCTAGTTGACGTTTGGCTTAGTAACTTTCGATACTTGCTCATTGCAAGACCCGTGGATGATGTTTTTTTAAGATGTAATTTCTCAAGGGATGACTTATGACCTACGCTGCTACTGGTAGAATTGCTTTTAAGCTTTTCATGGCCAAGTTTTTTTGGATCTTTTGAAGTTCTACGACCGTAAGGAATTTTATGTAGAACCGAATCCATAAGAATCCTACGTTTCTCCTTTTTCCCGTCTTTGATGATAAAACCAATCTTTTGTTTGAGACTCTTGGATTGATTTTGCCTGTTCTCTTTTTGTGAAATTGAAGACGAGGCTCTGAAAGATGCAGGCCTTGTTAACATTGGTTTCGAAAATCCAATATCGCTCCCTAGCTTCATTGGCAGAATGAATTTTTCTTTGGCAGTTTGTAAATCCTTACAATCTTTAAGCTTATCTTTTATATATTCTAGCTCGAAATCTCTACTTTTTGATGATCCAGTTATCGGGATAGAAAAAGACTTGGTTAGTCCTACCCTAGAGTTCAACGGTGTGTGGCTATGCAAGTAATGTGTATCATGACCATCCGACTCTTGTGAAATCCCATCGGTAGTCAATTGTTGCTTTTCGTCTACATTTTCTTCCATACGACGCTCATGTGCAAGTCCTTGTTGTCGTAAGTAACTTAAAGTTAACATGGCTGCACAAATATCGCATTTTCTTTTCTTCTTAGTAGTCCTTGGACTATCGGAATTGTTTTCAGTAACATCTGTTGGAGATTTTTTATTCACCTCACTTCGTTGATCATTCTTAATTGTTTTCTTCTTTTGGGAGGTCTGACGTCGCCAATGATTTATTCCCCTTCGTTTAGCCATTTCATCTGAGATCATAGATCTTATTCTAAATTTCTTTGAGGTTTTCGACTGAGCTTCTTTGTTGCCTTGCTCAATCTGAAAATAATAAAGTTATAAGTTCTAAAATGTAAGTAATATCATATCAAAAACTTTTTGCTAAGAACTTACTTTCGATTTCTCCTTTTTAGGATCCCCGTGAGCCTCTCCTGGTTTACTTGTGGTCTCGGTTGGTTCGCTAGTTCCCCCATCTGCAAAATTTTTGAAAATTTTGTTCCTCATTCGTACGCAACATTTCATAAATTTCTGAAAATCTGCATAAATTTATTGATATGTTTCAAACATGGGCATAGCAAGAAAATATGTCCCATGCATCAAAACAAAATTGGATCCATAAACTTGGTGTCTGTTTAAGCTTGTATAATGGGCTTATGGCATATCGAGTTTTCGTCTTATGGTACATAAGGCCATAAGCCTATACAAGCTTATTGTAACCTAATAAGCTTATATAAGACGAAAAGTTTCAAAATAAGCCACAAAAATTGAACTTACAGAACATACGCTGAAAACCAAATAACTCATAAGCTCCCTATATAAGCTTAATACAAAACAACATGTACTTACATTATAACATGTATCAGAAAAGGAAATTAAATCATACTTACCAATAATATGTTTTCCGGAGCCTTGTCGTTTATTAGGCAACACTTTTCGGACATTCTGCCAACGATGACGACGGTTAAGAGCATGAAGTACTTTATTCATACGTCCGGGATGATTACCATTTTGTAAGGGAACGTTAGTCGACTCCTGGTGTCGCATGTTCTTTCCCATTTTATATTATCGACGTGGATTATAACCTAATTCATGTTACAAAACAAACTCAACCATCAACACAAATACTTATATAACCATGGTTTTCGCTACCACGCAATTCTAAGTAATCCTACGTTATCGATCAATAAGTACTTATAACCGGGGTTCTTGGTTATATTATAAACACGTAAAATCCGAAACACAATATATATGAACACATTGGTAAAAATGTATGTACCTTTGCAAGAGATTTGAAATGCAGAAAACAAATTTTGTGCATAGGAAGAAGATGAGAAAAATTAATTTGTGGTGAAAAACTATATTGATTTTGATTCTTTGTTTTAAACATTTTGGTCCCGTTTAGCTCGCTAGCCATTTATATATGTGTCCTGTAAGCCGTTCGTTTACCATTGTATGCGATGTTTAAATTAAACCGGTTTTTTTATCGACTCGGTTTAGCAGCTGGTTTATCAAGTCATCGGTTAAACCGGTCAGACTATTAGATTAAACCGGTTTTGTATATAGCAAAGGTTGTAAAAAACCTATGGTTCCGAGTTATAGTATGACTAGGTCAAACTTGTTTTGAATATATTAATTGGTGTTTTAATTTAGCTTAACTCTAATATACCTTTTTACAAATTACTTTCCTTATTATAGAGGAAAATTATGGTTCTCAATGAACAGTGATTCCCCTCACACTCTCAATAAACAACCATTTCCTTCTCCCTCACAATCTCTTGCCCCTCTCACAGAAGTTTCACACACTTTATTTCCTCTTTCACACACACGTTCCGTTTTCGTTTTCCCTGTTGCCCCCTTGATAATTAATGTCGTCCCGTTACCCTTTGGTTTGTTAAGTAAAGTTGCATTTGCTCTTTGCCCCTTGGTTTGTTAATTAATGTTGGGTTTGCCCTTTCTCATATAACTCTCAATATGGACGTGTGTGTGTTGTGTGTAGGTCTCACCTAACTCAAAAAACTTATCCAACTCTCATTTAAAAATTATTGGTGGAGTTGTGTTAGATCTTTCTTTGAGAGATCCGTGTTTCATCCATTTGTATTTGATCTAATCGATCTGTGTTAAATAGCTCTACGTTTGATCGAATGCTATTGTCGTGTGATTGGGTTGGACAAAGGTATTTCCTTTTCAAAAAAAATTTAATTAATTAAGGTTTCTAGATTTATGGTTAGGATTATGAATGTTGATTATTTGATGTTTTAGTATTAATTTGCCCCTTCCGCTGCCATCAGCTTCTTCGTTGCCACGGTTTATGGTAGGCGGCGTTGATGGTTGGTAGGTGGCGTCTGTGTATTCAACGTAGGTGGATTGGTAGAGAAGTTGTTTGTATGTCGGGCATAGCTACATCATATGGGGTTGCGAGGTGTGGTCGGGGTGTGTGATCAGGGGATGTGCAATCATGAAATGTGGGGTGTTGGTGGTACAGTGAAGATGACGACACAAGGTTCGCCTTTTATCTCGACTGTTTATATCTCTTTGAGCCTAGATCAGATGTCGAAAATAAAGGTGAATGGAGTTGCTAAACAAATACTAGAGGTCTTAAACTGTTTCTACCATAGACCGGATGGTGAGTGTGCTTTCAATTCTTAATAGTTTGCCCCTTCCGTTGCCATCAGCTTCTTTGTTGTCACCGTTTATGGTAGGCGGCGTTGATGGTTGGTAGGTGGCGTCCGTGAGATTAGATGGCCCGTTGAATCCACTCTATTTTATCTTTCCTGCTACATTATGTATTCCACAAATGATCAACATTTGTAGCTTCTTTTGTGGAATACAAATCAAGGGTCTGTGTTGGTTTTGACACAACAGGCAAACCAATTATTTTAATGGTGCGTTAGTAAACGTAATTGGTAGTGTCATTTGATGTTGGTAGTGTCATTTGATGCTTCTTGGCTTCATGATATTCGTTGTGATGATCCTTTAACTATGTCGTGTTTTCACTAAGAGTGGAAGGGTGGCAGATTGGGCAATTCGCTTTTATCAGCAACCTCTTGTACCATATAAGAGGATATAAAGTATATGAAACTTCTCTGAGAGAGGCAACAGATTGTGAGGGAGAAGGAAATGGTTGTTTATTGGGAATGTGATGAGAAACAATGTTTCTATGGAAACGTGATTCTCCTCTATTATATATAGACTAATTCAACAAGAATTAGTGCTGCTAAAATTTCCGGTTTCCATCGAAACAATTCTATAGTTATATCGGGCTGTGATGAGGTTAAACGGGCGTGGGTATAGATAACACAGCTCGAATCTTGGCGGGGAGACCTGTTGATCCCAAACTTAGATCGATTAAGCTTTGTGTATACGAGATTAGATCAAGTACTACACGTAGAGAAACCTTTGCTTATGAATAAAGTAACAAAGTGTTATGCGGAATTAACACTTGATCTAAAACACAAAGATGTTAAACAAACTTTCACTTGTATTAGAATGATTCTTGTTGATTACAATGAAAGGGTTTAACAATCGAAAACTTATGAAAACTTATATATGACTTTAACCTAAAAGACCTTCTTTTATAGAACAAGAAGTCTTGTACAATAAGCTACGAATCAACTATTCTAGGTAAAGATAATAATAGAAAATACAATGTTGTGCTTATCTTTACCATACATAAATAAAGAAACAAATAAACAAAAGATACGTATGAAGATATTCCATCAGTGTCAATCTTCAAGGCTGTCAGCGTTGACTTCTTCAATGTCAACGCTTGGCTGTCAGCGTCCAATGTCATCCTATCAGCGTTGACATTCTTCTTATCAGCGTCTAGTGAACTGACCCATATTTTATTCCCAACAATCCTCCCCTAAACTTGATATCCATTCCAATGATCAAGTTTCTGAATAAAAACTTAAGACTTAGGAGGAATCTTGCAAAAACTTCTTATGTTGGTGATAAACATATCTGATCAAGACCTTGGCCACGTCACTAGTATAATCAATCTCCAAGGGTGTCTCTAGCATCTTCTCCAACACTTCTTTGGACAAGAAATAGTCAGCATCCACAAGTAAATACTCTGAAAACTTTGTAGAGCTCATATGAAATACACCACAAGTAGAATAAAGCCTCCAATGAAGATTACTGAGATCATCTTCAAGATCCTTCCATATGGCAGGATCTGCTTCTTTTGGACCACACAAAGTCATAAATGTGTTCCAAAGTCTTATTCCATTTGCTGAAGTAGGTGCTTCAGCTGTATACTTGGCCTCTATTAATCTCCATAGATGCACCAAGTCTTCTCTGTCTATGCTTGCAAATATAGAAATAACTGAAGTGAAAGTATGTACCTCCTTTCCAAACCTGCCAATCTTCCAAAATCCAAACTCATCTTCATCAAAACTGATGATTGGATTTCTGTCATCTAGAGGTACTACATTTACCAAATCTGAAGCTTCCAATGGAGAAAGCTTGAGATGCTTCCTTATAACACCTTCAGTTGGAAAATACACATCCATGTCTTTAGGAAATTGGAAAGGATCTCCTTTCTTCACTGGTCTTTGAGCAATCCTCATTTCCTTTTGAATCTGCATTTCCTCAGCAAGCTCTTGTTTCCTTTCTTCTGAAAGAAACTTGTAGACATTCTGTTCTTGCACCTTCCTCCAAATAGGATGTGCCCTATACTCTAGCTCCTCAAAAGATAAGGCCAGCAACTTCTTTGATGTCCAATTAGGCTGATGACATCTAAGCAACTTATAGTACAACTGCCTTCTATCTCTTTTGAGCCAGGTCTTGACCTCTTGTGCATTAAACCTCATAATCACCTTTATGTCATCTTGTACCCTGAGAAGTACTTCCAACCCCCAAATTTGATCTGACAAGCTCATCCCTGGGTTGTCCATAACCTTGTCTTCCCAAGCATGGTACATTCTGGTGATTTCTGGTAGGTCCCAATCAATCTGATTCTTCAACTCACTCAACCTTTCCTTTGCTAGCTCATCCCCATATTCAAGCCTTTCTGGATCTTCAATAATTTGAATACTTGAATCTGAGCTATCACCTTCTTTATCATCACCACTTTCTTCCTCACTCTCAGAAACAATAAATGGTGATCTTCTACTCCTCTTCAAATCTCTTTCAACAAGTTGTGCAGCCAACTGTTCATCAAATGCAATTTGTGCTGCATCTTTCTTTGGAACATCTTCTTCAATCAGAATCCCTTTACCTTTGTCTTTTGGATCAATAATTGGTAAAGTAGAAGAAGAAACCTGTGTGGACACATCTTTGATGATTGTTGATGGCTGGAATACATCAACACCACCTGCAACTTTATCAGCGTTCAAGTTACTCCTATCAGCGCCACGATTACCTTTGTCAGCGCTGGATGTGTCAGCGTTCAAACCTGTATCAGCGCCCATTGTTTCTTTGAAAGATCCTTCCAAGTTTAATGGTGTCACCTTGGATGTATCAATAACTGGGTGCTTCTTCAAGTTGGTGAGAGCTTCAGCAACCTGTAAAGACTCACTAAATTGTGAACTCTTCTCTGAACTCTTCTCACTAGCTGTATGAATCAGCTCATCCTCCTCATCCTCTTCATCCTCCCCTTTGGAAGATTCCTCCATTAGACTCCTGCTACTTGGATTCTCCAAAACAGTCACACGCTCCCTCAAAACTTGGAGTTCACGTCCCTGTTTGTTGACAATTTGTACAAGGCTGACATTTTGCTTTTGCAAGCTAATGACAGCAGCCGTCAATTCAATTATTGTCATAGGTTCCAATCTGCCCTCAGCTAGAATGGGGATTTGACCTCCCAAAATAGAATCATAGGGCATGGATGAGGTCTTAATGATGTTGGGACTGTCTTGACCAGCATCTAAGCCTGTGTCAATAGCCCCAGCCTCACCCATGTCACCAGCCACACTTGTGGAGGTGGTTCTCTCTGCTACAAGGCTAGGATCACTAGAGGAGAACACTCCAGTAACCCTTTGGCGTTTAGTCAACCTAGATTGTAATGGGGTGGAAGATGAAGTAGATTGGGTGGGTGTAGGTTGGTTAAGGAGTGTTTGGGATTGTTCAGGAATTGTATCAGTGTTGGGATTGGCTGTGTCAGCGCCCACATTGTGAGTGTCAGCGCTGGGTTGGTCAATGTCCATGTTTTCTGGTGAAGGTAATGGTTCATGAATAGGCTCAAGTTGGGGTTCAGGGTCTGGTTGTGGTTGTGGCTGAGCAGCCTGAATTACTTCAAGCATGGGTTGGGTAAGAGGTATGGATTCGTTTGTGGAGCTCATTTTAGCAAAAATGGTTTTCTGTTGTTTAGGGATCTCATAAAAAGTGTCATGATCCCTAGAACAATATTCTTGTAAATCAAAGACCATTTGCAAAAATCTAGGGTAAGCCAAAGTCATTTTACTTCCCTTGTTTTTACACATCCCTTCAAAAATCATTTTTGAAAAATTATACTTAAGCCCACGTGTGATACAAACCAAAGCACTTGCTATTGACCTGTTTATTTCATTAAAAGAAGTACATTTTGGACTTAAGCATTGTAAAAGGACATGTATCAAATATTTCCAGTCAGAGGGAAATTCCTGCTTATGATATTTATTTAAAGTGACATCAGCAGGAATAGGATAACCCAATTCCCTAAGACCTTGTTCTATTGTTGCAATGGCAAGAGTAGTCACACCATCAGCGTCATCAAGACGCAAAGCTTGGCGAACCAAAGCTTCAGTGACCACCCATGTTCTTCCATGAACAGTAGATGTTAATGTGGTCACTCCATTAGCTGTTGTGGAACTAGCAGTGTTCCAAAACTGTCTAATGTGTGCGACAGGGACTAATGGTGTATGAGAAAGTGCATACCTCAATGAAGATGCATTTAAAAATGCCACCATCTGTGAATACTGAGGAAACAAATCATCATCAGCAGTCAAGTAAGCTACCATATTGTGTTGGCTCTTGAACTCCAATGTTAAATTCTTTGAGTTGAATTTGGGTGCCATGTTTGAAAGCTGTTTAGGTTATGTGAGATGGGAAAAATCTAGGAGAAAAATGTTAGACAAGAAAATATGAATACCCAGAATAAAAAGATTAGCCAAATTTATAGGAGAGATGCATGATTTTGATTGGTCAAAAATGAGGCAGTTATATTCAAATAGCAATGATGAAAATATTGAATCAAATATAACTTATCTCATGCATTAATTAAAAGTAACAACTCCCCAAAATTACGGCCAAAGATTAGTCAAAAATAACAACTGGGTAGGGCCCACTAGGTGTCAACGGTCAAAAATAGCCCATCAGCGCCCAACGGCTATATTTTCTTGTCAGCGTTTGCCTAAAGCCTTGTCAGCGTCACGATTGGACGTAACAGCGTTTGGAGAAAAACTTGTCAGCGTCTAAAAATAAAAAAATATTTAAAAAGAAAAAGACCTTAACAAAGTAATTTATCCTAAGGGAAATATCTTACAAGTTGATAATAATTACTGGGCGGCAAGCACTGTCCATTTATGCACACTTGCATAAGCAAGATAGACACAAATGTCCTCTAGAGTCCCTTGCTAACCAAAATACTTACCAACAAAGTTATTTCATAAAATTCTTTGTAACTCCCAGGTAAACCCATAACCAAACTATTCCCAAGTCTCCCATCAGACCACAACCAATTCTAGGCCAAAAATGTCTTGGCAGCATGCATAGATTGTCACCTTTGCATGCTACAGTGCCTCATGGTTTAGTAAAACTAACCCATACTCACCTGTGGACACAATCTAGAATTGTGATGAGAGTATTGTAAGAATACCCAAGAGTCCTAAAGGTTCCTTAAACCTCCCCTTAAACTATGATACATGAGTTCTCAAAATATATATGAACATTAAAAATTTATGTCAAGATAGGAATATAAATATTCCAACCATCATCCATAAACAAAACATGTCCAAATAGCTCTTCAAAGATCCATAAGCAACTCTGTATCCAATGGCATAAATCTACCACCTACCTACACATTTAGATGAAAACCACAAAACTAACATTTGTTGCTGACAGCGTCCCGACAACACTTAACAGCGTTGAAGGAACTCTTGTCAGCGTTAGACAATAATATCTCTAACAACGGCAAAATAACACTTGACAGCGTTACATTTACCTTTGTCAGTGTTAGAAAAATAAAGTGGAAAATCTAAATCATCACAAAGACCAATAACAATGCATTATCCTGTACATACTTTTACAAAAAGGTTCCAAAACACATATTAAGTGAGATTAACCATTCCAATATTTGTCACCAAATATTGAAATCTTCCAGCATCAAAAGGTTTAGTTAATAAATCAGCCACATTGTCTTTTGTATCTACCCTATCTGGTTGTATTAAACCTTTCTCAAAGCAATCTCTTATAAAATGATGTCTAATTTCTATGTGTTTGGTTTTAGAATGATGTACATGATTTTTAATAATGCATAAAGTACTGTTATTGTCTACAAAAATCTTGGTATGCATAAAATTATACCCATAATCCAACAGCTGGTTCTGAATCCATAAGACTTGTCCACAACAAGCAGCTGCAGCCACATATTCTGCTTCAGTTGTAGAGTTTGCCACCACTGTTTGTTTCTTGCATTGCCAAGATATTAATCTGCTCCCAAGAAATTGGCATCCACCAGTTGTGGATTTCCTATCAAACTTGTCACCACCATAGTCGCTGTCTGAATATGCAATAAGGTCCAATGAAGAATCTTTTGGGTACCACAAGCCAAGATCTGGATAACATCTTAGGTACCTAAAAATTCTCTTCACAGCAAAAAGGTGACATTCTTTGGGAGTCACTTGATGGCGTGCACATGCACACACAGCAAACATGATGTCAGGTCTTGAGGCCGTAAGATACATCAATGAACCAATCATTGATCTATAGTGCCTAACATCCACATCCTTTCCAGCTCCAATTTTTCCCCAAGGGTGTTGCCTATCCATAGGAGTGGAAGCCTCCTTCTCATGTGGAGAAAAACCATATTTCTTCAAGATTTCAGCTACATACTTGTCTTGGGAGATGAAGATACCATCTTCTTTCTGCTGAACTTGTAACCCTAGAAAGAAGTTCATCTCACCCATTGCACTCATCTTGAATTTATCTGTCATGAGCTTGGAAAAATCCTCACTCATTTTTGGATCAGTAGACCCAAAAATGATGTCATCAACATAGACCTGCACAAGCAACACATGTTTTCCTTTCTTCTTTGTAAATAGTGTCTGATCTATGGTGCCCCTCTTGAATCCATTGTCCACCAAATAGGTAGACAAGGTACCATACCATGCTCTAGGGGCCTGATGAAGTCCATACATTGCTTTCTTCACTCCATAGACCTTGTCTGGATTTTCAGGATCTTCAAAACCAGGAGGTTGCATAACGTATACCTCCTCAACAATTGTCCCATAGAGGAAAGCACTCTTCACATCCATTTGGTAAACAGTAAAATTCATACAAGAGGCATAAGCTAGAAAAATTCTTATAGCTTCAATTCTTGCAACTGGTGCAAAAACTTCTTCATAATCAATTCCTTCCTCTTGAGTATATCCCTGAGCTACCAAACGTGCCTTGTTTCTGACCACAATACCCCTTTCATCTTTCTTGTTCCGTAGAACCCATCTTGTCCCAATTGGTCTCACATATCTAGGACAATCAACCAGCTCCCAAACATCCTGTATAGCAAATTGGTGAAGCTCATCCTGCATTGCTTCCACCCAACTTGGTTCTTTGAGAGCATCAAAAATTTTCTTGGGTTCTTCCTGTGACAGAAAACAGGCAAACAAACATGCTTGTACAAGAGGGGTATCAACCTTCTTGTGTATATTGGCAATAAATCCACCAAGACTTTGATGGGATCTTCTTGTCTGAACTGGAGCCATAACATCACCAATGATCTGAGATGTGGGGTGATCCTTTGCTGTGGAAGTAAGAACTCCTCCTTCAAAGAGTCTGGTGTCCTCAACTTCACGCTCCATGTTGCCAATATCTTCTTCAGATTCTTCTTGATCAACAGAAATCTCTTCATGGACATTGGAAGGTCCACCTTGTTCAAAATGGTAAGAGAAAAGATGTGCAAAGGTGTTGTCAAAGTCTGATCCTTGTTTGTCAGCGTTTGGGCTAACAACGCTTGAACTGTTGGTGTCAGCGTCTGATCCATCAGCGTCTGAATTGCTCTTGTCAGCGCTTGATTTCCCTTTGTCAGCGCCTGAAGAAGTATGCATGTTTGTATTTGGTGGTATTTGAAAACCACCATTATCTTTTCTAGCAGCAGCAGCAGCAGCATAATACTCATCTGTCCATATAGGAAGTGTAACATATTCTTGTGTGGGTGATGATATAACTGCTGGTGGTCCATCCTCCTTAGCAACCTGTATACCTGAAACATTACCAATTCTCTTTTCCAAAACACTTGAAGTTTCCTTCACAATGTCTGGATCAGTAACAGGCATATAATTTAAAGCTCTAGATAAAGGTTCTAAGTCAAACAACCAATTTGGACCACTTTCAGGATCACTAGGTTTACTTTCTAAAAACCTAACATGTACCTTTTCAAGTATACGTTTTTCCTTTTTAATGTAAACCCTATATCCTTTACTCTGCATTGAATAACCCATGAAGTAGCCTTCATCACCTTTTGAATCAAACTTACCTAGGGCATCACTAGTTTCTAAAACAACTACATGACAACCAAAAGGCTTGAGAAAGCCAATATTTGGCTTCCTTCCCCAAAGTAATTCATAAGGTGTCTTATTATGTATTTTGTTGACCAATGCCCTATTTTGAACATAACAAGCTGTGTTAACAGCTTCAGCCCAAAAGGCTATAGGAAAGTGGGCATCAGCCAACATGGTTATGGCTGCTTCAATAAGGGTCCTATTCTTCCTTTCAGCAACCCCATTTTGCTGTGGGGTTCTTGCTATGCTAAACTGCCTAGTAATCCCTTTCTTGGCACAAAAATCATCTAACAACTGATTTCTAAACTCACCCCCATTGTCACTTCTAATAATTTTGACCTCATTACCATTCTTCTTCTCTATCTGGGTAATGAAATTAATCAGACTTTGGGCAGTTTCACTTTTCTTGGCTAAAAAGAAAGTCCATGTAAACCTGGAATAATCATCAGTGATAACAAAACAATATGATTTACCCTTCAAACTTTCTATATTAGTTGGACCAAAGAGGTCCATATGCAATAAGTGAAGTGGTTTAGAACTAGAGTGCACCTGTTTAGACCTAAATGAGACCTTGTGCTGCTTGCCCTTAAGACATGCAACACAAGAGTGGTCATTGTGGAAAGCCTTTTCAGGCAAACCATCAACTAAGCCAAGCCTCACAAGTCTATTGATATTCTTAAAGTTTATGTGCCCTAATCTCCTGTGCCAAAGATTACTTTCATCTACTGAGGCTTTAGCATACAGACATGACATTTTATTATTTATCTTAATTCCATTAAGATTCACATTATATATGTCTTTATGCCTTGGTGTTCTAAAATCTATGTATTTTTCCTCAGGAAGCTTATAATCTTTGCTTAACACCAAGCACTCAGTATCTGTGAAAAGAACCTTATTTTTGTTATCACACACTTGTGATACACTAAACAAATTATAATCCAGTTCCTTTACCAGGAAGACATTCTCAAATCGTAGATTGTTGGTGACAAGGGTTCCTTTTCCTGTGATGGTGCCGTAGCCCCCTCCAAAGTATACCTTATCACCATCTTGAATAGGAGAGAAATTAGTCAGATAGTCTTCCTTTCCTGTCATGTGCCTTGAGCATCCACTATCCCAGTATCCATAATCATTGATCTTCTTCTGAATGCCCTGCACATAAAGAAAACACATTAGTTTTCTTTGGGAACCCAAGCCTTGGAAGACTTGGATTCATTTGGTTGTTCAACAAGAACAGACTTGGTTCTCATAACAACCCCATTTTCATCCCTGTTTGAATGAAATTCCCAGTTAACCCCAATTGGTGTTGACAATGCCTTTGAAATATAATGAAACCTGTTGCATGTCATAGAAATACCAGTAGAATTAGGGTTTTGGTCTTGTTTTGGTCTCCATGTTAAGCTAGTAGAAGCTTTAGACCTATTTCCCTGTGGTTGCAAATACCTAGGTTTAGCAGTGTGTCTGTCAGCGCTGAAATTTCTCTTGTCAGCGCCCCGATTGCTCTTATCAGCGTTGAACCTAGGGTTTGCTACAGGAACCCATTGCCTATTTGACCAAGTGTTTGACTTTTGAAAAGGTCTTAGGCCTTGTGTGTTAGACCCTCTAGAAAAGAATGGGGCTGGTCTAACAACTTGTGAACTTTTGTTCACAAAGGTATTGGGTCTGACAGTGTTTGACCTATGTTGACTTTTGTCAGCGCTGAAATGGTTCCTATCAGCGTTGACATTGGAAGCGTTGACACATTTGTATGCCAAATGTGAGAAGCTACCACATGTGTAACAAGCTTTTCTAGACATAGTCTTAGGTCTAGAAGCAAAGAAGCCTGTTCCATGGTTACTAACTTGGCTTTTTGGTGACCTAGTATTTCTATACATCTCAGCATACTTAACACTAGGTTTTCTAACAGTTTGTGGGCCAAGGTCAACAGCTTTGCCAGTGGTAGGGTGTGTGATCTTAATAGGTTTAGGATCAAGGCTCTTGATTGGTGTGGGCTCATTTGGACTTTCACACAACAACCCTCCCTTAACAAACAAGGTGTGGTTAGCTTTCTTCCACTCATCTAGGTCAGTCAGTTTTTGCTTGTATTCCTCAACTGGGGAAGTCACTCTAGGTGGAGGAATGAATTCCTCCTCTTGGCATTCTGGCAAGCCAGTCCAAGATAAGTCCTTTGATTAGACACCATAGAAATCCCCAGCTGGTGGTGGAACACCAGTATAATTATTCATCCCAATCCCACTCATATCCTTAGAGTCTATTTGTTTACTAACACACTCTCCTAGGGATTGTGTGGCCTTATCAAATCTCTGGATTTTAAGACTCACATTATCTTTATTTTTGTTAGCCTCCTCTAACTGAGCTATCAAATCAAGATTAACCCTATTTACTATATCTTGAACATCTTTACTCTGATGTAACTCATGTTTTAAGATATTTATTTGATCCTTTAAATCAAACTCCATTTTCTTATACTCAGCTACTGTCTTTTCTGTTTGGGTAAGAGCAATTTGATAATTAGATACTTTGCATCTTTCAGTACTTGCCTCATCTAATAATTTAACTATCTCTTGTTTTAATTTTTCAGTATTTAAACGACAACCCTTAGAACAGAAAGCATCATCATATACCTCATTATCTGATGAAGAGGAGGAGTGTGTCATGAGAGCATATTCAGCATGCTCTTATTTAACTTCATCAACCAAAGCTCTGTCCTCTTCCTCATTCTTAGCCATCCAGCTCCAGTCCCATTCTCCAACTCCATCAATTTGTTGAACAGCAACCATGGCCTTGGGATTTGGGCTCTTAATCATTTGGCTTGAAGGCTTACCAGCATCAGATCTTCTTGGAGATCTACATTCCCTCATAAAGTGCCCCATCCTATGACAGTTGTAGCACTCAACCTTGGACTTGTCAAATCCAGCAACATCCTTAGCATTAAAGGTCATCTTCTTCTTGAACCTTTTATTAAACCTGTTTGCTCTTAAAGTCACAAGAGCCATAGTCCACTTGATGTCCATCTCTTCCAATTGTTCATCACTTATCTGCTCAAGATCTTCATAAGTAATCCTTGAATCACTGGGCAAAGAAGCAATGAATGCACACACAGTATCTAGATCAAAACCAGCAGGTTTAATTCTATCAGCGCCATGATTGTGTGTGTCAGCGCTTGAGTACAAAGCGTTGACAGGATATGATCCAGCGCTGACAGACTGACATCCAGCGCTGACACCTTGAGATCCAGTGGCTGGATGTCCATAGAAGTTCATGGAATCAAATTGGCCTTCACTTTTTGAGAAGAAGGCCATGTTACTACTGGAAGATTTATTATCACTATCCAATTGCCATTCATTCTCCAACAGTCTTAGTTTGTTGAAGATGTCATCAAACCTGGAGGTCTTGTGAGTGTTATTGACAAGAATGGATCTTGTCTCAATCTTCCATACATCACCAAGGCTTTTGAGAAAAGTAGCATTCAATTCAGGGTCATCAATCTGTGTTCCCATGAAGGAAAGTTGACTTGTGATGTCAAGAAGTCTACTTCTCACACTGCTGAGATTTTCATTGGGTTGAGCCTTAAAGACAGCATACTCATGCAAGAGTTGCTTCTTCTTTTCTTCTTTTGTGTCAGCATTGCCACCATATGCTACTTCAAGAGCTTCCCAAAGCTCTTTTGCAGACTCAAAGCGTTTGTACTTGTGCTGATTCTCATGACCTAGGGCATGTTTCAAGATGTTCAAGATTTTCATGTCCACCCTCTTCTTGGCTATATCTTCAACAGCTACAGCTCTCCCATCTCCAGGCTTTTCCACCTTATCAGCTTCAGGACAATTAGGAACAGCTGTCCTTGTGGCAATTGCAGCAGTAATCTTTGCTGCTTTGTCGAATGTGTTCCCATATTCGATAATCTCCCAAAGAGTGTAGTCATGAATAGCTATATATTGCTCAAAATTGGACTTCCAAAGCTCAAAGTTCCTGGCATCAAACATGGGAATTTTGATACTAGGGTTTGAGGAGTTGTTTTGTAGCAAAGAAGCAGGTTGATCTGTGCCAGACATGATGTTTTTAGGGTTTTGAGAATTTTAGGGTTTTTAGGGTTTTTGGTGTTTTAGGGTTCTTGCGTTACTTAAAGATCAAAAGTTTCTCAACAAGCTCTGATACCACTTGTTGATCCCAAACTTAGATCGATTAAGCTTTGTGTATACGAGATTAGATCAAGTACTACACGTAGAGAAACCTTTGCTTATGAATAAAGTAACAAAGTGTTATGCGGAATTAACACTTGATCTAAAACACAAAGATGTTAAACAAACTTTCACTTGTATTAGAATGATTCTTGTTGATTACAATGAAAGGGTTTAACAATCGAAAACTTATGAAAACTTATATATGACTTTAACCTAAAAGACCTTCTTTTATAGAACAAGAAGTCTTGTACAATAAGCTACGAATCAACTATTCTAGGTAAAGATAATAATAGAAAATACAATGTTGTGCTTATCTTTACCATACATAAATAAAGAAACAAATAAACAAAAGATACGTATGAAGATATTCCATCAGTGTCAATCTTCAAGGCTGTCAGCGTTGACTTCTTCAATGTCAACGCTTGGCTGTCAGCGTCCAATGTCATCCTATCAGCGTTGACATTCTTCTTATCAGCGTCTAGTGAACTGACCCATATTTTATTCCCAACAAGACCTTTGAAGGTTGCAGCCATGTCGAGGTATGACTGTTTTTCCCAAATATCGTCTTATCTGAGCCTATGCTATACCCCAAAAAAATACGAGACTCTTTGGAGATTGCATTTACATTCAATGTGAATACGGTACCATTCCTCTGTATCCGAGGTTTGACCTCTTTATCTGATCCTGTGAGAGGCCTGTTAGCCGTGTGGGAGTGGATCATTAAAGGCTTACGCCTCTGAATATGATGCAATGGTGCGTTTCCTTATATTCCTTTCGTTTGATGACGTCAAATATTTGAAAAAAATACTCATGCAAATATTTTTTTTCTTTAAAAAACTATTAAATAGAAATAATAAATAAATCATAATAATAATAAACTTTAAAAATATAAAATAAAAATAATAATATTAAAATAATAGTTATAAATATTAATAAATCATAATAATAAACATAAATATATAAAATAATAATAATAATATATAATATATAATAAATAAACGATAATAATAAAATTTAAAAATAAAAATAAAAATAAATAATAACAATATTAATAATATTAATAATAGTAATAAATAACAATAAAAATAAATAAATAATAATTAATAATAATTAAAAAATAAAATAATTAAAAATATTAAATAATAAAATAATAAAATGATGTAATATTTATTATTATTATTATTGTTTTATTATTATTATTTTTTATCAACATCACTTTATTAGAATAATAGGATTTACAAAAAGTTAGTGGGGAGCCGAGATACTATCTGAGCCCCCACTCCTTTAGCTATAGCGAAACTAATCATATTAAAAATGTGAATAGCAGCACGTGCTCCAAGATCTTGAGTCATGGAGAAACTTCGGATCTGCTTTAGTAAGCTCACGGCATCCTTCTCAAGTTCTCCAAAAGAAGAGAATGAGAAAGGGAGAAAACCGTATCCAATATCCGCGCACTTAGCCTCGTACTTGACACGTTTACGCTTTGCTACCTCAATCACTGCACGGCATGGTACAAAATCAACCATCCCATATTACGTCAAGGGAGATGACCCTGTGAGATCCACACATATATCAATACCTCTATCCCACGAGTAAAGAAACATATCAGTTGGGCGTAATGGTTTGACCCGGCCTCTACCCAGTTTGATATCAACCTCTTTACCCACTGAAATCCCTGACCGAAAACAAATGTCAACAAGGGTATCTCGCACAACGTTATGTCGATATTTTTCCAACTAAAGGGTTACACTCCCTTGGAGTCAATAAAACTTTAGTTGTTTTAGAGTCATTAGTGTTTTTAAGCAATCTTGGAAAATTATCACTATTAGACTAGCTTATGCTTTGTGGTTTATTTTCCATATCTTTTACTTTAGATACTCATATTGTGTGTATGACTATCTACTTTGTTTGTCTTTTTCATATTTATGTAATATGAAATCTTTGTGTTGTGTTTGTTTTCTTTATTTGATCATTCTCTCTTCCTTTTAAGTTGATCGTGGTTAATCTTTACAATTGTTTATGGGTGATTCCATCAATTCTAAATTTTAACCCCTTGACAAATTTATCATCTTCATTGGTTGGATGTTTCCTTTCTACATCCATTCCACGAATTGAACCTTGATTTTGTCATTTACCTTTTTGGACATACTTAGCAAATACTTGCTTCTAATTTGAGATTTCTTCTCCTTCTCCCTCTCAAGTTACTTAGTAGGTAGTGATCATATATACATTGGTGTTTCTTTCCTTTCTACTAATCTTTGTGTAGCATGTCATCTTAGCTCATACACTTGGTGCCCCAAGCAAGGGGAGCAACCACCAAGGGGGAGCTACTAGCAAAGTCCGGATATCTTCAAAGACTTGTGCTTACCTTTTTGCTACGACAAAAGGGGAGAAATGATAGTGATAAACTCGTTAATAATTCGATATTTTGTGTTTCTACGTAAATGAGTTTATAGTTTGTCGTAATCAAAAAGGGGGAGATTGTTAATGCAAGTAATGCCTAAAAACATTATTAGTGTTAACTAATCTTTCTGAGCTTTGATCACAACAAACTATACAACACATTTAGTGTAAAACACAAAACGAATTATTTAACTAACACTATCATCAAGGTAATAATCATATCACTAACTTTTCTTAATCATACTTAGTGATCATCAAAGTGATTATCCTTAAAACTCACTTTTGTTAATATGACAAAAGATTTTTTAATAAACTTTCTTTTTTAGAAAATGTTTTATTAAAATGGAAAATGTAAATTTGAAAATGGCATATTCCGTATGCCATAAGAATATCCTTTGAAGGTTTAAAAAACCTCAGATATTCCTACCCCACTAAAAGACAAAAAAGGGAGCGGACTCTACTAGGCGGTACCTTAAATAGCTAGGTGGTTCCTTAGCGATATGGAACCGCCGGCTAGATAAGGATCCGCGCCCAGCTAGCCGTTGGACTTTGTCTTCTATAAATAGTGGTTCAAATATCTTTTTCCAATAAGCCTCTTGGACGTTTTTTTCAGCCCCCTTTCTCTTTTCTATAGCATAATCATTAGTAAATGATCACTTAAAGTGTTAAGTATGTTTACATATGATTATCCTCTTGATCCCCTCCTTTACCTTGTCCAATGAGAAGATCACTCACTCACTAGTGTTGTGATAAAGATGAATCCATTAATTAGTCATGTTCATCATGTTAGCCTTTTTGTTTTTGTTGATCCATTTATATTTATGAATACTTGGACTAGTTGTGTTCATCCAAGCTATTTGTGAATACTTGGATTTGTTGTGTACATCCATTGCATATGTGTTTGCTTGGATTTGTGTTGTGTAGATCCAAGCTACATGTGTGTACTTGGATATGTCTAGTTGAGTTGTAATAGATTTGTGTAGTAGTTCTCACTAAACTATAAAGTGATGTGGTTGTGTCTTGTGAGTTCTCACTAAACTTGAAAGTGATTAGTAGTTGTGTTGTGTGAAGTTCTCACTTAGCTTCAAAGTGATGAGTCGTGAAGATTGGTTCTAGCTTTGGATTAGAACTCGACATCTAGCCTTGTGTCGTAAAATGGTAAAGTAGGCAACGTCGTGAAGATTGGTTCTACCTTGAGATTAGAACTCGACATCTAACCTTGTGTCGTTAAATTGTGAAGTAGGCAACGTTGTGTAGATTGGTCCTAGCTAATGATTAGGTCTCGACATTTAGCTTAGTGTCGGAAAATAATGTAAGCGACGATGTAAGGCTTTCTCCGCCAAGAAGGGAGCTTGTGGATATAGTGGAAATCTCGAGTAGGTGTACTCGAGGAGTGGAGTAGAAACGAGGATAGAGCCTCGTTGTCGAACCACTATAAATCTTGGTGTCTTGTCACTAGGTTGTCTATTTCCTTACTCTTTACTTATTTCATTATCATTATACTTACCTATTACCATTGCTAATACATTTGAATCGAACCTAATCATTATGCAACTTAGCTTCAAGTAAAAGATAGTTTTGATACACACTTAATTCAAAGTAATTTAAATTAGGTGACTAATAAAAGAGAAACTATTCACCCCCCCCCCCCCCCCCCCCTTCTAGTTTCTACACTATTGTTATTGTAGGTGCCAACAAATGACCCGACGAAGCTGCTACTGCTTCCGTGGGAACAATCAACACAAGCAACGCCATGAATCATGGTAACTTTCAAAAGTATATGCTTTGGAACATATTGATATTTGTTTTGGCTAATTTCTTTGAAACATATAGAGGGGCCTAATTAGTTGTTTAATTGATCTTAAATATGTTTAGTGATTAAAGGCATGTATCTTTGACAAGGTTCGAATCAATACTTTTGTTTTCGGTTGGTGTAGTTGTGTGTTTGTTACTGAATTTTGTCACTTTTAGTATATGGATTAATCGTATATGATAATTCAAATCTTTATACTATTTTCCAGTCAACATATCATGTTTTTAAATAAAAAGGTTGTGATGATAATATTTGTCCATCTCTAGGCGGGTTAGATTAAAGTTTGAATACGTGCATATTGGCAGAGCAAGCTTGCATAATTTGCAGCCATGGCGTCTGTATCCTCATATACGAAATATCCGATTACTTGGTTATCTGAGCCTCAAAACAATTTTGTCTTTACAGGTTGTAAAGTGTGGGTGTGTTGGATGATTGAATGAAGGGATGTGTGGGAAGATGTGTGATGTTTGCCAAAATGTGAAGGATTTGCGGAGATAGGTTAATAAGGACTTGTGGTTTTCAGGCGATGCGAAAGTTGAGGAAGTTGCAAGGACGAAGAGCTAATTTGAAGATGAAACGATGATGGACAAAGATGGGAGAGCAAGTCTTGAAGTATTGAGAATTCGGGTATGTAGAATTCATGTTGATGTTGTAAATTTAGGCTTAGCTAAACCTTATTTTATTATGACTAATGTTAAAACACCGAAAAGTAAAAGCGTCATCTAACTTTTTAGTTTGAATGGTATACGCTGACATAAGGTTTTAAAAGAAGGAATGAGGGTGCTTGAATAATTATAGTAAATAGATGCGTTGGCAATATTACAATTGTCTACTTGATTCTTTATGCTTGAAATTCATTTTTGTTTCAGTAATTATAGTAAATGAATAATAATGATTCATAAGCAACTAAGTTGACGCTCGACGAACGAAGCACATTATTCTGCTTTTTCTCGCAGTGTCGATGTGAAAAAGCTGCCACGGGTGGGGTAATCTAGATGATTGCCACAAATGTACGAATATGTTTGGAGGTACCACGTGTTGTGTTGTTGCGGGTAATGCCTTTGTGTAAAAAAATTTGCCTCTTTCTCATTTTCTACGTGTAAATAAGTTTCCTTTATGCTCATTATCTTCATTTTAAATTGTTTACAGTATCCGTTTTGATGTCGCGTCGTCTTCTTTGCAACCATATGTGCGCATGGGATATGTGAGTTCGGATGTCATGCAATCGGTTGTAAAAAAATGTTCGGTCCTTCTTGCAAATGAGAACATAATCCAACAACAAAATTATGGTCACATAATTCGTACTAGCTCTAAAATTGTGGATACCGATGTTCCGGGAACAAGTTTGGCTGGCAACCAAGGTAAACACCTTTTTAAAACATATATATATTAAAATCAAAATAAAAAAGCTCTCCCGTAATTTCCACCCATTATTATGAAATAATAAATTTTAAAAAAAAAGTATATCTTTTCTGGCTCTTTCTTTCAGATTAGGCATTAATTTAACACATCGCATGAGCTAGAACATGTCCAATTTTTGCACTCATTTCTCATGAAAGATCCACTTAAGGTGTTTACAAGGAAGATGTTGTATCTTATTCAGAGGAAGTTGAGGCTTTTTTTATCCTTGGACAAACCATTAGCAATAGAATCTCAATAATCACAGGTAACATACAGATTTAAGGTGTATGGTTATTTTTATATATGTCAAATTCAAGTCTTCTATAGACGAGCAAGTCTTCTATATGAGTCAATTTCAAGTATTCTATAGGTGCAATAGTTTAGGACTTTGTCCTTTATCTCAAACAAGCCAAAGTCAATAAAGCCAGCGAACATTCAGAACGGGTCAAATATGATTGCAAATAATTTCTTTAAGTGATTATATTATTCGATTCCAGTTTACTATTGTAATGATATTCCTTTTGTAAATATATTTCGTCAGCTTACTTACTTGGCCAAACACCTGTGCATTTTGAAAGGCAGCTTAGTTATGAATATGTCTAAAAATGGTACAGTAGTATCTTTATATTGTACCTTAACCATAGAAAATATAGCTGGGAATTGTTACGTGTATGGTCCTATTTAGAACTGTTATCTAGATGACTAGCTTATATGTACTTAAAGTCTCTGAAATTGACATAATTACTTTTGCCCAGGTGATGAAGAAGCTTTACTTTCGCGGTTTGATACGAGAATTCAAGCCTAACTTATGGAACGTGTATCGCCTAAGATAGAGGAAGGCCAATCACTGTTCTTTTGTTATCATAAATCTGGATCGCCATTAACAAAGATAAGATAGATGATCGTGTACTTTTAAGTTTGCATACCTTTTGCACCAAATGACTACACAAGTAAAACATCTAACACACTACAGATTTGCTCATATGTTTAAACAACGAAAAATTCGAGCGCGAGCTAAATTCCTCGTTATAATTAATATACACCATAAAGTTTTACGTGATGCGTAACACACTGTTAGATTTTACATCATTTGGTAGATATAATGTTTTATTTTCCGTTTACCACATGTTTTTATATGTTTTTATACACGTTAAGAAACCAACACATGTTATGAGCGTTTCAAATTTCCTTTTAACAAATTCACTTAGGGGCCGTTTGGTTCAAGATATTAAAATTCTGGAATTCTAAATTCTAGTATATTAAAATTCCTCAGAATTTAAAATTCTAACATTTAAAATGCCTAAGCCTGTTTGGTTGGCAGAATTTATAATTTTTTGAAATCTTGATTTTAAGTTGAACCAATTAACGAATAAATAAATTTTTTTATATATTTCCTATTTAAAAGATTAAAATTCGAATTTTCACATTTTATATAAATTTTAAAAAAATTATATAAATTTTATAAAAAATATATAATAATTTTATTTAAAATTTATAAAAATATATATATAAATATTATAAGAATTTATATAAATTTTATAAAAGCATTATATAAATTTTTTAAATTCTTATACAAAATTTATAAAAAGTTTATATAAATTTTATAAAAATATATATATAAACCTTATAAAAAGTTTATATATTATAAAAAAATCATAAATTTTATAAAAAAATTATATAAATATTATAAAAGAATTCATTAAGTTTTATAAAAATTTAATAAAATTTTTAAAAAAATTATATAAATTTTATAAAAATCTTATAAAAAATTTATATAAGTTTTATAAAAAAAATCTTTAAATTTTTTTAAAAAATCATTTAATTTTATAAAAAAAATATATATATTTTATAAAAAATTCATTAATTTTATAAAAAAAGTATTTAAATTTTTTAAGAAATTTCAATAAATTTTATAAAAATTATATATATATTTCATAAAAAAATTCTATATAAGTATTTACTTAAATTTATATAAATTTTATAAATTTTATATAAATTTTATATAAATTTTTAAAATTTTATAAATTTTTAAAATTTTATAAATTTTTATTTAAACATAAAAACCGAAATAATAACGACAAGAAAAAAAGTATATGAAAATTAATTTTCAAGTAAATTAAAATTCCTCACTTTTTTGAGGAATTCTAATATCCCTCATTTTGGGAATTCAATGAATTTTAAATTCCTTCTTTAGTTATACCAAACACAATATTTGGGGGATATTAAAATGTAAAAATTTTGAATATCCCCCAATATCCTTGAATATCTCCGAACCAAACGGCACCTTATGGTTTCAAGAAACACTTACCACAAAATCGCATTTTCATTAGTTATCTGTCGCTAGCCATTTCCGCAACTATGCGCGGGTACTCGCCTAGTACCTTATAAAACATTTAGACAATTTTCTAATTTTAGTAGTCTTAAAATTTTAATCCTAAAATATTTATTCTTTGAGGAAGTTTATGCATATAATGTTTAAAAGTCATTCAAAATCCTGGGAGTTATGCATACACATTTAAGAAAAATAAATATCGTATATCATAATTTAAAAGTGTTTATTATGTAGTAAATTGTTACGTGTTTTTAATGTTGGGTGAATAACAACCCTTAAAAACTAAATTTCTTTAAAACCATGGTTGTAACTAGGGGTGTGATTCGGGTTGACCCGGTCGGGTTCGGGTCAACTCGGGTCGGGTCAAGTCGGGTCAAGGGTAAAAAATACATAACCCGAACCCGAGCCTAATTAGAACTCGGGTCACTTGGATTCGGGTCAATTCGGGTCGGGTCAACTCAGGTCGGGTCAACTCGGGTTCGGGTCAACCCGAGTTTAAGGAAAATGTGTAAAAAGTGGCTCAATTAAGTACTAATACAATGTAAAAAGTGTAATTTTAGTCGGGTTGGTCGGGTTCGGGTCAAGTCGGGTCAAGGGTAAAAAATATATAACCCGAAGCCGAGCCTAATTAGAACTCGGGTCAATTCGGGTCAACCCGAATTGATCCGAATACACTTTTGGACCAGAGTGACCCCGACCCGAATATGATTATTCAGGTTCGGGTCGGGTTCGGGTCAGGTCAACTTTTTTTACACCCCTAGTTGTAACCGTCCTCCCATATTGTAACAGCTCATATCAACCAAACTTATAAAAGCCCATTGCAAAATCTTTTTAAAGCATGCATAAGACGGTTTTGGTTGTCGTTTTGGTTTCAAACCCCTCGAACATACAACTCAACCCTTTGTTGCCACTATATTATGAAATTACTACATCTACATCTTCGTCACAACATATGTAGTTGTGTTAGCCCTAAAATGTGAGCGCCATTTACGGAATTACATTTTATTCAGATAGGCAAAACGTGGAGGGGCTACTATTGACATGTTGTTAAAGTGACCTCTTGTTTAGCCTATATATACCCCTCCATACTTCCATGGAGGGGTGAGGATTCTTCTTACTTGTGTATTTCCCTTTCTCTCTAAATACACACACTACATTCAAGCTTTACTCGCTCTCTCTAAAAATGTCTAAATATTTCTTTTATCCTCCCCGACCTCCGGATCACCTCTTGTTAGCTTGAATCTTATGCTGTTAACAATTGGTATCAGAGCTAACCGGGGGTGTTTTGTGTTTTTGTGTTTGCGGATTCGTGGCTTATTCAGCTTATTCTCTGTAAGTTGTTAAACTCTCGAATTTATTGGTGTTCTTTATTTGGTTTCTGTCCAAAACTCTTAAACTATTAAATGTTTGTGTTGTTGTGTTTATCAGTCAGTCCAAAAAAGGTCCATATCTTTCATTCAAACCGTCCAAAAGTCTCGTTATCAAAGTTATTGTCTAGATCTGTGTTTGGTAGTCTTATCATAAAGCTTTTTGGTATCCGTTTTTATTTGATTGTTTTTGTCCCTTTAAATCTGCTAAGATCATTTTTTTTGGGAAAAAGACAAATATGTGACCAGATCCATTTTTTTGGGGTTGCCAAAAAGTTGGTAAAAAAAACCCTTTTGTGATACATTCAGATGACATATTCAGATGGGATTCACAGTTACATTGCGACGACTTCTTTTTCGGATTTATTCCGATGGGTTTTTTCTTGACACATTACGATGGGTTTGACTGACTCATTGCGATGGGACCCATTCCGATGGGACTCATTGCGATGTGTGGGTTTACTCATCGCAATGGTATTCTAAGCCGTCATGCTGCCAAATTTTTCACAATGACATTGCGATGGGAACTCACTTTGAACATTGCGACAGATGGCTTTAAAAGGATTGTGATGAGTGTTGAGATTTTAAAGAACATTGCAATTGACTTGAAAAACATTGCGACAGAAATATTTCTAAACATTGTGACAGTAGTGTTTTGAAAGACTTTGCGTCAAGGCTATTGTTTTTCTGAAGATCATTGCGACATAATGATCAAACGAATCCAAAACTCATCAAAACCATGTCTCAATCTACCTAATCCCAACACTCAAAACCTTCACACAAATCCGACTCTATCTAACATAATCCCATCAGCAATTGTATCTCATCATATCCCTCACCAATAGACTCAATTAGTACAAAAGTACATAAAGATCTCAGATTCAATTCGTTCATAGACATGCATGTCAAGATCTTTATAGATCTAAACCCACGAAATTGATCCCATCATAGATCTATGTAGATGATTGAACCATCTCATTAATATTCGAAATTAAACAAATTGACTAATAACAATAATGTTATAATCAATTTTCATTTCGTTGAAAAATCACAAAACTGAATTCGAAAATCAAACATCATTCAAATACCTACCCGAGACCATTATATGACCTTGAAGATTCACTTGTTTCATGGTGGTTCAACAGGGGTTCATATGGTATCACTTGAAAGTTAAAAGGTATTCGAATTAATTGGTTTAATTAACTGAGATGGAATATATGAGTTGATGATTGGTTTCGATATGAGTGAGATTAGATTGGTTAACAGTGAGATGGGATTCTCGAGATTGAAAAAACCATGCACTAGATTATCAAGATCCATTTTTTAGATCGAGTTTGGTGTTATGGTGGCTGATAAGATGGAATATAGATGGGAGGCGGAAGGTGTTTGAGATAGGTTTAGGTTAAGAATGAGAGTAATTAGGGCAATGCCACGTTATATATTTGATATATAATGGACTATGTACTAAGAGTTAATGGTGGACTGGGCATAGCAAATGGCTGATGAGCCAATATTCGGGCTGGATTTACCTTTGGACAGAATTATGTTTCAACTCAAATTTATTGTTGGCAGATCGGCATATAGTATTATTAACTTTTACTTTTCGGGCTATGATGACATTATTTTCGAAGCCAGGTATTCGGTATGTTTTGATCGAAAGTGCTTCAACGACAAAGAAAATTCTAGGTTTTAAACCTAATATTTTCGAAAAGCATCAGTGGGGCATATGACTGACGTTGGGGCTTAAACGACAAGTTATCTAGACAAATTTTGTTATTTAATGACAATTCATTACAGAATTTGTTCTAGTTAACGACATTCACAACACCAAAGCAAACAAAACACTTAACGCTAAAACGATCCGATATAAAATTCAATTTAACGACAAGGCTAGTTTTGATTCTACAAAGACAAGTGATCACGAAGTGGATTTGGTATTCTTTATTTGAAGTTGAAGTGGGATTTCATGAAGGCGTCTACTTATTTCATCATCGAGCCTTCCTTCTATTTTTCTACCCCTTTTCTTCAAACCCAGTCTATCGATTGATGACTTGCTTGGGCGATAAAACTTATGATTGAGACTTGAATTATCTAGTTTCCACTGTCAAGGGGTGGATGGTCGACGACATGGATTACTATCATTTTTGGGTGTCACACGCAGTTGCTCGTGTGGATAACTTCAAGAGGTATAAGAGACTTGTTTCTGCACCGTTCTTTAATCGACATAAGTGCAAGCTTAAGTAACAAATTTGGGGGATTGTACTTCAGTTTCAAGTTTGGAATATCGGGTTTACTTCACATGTGGTCACAACAAATAGCCGAATGAATTCGAGGTTGGTTAGTTAGACAGAGAGAGATGGAATCAGCAATCAATTCTCACGGGATATTCATGAGCCTCATAACGACAATGGTACTTCACAGTCTAAGCAAAAATATTTCAAAGTTTCTCAATGACTTTCAAAACTTTTCAAGACATTTGCTTAAGACTAAGAACTTCTCGAGTATATGGACGTCCACGATAATGATGCTTCCGAGAGTTCGAAATCATCATGGGGGAAGATCGTGTACTTTGAAGTAATCGGATCAACTTCCAGGGGGAAGTAGTGTACATGGAATGGTATCTACTTACCTTATATGATTTTTATGAAGTATTCTGTAGGCGTGAGAAGAATTGTTGCTGATTTCCTGCATGTTACCCCAAACGAATTATCACCAAAACCTAAACGACATGAAACAGTATAGAAGCAGTATTATTTGGTGTGGTTCTTCTACAAATTTCCGCTGTGCACTTAAACCGATGAGCTAGAAGATTGTTCAAACTACATCAAAGTGTCAGTATCTGCTTAAGATATAGATATTGGTTTGGGGGGAAGCTGATTCAGAAACTTCGTCAAAAAGAAGTCTATGAAGAAAGTTTTTTTAATACATGCTGCATGAATTGGGGGGAAGTTAATCCAAATCATGCATATTACAATTGTTTCACAACAAGCAAAGACAAAGAGGATTCAAGCTGAGGTACAAGTTATGAAGACAAGAAGAATTAAAAGACATCCTCAGCATTGGAAGCGCCTTAGAAGACTTTATTTTGTTGTATTTTTACTTGTTAGGAACATTGTAAGTAATTCCGTATGTCTCCACATTGGGGGAAGATTGTTAGCCCTAAAATGTGAGCGCCATTTATGGAATTACATTTTATTCAGATAGGCAAAACGTGGAGGGACTACTATTGACATGTTGTCAAAGTGACCTCTTGTTTAGCCTATATATACCCCTCCATACTTCCATGGAGGGGTGAGGATTCTTCTTACTTGTGTATTTCCCTTTCTCTCTCTAAATACACACACTACATTCAAGCTTTACTCTCTCTCTCTAAAAATGTCTAAATATTTCTTTTATCCTCCCCGACCTCCGGATCACCTCTTGTTAGCTTGAATCTTATGCTGTTAACAAGTTGCTTATGTTTAAATTATTTTTTGGTTATTTTGGCGGTGTTGCGCTTCAATTGTGTGTGGCACATGTTTATATAGTTTAGCCGATCGTGTTGAATGTGCAATGATTATTTTATCATAATTCATTCGTTTGCCTCAAAATATAGTCATAGGTACCCGCCGCCGTATTACACGGATATTCAGCTACTAGTTAATAAATAAGATTGTAAAAAGTCTTTTTATATAATATGGTTACACAAGCCCTATTCTTTCTCATATAAGCATTAAAGTTTTTCTTATCAAAACGTCTATGTGCAAGCTTTATCAAAACACTCTTTTTAAGCTTATTTAATTCATATTTATATTGTCTATAAAAGGGTACCACCTATTTTTAAAGTGAATTTTTTAACATTTGCTTTATAGAGTTTTTAAATATTAAATATTACTAGGTCATGGGTTCAATCACCGGGTCAACTTGATCGAATCATAAGTCACTCAAGTCGAGTCATGAATTCGATCACTCGATCAACTGGTCGAGTCTTCGGGTCACGGGATTAACCACTAGTTAACTCGGTCGAGTCATCAGTTCACTTATTCGACCACCAGGTCAACCTAGTCGAGTCACTGAGGTATCAGTTCGACCAACGATCCAGTTAGTGTATCATTAACTATTTCCTGCTATGCAATTTTCACAGTTATGTGCGGGTACACCTCTAGTCAACTAATTAACTCATAAGCCCTAAAATTACTAGTGTCTCTAAACAAAAAACACACGTTAAGAAATGTGTGTTTATTATTATTATTTTGTATATATATATATTTCTTATTTTTAGTTGAATGACGATTTTACTTTTAAGTTTCATTAAAATTTGTAATAATAATGTCAAGTTTTTAATATTAAATTTAAGTAAAAGTAATATGATAAATTTAATCAAACTTACCTAATTGTTTTTATCACTAGACAATTAAATGAGCGCATGCCAAAAAAAACCGGAACTATAAATTTAAAACGGATAAAATAAATATTGCACTTTGTTTTTCGGGTTTATTTATAGAAACACACTTTCACCAAAATCTTTAAAAAAAACCAGCTTTATAAAAATATAAGCTTTTAACTTTCGACTTATAAATAACCTTTAGCCCAATCTCAGATCCGCCCTAGTCCAAGCCAGGGGTGTGATTCATATCAATTCAGTCGGATTCAGTTCGGATCCATCGAATTTAGCTGAACTTAAATTAGCTAAAGTTTTCATATCTGATACTCAATCGTATTTAATGCTAGATGACTTAATTTTGTTAAATCATGTTTAATTAACAGATGACTTAATTTTGTTACTTAATATTTTCAAAATCTTAGTTAGTGTTTGATAAGGACTTATTAAGTCTTAATTTTAAAATAGATATATTAGTTAAGTCATTAACGGTTTGTTTGTTTAGTGCTTAAAATTAATAAGTGTCTTTTTAGAAAAAACCAAGAGAAATAATGTTTCCATGTTAAGTCATGACTTATTATCATTATTTTACATATTTACCCTTTAATTTATATATTTATTTAATTTGAATATGCATAAGAGTAATTTATTTAATTCAGGCACTGTATTTAGCACACAAAACAAACAAATATATACTCGTTTACAAACAGACAACATATATTTTAACAGATACTTTAATTTTACAAGATTTAATAAAAAAAATAAACAAACAAACCTTTACTCTATTAAATCATAAACAAACAAATTCTTTATGACTTAATAAATTTAGTTTTTTTATATCAAGTTATTATCAAACACCACCTTAATTGAATTAAACAAAACTAGCAAGGTACCCGTACAATGCGACGGCGGGCACCGTGTGATCATATTTTTAGCGGATGATATTGTTCAATTATGAATATTTTTTAATAATGATTTTACACATGACGAAAATTTAAGAAAATAACTATCGTAAACCATCTCATATTAAAAAAAATTACTCCAATGATATAAAATTTTATTATTTTTTAACTTGTTTTTATTAAATTAGTAATGAAAATAATCATAATGACAATATGCAATTCAAATTTTGTAACTGAAATGATATATTAATTTGTACAATGTGCATATAAATACTATTTATTATTTAAATATGCATCACTTAAATATGTGATATTGATAGCTTGTGAATATGAATATAAATATGTACTACTTAAATAATTAATAGGAGATAGATACTAATCTCTTTTATATGGGGTCTGGTTTTTCGACACACCTGGCTCCCAGCCCATTGCGCTAAGACCCACTTTATAAACACACTTTTACCAACCAACCAACCAACCAAAATCTCAAAACCAAAAAAAAAAACCCGATCCACTTCAGTCCTCTGCCTCCACCCCCATCTCCAAAACCCTAAAAAATCCACACACACACTAAAAACACACACATCATGAATTGTTCAAGTAACCACTCAATCACTCATTTAATTCATCATCATTATCTGTTGTTAATTGTTATTAATTGATGTGTGTTTTTTTTTGACAGTTTCCGGCGAGGTGCCGGAGGAGCCCGTTGTTTCCAAGACCTCCGGGTTGCTTTTCGAGAAGCGCTTAATCGAAAGACACATCACCGTGAGTTAATTCATTCATTTTTTTTATAAACTAATCGATTAAGGGCTTTAGATATTTGAGATTAGTTTACGCGAAGCGTTTGTTTTAGAGATAGATAAGTTTTACTTAATTTGTGATATTTGTTGAATTAGTTAGGGCTTGATTAAGTTTTAAGATGTTTCGGATTAGTTTTCGATAAGCTATAGATAAGTTAGACACATCAGCGTAACTAGTTTTATTCAATTTTTTTATCTAATTAGGGCTTAGATATATTAAACTATTGTTTTTTTTTTTACTTTTAAGATGGAAGCGACTAATTGAAAGACACATTAGCGTGACTTAATTTATACAGTTTTTTTTTTATATAATTAGGGCTTAGATATTGGGAGCTACTATTTATTGTTAGTTTTAAGATGTTTCGGTCTTTTGGATAAGTATTCGATAAGAGATAGATAAGTTTGACTGAATTTGTGATATTAATTGAATAGAGAAGCGGTTAATTGAAAGACACATCAGCGTGAGTCAATTTATTCTATTTTTTATATATATTGACAGCTACTGTTTATTGTTAGTTTTAAGATGTTTCGGATACTTTTCGAGAAGTGGCTAATCCAAAGACACATTGGCGTGAGTTAATTTATTCAATTTTTGTTATAATTAGGGATTAGATATTTCAGATTAGTTTACGCGAAGCCGTTGTTCGAGCGATAGATAAGTTTTAACTTGTTATTCGAGCGATAGATAAGTTTTAACTTGTTGCCCGACAATTTACGATAAGCGAGACATTAAGTTTGTGCTTTTGTGTTAATTAGGGCTGTTTGGATTAGTTTTTTTGAGAAGCCGTTAATAATTAGGACTTAGATGTTAAGTTTTTTAGTTTTAGGAAGTGGATTGTTTGAACGGTATATAAGTTTGAGTTATAATCTATGATATATGTTGAAAATTTGAGAAGTCGTTGTTTGAGCGATACCTTCTGTTAGAGATATGTTTTGTCGATGTTATTCTTAGTTTTAAGTTCAGACAAGTGTTCGAGAAGCGATATTTTAACTGACACCCTAAGATTGTGATTTGTGATAATTTATTTTAATTTGTATATAATTAGGGCTTGGATAGTAATTTTTAGTGATTAATGTTGATTTAAGCTATTTGGATTAGTTTTTCAAGAAGCAAATGACATATTGTGTTTGTTCTAATTTGTACAATAAACAGGGATCAGATAGTAAGTTATTGTGAAGCGATTGTTTGAATGTGTTGAGTTTTTTTTTGGTGATATGTTGCTTAAATTTGTATATAATTAGTGCTGTTGTATGTTTTTGTGAAGCGGTTAGTGAGCGATACATAAGTGTGAGTTATTTGTTGATATGCTGAATATAATTAGGGTTTGGATCGAAGCGATGGTGATATATTGTTTGGATTTTCAATAAGTTGGGGCTTGAATAGTAAGTTTTAGTCGTGGCTCCATTTAGTTTTTCGAAAAGCGATTGATTGGAAATACCTGGGGCTTAGGTATTGTAATAAAATATGTTATTACAAGACGTTTTGAGATGCAATTGTGAGTTTTAGTGGTTAATGTTATTCCAAGTTGTTCAGATTACGTTTATAGAAGCGACTTATTTTGTGAATGAGCCAGAGCTTAAATTTTGCAGCAACGCTGTTTACTTTTAAGCAATGTTTAAAGTCATCTCGATTACTTTTCGACAATTGCTTGCTTGAACGATGTAACTTGTTGAGTTTATGATAAACACTTGAAATAGAATTATATTGGTTATAAAATTGTTACAGAATCATTATGGAGGTGTAAGAATTGTCATGTTGTTATTGTTAGTTCGAGTTAGAGATCACTAGGGCTCAAATACTATGCTCCACTCTTTGAAATCAAAATATGAATTTCTGATCGACTTCGATTGTAAAATTTTGATTATGATGGTTTAGAAGTTTGCAGATTGGTTGAGTTTATGGTTGAATAGTTGGATCATAATTTCTTGTTTAAGTGTAATCGCTGTTACTATTTGTTGTTTTGATGTAGTTTGTTATATTTTGATTCAGGACTTTGGAAAATGTCCGGTGAGCGGGGAAACATTAACTCTGGATGACCTTGTTCCCGTTAAAACTGGAAAGGTTTGTGTCTCATGGACTCACATATTGTTTTTAAAGTCAAGATTTTAATTGTTACTTACACATGGACTTGCTTGCAGGTTGTGAAGCCTAGACCAGTACAGGCGGCAAGTATTCCTGGGATGCTTGGAATGTTCCAGAATGTATGTGAATAATATGTTTGTTTTAATTTGCGGTTTTATACAATATTTGAGTTCACATATGCTGTTTACTTATTTGACTTGGGTATGTAATTAGCTCTTATGTGTTGTATTGCACTTTCTACTTGATGCTAGGAATGGGACGCCTTGGTGTTATCGTCTTTTGCATCAGAGCAACAACTACATACAACAAGGCAAGAGCTGAGTCATTGTTTATACCAGGTACTACTGTTGACTAGCTGTTCACATTCTGAATCTGATTTTGTTCGAATAGGCATATGAATTGGCCAGTTGCCTTTCCTGGATCATGGTTATTTAGCTAGCATAGGCATCCTAACTTCAGGAAGAACTAACGTATACTTCCGTATTGACAGCATGACTCAGCTTGCCGTGTAATAGCAAGGTTAAAGAAAGAACTTGATGAAGCCAGGACAATGTTGGCACATCTAGAAAGGCAAGCGCCAATGCCAGCACCGCCAGCAGTTGCAGCAAGCTCTTCTGCTCTAAGCAATGGGAAAAGAGGTTTGTGTTTGCCGTACTTTTGAGCTCTAATATGCTTTATGTTGTTATTTGAGAACTCAAGATTCCCTATTTGGTGCGACAGCTGCCGAGGATGATGAGATGGGTCCTGATGGTAAGAAAATTCGGCAAGGAATTTCTCCTGCCATAATTACCGAGCTAACGGATTGCAATGCTGCACTTTCACAGCAAAGGAAGAAAAGACAGGTACTTTATCCATTCATCTCAATCATATTATTGCATCTCAGGATATCGCTATTAAAAGTAAAAGACACAAATCTCACTTGGTCATTCTTATACTCTATCTCAGGTTTCTTCCACATTGGCTCCTTTGGATGCTATCGAGAGGTATACACAACTCAGCAGTTATCCTCTTCACAAAACAAACAAAGCTGGAATTTTGTCTATAGATGTCCATCAGTCAAAGGTACGCATTTCGAATTCATACTTATGCATCTGTTCTTTTATCTTCTGAATATTTTTTGGTATGATTAAACGTATGCAAGTAAAAAACTGTTGTGATGTTTGAATAAATCTTATTACTTGAAACTGATATATTGCAAGGGATCTTTTATGAAACATACAGCGACATTACATGTATCGTAATGTAGTTATAAGTAAATTATGAATGCTTATTTATGTGTTAAAAGGTTCTCTTTACTCTGCTTCCTCTAATACTACAGTCCTAGGAATCTTTTACCCCGTAGCTGAATTGACATGGACAATCCTCGATAGTCACCACTAGGGCTGAGCACAGCAGACCCAAAACCGACCCGGCCGGAAAATCGGACCGGACCGAACAGAACCGGACCGAGCAATTTCGGTCCGGTCCTCGGTCCGGGTTTTTGGACGAATTCGGTCCTTGGTCCGGTTGGTCCGGTTTGGTAATATGTCTAATAGGACCGGACCAAGGACCGACCCGGACCGGACTATTTCGGTCCGGTCTCGGTCCGGGGTTTTGGACCATTTCGGTCCTCGGTCCGGTCTTGGCCGGACCGGTCTCGGACCGATGCTCAGCACAACCCCAATTTTTATCCGTTGTAAATAATGGAAATGTATGTTATTTGGTTGTACTTCACTTATTAAAATATGAATAAATAGAAACCATGCATACCAACAGCCTTGCCATGTTTCAATACCATCTGTTTTAGACAAGCGCCCTTTGGTTTGTGGTACTCGAATGACCGGCCTAAGATTTCTAAGATAAGCTTCAATTTCTTTTGATCTTTGGAGCCTTCATCAGTTCTCTTAGTGAAACATGTTTGTTCTAAACAGCCTGGTTTTCCAATTTGAATATTACGTTTCTTACACGAGGAACAATCTGTTTTGCATTTCAGGATATTATTGTTACTGGTGGTATTGATACAAATGCTGTAGTCTTTAATCGATCTACAGGGGAGAATATCGCTACGCTCAGTGGCCACTCCAAGAAGGTGCTGTTCCCTATTTGGTAAACAGTTACAGATGTCATGTTTAGATGTCGTTAGCTTATTTTTGAACTTTGTTTTTGTTTCGTGCTCTTAGGTCACCAGTGTTAAATTTGTGGGCGATGGTGAGATGGTTGTTAGTGGTTCAACTGATAAGGTAAGTGCATGCTTCATTTTACTATTTTATTTTATTTTTTTGTGAAGTAGTTTAGCGGCCTTGTTGTAACTTAATGTCTACTGGAAGGCCAATAAGGGGTTTGCTCATTAACGACCAAGTAGTGCAGTGATTTATTTGGTGTTATTGAGCCCAAAACTTGAAGTCTGGAATTGTGATTTTTTACCAGCTTTGTTGAAACCTGTTTTCTTCTTTCGGTTTACATAAACTTAAATGTTGTATTGCTGTATAAATAGTTTTTATAAATTTGTTTTCATGTTGAAGTGAGTTTTTTTATCTGCCTGCAGACTGTTAGGTTGTGGCAACAGTCTGAAAATGGAGATTATGGTTGCAAGCATGTCTTAAGGGATCATACAGCTGAGGTAATCATGTTTTTTCCTTGTGTTTGAAATGGAGACATTTTGTTTTTTTGACACTTCTTTCACCTCTTTAAAGCTGCCGTTTTAATAGTCTTGCTTATATTGATCACCAGGTTCAAGCTGTGACTGTCCATGCAACAAATAACTATTTTGTAACTGCTTCTCTCGACAATTCATGGTGCTTTTATGACCTATCATCTGGCACATGCCTGGCGCAGGTTTCTTCTTTACCTGAAAACATATAGCAGTGCTAGTTATTTCGTCGTTTCTGGACTTAGATTATAACTGTGGTCAATGTGTAGGTTGAAGATACATCTGAATCCCAGGGTTATACGTCAGCAGCTTTTCATCCCGATGGTCTCATTATTGGAACAGGCACCTCTGGGTCTGTTGTTAAGATTTGGGATGTCAAGACTCAGGTACTACTAGAATCCTTGGTCTGTTGTTAAAATTTGGGACGTCAAGAGTCAGCTTTTCATCCCGTTGGTCTCGTTCTTAGAACGAGCAGTTTTGAGTTACGACTCAATTCACCCATTTTACATAATTTGTCTGTTATCTTCTGCCAGTTGACGTTTCTTCTGTTAAATCTGTAGGCGAATGTTGCAAGGTTCGATGGCCACGTTGGTGCAGTTAATGCGATATCCTTTTCAGAGAATGGTTACTTTCTTGCTGTAAGTGATCTTTTGTTTGCAAAAAGGCCCTGTGGAAAGTGTTGCTTATCTTCAGAATGTACTAACCGTTAGTCTCATTATTTCAGACTGCTGCGCAAGATGGTGTGAAGCTGTGGGATCTTCGTAAATTGAGAAACTTCAGGACGTTTTCGCCATATGATGAGAACACCCCTACACAATCTGGTACTGTCCAGTTTTGTTTTAAATTATACCCGTTTACTAATGACTGGGTTAATTTGGGTTTTAGTTGATGTCAAACGTGTAAAATAAAAAAATCCAAAATAGAGTTAAAGGGATGAGTCAAATGTGTTTTTTGTAACACGAAACTATGTATTGAAAATCTAGATCGTCTGGACCAGAAGTGTTTCTGGTTGAACGTATCCAACTTGAACAATAGACAACTACTTTATTTAACCTGGATCTATATTTTACTGGAGAGACATATCAACTGTTTTTGTTTTTTCTGCAGTTGAATTTGATCACAGTGGAAGCTATCTAGCGATAGGAGGTTCAGACATAAGGTATGTCGTTACATACTTTTGTTTGTACTAAAGGCTGCAAGCTTAACCCATTACTTGCAAAAAGTCGGTTTTGATTGAATGCTTTTGGTTGTTTCTGTCTTTCTGACAATAGTTGTATCTAAAATGCAGAGTTTATCAAGTTGCAAGTGTTAAGGCCGAGTGGAACTGTATTAAAACGTTACCTGATTTGTCTGGCACAGGTTTGGTTCTCTCTTATATTGGCTTTTGGCGGCGGTAGTTCTTTCGTCTTTTCATTTTGGTGACTTATTGTGTGTTGAATTTCTAATGCAGGTAGAATAAACTCGGTGAGATTTGGTCCTGATGCAAAATACTTAGCAGTCGGGTCTATGGATCGAAACCTTCGGGTGTTTGGCTTGCCTGGAGAAGATGGTGACATGGAGTCTTGAGAAACATCTTTTGACGTGTTTTGGACGAGTTTTAGTTGAGGGTCACCAGTTTGTATCATTCGGATGTAGCATTTTTCAATGCCTATGCATCTTGCGTTCATGAGATTGGTCATTAGAACTTTTACATTTATGCAAGAACTCGGGTTCATACTTTATATGTAAAAACGATGCCTTTCTCTTTAACTTTGTATTGTATCAGTTTTATAACGACATACAAATGCGTGATTGGTATTTTTTTTAAAGATAGCCAGCAAGTATGGTTAAACTAAGCTTGCTTTTGTTGGACGTCATTTATGTGTTTTAGTTATACTAGTATTTCAGTTTTAAACAATACGAAGACAACAATAGTTTAAAGTTGTATTAACTTGATGAATGTTTCGCGTGCTTAACGGATTCTAAATATTTATAGTAATCTGTTATTTACCAAATGATATATACTCTACCATTTGAACTAGCATCATGTTCTTATTCTTTCGATCCTAAAAGTCACATTTTGGTGATGAAAACAATATATTATGTCTAAGACGCATTTAGTAGTTAAGTTTACGTTTCAATAAATGTTGAATAAAAATGAATTTTGGAAATGCTAAGATACTTAATTCTAGCATTGCGTGAGGGCACGACAATGGTTTAGTATTATGGAGGAGTGATGAGACTCTAATTATACATAGTCTCATCGCCTAAATCGGGCTTAAAATACGAAAAACATCATTAAAACCATGCAAAAACCTGTTGTTCTGTTCAATGTGTGACCGAAGACATAACTGGACTGTACCCGGGCCGAAGACGGAACCGAACGGAACCATTTCGGCTCGTCTAGCCGAAGAAAAAAGAGGAGGCCTATAGTAGTTTACAACAATGCTTTAAGTCATTTGCCAAAACAAATATTTTCACCTAGCATTGCCGACTTTGGAGTTTTGGAAGAATTGAGTTGTGACGCAAATTAAGGAGATGCTCACGATTGTTTTGAAATGGCTTTCAATAATTCCTTGTATGCACCACTTTCCTTGATTCCGTCATTGATCATAGTGTCCGGAACTAGAGCTGAAATTGGAAACAGAGGTGGCAAAACAGGCGGGCACGTGCTGGGATTCAAAACGAGCGACTGGCTAAACGTTTGAAGGTCACCTTTTAGGCTTAGTAGCTTACTTTTGCTTCAGCATTAGGTTTTATGTTGTCTTTTGCATATTGCTTGTTCGTTGTTTGTCGTCCGTCGTATGTTTGTAAACGTGAGTGTATGTTTGTATATTGCTTGTTCGCCCGCTTTTTCATGGTTTGTCCTTTTTCTGTCTGTATGTTTTATAGTATGTTTTGTAGTGCTATGTGCTTACTCTTGTTTGTTTTTATGTGATTTTTGTTCCCTTCTTGTTTTTGCACTTTCTTGCTCATTTTATGCAGCACCTCTATACTTATACTAACAAGATACCTCTCATACTGCACAATTACACTGACAGGAGATCTACCGGAAGCCGCTGTTGGGTTTGCCCTCATGGTATGGGGTAGGATCCGTCTACAATACACCTCCGCCTTACCCCGCCCCGGCGGAAATAGGTTTGTTGTTGTAGTAGTCTAGCTCAAGAGCGAGGCATAGGAAATATAACCAAAAACCCTCCCCTACACCTGAATTAGGTTTGTTGTTGTAGTAGTCTAGCTCAAGAGTGAGTAGGGCTGTAAACGAACCGAACGCACGTGAATGAAAGTATGTTCATGTTCGTTTATTTAGTTTTATCCGAACAAATAAACGAACGCGAACGTTTAATCGGGTTCATGTTTGTTTATCCGTTCATATAACTTAAGCGAACGTAAACGGTGATATATAAATATAAACGGGCTAAACGATCATGTATATATTATTGTTAGACATTTTAAGATATTTGATATACAGTTTTTTTTTTTTTAACATTTAGAATATTAATCGAATGTAAGCGAACAAAATAAACGAACGTAATCGAACGAACATAATCGAACGTTCACGAACGTAAATGAGCGAACAAAGCCTTTGTTCACGTTCGTTTATTTAACTAAACGGACCAAAAATCTTGTTCGTGTTCGTTCATTTATTAAATAAACAAACATAAACGACTTTTTCGTCAAACGATCGGCGAACGATTTGCTAAACGTTCAGTTCGTTTACATCCCTAAGAGTGAGGCATAGGAAATATAACCATAATCCTCTCCTACACCCGTAAATACTGATCTATTATTCATGCTTTACTTAAAAAAAAAAGGGACACTCCAATGACAAATTTTAATAAATATAGTAAAAAAACCAAATAGAACCCAAACCGGGTAAGTTAACGATAACATTACTCTCTCGGTAACCTTAGGAAACCAAATTACTTAAGTGGATGAATACATCCTACCCATAATTAAATTCAAGCTTCGTATATATTATACAATTACCGAACCAATATGAGCACTCTACCACACAACTATCTGAAGTTCCTGTTGGGCTAATCACGCCTTTGGAGGTATCAAACAAAAAATGAACCAAATCTTCTTGAAACATAAATCGCATATAATATTAAGGATAGCGAGAAGAATGCGCGAAACCCCACAACTACAAGGAAACAAAACAACGATTGTTATATACAGAGGAGAAAAAAGACGACGTAGAGCAATGATCCTAGCACATTTTGTTATCAGCAAATACAGGTAAAGTAGTACGTAGTACCTCAACATTCTTTAAAGCAAATGCCTCTTCATGAGCCAAACACTGATTTCCAAATGTATCACAACGTCCACTAGTTCCGTTTAACCTACATAATAAGGACGCCAAAAATTAGTGCTATCTCTATCATTTGGAAGAGTTTAGCAAATAACGTAACTACAAATATATTCAACAAAGAACTTACAGATCTTCATCCAAGCGTAAAGCAAAATTTCCACCTCCTCCAAGTGCTAGCATGTTATTTAGACACATGTAAAAGTACCGGTTTGCACCTTTTCAAAACAAAAGCCGAATAATTAGCTTGTACGTATGATGAACCACTTTGGCATTTACCTTTTATCTTTGTTACAGCTTAAGCATTAAAATTAAGTAAGCATATACAACTCTCATTCTTAGCGACGTAATAATATAAGCGGCATATGGATAGATATAAATCACGTTTTTCTTAACATATTGACTTAAACAAGCACACATATAAAAGCTTACCAGTTGGTCTAAACAACCTTGGTTCACCGTATAAAGTTGTAAAAACAAAAGTTTCGTAAGTCCCCTGCCAACACATTCGGTCATTCACCGTTAGTTTTTGCGTGAAAAAATATCATAAACATAACACTTGAATGTATAAGGCTGCTAACAGGCTAACTTACTTGATACTTCCTCTTAGGTGTGGGGTTCAACGGGCAATTTACCAGCCCACCAAATACGGCACCTTTAGTATCTCCGGTTATCTGAAAGTATCGTATAAGAAAATATTGTAGCAAAACATAACTTTTTTTAGTAATTAAAAAAAAGCAAATAACTTAGTGAAGTTTGTAACTTTACCAGCAAAGACGGACCAGGAAGATCAGCACTCTTCCGGATAAGTGTGCGAAGAGATATGCCATGTTTTGCCGTACTGCCCTTAATTTGAAAGAAAAAAGTAAATACATATACACGTGACCATACAAATATTATAAAATTTGTAACTTCTTGAAGATATTACCTATATAACAAGACCCATTGGCAACCTTTGACTATATTAGGTATCGAAGACTGAAGACACTGGTATAATTCAGGAGTAACGAAAGAAGAATCAATATTAAGGTCGATAACAGTTGTCATTGTAGTTGGTTTAGCCGCATCTTCAAACGCTTCTGAGCTGCTGGTGCTTATTTCTGAACCCTGATCTCCATTTTCTTCTCTACCATCTGAAACTTCTTTATTCTCGGATTTTATGCTTGTTACGGAGCTTTTTGTACTATTCTGTTCACGAGGATTAAATGTATTATCGTCCTCATCATAAGTATCTAAAGGGATATGTTGATATGAAATATCTGTATCTTTCCATCTGTTTGGACGTGATTGAATAGGCTTCAGATGCTTATCGTTTTTGTTTGGACTGGAATCACTTGAGGGACGGATATAAGTAAGTACCGAAGAGATGTAACTGCCATCCTTTGAATGTGACCTGGCCTACACATAATTTAAACCCGTGTTACAAATCAACCACTTTCTAGAACGCACGAGACCTTTCTATTTCAACTATGTAAACCAGCCACCTGTCAAGCTTCAAGCCCTAAGACCAACTAAATCCTATGAAAATGAACACACAATGTCATAGGTCTTCTATAAAGACTTGATTTCAGCTGGACATCTGAGTCGAGTGAGTTTCTAGCGGTTAATTCTCTATGCAGGTGTGTTTAAGCAGAAGCGGAAGTGGTTCACTTGAACATATTGATCGTACAGATATATTTGCAGAAAAAATTAAATCATTTCAAAATCGTTCCGAACTTCAAACAAGCCACTTTTACCCATAGCTTCTATCCTATTGCCTCTAATTCTCAAATTCGGAGGTCCTACATCATCTTTAACAAAAAAAAAAAGTCTACTTTTTCCACTAGCACATGTAGAATATAAACTCAACTCTAACAACCCGTCCCACATCAGTACAAGATAAAAACATTTCAACCCGTTAGAAGTTATAACCCTTAAGTAATGGGAACCCTTTCACCATTTCGAACCACCAGCATTACATCAACAATCACAGCACTCAAATAAAATTTCCATTAATAATAACATCAACAACATAACTAACAAATTGTCACCTAAACTTTATAACCATAAATCATTAAATCTAGCTACTTTCCTAATAAGGTGTTTGTTTAATGATTTCGCCTTATATTTTACAAGGCAAAATTTTCCGAATTATTTCGAGACTTACACAAGTTTATTATACCACAATAAACTTATATAAGCCCGAAAATCCCAAAATAAGACGGGAAATTCAGGCTTATGAAATATAAGGCGAAATCAAATAAGCACATTATAAGCCCACAAATAATCTTAAACAAACACCCCCTAAACAAATACAAAAACTACACAAAACATAAATCTAGCTACTTTTCTAATAAGGTGTTTGTTTAAGCTTATATAATTTCGGCTTATATAATTGTCACCTAAACTTTATAACTATAAAGCTAGCTACTTTCCTAATAAGGTGTTTGTTTAAGCTTATTCAGGCTTACGAAATATAAAGTGAAATCAGATAAGCTCATTATAAGCCCACGCATAAGCTTAAAAAAAATACCCCCTAAAAAATTGCACAAAACCCATTATAAATCTTAATCCTAAACACCATACTATCAAGCAAATAAGCTCATTATAAGCCCAACAATCACCCCCTAAACAATTACAAAAAACCCATTGTAAATCTTGATCCTAAACACCCTAATATCCATCAAATAAGCCCGAAAATAAGCTTAAAAACACCACCTAAACAAATACAATAAACCCATTATAAATCTTAATCCTAAACACCATAATATAAATCAAATAAGCTCATTATAAACCCACATATAAGCTTAAACAAACACCCCCTAAACAAATACACAAAACCCATTATAAATCTTGATCTCAAAACCATAATATCAAACAAATAAGCTCATTATAAGCCCACAAAGAAGCTTATACAAACATTTCCTAAACAAATAAAAAAACTACACAAAACCCGTTATAATTCTTGATCCTAAACACAATTATATCAACCAAAAAAGCTCATTACAAGCCCACAAATAAGCTTAAACCAAACACCCCTAAACCAAAACAAAAAACCCATTATAAAGCTTGATAACAATCACCATAATATCAATCAAATAAGCTCATTATAAGCCCAAAAATCACCCCCTAAACAAATACAATAAACCCATTATAAATCTTGATCACAAACACCCTAATATCAATCAAATAAGCTCATTATAAGCCCAAAAATAAGCTTAAACACACACCCCTTAAACAAATACCATAATATCAATCAAATAAGCCCACAAATAAGCTTAAAAAACACCCCCAGAACAAATAAAAAAACTACACAAAAACCTATAAATCTTGATCCTAAACACCATAATATCAATCAAATAAGCTCATTATAAGCCCACATATAAGCTTAAACAAACACCCCTAAACAAATGCAAAACATTACACAGAACCCATTATAAATCTTGATCCTAAACACCACAATATCAATCAAATAAGCTCATTATAAGCTTAAACAAACACCCCTTAAACAAATACACAGAACCCATTATAACACAGACACTCTAATATCAATCAAATAAGCTCACAACAAGCACACAAAAAATCTTAAACAACCACCTTATTAGAAAGTAGCTAGATTTATAATAAGCTCATAATAAGCCTACAAATCAGCTTAAACAAATACAATAAACCCATTATAAATCTTGATCCTAAACACCATAATATCAATCAAATATCCAAAAAAAGCTCATTATAAGCCCACAAATAAGCTGAAACAAACACCCCTTAAACAAAAACAAAAAACCCAATATAAAACTTGATCCCAAACACCAACCTTTGGAGAATTAGATGAATCAGAAAAAAGATTTGTGAGTTTGTCTGAAACTCTTTCTTTCCACGAATGCATTTTTTTTTTAATTACAAAAAAAAAATTTATAAAATTTTTTTTATAAAAAAAATATGATTTGGTTTGGTTTGATTTGATGAAGAAATATTTATAAAAAAAATATTTAATTTGAGAAAATGAATCTGAAAGAATTTTTGTTAATTTTTGTCGGTGATTAGCAAAAAGGTATGACAGCTGTTCATTTGATTTTTCTTAAAAGTTTTGTGTTCTTTCTAACATGGTACCTACTTTGCTTTGCGTGTACGAATCCTCAAAACGCGATAGCCGAAGCTCGCTCGTGTTGGACGGGATTCTGTTACGGCGTGACGGGGTGTGACGCGCGTCATGATTCGTGAGAAAACATTCTTTATGAACCTTAGGACTGATGATGTATATGATTAGTTGGGTTTGTACTCAACCTATCACGAGTGGGTTTGTATATCGCGATTAGTTCAATAGCTTGGTCGAAAGTAAATCGCACACGGTTTCGTTGTGACGAGTCGTATATGGTTGTTATTAGACAGAATCATAGTCTAATAAGGATTAGATTTGTCCAAGAATAGGAGAAGATACACATTCCTTATTTGCGGATAAGGACCCGTGAATATCTCATAAACTTGGGCCGCAAGATTTGGGGAACCCTAATTGAGTTTCACCGGCTATAAAAAGAACATCATGGTTCCATTTAAGGTATCGTATTCTAACTTATAATCGCTGCTCGATTATAAACCGTAAACTGATTACTTACTCTCACGCCGGAGATTAATCGTAGGAGACAATCCCACAATAAGCTTAACGGTTTTTTTCCCTTGTGCAAGGTATGCATTAAATACACTTGGTGAAGGAGCCAGAGCCCCAAACACCCGAATTGATCCTAATTCGGGTCAAACAGGTCCAATCAAACATTTGTATCAACAAGTTGGCGTCATCCGTAGGACCTACACTAACAAATCTCTACGATGACTAAGATGATACATGGGTCTTCGTATCAACGTAATATAACCAATGGCACCCATGCGGGTTCAATCGTCCGGAACCTCGGAGGGAAACAACCACATCAGGTGGAAACACCACAACCAATGTCACCGCCACAACAAATAGCACTGTCACAACAGATGGCAACACCACAACAAGTAGGACCGCCACAACAGGAAGCACGACCAGATGGCTAAGTGAATCAACCTCCCGTTGAAGTAAATCTTGAAGATTTCATAACCAAAAACTATGACCATCAGGGCTGGAAGGATGAGGGATGAAAAGCGGGAAGAAGTTAAGGCACGCCTTTTCTTCGATCCCAGCCTTGTTACAGGACGCGAGGACTGAAAAATCGCCCCAACTTTCGTTGGAAAAGGAGCGTAGTAGCAGTTCTCCTAAACCTAAGAAAAAACGCAACGTTAAAGATTGTCTTAAGAGACCTAGCATCAAAGATCGACTCAAAACGCCACGCGCCAAGGATTAAATCCATAGATCACAAGCTTTAGAGCGCTCATGGAGGTCGAAGGGCCGAGATAACATAACGCGGCCCAAAAAAGACAATCGTCGTGACAAGGACATTTAAACTCGGTTCTCGGTTTAGATTATCAAAACCATATCCCAACTGAAAACCGAACATTTTATAAAGTTCGATTTGGTTTTGATAAATTCAGTTCGATGATAAATTCGTTTTGATTTTTTTCATTCGATGTGGTTTGAGTTTTTGATTTATTATATTTAATAAAAACGATGCACGCCCCAACATAAGTCTTGATCCCAAACACCATAATATCAATCAAATAAGCTCATTATAAATCTTGATCCCAACCACCACAATATGAATCAAATAAGCTCATAATAAGCCCACAAATAAGCTCCCTAAACAAATAAGAAAACTACACAAAACCCATTATAAATCTTGATCCTAAACACCATAATATCAATCAAAGAAGCTCGTTATAAGCCGACAAATAAGCTTAAAACAACCACCTTATTAGGAAATTAGCTGAAATTAGCTAGATTTATAATAAGCTCATAATAAGCCCATTATAAATCTTGATCCTAAACACCATAATATCAAGCAAATATCCAAAAAATCTCATTACAAGCCCACAAATAAGCTAAAACAGAAATAAGCCCATTATAAAACCTTGATCCCAAACACCAACCTTTGGAGAATTAGATGAATCAGAAAAAAGATTTGCGAGTTTGTCTGAAACTCTTTCTTTCCACGAATGCATTTTTTTTATTACACAAAAAAAAATTATAAACTTTTTTTTATAAAAAAATATTATGATTTGGTTTGATTTGATGATGAAATATTTATAAAAAAAATATTTAATTTGAGAAAATGAATCTGAAAGAATTTTTATTAATTTTTGTCGGTGATTTAGCAAAAAAGGTATGACAGCTGTTCATATGATTTTTGTTAAAGTTTTGTGTTTTTTCTAACATGGTACCTACTTTGCTTTACGTGTAAGAATCCTCAAAACGCGATAGCCGAAGCTCGCTCGTGTTGGACGGGATTTTTTTAGGGCGTGACGGGGTGTGACGCGCGTCATGATTCGTAACAAAACGTTTCTTATGAATCTTACGACTGATGATGTATATGATTAGTTGGGTTTGTACTCAACCTATCACGAGTGGGTTTGTATATCGCGATTAGTTCAATAGATTGGTCGAAAGTAAATCGCACACGGTTTCGTTGTGACGAGTCGTACACGGTTGTCATTAGACAGAATCATAGTCTAATAAGGATTAGATTTGTCCAAGAATAGGAGAAGATACACATTCCTTATTTGCGGATAAGGACCCGTGAATATCTCCTAAACTTGGCCCGCAAGATTTGGGGAACTCTAATTGAGTTTCACCGACTATAAAAAGAACATCAGGGTTCCATTAAAGGTATCATATTCTAACCTATAATCGATGCTCGATTATAAACCTTAAATTGATTACTTACTCTCACGCCGAAGGTTAATCGTAGGAGACAATCCCACAATAAGCTTAACGGTTTTTTCCCCTTGTGCAGGGTATGCATTAAATTCACTTGGTAAAGGAACCAAAGCCCCAAACACCCGAATTGATCCTAATTCGGGTCAAACAGGTCCAATCCAACATTTATATCAAGTTGGCGTCATCCGTAGGACCTACACTAACAAATCTCTACGATGACTAAGATGATACATGGGTCTTCGTATCAGTGTAATATAACCAATGGCACCCATGCGGGTTCAATCGTCCGAAACTTCGGTGGGAAACAACCACATCACGTGGAAACACCACAACCAATGTCACCACCACAACAAATAGCACTGCCACAACAGATGGCAACACCACAACAAGTAGCACCGCCACAACAGGAAGCACGGCCAGATGGCTAAGTGAATCAACCTGCCGTTGAAGTAAATCTTGAAGATTTCATAACCAAAAACTACGACCATCAGGGCTGTAAGGATGAGGGATGAAAAGCGGGAGGAAGTTAAGGCACGCCTTTTCTTCGGTCCCAGCCTTGTTAAGGACGCCAGGACTGAAAATCGCCCCAACTTTCGTTGGAAAAGGAGCGTCGTAGCAGTTCTCCTAAACCTAAGAAAAAACGCAATGTTAAAGACTGTCTTAAGAGCTTGGCATCAAAGATCGACTCGAAACGCCACGCGCCAAGGATCAAATCCATAGATCACAAGCTTTAGAGTGCTCATGGAGGTCGAAGGGCCGATATAACATAACGCGACCCAATAAAAAAAAAAGACAATCGTCGTGACAAGGACATTTAAACTCGGTTCTCAGTTTAGAGTATCAAAACCATATCCCAACTGAAAACCAAATATTTTATAAAGTTCGATTTGGTTTTGATAAATTCAGTTCGATGATAAATTCGTTTTGATTTTTTTCATTCGATGTGGTTTGAGTTTTTGATTTATTATATTTAATAAAAACGATGCACGCCCCAACATAAGGGCATGTTTGGCGCGCTGGCTTACAAGAGCTTATCGGAGTATGGGCTTTTTCTATTAAAAAAATACAAGTTACTCTTATATATAAGTCTCTTTTGATTAACATAACTTGTAATAATATGTGAACAAAACAAGGTAAATAAATACTTCTAGAACTAGCATTTAAAAAAGCTTCACCCTTACTCAAACAAGATACTCCAACATTCAACTCTAACAATTTGTTTGAACTTTCGCTAGTATTGGCAAACTTGATATGCACATAAATATTTGGTATCTAGATAATTCCACATATAATATACCCTTTGTATCATAGGAAGAATCTGAGAAAATTCCTTCCTTTGGACTAGCATAAATGTCTTCATTATCTAGGGACTGAAGTACATCTTCCAATAGATCATCAACGATACTTGGAAGAGTGTCTTTATTTTTCAAAAAGTTGAAAAAATCAAATATATCCTTCACTCGTATTAGGCTACGCCCAACGGTACTTGAAACTGGGGTACGGCTAGTATCTATATGTACTGTTGACCCTGTTGGTTCCAAAGGTTCTTCTCTAATTCGACCAGATTCTGATTTAGTTGTCTTCTCTTAATCAAGTAGCCTCTTTAACTCATCTTTTGAGGCTTGACCTACTACTGACTTCGCTGGTTTCTTCTGACTTGGGCTGGACAATGTAGGTGAGGTGGGAGGCAGGACTGGTACAAAGATACTTTCATCAACATCTTCCTCTAAATCAGAGGTATGAGCATCCTTCTCTTGTGTACTTGTACTTGGATTAACTTCAACTGAACCTGCATTGTTAGTTTGACAATATGCTTGCATAGGATAATAATTCATGAAATTTGTTAGATAGTCTAGATCAAACATCCAAGCATAGCCTATTCTTGGAACATTGGGTTTATTCTCCAAAAAGTTAACATGGGCATTCTCTTCTACCTTGCCAGATGCTAAATTATAAACCCTATAAGCTTTGCTATGTACTAAATATCCAACTAAAAATCCTGAATCAAATTTACCATCAAACTTGCCTAGTTGATAAAGAGTATTCAAAATTGACACATGACATCCAAAAGGTCTTATATAGCAATGGTTAGCTTGATACCAGTCAAGAGCTCATAAGGAGTTTTATTATGAGGCTTGGTGACTAACACCCTATTAAGCACATAACATGCAATGTTGATTGCTTCTGTCCAAAAGGTATTAGGCAAAAGTGAATCAACTAACATTGTCCTAGCAGCCTCAATGAGTGTCCTATTTTTCCTCTCAGCTACTCCATTTTGTTGTGGAGTCCTAGGGTTACCAAATTGTCTATTGATCCTCTTAGACCTACAGAATTCATCAAATTCGGTATTCTTGAATTCTGTTCGATTATCATTTCTAATAATCCTAACCTGTTTAGCAAACTGTTTTTCAACAAGGTTGATAAAACCTTTAAGCAAGTCATTTGTTTCATTCTTATGCACCATAAAGAAAACTCAACTAAGATTGTTAGAAAAAAGATTTGTGAGTTTGTCTGAAACTTTTTCTTTCCACAAATGCATTTTCTTTTATTACAAAAAAAAAATTATAAAAAAAAAATTATAAAAAAAAATATGATTTTGGTTTGATTTGATGATGAAATATTTATAAAAAAAATATTTAATTTGAGAAAATGAATCTGAAAGAATTTTTGTTAATTTGTGTCGGTGGATTAGCAAAAAGGTATGACAGCTGTTCATTTGATTTGTCTTAAAAGTTTTGTGTTTTTTCTAACATGGTACCTACTTTGCTTTGCGTGTACGAATCCTCAAAACGCGATAGCCGAAGCTCGCTCGTGTTGGACGGGATTCTGTTAGGGCGTGACGGGGTGTGACGCGCGTCATGACTCGTGACAAACCGTTCTTTATGAATCTTAACGACTGATGATGTATATGATTAGTTGGGTTTGTACTCAACCTATCACGAGTGGGTTTGTATATCGCGATTAGTTCAATAGCTTGGTCGAAAGTAAATCGCACACGGTTTCGTTGTGACGAGTCATACACGGTTGTCATTAGACAGAATCATAGTCTAATAAGGATTAGATTTGTCCAAGAATAAGAGAAGATACACATTCCTTATTTGCGGATAAGGACCCGTGAATATCTCATAAACTTGGGCCGCAAGATTCGGGAACCCTAATTGAGTTTCACCATCTATAAAAAGAACATCATGGTTTCATTCAAGGTATAGTATTCTAAACTATAATCACTGCTCGATTATAAACCCTAAACTGATTACTTACTCTCACGCCGGAGGTTAATCGTAGGAGACAATCCCACAATAAGCTTAATGGTTTTTCCCCTTGTGCATGGTATGCATTAAATTCACTTGGTGAAGGAGCCAGAGCCCCAAACACCCGAATTGATCCTAATTCGAGTCAAACATGTCCAATCCAACATTTATATCAACAAGTTGGCGTCATCTGTAGGACCTACACTAACAAATCTCTTCGATGACTAAGATGATACATGGGTCTTCGTATCAGCGTAATATAACCAATGACACCCATGCGGGTTCAATCGTCCGGAACCTCGGAGGGAAACAACCACATCAGGTGGAAACACCACAAACAATGTCACCGCCATAACAAATCGCACTGCCACAACAGATGGCAACACCACAACAAGTAGCACCGCCACAACAGGCTGCACGACCAGATGGCTAAGTGAATCAATCTGCCGTTGAAGTAAATCTTGAAGATTTCATAACCAAAAACTACGACCATCAGGGCTGGAAGGATGAGGGATGAAAAGCGGGAGGAAGTTAAGGCACGCCTTTTCTTCGGTCCCAGCCTTGTTACAGGACGCGAGGACTGAAAAATCGCCCCAACTTTCGTTGGAAAACGAGCGTAGTAGCAGTTCTCCTAAACCTAAGAAAAAACGCAACGTTAAAGATTGTCTTAAGAGACCTAGCATCAAAGATCGACTCAAAACGCCACGCGCCAAGGATCAAATCCATAGATCACAAGCTTTAGAGCGCTCATGGAGGTCGAAGGGCCGAGATAACATAACGCGACCCAAAAAAGACAATCGTCGTGACAAGGACATTTAAACTCGGTTCTCGGTTTAGATTATCAAAACCATATCCCAACTGAAAACCGAACATTTTATAAAGTTCGATTTGGTTTTGATAAATTCAGTTCGATGATAAATTCGTTTTGAATTTTTTCATTCGATGTGGTTTGAGTTTTTGATTTATTATATTTAATAAAAACGATGCACGCCCCAACATAAGGGCATGTTTGGCGCGCCGTCTTACAAGAGCTTACCGGAGTAGGGGCTTTTTCTATTAAAAAAATACAAGTTACTCTTATATATAAGTCTCTTTTGATTAACATAACTTGTAATAATATGTGAACAAAACAAGGTAAATAAATACTTCTAGAACTAGCATTTAAAAAAGCTTTACCCTTACTCAAACAAGATACTCCAACATTCAACTCTAACAATTTGTTTGAACTTTAGCTAGTATTGGCAAACTTGATATGCACATAAATATTTGGTATCTAGATAATTCCACATATAATATACCCTCTGTATCATATGAAGAATTTGAGAAAATTCCTTTATTTGGACTAGCATAAATGTCTTCATTATCTAGGGACTGAAGTACATCTTCCAATAGATCATCAACGGTACTTGGAAGAGTGTTTTTATTTTTCAAAAAGTTGAAACAATCAAATACATCCTTCACTCGTATTGGGCTAGGCCCAACGGTACTTGAAACTAGGGTACGGCTAGTATCTATATGTATTGTTGACCTTGTTGGTTCCAAAGGTTCTTCTCTAATTCGACCAGATTCTGATTTAGTTGTCTTCTCTTAATCAAGTAGCCTTTGTAACTCATATTTTGAGACTTGATCTACTACTGACTTCTCTAGTTTCTTCTTACTTGGGCTGGACAATGTAGGTGAGGTGGGAGGCAGGACTGGTACAAAGATACTTTCATCAGCATCTTCCTCTAAATCAGAGGTATGAGCATCATTCTCTTGTGTACCTGTACTTGGATTAACTTCAACTGAACCTGCATTGTTAGTTTGACAATGTGCTTGCATAGGATAATAATTCATGAAATTTGTTAGATAGTCTAGATTAAACATCCAAGCATAGCCTATTCCTGGAGCATTGGGTTTATTCTCCAAAAAGTTAACATGGGTATTCTCTTATACCTTGCCAGATGCTAAATTATGAACCCTATAAGCTTTGCTATGTACTAAATATCCAACTAAAAATCCTGAATCAGATTTACCATCAAACTTGCCCAGTTGATCAAGAGTATTCAAAATTGGCACATGACACCCAAAAGGTCTTATATAGCAATGGTTGGCTTGATACCAGTCAAGAGCTTATAAGGAGTTTTATTATGAGGCTTGGTGACTATCACCCTATTAAGCACATAACATGCAGTGTTGATTGCTTCTGCCCAAAAGGTATTAGGAAAAAGTGAATCAACTAACATTGTCCTAGCAGCCTCAATGAGTGTCCTATTTTTCCTCTCAGCTACCCCATTTTGTTGTGGAGTCCTAGGGTTACTAAATTGTCTCTTGATCCCCTTAGACCTACAAAATTCATCAAATTCAGCATTCTTGAATTTTGTTCAATTATCATTTCTAATAATCCTAACCTGTTTAGCAAACTGTTTTTCAACAAGGTTGATAAAACCTTTAAGCAAGTCATTTGTTTGATTCTTATGTACCATAAAGAAAACTCAACTAAGACTGTTAGCTTAGTGACTACTACTCCTCACATAAACTGGTTAAAATAAATCCATATGCAAAAGTTGTAAGCTCATTATTGTTGTCTAGTAGCCTACCATAAAAGATAAAAAAATGAGAAAAAAACGTTTATGTCTTTTGTTAAAAGGAAGATTGTTATGATTTGTAACATACCATTTATTTAAGGTATGATTATAATACAATCAATTTTATGACAATTGTGACATATGTTTTCTATTTTGGTTATCTATGGGGCATGGCATAACAAAAAAAATGTAGATCTGTTTTTTCCTTAAGAAAGTGGGACGACAAATATATCATCAAGGTGGTGATTTGTTTTGTCATTTGATTAAGCTTTAACAAAATTGTAGTTAAAGTCTTAACAAAGAGTTACGGGTATTGCGACTAGCATCGACGTGTTACACATTGACGCGTAGTGTGTTTCTACATAGAGGTGATTTACTTTGATCATTTGAGTTTCTTGGTTAGATCCTATGTTGGTGATTGTCTCCGGTTGATCTTACTAAATCGCACTACAAATGTATTCTTTTATCTCTTTTTTTTATTGATCAATCATATGACTCTATGGATTCGTTCATAGGTGATCTTTTCGTTGCGTTTATTATTTATTCATATCATGTTTATATGTATAATCACCTATAGTGGTATCAGAGCCATCATATGATGTCATATGATTATCGAGTATGTGTAAAAGTGGCTAATACGCGTGTTTTTTATGGATTAATGAAAGATAAAATTAATACAGCCCCTAGGGCTTAATTTTCGTGATAAAACAGACCCTAAGATAGTCTTATGAACTGTGATTTTTTATTCCATGGCCATGTGTTACGCATGTCTTAATTGGTATTGTTACCGGTACGTGTAAAATGACCTAAAAACGCGTGTTTTGGCACGATTTGTGAATCGTTTTTAGAACAACCATATGCACATGATTTATATAATTATATGATAATTATAAGGTGTTTAAAATTTGGTTTTATTATCCTAAGGTCATTGGTTACACGTACCAATCAGGCGTTTAATTAATTTTGAATATTTCTTCGATTTCGTTAGCTAACAAGTGTTTCTTGTTATTTAATTTTATTTCCATGGCAAATACATGCGTGTTTAGCCATGAACTTAGCCAACACCTTTTTATATTTATAATCTTATGGTATTATTATGTTTTGTATGCAAATCTGATGAAAACCTAGACCAAATATGACATGTTGTGTGTTGACATGCATTTAATTTTAGTTTTAGGGATTTGCCATTGTTTCGGCTTCATTAATATATTTTTAATGTTGGTTATAGCCATTGTTTGGGCATTTTAGAGTAGGTTAATGATAAGTTAAATGTTGTTAGTCATAAATCAATTGTAAACGATGCTTGGAGGGTAATGGCTAAAGAATTAAAGACATATTATGAAACTAGGCGAATACCAGCGCATAGCTGCGGAAATGTATGACGACACATAATTAGCGGTACTCTGACTTCGTAGTCATTACATTAATAATTAATTATCTGTAAATACCTAGTCTGCAGGGAAACGTTATTACTCAAACCAATGGAATCTCAAGCCTTGATCTAGCTTCAAAATGCGTCGACAACTATGAATACCATATAAGATAATACGTCAACAACTACAAATAGCGTATAGCTTAGCAAAAAAAATCGAAAAATTTGATAAGTGTTGAGTGAAGCTGATATTAACATTCTTTTTTTCCATGAGTTAAGCTGGTATTTGCATTCTCTTTTTTTTCATATGCTAGTTAGAGATGGGCATTATAGATTGTGGACCAGACAGAACAAAGAAAACAAACCGAACGCGACCGACAGAAAGAATGTATTTCGGTCCTCGGTCTACCCTTTTAATCATTTCTCGTTCTTGGTCGGTTCGGTCTTGCGGACAATAAGATATTATGATTTGTTGGACCATACTGGACCAATGAACCAAACAAAACCAAAGATGGACGATGTTTTGATCTTCAGTCCGGTGCTTTGGACCAAATCGGTTATCCACCGGTCCACGTTTAGTTGGGTCGATTCCGTATCGAGACAACGCTCAGCCCTACCAGTCATAACATTTTATAAGAACAACACAATAACAATGACATGAGTAACAAAGAAGTTAGTAAATAATATATTGCTTTATATGGTCAACAAGGATTTAAGCTCGGATTTCGCCCCGGGTTTGTCTATAAAAGTACATCGATGCCAATATTAATTTATAAGGAATACAAAGTTCGACCATATAAACATGATATACATTATGTTCAAGTCGACACTTTTGTTTCATTAAGAAGCACAAATCCTTTTTGTTTTCCCCAACGATCTACAAAGTAAAAAAAATAGAAAAAAACTATTGTTAAGAGTTGTTGTGTTGCTCCATTTACTCATCAAATACCAGCTGATACTTTACTCCTAATATGACCTTTGCATTTGACTTCTCTACACAAATGAATCCTTGATAACCATATCAGTAACATTAAAGCTTCATTCTGTATCTAGATACTCAATCAAGGGATTAATTAAAAGTGAGACAATAAGAGTTTAGCTACATAACATACTAATCAAGTGGGCAAGAAGTCATATAAGAGCATTAGTGTTGATAATTTAATACCCGTATCGAACATGATACCCTTTTGTATCCATGTCAGATGCCACTGTCAAAGTTTTCCAACATCTACATCATATGGTTAATATGCCTACATTTGTAACCTTAGTCTTCTATACTTTTTCCTAATGGTTTATCTCACCCATCTAAACTCCAGTCTATAAAAAATATGTCTTATAATAGTGTTAATGTTAATGTCAATGTTTTTAGGAGTTTTGACTTCTAACTATACTACAATTCTTTTTTAAAGCTAGATGATATTTGTTTTATAGTACTACTTTACTTTTATATTTTTCTTCTCTAAGTATGCTAAACTTCTTATAAATATATCAATCAGAAATTATCATGACAACTCGCTAACAACCTGATAGCCAAACCAACCCGTTTCACGTGAAGCCTCTTGATCTCTTATGCGATCGGGTTCTAGAGAGGCTTAACTTAAATGGGTGGCACTTCGCTCAGCTGTAACCACACACAATAATCAGACGTGCAACTTTTGTAGTTCATTGCCTTTCACTATGTATCGATGCATCCTATAAATATATTTTCTTTAAAGATACAGAAAACAAAAAAATTTAAAAAGTTTCTCATCACACATAGCCAGTTTTGTTTTAGCCTCGCACTACTTCTTATATACTACTACCATAAAAAGTAACTATACCCTATATACTATTCAAAACACGTTCATGGTAAGTATACTACTGGATAATGACGAAACAAACAAATGAAAACTAAAATTAGGGAATGCAAACCTTGGCATGGCCACTAACAACCCGAATAGTGAAGCTCGTGTTCTCATATGCAACAGTGCTTACAGCCTTGTCGACAACAACATCCTTGACCATTTGTGCCTTATCAACCGGATATATCAACTTACAAATACAAAAAATATCAACCGAGCCCAACGAAAAAGATGTTTACCTTTAGTGTCAACCTAAGTTGGTCCACCTATGTTCGGGTTGCCGTTTACGAAATTCGCACTACTACTAGCGACAACTTTGATGTTAACAAAACATGAATATTGAAGATGCGGCGGTAGGAAAAAAATCATAAGCATATTCGAAAATTAAACGAAGTAGTTTTTAAAGTATGGAAAAGATGCCGATACATAACATGCATCCACATATGGTTTCCATTCGTCTAGATTTCAATCAATTTTATAGCAATAAATAGTTATAATTATATTTTGGTGCTTAGCCTAAATAGTATTATAACAATATGTCGCTATAAAATCTCGTTGTTATACAATACTTTTTTTACGCATTGAACTAATGTGAGGACTATTTCATGATCCTAAATGCGTACAAAAGCAAGACTCTTACAAGGCCATACATGCAACATGAGATATGATTATTAAAAACGATTTATATATTGAACAGTATCACATGATCGGAAAGAAGGAAAGTAATGAAAGTGCTTACCTTTGCATAATCAATTCTATAAGAATCTTTCACATTTTGGTTGTTTATAACAAAACTACCACTGGTCTAGGTTGGATGATCATAGTGGTCAATAGAAGTTTCAAACAGTTCACATTAATAGTAAAACTCAACAAACCAATTAATCAAAAAACCGAGTTTGGTAACTTGTCGAAGTTGAGCCCGTCATAACATTACCTGCCTAAATTTCATATATACACATACTCTCGCTACGGATGGGTAATTGAGTAAATCTTAATCTACTTATCTAGATATATCATAATAAATTAAGAGCACCTCTTAATAAAACTTAAGGTTGTTCTAAAAAATAATGATTCTATGTAGGGATGTTTAGATTGCTTTAAAACCGAAAGGCTTCATAAAAAATGAATTTCTAACCTTATGGAGATCAACCTTGTTAGATAACGCGTCGTGAAGCCAGTTCCATCATAGGTATATGTAAAGAATATGTCATGAGATACAAGGTGCACTTGATCAACACTACATGCTGGCACATCGAAAAGGAAGCATACAAAAAGGGGGAAGCATACAAAAAGGGTTAAAAATTCATTACAGTTCAAAAACTACATTTTTTATAGAGAGTTTAGTTTGACATCTTCTGTACAAAGATGTACAGATTCTCATTGCATCGACAACTCATCCAGAACCTACAAATATCAAAACTTCACCTTTAAATCTCATGCAAAGCATTTTTTTATTTACTTTTTGAAAGTAATAAGAATTCGCAGTCATACCTAGTATGCAAAAAAAAACTACTCCGAAATTAAAAAAATTTCTTCAAGATCATAAACTTTTCTACATTTTCACCTTCTGTCTCAGACATGCTTATGATGCGTATGTCGTTGGAACATGGAGCAACACCATAGGGGCATGTTTAGATACTTTGGAAGTTGTTACTGGGGAACTGTTCATTTATCAGCATCTTTAGGAAGAAAAAAGGATTCCATCAATAAGTCTTTAGCAGGCGGACGCCGCGGACCACCTAAAATGTTTTCGAATTTTTTGACAAAATGTGTTGTTCCTGCATAGTCAATTAATAATTGGTTAATCATATCAACATTTGTACCCATTAAATTTTCTTAAGCCATATAACCCACACTGTTCAGAAACTCGTGCACGACTTCCTTCGTATAAAAGGTTTTATATGTTTAGACTCATCCTAATGATGGATCGCTATAGAATCTCCTACATAAATAAAAGCTATTGGCGAAGCGAAACGGGTATAACACGGTTAACATTAATTATCAACCATTTTGTTTGAATACCTTTGTCTATGTGAAGATTATAGCAGATGGCATGCATGCTCCTTTGTCGTGTTCGGATGACGCCATATTCACTTTACAACAAAACTTGCGTGCAACATTTAGAATCTACTTAATGCACAGACCAAAAACTGTTTTTTAAGATATTGGTTTCGATTATATAAAAATGACACACAAACTGTATATTATAATTAGCTAGGGTGTCTGGATGATCAATGAGGATCGAGGACAGAATTCTATGTGATAATACATGTCTGTGTTATCTTTTATGTCCGGTGCGAGGGGATTTAATTTCACAATTACAGCCAGGTGGTTAAAAATTCCAACAAAATCGTTTGTAATTACAATTTCGATTAACTGATCTTTCATAAGAGTAAAAAATGAAAATTTAACTGAAGCAACTTTTGTTATCCAGATGAAGGATATTCTCGAATTAGACCATGCTTAAAAAGTAATCGGTCTTCCATACGGATATTAGTTGTAAGCAAATTTATATCCCTAATTGCATTAATAGAGTCAGTTACTAGCTGATATAAGTATATAAAGTGGGATATACCTTTAAATGCTATTTTTAGTTAAAGTTCACTAAACCCATCAAGCAAGCAAGCATATCGCCTAAAATGTAAAGCAAGAAACAATCAATGCACAAAGATATTCGAATTCGCAACAAAGTCAAATTAGATTTTAGGGAACATGTGTTTTTCGTACATTATATTGATTAGTATCTCTTTTATATATGGATAAGAATCTTTTGCGGTACCTTATAAGGTATAGTTGTTACTCTTTGTTCCTACTGCATCGTCATCATTCAAGGATATTTTTATCACATTTTTAATTGGAAACACTTGCACTAAAGTACTACGCTATATGTGGGAACAATCATTTCTCTGTAATATTGTGGTTTTAGTCTCGTTTCTATTATTCATTTTTCATATACGATGAATGTTATCCCATCGTTAGACATGAACTTGTATCATTAAGTTAACTAACCATTACTTTCTTATGATTGCTTGTTTTCAAAAGAATTATAATTTACGATTTATGGGTAACTATTCTAAATCAATACATATGTCATGCAAGAAAGTACCGACCATCTAATCAGGTACTTATTTGACTATACAACAAGTTAGATCCCAAATGAGCAAACAATCTTGATTCCGCAAAAAAATTAGTTTATGTAGTTAACAATAATAATAGACATGACGTATAGAAAATCTGCGGACAAGATGGCAAAAAGAACATACCGCCAAAGCAAGAGGCTATGACAATTCTCTCTCATGAGAAAGGTTTTCTATTATGGGAACCATAAGCTCGTCATAATAACCATGCCCTTGAAATCCTTTAATTATGTCCATATGAGTGATCTGAAAATTAGAAGAAGAAAAAATCATAAAGAACATCCCAACACCACTCCTGACACCATAATCAACATTAGTATTAGTATCATTATATATAGCAGAATAATAAAATCTAATATGTTATGAATTACCCCTAAACTCTTTGGCCAAAAGATCGAACATTTGTCACAATACAACAATCGATTCCACGATTATGAGCGACTGCACCAACATATAAAATAACGATACCCTGTAAATTCAATTCAATCATTTCAACAAACACTTAGTATGCACAACTAAAATATAGCACTAAACAACATTTACATCAAAACATTATATTTAAGTCAATACTGTAATGAATCATGTGAAATTAAATGATAAAAAATGATGATAAGAATGAAGCATGTGAAGTTGAATGATAAAAATAATGATAAACGTACCTTATATCGATTAAAAACAACAACGCGATGAAACATTTTGTTGATTGTAAAAAAACAAGGTTAGTTCAATTCTGCCCATAAGTATAGATCTATAAAAAATCAACAAATACCTCAAAACTTGAAAAACACCTTTGGGTGATCGTCGAATTCGGTGGTCGTAGTTCTCTAGTTTTATGGTGTTGTTTCGCTGGTGGAGGAGAGATCCCAACGGTGTTAGAGAGATTCCGGCGGTGGTGGATGGATTTTGATGGTGGTGAGTTTGGTTAATGTGTATGAGTTAATATACAAAACCATCTTTTGTTTCAACTATGATTTGGAAATATGAAGCGTATAGAGGAAGACATGTGTATAGCGTTGACAAAAGGTTTCTTTTTATGGATATGTTGAGAATGTAATTAAAGTATTGTTGAGAAAAACTTCTAATTATAGGAATGAAGAGATTTTTGAAAAAAAATTATACAGCCTTTATAAGTAGTAGAGATAGAGATTTGGAACTGCTGAGTGACATGCACTAAAATGTGATTTCACGGAGTTCTACAAGGATTTAGAAGCTCAATTTTAGTGTGCTAACTTATAACTCATGGGCCTTCAAATGTCTCAACTGGATCTCAGGCAAGGGAAGACTCCTTCTATTGGTTTTGGCCCCTAGAAGTCGACTGGAATTTTATGGCAGTTTTGGGCTTCATGTTTACTTTGGGTTCTACTTGCTCTTGATGGTCTTGAAGCAAGTGGGAACCCACTTTGTGGTTGTGTTGACTTAACCTTAGTTGACTTCTTGGTCCTCGTGATGTCACGAGATCAAGCATAGGTTTTTCATCGATTTGAGGCTTTGCATACTTGTGGTTGTGTGGTTGCTTATTTGCTTGATATCTTGTTATAACTTGAAAATGTCTTTATAAAAAGTTAAAACCAATCACAAACCATTAATAAAACTAAATCTTTGATTTAGTTTAAAGTTTAGATATAATTTAAAACTAAATTTATTTTTTTCATAATAACTCATAACATGTTATGAATCTTGTTTCTTTTATGTATTGTCTAAACTATTAATAACTCCATTTAGGTTTTATATTAGTCTTTAACTTGGACAACTTGACACACATAAATTAAACAAGATTATACTTAAGTTAAGAAATGTTTTTAACTTGTGCTACGATGTATGAATCCATGCTTCCTCGTACACAACTTTGATTTGTAAATCAAATTTTTATACCCGTCTTAAATTTAAGTCTTGTTGTCCAATCGTTTGAGATCACTTGCAATTACTTTTTACATCTTGTAAGACGGATGTGAATTGTAACCCATGGTGATTATTATCTATGCATGATACCTAGACTTATTCTCGCATGTTCTCAAATTAGATGACTTAATCGGTACAACGGTAAGACCTTGATCGAGGCAAGGATGGGACTAAACATGCCAGTTTGACATTTAGTGAAATGTTCACTTGTCATGACTCCCATAAGGATCTAAGAATTGCACATGATTTACGATTGATGAACGTCATCTACCTATTGAATCTATCATTTGCTAGCAGATCAACTGATGTGATGATGGAACCTCAATGAGGATCTTAGCCTTTTCATAAAATTAATTGTTTTTTGTAAACTTGGGTGGTTAATTTGAAAAGGATAATTATCGAAAATACTAAATATGAACTTTGTATTTCTATTAATAATTTTATGCAACGCAAACCGTAAACAAAGTTTGTTTTCTTTCGTACTAAAGGAAGACAAACTAAGTCTTCTTTCCTTGTAAGAATAAGACTTATTCCTATCATTTCTCCTTGTATGAGAAAGCTATAATAGGAACACTTGAATCTTCTCAATTCTAATCAAACATAAAGCACACATACTCAAGAAATCGCATTGTCTTGTAAGTCAAAACGATTAAGTACGGTTGCACATCTTACTCTTTCAAGTGATTTTATAACCCTTATTCCGGTTTAGAAATTTTGAAATATATAAGATATCTAGATAACTAGAGAACATGTTTTCTATTTCTACCAAAATTACACATCTTGAAGTGTCAAGATATTGCATGAGTCTTGATTAAAAATTGAAGTCTCAATAAACCGCGAGAGGAAAGGAAATTACTAGCATGTTTTTCTAGTAGATTTCCCATACTCAAATAAGTTCCATAAGATTTTACACACCTGTGAGGTAAAGTAGAAAGAGAAATTGCATGCAAATTTTCAAGTTAATGGCATCGATGGAACTCCCATCATAAATGTAGTATAGCTTGATACTTTTCTTTGAATATCTATGTACATGTTTACTAGTCTACGAGACTCACATTCGCTATAATGTGTAGACATTCAATGAACTAGAAAGTATACAAATTGCTATTTTCTTTTTCACTATTATAGATACATTCAAAATTTTGTCTAAATTAATGGGTGCAGTGCATTTTTTAATCACATGACACACTTGTAATGTTGTCTTATTTAGTGGGAGCTATGAGCTTATCACCTTGTAAGTGACCCACTTAATTTCTAGATTGTCTTGAAATAACATCATAGTTTTCTATGCCTTATTGCATATTATTTTAAAAGATAACTAGTCTCTTTTCTAATGTCGTTTCCCAAATGTTATCTAAAAATAGTTATGCATGTTTGCTTATTAAACGATGAGTTCTACATAACATTTCTATACAAGATTGATTTGAGTTTGACTTAAATCATATTATATAACTGTGACACTTTAATATTATTCATATATGATGTTGTGCCATGCTCAAGTGGGAGAAATATTAGACTGTGCAAGGTATAACACAATATGACTAATAATATTCTACTAGGGCTTATACATACTGATGTATGTTGTCTAATAGAGAACTAATGTCAAGAAATAATAAAAACTACTTCATCATTACCTAAATGGTTTAGCTAATATGCACATGTCTTCTTGTAAAGACATAAATTCTAAGTATGTAAATTAACTTGGAATTACTATTGAAGCCAAAAGTGGGTGTCTAATAATACCTTATATAAATAGTTTATGTCTTAAAGTAAAGACATAAATGTGAACATCATTGAATTGTTCAAAGATTTATGAAATAAAGTAAGTAACTGACTTGTTGTGTCTTCTTGTTAGGGCATATACATCAAAGTTATTGAATTTTTCAATACCTTATAAAGTAAAGTTAGTGACTAACATGTTATGTTTTCTTGTCAAAACATGAACATGAAGTTCTTGAACTGCAAAAAAAATCATACTTTATAGCATGCAATTGGCTTGAATATATTGTTTATGCAATTTGGTTTGACCAAATTAGAAAACATGTAAGCCAAAGAGTATTAGGTTATCTAAGGAATTGTGGTACCGTCTCACAATCGCAACACTATATCTCATGTGTAAAATCAAATACTATTGGTATTATTTGATACTTGATAACTTTAACTACTCTATCCCTCTTATCTTATCAATGTTAAAAAAATTGAACGAGACACATGCTTATTCAATATGATTCCAAACAAGAAGGTAACTAAGAAACCATCAAGTTATGTAATGGGATGACTCCCAGTAAGTCTTAGTTGAAGTCTTGAATTTATTGAAATCAGGTTAGACGTGTTATTAGCAAACTAGAATCAAGAAGTTTCAGTGTATTTTATACTTCCCAAATGAGAACAATTCATTATTGCTCGACATGCTGTGTACTTGGAGAAAGTCTCCCATTACAAGAAGCAAATGGGAGCCTTTATGATTTTTTGAAGAAAGTAATGAATAAAATACAACCTTCTGAATACACTAGCGAACAACGTAATGAGGTTGAGCATGTAAATGCAAAAGCCACAAAGTGTTGTAACTCCCATTCGCATATCCGCAAGGATACCTCAAGCACCTGGAAGGTATGAGTTTCATGTCAATGCCGAGGAAGATGAGTTAGAGGATCATAGTGAACCTAATAACTACCGAGACTCATTGTCATATTTTGAATATGATGAATGGCTCAAACCATGAATGGTTAGATGTAGTCTATAAAAAAATCAATTTTGGAATTTGATTATCTTTTGTCAATCAGTAAGACTGATAGGTTATAAATGATCTTCTGTGAGAAGATATATATGGGCATAATTGTAAACCTTTATACATACTCTGTTTGATAAGAGTTTTATGCATGCTAAAGCAATTGACCATGATTAAAGTTTACTTTTATTAGCCAGTGTTAAATTAATAAAGATATTAATTACCATACTTGCTTTCATTTGTATGAAATATGGCAATTGGATGTCAAAATCCTCATGGATGATTACATTTGTGAGGACGTTCTGTAATCAAAGGGGTTTATAAATCCAACTAATCTTTAGAAAGTGTAAAAGCTCTAGAAATCCAAGTGTGGATTCGAGCATGCATCTAGGAGATGGAATCTTAAGTTTAAATCAAGGATATGATGATGATTAAAATGAAGATGACTCTTGAGTACACCATTGAACTAGTGGAAGCACTATGTTTTGTTTCAGTCTTAAATCTCATGTGTTGTTAACATGCTAGAAATAACATTTCAGCTAAGCTAGTTTTTAATCATTGGCTTGGAATATATTTCTATATAGAGATATAAGAAATAAAACATATAACCTTGAAACATATGCTTATTAGGATAAGGCATACACGGTTAATAAGTCTAAATATGACACATCAATGAGAAAGTCTCAAAGTTCTGTCTTACTTGATAAGATTGAATATGTATATGGAAACCCTTAGTTTACCTAATGGATTCATTACTTATGATATGTTATGTATTAGACTAATTTTAATACTGGCATGAATGCAAGATGAATTGATCACAAAGTATCTAAGTGAAAGTCATTAGACTACTATAGGCTTGTTCATCGTTTATAGATTTTAGGTAAGAAGATTAGCGTTGAGTTTATACACTAATGCTTACTTTGATTGAGATGGTACTCAATCCTACTGATAGTAGGATTTCATCTTAAATGATAAATACTACTACCTAGACATGCTTGACGAAAAGCACTGTTGCACTACTCATTAGTAAAATAAGAATACTTTATAGTTTGGGAAGCTATTAAGAAGATTGTCTTAAACAGGTGTTCTACTTGCTTCTAACAACCTAATTAATGTACTACGACGATGCTACTATTATTGTATTAGCACTTGCGGGCACATATACAAAATGACAATCATCGTATTATTCAGAATCTTCATTATTTGTGAGTTTCTAAAATAAGTATTCTCAAAGTTCACTCAGATTACAACTCAATAGGTCCTTGTGTAAAGTCAATGTCTTGTAACCAAACATGTTAATCATGCTAGGAACATTGGACTTTGACCTTCTAGTAGTTACATGTATATCTGGTTTCAAGTATTTGGATAATGGAACACTACGCAGTTGAATTAAATAATGAATTGATATACTTGGTATGATCGTCTTCATTTATACTACTGTGTTCTATATTAGCATGTTTAATCCATGAATAATTTAATTATTCTAAATTATCCATTATCAATTGATGATACGGGAGTATTGTCGAATTAAGACAAATATGAGTTGGTCATATTAATTTGGAATGAATATTAATTGATGATGCCGCCAAACTCATATGCGTTCACTGGATGAACACTGGATTGACCCAACCTATGAGAATTCACTACATGGATCAGTGTCAATAGTGAATATCGCAAGTGGTTGAATCTCTCATCCTTAGACTTGAGATGCAAGTAGGTTTGTATGCGTGGAATGTCGATCTTTGATATGGTTCAACGTTGACCTGAACAAGGCTGTTATAAAGACCATTTTCAGGTGTGATGTGAAATACATGAATGACACGTGCAGTCAAAATAGGATTTGTTCCTCCACATGTATTGGAGTTAGTTACTACCGGGCCCCTCGATGAATTGTAGAGATGTATGTGTGGCCACACCCAGATGTAATTAAGATGATGCTTGATTAGTTTGGAAATCTAGTTCAATATGAATATCGAGAAACAAAATAGTTAAACTTAAGAATGACTCTTGGTCCATTTCTAAAGTTTAATAGAGTATCTGAAACAAAAGGATGACTGGCATCTAAACCATTTAAATGAGATGTTTAAGAAACTATCCTCATATGTTTATGGGGACATTGGCATGTTGCTAGACGCTAACCTTTGCTTGTATAATTACTTGATTATTATGACATGCGCAAGTGGGAGCTGTTGGAGTATGCTCGTGTCATAATAAGTAATTATACGGCTAGACACATGTGAGCTTATGTGTTCACACACATATACACAGAGGTACCACTTAATTTATCATATATATTGTATTTACGGTATATATATATATATATATACTAGCATGGACCCGCGCAATGCGGCGGCGAATACTCATAATCATTTTTTAGGCTAACAATTATTAATCTCTTACTCATTAAGTTTGTATTGTTAAAATTGTAAAAAATCGAAAAAAACTTCTAAATTTTAAAAAAATTAATAGTTAATAAAAATATAGCAAAATGGATATCGAATTAAAGAGAATAAAATTTTAGAAAATATTGTGAAATTAGATTATAAAAATAACAAATTAATAAAAAGATTTTTCAATTTAAAAGAAAAAATATTATTTAAATAGGCTGTTACAAAAGTTTGTTACAAAAGGTTGTTAGAAAATGTTATAGTATATAATGTTGATGAAGATATCAACAACTTGCTTTATTTAGTAGAAAAAAAATCTGAATTTTCAGCCTTGCTATTTTAAGAAGGTCCCAAATGCTTTATATAGTAGTATAGGAAAAAAAATCTGAATTTTCAGCCTTGCTATTTTAAGAAGGTCCCAAATGCTTTATATAGTAGTATAGATATATATAACCTACATAACTCAATATCAATGACAGGCTTCTAATTACTATGCTAGTACTTAGTATATTGTGTTATACACAAGAAATAAGTAAGCTCATTATTGTTGTCTAGTAGCCTACCATAAAAGATCAAAAGAAATGAGAAAAAAACGTTTATATCTTTTATTAAAAGGAAGATTGTTATGATTTGTAACATACCATTTATTTAAGGTATGATTATAATACAATCAATTTTATAACAATTGTGACATACATTTTCCATTTTGGTTATATATGGGACACGACATAACAAAAAAAACGTAGATCTATTTTTTCCTTAAGAAAGTGGGACGACAAACATATCATCAAGGTGGTGATTTGTTTTGTCATTTGATTAAGCTTTAACAAAATTGTAGTTAAAGTCTTAACAAAGAGTTATGGGTATTGCGACTAGCATCGACGTGGTATACATTGACATGTAGTGTGTTTCTACATACATGTGATCTACTTTGATCACTTGAGTTTCTTGGTTAGATCTTAGGTTGGCGATTGTATCTGGTTGATCTTATTGAATCCTGATACAAAGGTATACTTTTATCTCTCTTTTTATTGATTAATCATATGACTCCATGGATCCGTTCATAGGTGATCTTTCTGTTGCGTTTTTATTTATTCGTATCATGTTTATATGTATAATCACCTATAGAACAACACCTTGTTCTTTTTATCACACATATGTAATATTGAAAAGAGGTTGAATTCATTCAAATTCTTAACAAAGAACACTTTTTAAACTCCAATTTTCTTGTGTTTATCTTTCCTTTGCCAGTAATTCTTCCTTTGCTTCCTCTAAAAGCAACTGAACCACCTCTGAATTCTTCAGCCTCAACAAGATAGTCCTTATTCCCTGTCATGTATCTTGAGCATCCACTATCCATGATTCCTTTATCTTTCAATTCACTAGTTGGATGATCCTACACAAGTAGAAAACAAATTAGTTTTCAACAGGGACCCAAACCACATTAGGCTTGGATCTGATGGGCCAACATACTTAAATGTCTCGTAAGTAGTCTAGCATATGATGTTGGATGCGATTCTATAAGTCATAGTTCAGGTAGGCCGATCAAAAGTATAAAGAGAGGTTATGTCTTTGGCCTTTTTCTTAAATGGCACATGTACCACTTTTGCACTAGCGATACTTCCAGCAGTACTTGCATTTTACCCTTTTAGCACCCACTTCTGCATTTGTTTCGAATTCCTAGGTGGGGACTGTGGTCTTTCTTTTGGGAAAAAATATTCTTATTCTTAAAGACCACATTAGGTCTAGTGGTACTAGACTTTGGTCTAGCGGTACGGACAGACATTGGTCTAGCGGTACTTGCAAAGGTTGACCTCAACGGTACCATACCAGATCTTATTAGTACCGCTCTAGGAACAAAGTTCCTATTGGCATGAGGGTGAGTATATTTATTGGTCTCATTTTGTTTGTTCACCCTTTATGCATAACCCCACTTAGGTCCAGTTTCCCTTTGAACCCTTCGACCCTTACCCTGTATAACATTCTTATTACTACCTATAGTCACCTTTTTAGCAGCTTGTTTTCTAGCAATTTTGTTCTCATGAAGAGTACATTCCTAAATAAAATGATTTAAGCTACCACACATAAAACATCATCTTCTTTTCATAAGAGATCCAAGGTAAATATGTCCTAGTGTTTTCAAACCTAGACCACCCCTTTTAGTATTACCTTGATGTTTTGGCTCTTTTTCCACTATCTTCCTAGGAGGTTTTACATGCTTAGGAGTAGAACTAGGTGGTGACACATAACCTTCAGGAACAAAATTGTTCATTAAAGGTGGATAAACAACCTTTTTGGTCACACTTGGTTCTGGTTGGGTCAAAATACTAGTCAGAGGTGCAAGAGGTATAATTACTAGAGTCAAAATTTGAGTCACTTGAAACTTTAGTCTGTTTACCATACACAATATTAGACTCATCTAACTCTACAGTGTTCTCATAGGGCATATATATTTCTGACAAGGGTTGAGGAACAACTTTCATTCCTTTTGCATATCTATCATTCTCAGGGACACACTCATTCCCACTACTAGAACTCTCAAAAACACCTTTTGAAAGATCTTTTTCAGTTAACACTTGCCCAGGTTTTTCATCCATATACCCCAAACCAGCTTTGTCATAATAGCCCATTTGAGAATTCAACAACTCTCCAATACCTTTTGAAGAGTATTGCCAATTTTTAATAGTTTCTTTTTCATTAGATAATTTAACTTTTAAATCCTCATTTTATGTTGAAACATTTAAAAGTTGTATTTCAAAGGCTTGGATTTCTATTTCTTTCTATTTTAGGTTAAGAGACAAGACTCTAATGTTCTCTTCATAGTTTTGTTGAGCTTTTTGATACAAAACTATGTTAGCTTCTAACTTTTGTAAACCCTTTTCATAATCAACAAATTCTACACTACTAGTATTAACATTTTGATTTTGTTCCCTTCCATAGACAACTTCTACTAAAACCATAGCCTTGACATCTTTTCCCTTCCATGGAGTTATGTTACAACTCTTTGAGTTGATATCCTTGATGTTGCTTCCACCAGAGTTGTTGAAGGTTCTTTGATTTCCTTTAGCCTTATCTTATTTGCATTCCCTAGAAAAGTGCCCATTCTTCCCACAATTGTAGCACTCTACCTATGATTTATCATAACCTTGAGGCTCCCTTGGATCAATTGTCATAGTTCATCCAGTCTTTTTATAAAGTATTTTTGACCTAACAATTACCATAGTTGCTTGCCCTTCAAATCCATCTCTTATATATCAACATCATCCATCTGGAATAGATCATCAAGGGTTAACCTTGGTCAACTATCTTGATTAGCAAAAAAGGAGAAGACAACTTCATCATTGACTGATGATTGAGGTTTCCCTGTGGCTTGGGAGTGGAAGTTGAACCACTAACGGTAGTTTGATAGTATGTACCGCTAGACTTTTCTGCCACAAAAGCAAGGTTTGGCTTTTGATGTTGAAGGTGTTATTGTTGTATTGTTTCCTCTTACATCAATCTCATAGACTCTGAGATTGTTATAGAGATGATAAAAAAAGTGACATCTAGATCATCTCTGGTGATGAAGTGCATAGTCATAGCCTTCCATTCTTGTGGAACTCCTCTTAAAAACCTAAGATTTGCTTCATCATTAGGAATGGGAGCACCCATAGTTGCCAGCTGAATAAACAACTTGCTAAATCTTCCATAACCTTTATGAATCCCTTCTGCACTAGAGATTGAAAAGCTATCAAACTTTTGTTTCAACACAGTTTTCTTCATCTTCTTAGATTTGTTGTTTCCTGTAAATCTAAGCTTGATGGCTTCCTACATAACTTTGTCATCTCTGTAGTGATGAAAGCTAGGTAAGATATCAACAGAGAACGTCATGGCTATAGTGGTTTTAGCCTTTCTTTCCCTTATATCAGCTTAGATCTCTTCTGCAATTATAGCGGGCAAAAGTTTTATAATACCATCAGCTAAGTAGGTGACTTGCTTTGAGGTATTACCTTTCTTGATGACATCTCACAGAGTGTGATCTGTGTGATTCAAGAAGTGTTCCATATGCATAGCCCAAGTTTCATAATTGTCGTTTTTGAGAATTGGGAGTTTGACAGCAGAGAGAGTGTGTGGAACATATATAGAAGTTTGAAGGTTCAACTTCTGCAGCTGCTCTAGCTGGTGCAGCTGGTTGAAGAGGTTTATCATTCTGAATAGCATCTTCTATGTGAGGGTTTTCATCACCATGAAAAGACATGATGAGATTTGTGAGGTTATTGGTTTGGTTTAGTTATTCTTATTAAGAGTTTCTCAACAAGCTCTGATACCACTTGTTGATCCCAATGAATAGATCGATATCCTGTTAAGGATTGTGTTAATGCAATGATGCCTAAAAACGTTATTTGCATTTTTTGGTCTCGCTTAGTTTTGATCACGACAATATATAAAAACAAGCATTTACGAAAATGACGAAAATCGAATTCTTGACTTCATGTATTTTTCATTTCCTCCATTATCAGTTAAGGTATGAATAAACAAGTTATCGACCTAACTAAGTGATCAAGGATTTAGTTCTTCTTAAAAATAACTTTTATTTTTAAGTGACAAAAGTTTTTATTAAACTTTATTTTTAAGAAAATGTTTTATTAAATTAGAAATTTGAAAATTTGAAAATGGCATATTCCATATGGTTTAGGAATATACTTTGAGGATAAAAACTTCACCAGATGTGACTAACCCACTAAAAGACAAAAAGGAGCGGAGTCTAGGAAGTGCAGTTCTTTAAATGCCTATGCGGTTCTTTATCGATATCGAACCGCAGGCTAAATAACGAACCACGCCCATACATAGCCGTTGGAACCTTGTCTTATAAATAGTGGACCATTTCTAGATTTTCTCTTCACCTCTTTTGCACACAAATTCCAAATCCAATCCACCTTTTTAAATCACTCAAATCCTTGGTTATTTGATTGATTAATACTTGTTAGAAGTGATTTTCTCTCCTCCTATCTCATACTCTCAAGTACAAAAAGACGAACACTTTCATCCTTGAAGTGTTGTGTCAACCTCAAAGATCCACTGAAGATTAAACATTATTTTCATTCTTGTGTTGTTGTGAAGATCCAAATTATTTTGTAAATTTGGAAGTTGTGTATGTAGTGTGGTTAATACTTAGTCCTTAAAGTATATTGGTGTAGATTGGCCCTAGCTAAGATTAGGGCTCCACTTTTAGCTTAGAGTCGGAAATTGGTTAAGCGACGTGTACCGTTTCTCCAGCTTAAAAAGCTTGTTGATTAGTGAAATCTCGAGTAAGGAGTACGAGGAGTGGAGTAGGAAAGAGGAGTGATCTTCGTTGCCGAACCAATATAAATCATTGGTGTTTGGTTTGATCTTTCCTTTCCTTATCTCTTTACGTTCATTATTCTTTCCTTGCATATACTTGTGATTATCACTATCTATTGTTCATATTGTGCATAGCAAGATTTCACATAATCACTCAAGTCTAAGTTTTTTGAAAAAGGATTTTTGAAAACCGACCTTTAAACAAGTAAACTTAAGAAACTATTCAAGCCCCCCTCCTTCTAGTTTATACAATTGGTATCAGAGCGTGATTGCTCAAGCGTTTTTAAAAAATATTGTATTTTAAAACTTGAATCGATCTATGGATTCCAACAAGTACCTAGAAGGGCAATCTATGCATAGACCACCTCTTTTTGAAACCGATAGTTTTATTTATTGGAAAAATAGGTTTGAGACTTGTGTGAAATCAAAAGTTGGATCTTTGGCATGGTTATTACCAATGGTGACTTTTTGCCCTATAAATATAATGAGGTTTCTAAAAAGAAAAAACTAGTTACCTTTGAAAACTCTAATGATCACACTAAAACGAAACTTGCTAAAAATAATGAGGCTAAAATGGTGATTTAGAATGCTTTACCTAAGAAAGAGTATGATGGGATTTTTATGTGTAAAATCTCTAAAGATATTTGGAACACTCTTTTAGTAACCCACCAAGGTAATAGTCAAGTCAAAGAAAGCAAAATCTATCTTCTTGTTCAACAATATGAACAATTTGTCATCTTAGAAGATGAAACTATTGATAGTGCTTTTTTCTAGGTTTAATACTATTATTACTAGTTTAATAGCACTTGATGAAGGTTTTCTAGCAAGAACAATGTTAGGAAGTTTCTTCGGGCGTTGCATCCAAAGTGGAGAGATAAAGTCACAACGATTAAAGAATCAAAGGACCTTACCACATTGTCACTTGATGAACTTATTGGCAACTTGAAGGTTCATGAAATGATAATCTTGAAGGACTCGGAAATGGTGAAAACCAAGAGTGAAAGAAAGTCTCTAGCACTAAAGGCCAAGAAAGTGCAAAGTGACCATGAAAGCTCATCCTATGATGAGGAATATGCTATGGCGGCTAGAGACTTCAAGAAGTTCTTCAAGAGATGAGGTCAACACGTGAGACAACCAAGCAACGACAAGAAAGCTTTCTCCAAAAACCGATTTGTCAAGAATGACAAAGGTGATAGGAAATGCTTTAGATGTGGCGACCCAAATCATTTTATCGGTAAATATCCTAAGCCATCTCACAACAAGAATCACACGGCGTTCGTTGGAGGTTCGTGGAGCAATAGTAGTGAAAAATGCGATGACAATGCTAAAGACGAGAAGTGTCTCATGGCTCATTCTTCTAAAGAGGTACATTTCGAAAGCGAATACTATAGCAATGATAGTTCCTCTCTAGATGATTTAGAATGAGAAGGTCAATATAATAATCTATGCAAATTAAGTCTAAAATTCATTAAAAAGAACAAATTACTAAAATCAGCTAGGACCAAGCTTGAAAATGAGATTAGTGAGCTAAGAGATAAATTAGTTACGCTTGAGAAAAATAAAGAAGTTGATTTAGGTTGTCTAAGTTGTGAAAGTCTTAGACAAGAGAATGAAGATCTCAAGAGCACCTCTAATAACTTGAAAAAGTTAATAAAAAGTACTATTTCTCTTGATGATATGTTAAGTAGAAAAATTCATTCTAGGGAAAGACTTGGGTTGGGTTTTAACACTAATGAAACATCTACCAGTGAACCAAAACAAGTTAGAATTTCAGAAAAACGACCCTCTGGCTGCGGTTCCCCAAAGTATGGCGCGACTCCATATATATATGGAACCGCAAGTCTAGATAAGCAACCGCGGACAAAGACCTATGTAGAAGAAAATTCTCAGTTTTCTGAAAAGTCTATTTTAGGCAAAGGGACAAAACACCTTGTGGTTAACAATGTTAAATTACATATAATTGATAAAAAGGAACTTGATAAATTCTACAAGCCTTTGAGTAAACCTTTAATGGGAATGAGAAATTTATCAAGACAGTCATCTACTCCTCCAAGAGTATGAAATGATTCAAGGCCTAGAAGTAGAACACCAACACCTAAAAGGAATGACCACTCTAAGTCACGACCTAGGAATAAAACACCCACCTAGAAACAATAGTAACTTTAGGTCAAGATCAAAGACTCCTAAGAAAAACAATAGACATCAAAATGCTCATATGAATTGGAATAATTTTCAACAATGTTTTTCTCCGTAGGGTATGTGTCCTCCATTCATGCATCCCAACCAAATGCAAGGGATGTTTAGAACTAATAACTTTGACCCATGAGATATTGGGGACTAAATGTTTGATTTTGTGTGTTGTTACCTAGATATGCTTGGGAATCGATTTGGAGCCCGACGAGTAGATTAAGGATAATGGTTGTTCTAAACACATGACGGGTAATCAAAGTTTGTTCTCTACTTACAAAGCATATAATGGTGGTAACGTCACATTCGCTAGCAAATTACGTGGTAATATCATTGGGAAAGGTACGATTTCTCTTGACTCCATGACCATTGAAAATGTTGAGCACGTAGATAACTTAGGTTTTAATTTACTTAGTATAGGTCAAATTTGTGACAATAAGTGTAAGGTCATCTTTTCCGAACATGATAGCGAAATCGTAAAAGATAGAAAGATCACTGGAAAAGGTGTTAGAAAGACAACTTATGTCTTGCGACCTTAGATGATTGTTCAACTCTTTGGCCTAGGAAATTAGGTCACGCTAATATGCGTTTAATTAAATCTTCAGTCTTTAAGGAGTTGGTAAGACATCTTCCCAAGATGAAGTTTGATAGTCACTTTTGTGATGCTTGCAAAGTTGGGAAGCAAGTTCACTATAAGGCCAAGAATTTGGTATCGAGATCTTTGTGCTTAGAGCTCCTACATATGGATCTCTTTGGACCTTCCACCATAGGGAGTTATGGAGATAACCTTTATACCCTAGTTATAGTTGATGACTATTCTAGATTCACTTGGACTAGATTTTTGGCTAATAAGAATGAAGCTTTCGATCACTTCAAAATCTTTAGTCGGAAGATCCAAAATCAACTAGGATGTCCAATTGTCTCTATTAGGACGGATCATGGTAGGGAATTTGATAATGAAGAGCAATTTCGTGCCTTTTGTGAAGCCAAAGGCATTAACTATAACTTCTCGGATCCTCGCACTCCACAATTAAATAGGGTAGTTGAAAGGAAAAATAGGACTATCCAAGAGATGGGTAGGACCATGCTAAACGAGCAATCGTTGCCTAAAATTTTTTGGTGCAATTATGTTGACACATCGACCTATATCCTTAACCAAATTCTTATTCGACCTTTTCAAGGAAAGACACCCTATGAGATTCTTAAAGGTAAGAAACCCTCGTTAGAATACTTAAGGTGTTTGGAAGCAAGTGCTTCATTCTCAACACCAAATACTACCTTACTAAGTTCGACCCAAATTCATACGAAGGTATCTTTTTAGGTATTCTCAAACTAGTAAAGCCTACATAGTCCTCAAGTTGAACCTTGGGTGTAATCGAAGAATCACTCAACGTGACATTCAATGAAACTCCTCCTTCATCTAAGACACCACCTTTGGTAGATGCTAACTTAGATGAAATAGACACAGTTAAAGCCAAATAGGTTAGAAAACTAGGAGTTAAAGACCTTAATGTTGAAAAGGGAGTAAACATAAGGGAGTCTAAGGATCATGCTCTCGAAAACGTCATAAGAGACCTTATTCAAAGGACCCTTAGATCTCAAGTCCAAGATCAAAGTAACTTCTTTTGTTTCGTCTCATTGATTGAACCAAAGAATGTTAAAGAAGCTTTGAAGGATGAGAGTTGGGTCATCGTCATGCAAGAAGAATTGAATCAATTCATTGCTAATGATGTTTGAGAACTTGTTCCTCCACCTAGAAGTACTACCATCATAGGAACCAAGTGGGTGTATAGGAATAAGTTAGATGAGAACGGTATTGTGTCTCGTAACAAGGCTAGACTTGTAACTCAAGGCTATAATCAACAAGAAGGGATTAGTATCCTTTTAGCTTATGCTTGTGCATTAGACTTAAAGCTTCAACAAATGGATGTAAAAAGTACATTTCTTAACGGTTTGATCAATGAAGATGTATATGTGGCTCAACCTCCACGCTTCATTGATTTTGAGAAACCGGATCATGTCTACAAGCTTATGAGAGCTCTTTATGGTCTTAAACAAGCACCCAAATCTTGGTATGATAGACTTAAAGCATTTCTTCTAAAACATGAGCATACCATAGGAATGGTAGACAATACACTTTTCATAAAGAATAAAGGTTCTCACCTCATAATCGTACAAATATATGTTGATGACATTATATTTGGTTCAAACTTTCAAATTTTGTGTGATGACGTTGCCAAAATCAAGCATGATGAGTTTGAAATGAGCATGATGGGAGAACTTAACTTCTTTTTAGGACTCCAAATTAGAGAAATGGACGATGACATCTTATTTAATCAATCTAAGTATGTTAAAGAAATGCTAAATAAATTTAGATTAGAGGACTCTAAGCCTATGAAGACCCTATGGCCTCAGATACTAAACTCACTGTAGATGATGATTGTGAGTCGGTAGACAACACCAAATAAAGAGGTATGATTGGTAGTTTGTTATACCTAACGGCAAGACGACCGGATATCATGTTTAGTGTTTGCCTTTGTGCACGTTTCCAAGAGTCTCCCAAAACCTCTCATCTTGAAGCGGTTAAGCGTATCTCCCGATACATTAAAGACACTATACATTTAGGATTATGGTATCCTAAAGGGACCGGTATAGAAACAGTAGTATACGCGGACTCGGCCCATACGAGAGACTATGTGGACTGGAAAAGCACTAGTGGAGTTTGTACCTTCATGGGTTGTTGTTTAACTTCTTGGTTCTTCAAGAAACAAACCACTCTTGCTATATCCACCACGGAAGCCGAGTATGTGAGTGCCGGAAAAGCTTGTCAACAAGCTCTATGGATGAAGCAAGCGCTTGTTGATTACGGGATTACACTCAATGATGTTTCCATCGTGTGTGATTATAAGGGTGCAATAGACCTTAGTAAGAATCCCTGCAACATTCGCGAACTAAACACATAGAGATTCGCCACTATTTTCTTAGGGATAATGTTCAAAAGGGGAACATTTCGATTGAGAAGGTGCCCTTAGTAGAAAATTTAGACAGTACAACATCTTCACTAAACCACTTAATAGGAAACCTTTTAATTACTTACGTCTAGGTCTAGGTTTAATGGAACATATACCTTAATTACGCATTTTCTTTAATCGAGTCGTTTATCTTTTGAGTCTTTTCTTTCTTTGAGTTATTGAGTCTCTTAAACTCTTTTTGAAAATTCCTCTTGTTTTTTTCAAATATTTCTAAGTTCTTTCGAAAATGATCGAGAAATGTTTTTGCATTGTTAATTCAATCTAAAATGTTTTCATGGTTTCTTGCTATTGATATCAAGCATACATAATTCATATGTACGAGTCACTCAAATATAGCGAGAACAACATTGAACTATGGAGGATCAATACATCATCACTATATGTCTAGATGATCATACCTCCAACATCGATTTTAGTTTAAAGTCTATGTATTTTAGTCAAAGTCGTGTTTGGTGAGTTCTTGTGTGTTTCTTAGTCTTTTATTGCTTTTAAGCATGTCTCCATGATTAGTTAGACTCAGAAATTAAGATTTGATGAATTGGAAAATTCTCCATGTCCTCCAAAACACACTCTTTGTGGGCGGCTCCTTAATTCTACTGCGGCTCAATAATTTTATTGAACCGCAAGGTGAGATAAAGAACCGCAAGCAGAAGCTACCAGATTCAGGTTTTCTGAAACTCCAAATTTGTTCCAACACTTTTTGGAATCTTTGTTTCAAGCCTTTGACTACCCTAAAATTATCTTATGCTTTCTCTACTTAACCCTAAGCGTTTTGCATCCTTTTCTCAAATCAAAATGTCTTATTCACTAAATGAAAGCCTTGATTCTCCTTTATTTTCCCCAATCTCTTTCAATCCAAATTCACCAAAAAACACGTTCAATCAAATTTCTTCTCCTTCTAAGAAAATTGATTTTGGAAACTCTTCTTTTCCATCACTTCCCTTTTGTGTTCTTCATCCCTCACATGATAATGTCATGCATCATGGAACATATTGTCATTATAGTCAATATCAATATCTTGCTATAGCTCATATCTATGAGGAGTTGAATTACACCAAGAGTCTCCTAGTCAAGCCTCCTCTTCATTATGACTACGAGACCATTGCCAAGCCTCCACCACCAAATTCCGCTACTACTTCGTCTTCAAATTAAGCATGTGGGATGCTTATTAATAAGACATTTAATTTAAGCAAATCTTAGCATTCTAGTATAATTAGGATTAGATTCATGCTTATGTTTTTAGGCTTGAGTTTCATACATCTTTGTATGATTTATTTCCTTGTATCTTTTCATATTTTTGGAATAACATGATTTATTATGGATCTTGGTTCTCTTTTTCTTCTTTTATTTTTTTGGTGGCCATTGCTATATCTTGTTGGGTGTTTCTTATCTTCTTCTTCTAACCCTTATATGTAGGTTGTCACCATAGCTCGATCTCTTGGTGCCTCAACCAAGGGGGAGTAAGTACCGAAGGGGAGTTTTAGCAAAGTCCGATTCTTCTCTTCTTCACATAATTTTGCTACCTTTTTGTTTCGACAAAGGGGGAGAAATGAAACAAACTCGTCTTTAAAAATCTTGTTTTCATACTTTATTGAGTTTATGTATTGTCAGAATCAAAAAGAGGAAGATTGTTAATGCATTTAAGCCTAAAAACGTTAATTGCATTTTTCGGTCTCGCTTAGTTTTGATCACTACAATATATATAAACAAGCATTTACGAAAATGAAGAAAATCGAATTCTTGAGTTCAAGTATTTTTCATTTCATCCAATGAATAAACAAGTTATCAACCTAACTAAGTGATCAAGGATTTAGTTTTTCTTGAAACTCACTTTTATTTTTAAGTGACAAAAGTTTTTTTAAAACTTTTTTTAAGAAAATGTTTTATTAAATTAGAAATTTGAAAATTTAAAAATGGCATATTCCATATGGTTTATGAAAATCCTTTGAGGATAAAAACTTCACCAGATATGACTAACCCACTGAAAGACAAAAAAGAGCGGAGTCTAGGAAGTGCGGTTCTTTAAATGCCTATGCGGTTCTTTATCAATATCGAATCGCATGCTAAATAACGAAACACGCCTAGACATAGCCGTTTGAACCTTGTCTTATAAATGGTGGACCAATTCCAGATTTTCTCTTCACCTCTTTTGCACATAAGTTTCCAAATTCAATCAACCTTCTTAAATCACTCAAATCCTTGGTTATTTGGTTGATTACTACTTGTTTAGAAGTGAATCTTTCTCCTCCCATCTCATCCTCTCAAGTGCAAAGAGAAGAACACTTTCATCCTTGAAGTTTTATGTCTACCTCAAAGATCCATTGAAGATCAAAAGTTATTTTCATTCTTGTGTTGTTGTCAAGATCCAAATTGTTGTGTAAATTTGGAAGTTGTGTATGTATTGTGGTTAATACTTAGTCCTTGAAGTATATTGGTGTAGATTGGTCCTAGCTAAGATTAGGGCTCGACTTTTAGCTTAGAGTCGAAAATTTGTTAAGCGACATGCACGGTTTCTCCACCTTAAGGAGATTGTTGATTCGTGAAATCTCGAGTAAGGAGTACTCGAGGAGTAGAGTATGAAGGAGTGAGTTTCGTTGCCGAACCACTACAAATCCTTAGTGTTTGGTTTGATCTTTCGTTTCCTTATCTCTTTACATTCATTATTCTTTCCTTGCATATACTTGTGATTATTAGTTTAGATCCACTATCTATTGTTCATATAGTACATAGGAAGATTTCACATAATCACTCAAGTCTAAATTTTTTGAAAAAGGACTTTTGAAAACCGATCTTCAAACAAGTAAACTTAAGAAACTATTCAACCCCTCTTCTAGTTTCTACAGATTGCACTAATAGCTTGAAAACAAAATAGAGCACGAGAGAGACTCCTACTGAACCTAGATAAGTTATGCAGAATATAACTTATCAAAGCTTAAGAAGAACATAGATTATACTAACTATTAGATTTTATTAATCGCTAACTTTTTGTTGAAGTCCTTACAACTTTTCGTACCTCTGTTCCTTTTATAATGCAAGGAACTCTAGAATATTCTATCAAGATACATATATCACACACGATATACTCCTATAATGACTATAACATATCCTTACTAAAGATATACTCGTCCTTATCTAACTTAGCAGTACTTATAATAAGCCTAACGGTACTTGCATGTACCGCATCAACACTAACAGTACTTGCTAACACTAACGATACTTGGACTACATACTAACGGTACTTGATATAACTACAAATAACTCCCAACAATAATGCCATTTTCCGTAGCTTATCTTGACAATTTTCGGCTCGTAAAAACTTATCACGTCACAATAAGCTTATAAAAGCCAAATTTTTTTGTTATAAAACACAAAAAGTGAGCTTATGAAATATATGCCGAAAAAGAAATAGGCTATAAGTTCGTTATATAAGCTTAAACAAACACAAAGATTGTTTGTTTCGGCATATACGACATATTTGGTTTTGGGCTTATGTTTCATAACTGCTTATATGGCTTATATGGCATATTTTAGCTCATGTAAGTCGAAACTTCAAAATAAGTAAAAAAAAAACTAAGATTATGAACATAAGCCCAAAACCAATACACCGAAATCCCAAAACAAGTCTTTTGCTTTATGGTGTGCAAAATACCCGAATAAACTGAAAATCAAACCCGAATCGAAACAAACTAATAGCTGAACCAAATTTACCAAAACCGAACCGAACTACTAGTTTTGTTTTCGAGTTAGAAATGGGTTTGACAATCGAAACCGAAAGCTGAAACAAAAAACGTGTTATTCGAGTCAACCCATAATTATATTTTTTTTTAAAATAAACAGTGTTATTCAGGTCAACCCATATACCAAATCAAATTCAAATGCGGTTTTCGATTTAATTCTGTTGAATTTTAGTTTGATTTCTTCGACTTTTGAATTGATCTAACAAAAATTCACCCAAATAAATCAAACCGAATAAGCCTAACAACCTAAAAACCGAACCGATGAACACCCCTATTTTGCTTACACAAAAAATTATACAAATAAAAATAAAAACACTAATATGAAATCAAGGGCTGTAACTATAGCTTTAAAGCCCACATACTTCACCTTTTACAAAGCCCAACTAATAGCCATACACGTTTCAATGTTTTTGAGGCCCAAGACCAAATCACAAACCCTAAAAAACAAGCAGCTATAAGTACACACCACGAACCTAAAACCCTAACATATTCAGATGTCTTTTTGTTAATGTTTTTTTTGTGTGTTAACAAGCCAGACATAAGTCAGATATTGACTTCACTTATATAGTTGATATCGTTACTTGTTTGGTATATCAATCGAACCTATCGTTACAGATGTGTTTAGCTTTACTATGCTCACTTTTGTTCCATTTAGGCTCTACATTTCTTTTATTTTCAGCCTTAAAAATTGGTCTAAATGATAATCTCAACCATGCTCAAATGGAATCGGGTTGACCCGGCTTGTTGAACCGTGAACCAATTGAATGACTGCACGTCGGTATATGGCTCAAAAACCTGATTAAACCGGTTGAACCGTGACCCGGTTGTCATATGGGTTTATATCCTTTATTTCACAACTTTCGTAGCTGCTTTATTAAAAAAATTATTGAAATATCGATCAGAAATTCAGGCAACCGTCTTTCGTAAATATAACTCGATTGGCAGGTGTTATTCTGGTCGTAAATTAATATCTTTTGCTCTTCAGACTTGTTGAGGTTTCTATGAAATTGGTCTAGTAAGCTAAAGTACATTTCTTATCTTTTTCACTGTTTATTTCATTTGTGGTTTGGTATCAATGAGATTCGTCAATATCAAAAGTCTGACCAGTTCATTTGTGGTTTGGTTCAGTTGGGCCTGGCTTGTTTTTACTGGGGGTTTTACTGGCCTGACTGTTTTTGATCCAGTTCCGGTAAAAAAGGACCCAATTAAATTGGGTTTTTGATATTTGAAACCATAAAGCTGAGCATCGGGTTAAAACCGACCTGAATTAAAAACATTAGGTTGCGTTTAGTTGGATGAAAAACACCATATTTTTTAGAAAACAAGGAAAACAGAAAACGCGTTCAAATCATCGTTTTCTAGAAATATTTTCTAGAAAATGCAAAATCTCTATTTTACCCTTTTGTACATAAAACAAAAAAACTCTTTGGGTGCGTTTAGTTGGAAAACATTTTTCATCATTTTCTATTTTGTAGAAAAAGAAATGGGATTTCTTTTTTCACAAAACACTTAAAAATTTAGAAAACACGTTTAGTTGAAGAAATTTGTGTTTTCCATTTTCCAAAAATAAGGGGGAAATAAATTTTCTATGTCTAAAAGAAAATTTAGAAAACAAAAAAAGAAGTTTTTTTGTTTTGTGTGCAAAAGGGTAAAACATGGATTTTGCCTTTTCTAGAAAATATTTCTAGAAAACGATGACTTGAACGCGTTTTTTGTTTTCCTTATTTTCTAGAAAATATTTTGTAAAAAATAGGGTGTTTTCCATCCAACTAAACACAACGTTTATGTTTTTTAAGTTTTCCTTTATATATAGAAAATTCATTTCCCCCTTTGTTTTTTTTATAGTTTTAGAAAATGAAAAACACAAATTTCTTCAACTAAACGCGTTTTCTAAATTTTTAAGTGTTTTTGTAGAAAAAGAAATCCCTTTTCTTTTTTTACAAAATAAAAAATAGAAAATGATCAAAAAATATTTTTCAACTAAACGCATCCTTAGTATTCTGATGACTTTTTGTTACAAATGTGTTTAGCTAACTATGCTCACTTTTGTTCCGTTTAGGCTCTACATCTTATAATCTTAAATCTTTATAAACATACATTTAGCTTTATAAATTGGTCTAAATGATATGCATCTCAACTATGCTCAAATTGTGTCTATTGGTTTTGGGCTTTCGAACAAGATGGTAGTTGAAGTATCTTATCAATTCGGTCGTCGCAAGCAAACCTCCGTGACCACCTCAAATATACACACAACTAATGACGTTTTGATTAAAAAAATGTTATAACGAGACTAGTCAAGTATTTTACCTTTTAAAACGGCAAATTATTACAACTTATATTGTCTATCTCACATGTCTTCTTCAATGATTGATGAGTCAATCACATACCACTACTTTGTACATTTTAGATCACAACTTTTGTAGTTGTTCTATTTTGTAAAATCCTTATTGAAAATATTGATCAGAAATTCAGGCAACCGCCTTTCGTAAGTATGTCACGATTGGCAGGTGTTATTCTGGTCGCAAATTAATATCTTTTGCTCTTCAGACTTGTTGAGATTTCTATGAAATTGGTCTAGTAAGCTAAAGTACATTTCTTATCTTTTTCTCGATTGAATTATTTCATTAGACGTATTTGTGGTTTGGTTCCAACTAGATTCCTCTGTATCAAAGGTTTTGATCGACTTTCACCGGGTCTGAGTTTTCATTGGGTATGACTTTTCATCGTGTCTGACCTCGATCGCAGTCTAGCTAAGTTCTTGATTTTACGATTTCATTAGAAAAAAACAACTTGACCCATTGTAGGTTCTTAAAAGTATAAGGATAAGTATGATATCGAATTATCATAAGGTGAGTAAGGTTTACATCTAATTCGATTAACATATATTAGTTTTCATATTATGATAAATTAATAATTTTCAAATTTTTTTTATAAAATCACATTTGAATACGTTCTTATAAAAATAAGAGTTTTAAATACGTAATTAGGATTTTCTGATCTCTCGATCTTACGATTTTGATATTGTATAACTGATGTATTCATCGTTGCTTATATAGATTATTTATTTTTATTAGTCTTATTAATTAATGTCGTATGAACAACTGCCGAACATAATATGTTTTGATCGAGTCTTTGATTCACTATTTTTTTTATATATTTCATTTTCGATCACGTTCGGTTTAGTTAATTCTTACAAAAAGTTGACAATAATGTTTTGTTGGATTGTATCAGATCGAAGATCGAACCGGACAAAACAAACCTTACATAGGCCAGTTTAATCTTCGGTCTAGTGTTTTAGACACAATCATATTTTGATTCGGTATTGGTCGATCCGAGCTGGTTTTCAGACCGTGATCAACTGTAATTTGAATATGCAGGCTAAGCATGATTCAAATATCGAATAAGATCAAAGACCAATTTTTTCAAAAACGCTAGACCAATGATCAGATGTTCGATCTCTGTCTTGGTCTGTCCGATTTGTTGGTCCCATCCGGTCTAATATTTGGTTGTGTGTAAGATGAATCAACCCGAAACGAACCGAACTGACGACAAAAAAATGAAAAAGTGGACCGAAATTATATTAAACCATATATATACTACTACATTATAAAATGTTTTGGCCTTCTAATTATACTGTATAATATTTGAAAATTCAACATACATCTACTAGTGCATTGTGTACAATTAAAATAATTTTTAAAATTGAAAAATAACAATACTTAAAATCTCATAATTTAATATTCATATTAAAACTAATTAAAACAAAATAATTAATAGACACTTGAAAATTAAAAAAGATATTTAATACTAATTAATATATAACTAATACAACTCATTATTTAAAAATACAATTATATATTAACATTATACATTAATTAAAAACAATGTATTAACAATGTCCAAACGTGTAACATGAGTGGTCACCGGTTCGACTACAAAATAGACATTGTTCGTAAACGAATGACTAAAACCTATAAAAAGAGTAAACCAAGTGTGAACGGAATATTTTTATTATTCTTCAGTTAATCACAAAGTACCTGTCATCGCATCACAAACACCGATAACAATTGTTAATGTGTGCAAAGCTTCGAGTGATAAAAGTTTACTTTTTAAGTTTTTTTTGAACGGCAAGAAATTTTTTATTTCTAAAGTTGTTTTATATTTGAAATATAAACGAAAATAAAATAAAATAATCTTTTATATAATAAAAGAATTAGATTTTTCGAGAATTTTAGTGGAAAGTGGAGATCTTAGAAAAAATAATTGAACGAGTCAAATAGCTTGATTTTGACACATAAGCAAAATCGAGCGATTTGTTTGGTGGAAAAAAGTCAAAATTAAAAATAGTAAACTGTTAAATACATCCTTGTGGTTTGAACTTTTTCACATAATACATCCCTCGCTGAAAATATTGGCATTATACATCACCAGTTAGGCAAACGTTTGCCACAATACATCCCTCAGGACTAACGATGCACATATTTTTCGTTATATACGGACGAGTGATATATTTTGCAAAAGAAGTTTAAATTTTTTCGAAAAAAAAAAGTTTGTTCTTTTGGTTTTATTTTTTTTTCAAAAAAGGTTTTTATTCTTAAAAAATAAATGAGTTTAAATTCCTTTTCGAAATTTTTTTAAAAATTAAAGTTTAATATTTTTAATTTTTTATTAAGATCAAAGTAATTTTTTAATGATAAAAGTTTTAAAATATTTGTATGTTTTAAATTTATTTTATTTTAAAAGTTATTTTTTTTTAAAATAGAAGTTTTTCGTTTAAAAAATAAAAAAATTTAAAACTGTTTAAATATTTTTATCTATATTTAAGATAAAAGAAAAAAAATTAAATTTTAAAATAAAATAAAATTTAAAACATACAAATATTATAAAACTTTTATCTTAAAAAAATATTACTTTTATCCTAAGAAAAGATAAAAAAAAACTTGGACAATTTTTTTTTAACTTTTTAAAAAGATAAACGTTTATTTTAAAAAAAATGTTTCTAAAAAATTTAAATTTAAATTTAAATTTTAAATGTTTAAACAACTTTAAAACTTTTTTCGAAAAGAAATTTAACCACATTTTCCTTTTTTGAAAAATAGAACTTCTTTTTTCGAAAAATATTAAAACGAAAAAAAAAAACTTTTTTTTCGAAAGAGTTAAACTTCTTTTACAAAATACATCCCGTCAGAAGATAACGAAAAATATTTGCATCGTTAGTCCTAAGGGATTTATTGTGACAAACGTTTGCCTAACGGGTGATGTATAGTGCCAATACTTTTAGCGAGGGATGTATTGTGTGAAAAAGTTCAAACCACGGAGATATATTTTGCTGTTTACTCTTGTTTTTTTTGCACTCATCAAATCAAATTTCTCTAAATACTCATGCGACTTATACAATTTATGTAACTTAGTACAAACTAAATAAAATGTGTTTGAGAAATTTTAGCAAGTTGCATAAGTCGCCTAAATCGCATGAAATATTTTGAAAAATTTAAATTTGATGAGTAAAAAAAACAAATGACATGTTAATCTTAAAAAATTTCAATAATTAACCTTTGTTAGAATCTATGGTCATCTATGCTAGAATATATTAAGGTTTTCAAGATCGGGATCTTACTTAAAATCGTTTTCGTTTTTACAAGATCGACATTGTAAAGTAGGATCATGATCGTAAGATCCTACTATAATGTAATTTTCTTAGTAGTCTTTGTAATATAACCGTAAATACAAAATTATACGAATATTTCATAAAAATGTGGTTCTAATTTATGATTATGAAATGTAAAAGAAGATTTACATGTTCTTTTTTAGATTATACAAAGTAGATTCTATAAATTTGTTGTTCTTTAGTTTGTCGTTTGAGTAAAAGTAAAATCGAATCGTATTAGATCCTAAGATCTTATAATCAAGATCGGGATCCTATAAGATCTTAAGCATGCAAATATCCCACGTAAGATTCGTATCGTTTTTGCTTACAATATCGTAAAATCGTAAGATCATAAGATTAAGATCGAGATCTTGACAACCTTGGAATATATAATTGGACGGAGGAATGGAATTATGAGATGGTGTCAAGAATACAATTATCAGACAGTGGATGAACATATTCTAATACGCATCTAATCCCCTACTTTTCTTTAACATATCTTGCGCGTGCCACTGGTCTTCGTATATACTGTATTAAATTGTATGGTTAAGTGCATGCCTATATTCTATAGGGCAAATAGTATACTTATCTTAAGTCAAAATTTAATTAAAGGTAATTAACTTTTTTTTTCTTAATTTAAGGTACCGATCATTTTTCTTGTTGCAATGTTGGGACAATAACAAATTTAAAGGTTATATATTAACGACCGTTTACTTTATTATTGCATCATTAGTCCTTTATATTAACGACACTTTATAATAACCCCAAAATTCGTTTTTTTACAGTCTTAGACCGTTTTCTATCTTTTTCGTTTGATTTTTACCGTTTTCATTTGGTTTTTAATCATTTAGTCTGTTTTTTGTCCTTTTATCGGTTTTACCGTTTTCGACCTTTTTTAATGTGTTTGATATCGTTTTTGACCTTTTTTTTACTGTTTTCGTCTGTTTCTTGTCGTTATCTCCTATTTATTTTATGGGCAAAAAAAATAAATAAACCAAATAAAAATGTTCAACAATGGTAAAAAAAGAAGCCGAAAACGGAAAAACAGACGAAAACAGTTAAAAGCCGTAAAATGGACACAAACGGTCAGAAGGGCTTGAAAATGTATAAAAAATGGACGAAACGGTTGAATACGGTAAAAGAACGACGAATGTTGTAAAAATGGACCAAAACGACTAAAAAACAAACGAAAACGATAAAAATCAGACGAAAAGGTGAAAACGGTCAAAAATTGTACAAAATTAATTTTGAGTTTATTATAAAGTGTTGTTAATGTAAAGGACTAACGATACAATAATAAAGTAAACGATCGTTAATATATAACCTTTAAATTTGTTAATTGTCTAACATTGCAATAAGAAAAAAGATTGATACCCTAAATTAAGAAAAAAAAAGTTAAGTACCGTTAATTGAGTGTGACATCCTAGGCAAATCCCACATCGGCTGTGGCCAGGAGAGATCCATGGTTCATAAGATAACAATCCCCTTCTCATTACACAACGCGTTTTGTGGTCTACTACACGTGGGGTTCTTAGGAACTGACAGTTAAGCGTACTCATGGAAGAGTAGTACTGGCTTGGGTGACCTGCCGGGAAGACTTCACAAGAGGGCCACAAAGCAAAGCCGTGAGCTTGCGGGCAAAGCAGACAATATTGTAGTCTGAGTAGGCGGGATGTTACATTGAGTTTTCACTTAAGATGGGTACCTTTTTATGCTATTTACCCATGTTCTATAATGTAAATCAAAGATGCTCTTGATTCGATGGAATATGAGGTTTGGGTGGGTTGTGCGGCATGAGCGGCGGAGTAAACGGACAATGAGTTAAACAGACGACAGGTTAGCGGGTTAAACGGACGACAGACTAAACGACGTGAGTAAAACGAGCGTAGATTAAAAGGAGAAAAAACATATAAAAAGATTAAAAAAAAAATAATAATATTTGTTTATTAGTCAGAAAAATTGTACTTATTAAATAAAAAAATTCGTCAAGTGATCCATTTAGTGTTTGAAATATGCTCATTCGAGTCCATCTAATCAACGACAATGTTGCAAAAATCGTTAATCGCTAGCCGGTCGGTCGATCACCTTGTAGGTTGTAATCGTTGGTAATTAATCGGATCGGCATTTTTAGAAAATTTTGGGTATTTTCGACAAGTTTTAGGTATTTCTTATGAGTTTTAGGTATTTTCAGCATTATTATTCCTAGAATTCAGATTATTATACTTATATTATAAGTGATAAATACAAGTTTATATTGAGTTTTCGGTATTTTCGACAAGATTTGCAGGTGTCGGTAAATTTGACCTCCCTTAACCGCCATTGACCCAAGTTGACCGTCATTAGTCACTTTTAAATTAATCGATAAGGTTGATGACCCTATGACGATTAAAAAACGATTAATTGACTTCATATACCTTGTTTTGCAACATTGATGAACCGAAAAAAAACTCCTATCATTTTTAAAAAATGTCGAAAGATGCACATACTTAATTATGACGTGTTTGTTTAAGATTGACTGATTGTATATGTCGAACAATGGTTTAATTCTGTGTGAATGTTTGTATCATAAGCCTGAAACTTTTTTTGTGTTGAATTATTATAAATATTCATTTATGTGGAATTACAAGATCTGTATGGATTTTTGTGGTCTTATTTTTCCGGAAAACTTGTTCGGTTCCAGAATAGTAAAACTGTGAGTTTTGATTTATGCTTTCAAAATATATCAATCAAGATATATCATGAGATTGCTTAATGATGATCAATGTTAGAGGAAAGCATAATTAGCGCTGCTAGATTCTTGAATCGTGTATACCCGAAACTTATATATGTTGCACCGAGTTCAGCCTTGTGAAAAATCAAATAATTACAAAAACAAATCAAATTCATTTATCAGATTTAATTTTCTTTTCCATAATGGTGGATATTTTTACAAATTGACTCGCACCTACATGGTTATTTCCATCTCCGTATATATATCTATGGATCTATGTTACTGCCCCCTATCAACCACGACAATGACAAGCATATTTTCTTGGGTTTGAGAATTCGTTTTTGGGAGGTTGTGTTTGTTGATTTCTTTTGTGGGTATCACTGTTTTCATCTATAGATCTATGTTACTGCCCCAATCAATCACGACCAAACATATTTTCTTCGGATGAGAAAAATTCAAGGTCATCGGTGATGTTTTTGATTTTTTTTAATTTGGATATGTAATAGTTTGGTTTAGGATAAGCTTTGTTGATATAATTTCTATTTAATGACACTATATTACTTATGAAAAACAAGAACTATTGTAGTAATTAATCACATAAACCCAAATTACATACATGCATGTAGTCTTTTGTAACTACTTAAAACTCTTAGCGTTTTACAAACGCAACTACGCAGTTAATATTGGTGGCATGACCTGGAAATGGTGAATAAATTTTACGGGTGGGTTTGAGGTGGCAAAAATCTACGCGTGGATTGCCATTAACCTTACATAATCCTACTTAAAACCCGCTCGTGGGTTAAGAATCTCAGGCAAAAAAACTCCCACCAATAGTGAGTCTCCTACCTTTCGATTATCACAATTATGTAGGCCATGGTTGGTGTCACAACTGAACGAAAAAAAAAGAAAACAAAAACACACCTGCATATCATGATGAAGTAGACGGCAGTGTGAAGGAGATAATGTTTTTAACGTAGTATAAATGTGAAACCCTTAACACCTTTGTAAATGGGCTGGACTTATTCAAAACAAATGGGTTGTATCTTTTTATTTTTTTTATAAATGGGTTCAAGTTAGATTAAAGTTTTTTAAAATTGAATATAAATTTTTTTGGTTAATTTATTTATGTTTTTATTTATTTTTTTAGTTTAAAAATAGTTAATAGCAATAGATTAAAGTGATAGTGGAAAGATAAGGTGAAGGTGAAGTGAATGTGGGTTTTTTATGTCTGACCTTGAAAAATGAGTTTTTGGTGCGTTAGTCAAAGAAGTGAGAATATTAAAGTGACGATGAAATAATGACGAGATTTTGAGGTGTGACTCCCTTTACCTTTAGGGTCAACATGGCTAGATCTTAACAGTCTCGAAAACTCAACAACTCTTACCAATCAAATTGGGAGTAAAATAAATGGTAGATATGATATGGGTTCATAATGAATGTTATAATAAATATAGTAGATACGGGTCCATAATGACAAAACAAAAATAGTATACGATTCGTGTAGATAAGCATGTATGGAAGACAACCAACATTCAATTGTGCCTTCTCAACCATACGATACGACTCAATATATGTTTAATAATAGGGTAAAATGAGAACAAAAATAATTAATTATCTTTTGTCTCAAAATCGTTGTCTATCGAAAAACAAACAGTTTAAAAAATATCACTTTTATAACTTTCTTTCTTTTACATTTTTTTGCATAAAGATAGTTTTACTTATAACCAATTAATTTAACATTTTTAAAATTTGTAATTATAATTTTAATTAAGAATAGTGTAGTAATTTTGATCTAAACTTCATACACATGTTTAGAAGTCGACAAATAATTTGAGATAACTCAAAAAAAATATAAATTATAATTTTAGGACGGATGTAGTATGTTGTATGGTTCAATATTAAAAGCTCGGGTATCAAAGCTTCGACTCGGTAAAAAATTGTGAACAACAAATCAACAATAGTCAAGTCACAAAACAAATGAGAAATACTATAATCACATAATTTTTACATAAATACTTCCACATAATGATTTGGCAAGTGATATGGACCAATTATTAACTTCTTTGTCCGCTAACTCTTTATTTTATAACAAATCATTTTATGACACATTATAATGTGGATGTTTTTATGTAAAGATTATGTGACTATATCATTCCTCCAAAACAAATATGGTGAACCATTTATTACATCAAAGCTGTTTTTCATGACCTACCTGCAATCTACATTTATCAATGCATTAAATTTTGAAAACTTTATCCTAAAAGAACATTAAAAAGCTTGACCCAAAATTCATTAAACACTTCATCTTCTTCAAGTAACCGGTGATAAATGAAAAAATACTTTAATAAACTTACATGAAAAAGATGATGCAGAAAGAATCAGTTAATTAAATTAAGAGTAAATTGTAAAAATTATCCTTGTTATATGTCAAAAGTTTAAATTTCATACTTGGTTAATATTTTGCGCAGCATACATTATTATATTTTAATTATTTTTACAACTCATAGATAATTTTTTCACTTAACTTTAAAAAAAAAATCGGAAAAAGTTAGTTTTTAAAAAAATTCGAAAAAGTATTTTGTTTTCAAAAAATTTCGAAATTTTTTTTATAAAATAATTCAAAAATAGTCTTTTTTTTCAAAAACTTTCGAAAAAGAATTTTTTTTTTTCAAATTTTTTTCTAAAAAAACTTTTTTATAAAAAAATTTCATAATTTTTTTTTTCCAAATAATTCTAAAAAAGAGACGGATGGTGTAAATAGTTTTCAGTTAAGAGTTAAAACTGTTTGTCACTTTAAGATTGTTTTAGTCCTTTTATAATCTAGAGATGATTTTTCACTTAACTTTTCAAAAAAGAAAATTGAATTTTTTTTTTCAAAAATAGTCATTTTTTTTCAAAAAAATTTCGAAAAAGTAATTTTTTTTCAAAAAGTAATTTTTTGAAATATTTTCGAAGAAAGTTTTTTTCTAATTTAAGAATTTTTGTTTTAATATTTACTTCTTTTTTAGAAGAAAAAAAGTTAATTTCTAAAAGTTGAAAAAAATATAAAATATCTCAATGATGTATTATTATCATTTTACAATAAAAAGATGTATGTTGCGCAAAATATTCACGAGTGATTTAATTCAAACTTTTAACAAACTAAATAAATAATTTTTACACTTTACTCTTAAATTAAAGATGTTTTAATGTAAAAGTTGTGTTGTTGTTTGTAGCAACAAATTGTTCATTCAAGCAGTACTTTTGCCCCCTTTCATGATTAGTAACTTGGTTGAAAAATACAGTAATCAAAAGATGCTCAACGTGAGAAATATGGATTGGGACCAAAAATAGATCTACAAAAGGTGGCTAATGGAATCATTTTTTTTCTTTTGCGGGTCTTGAAAGTGATATCTGGATATGAAATCTGTATTTGTGGCTGTAAGTTTTTAACCACAACTATATTCGTAATGAAATCATTAACTCAAAGATCATGTGATTTTGAATACTAATTAAACCATTAAATATAAATACGTAATAGAATGGATATAATATGACATAAATAATTAAGCATATAATAAAAGCAATTTAAAACCAAACTTTAATTAATTGAATAAATCAATTAATAAAGCTTTATTTTTATCTTGAACTTTAACGTTTAATTTACCGGTTCTATCGTTTGCTCACAACACATTAAACAGATAATCAATACGATATTGTTAGTAACTTCACTTGATCAACAAACAAGTGTTCTTGATCTAAAATTAAACCAATCGAATATCACAAAATATAGGAGGGCATCTATATGCCATTTTTTAATAAAGATATATTATCTTTATATTGCTATGTCGATATATACGAACTTAACAAAACAAACAATAATTGATATGTTACTTTGATATGTGGTTTAAATAATAGAGGTTGATAAAAGTAGATCATAAGAAAAAAAAAATTGTCGTGTGATGGTTTTTGTGTTGGACGGAGTGGACAAAAAATATGAGGATGATGGGGCCTCACACTTTTTTAGTTTTTTTTTATTTTTACTTCAAGTTAAATTAAATATAATAATAATTTATTTTGAATATCATACTTTTTGTATATAAGGGGAATCGTCCTTATCATCCATCTCATTTTTAAAAAATAGATAAAATTAAATATATTTTATTTTTTACATATTTTTTAGAATCTAAATATCTTTTAAACCGTTAAGTGTTAAACGAAAAAAAGTATACCATCGTGACGGCAATTTAATTATTTTTCTACCAATATTCATTATGATATACTTTTGAAAGAAAAAAATCGTTTTTTATTCTAGTTGCTAAAATTTACGTGAAATACCATATCTATACTACTTTATAAAACATTTAGCACTTTTTATTTTTAGAAGTCTTAAAAATATTAAGCCTCAAACATTGCTAAAAAAAGAAGTTTTAACAATTGAGTCAAGTTTGTTTAAAAATAGTCAACCTGGAAAGCAAAACGTAATTTTCTTATAAATACAATGTAACCGTCCGTAGCTATTCACTAAATGCATCACAATTTCTAAAAATGTAACCTCCATAACAAATACACATTTAAGAAAATTAAATATCCTTTATTATATAAAGTTGTAACAATTTGTAACAGGTACTATTTCATCATAACGACAATTTCAATTTAATGAAAATTAAATAAATAATTGTAACAACCCAAATATTAAAATTAGACACCAACTATATATAGTTACCCCTAAAATGAAAAACAAATCAAACAAGACAGAAACATAGAACATATTCATTTCTTTGGCATAACATCACCTAACCGTCGCCTCCACCACCATCGGGATCCGCCAGCAACACCGTCACATATATCGCTAATCAAGTGTTTAAGTTTGAGTGTGTTTGCTGGTGTTTTTTTTATTTCGGTGGTATTTTTCTGCTTTTTTATCTATTATTACCTGTCACAAAGTCTTGATGGTACGAGACCAAGAAAGTTGTTCGTTTTGGTTTCATCTTTGGTTATTTGGATGGTTGTCCATCGCCACTATCACCATAAATCTAAGATATGTTCTATGAACTTGGGCTGTCTCAGACGGGTTTGATGGATTTGGGTTGTCTCAACTCTTTAAAAGAAAGAGAAAAGCAACAAGAAAACAATATTTTGTTAGCCCGTATGTATTATCACATTCTATGTTTGGTCACTATTGTATTATGATATTTTATGATTTTAGTTAATGATTTAATGTAGTTTAAAAGTTGGAGAAGAATGAGAGTCATTCATTTTTTTCTATGATTTGCCTTTAAATACAAAATAGGTGTAGTTGGTACTGAATAATACTTTCATTTTTTTCATTCGAAAGATTGTAAATTTATTTTATCATTGTCTTTTGCGTGCCTTTTCATTTGCTTTCTTGTATCCGTTTTTATTATTGGGCTTTTACAAAGTTGCTCTCAACACAACTTTGAAGTTGCCCTGCACGGACTCAACCCAACATAAGAAAAATTGTTATACTACTTAAAGATTCTAGCCACCTTTTTTAGTTTCTATTAGTTTAACCCTTTGATAAATGTCTCACTTTGTGTTGTGAGACTCCTTATAGTTATTATTATTAAAAGTTGTCATTTATTCGTAAAATTATTGGTTCGCCGTAAAATTTGTCATCGGGTACCCGCCGTCGCATTGCGCGGGTACCCGGCTAGTATGATAATAATGTTTCATCATATATGATATCAGTATTAAATCATAAATTATTGTTAAATCATACATGATATTGGTTTATAATTATATCATATATGATAAGTTATATCATATATGATACCGGTGTTACGTCATATATGATATTAGTATAATATATCATTTTCGACAACGAAAAAACGTGAAAAAACAAAAACGTTTATCGAAAGTGTATCATATAGCAAATCTACAGAAAGATAATTAAATGTTTTTTGTAATGGTATATTTTTTCGCATAATGATTAACGGTTTAAGAGATATTAATGTTTGAAAAAAGATAATGAAAATAGATTTTTTGTTTAATCTTATCCATTTGATTAAAATGTATATAGAATGTGGAGATTAATCCCTTTGTATACAAATAAAGTTTAGTATCTAAATGAACTTAAATCTAATAATTAATCAAACACCCCTTCTAGAATGTCTATGGATTTTAGCCGACTATTGGGCTCCCTACAGTTTCGGGTTTTGACTTTTCACCCCTCTATTTAATTACACGCATATGTTTAGTTAATTAAACACGTAACGAACTAAACGACCATTAATTAAATATTTAGTGAAGTTTATTAAATATTTAATATAAATGTTAAATATTAAATGCTTAATAAAGTATGTTCTCCGTGGTTGAGTGCGTGCCCCCGATAGGCCCACTCATTCCCGATGGCTAAACGATCGCATATCCCGACAGCTCCCACTTGTGAGAGTATAAGACATAGTACATCCATAATAATGTATCTTACAACATTTTATTATAACCGGAAATGATTGAGGTATAGTTTCAAGAAAAATATCTCAAAAGTATAAATTCTATATGATTATGTGATTTGCTAATAATCATCCCTTTATTACTAGTACCGTTAAACCATGGATATGTGTGACAACCGCGGTTTTGAGGTTCGTCACTTAGTTTTATTTTGTGCTAGTTACGTGTCTTTACGTGTTTATGTGCTAATTGGTGTGTATAGATTGTGGTTTGGATATCGTTTCCGGTACGGGGTACCTTGTGAGTGAAACGATGTGTGATGATTTCATGTTCATGAGCTCACATGGTAGTGACTATGAAATGAGATGGTGTTATTTAGTGGTTTACGTATACGTATATGTATTATAGAAAATCGTATTTTTACGATTTACGGTTTAGCATTTAGAGGTCTCGGGTAAGGTGTTTAGTCATGTGAGTATTTTTCGGGATGGTTTTAAGTCATTTAGGACTTAAATATAAAGTTTATTTCAAATTCCAAGAGTTTTTATTAAACTGTATATTTTAGTGTCTTTTACGGTATACGCGTAAAACTGACTAGTTTTACGGTTTTGAGATTTTAGAAACTATAGGGGCTGAAATAAATTAAGTAAATTTAAGGAAATATTAGTAAAGTAGTATTAATAAATAAAAAGAAAATAAAAATAATAAAAGGGGCGTGGGTAGGTTTGGTAGACGAAACAAAGGGAGGGGGAGAAAAAAAAGGAAAGTGGGCTTATACTTGGATTAGGATTTTATGTACACACTATATAAGGTTTTCTAATAAATCAAAAACATATTTTCTTTTCTCCTGAAAGCTTAAAACCGACGGCCATATAAAGAGAATTAGGGTTTCATCAAAAATTTGGGGGTTTTCATAAATCAGATGTAAAATCTTTAAACCCTTTTTAATTAAAGTGTTTTAATTCTTCTCAATCATCTTATGATGGATTTAGGTTGGAGTTTAAATTAAAATCTGTATATTAATGATATTATAATGATTAGGTGAATTAGGGCTTGTAATTAATGGAGTTATGGGTAATTAATTAGGCTAATTTAATTAAACCCGTTTTTAAAAACTGGGCAAAATTTAGGGTCAATTGTTTTGATCATATAGGGAGTTCTACAAACTCTTATTTTACGATCCAAGTATCCCTGGAAAGTTAATTGAAGTGACTTTCAAATGCAAGAAATGAGAACTGAATTGGAGGTCGGGAAGTGGGTCAAAAACAGGTTACAACAGTCGGAGGTCAAAACAGTTTTGAAATCAGCCTGTTTTCTTTTTATGTTTTGGGTTGTTTGGGGTACGTAGGGTTGCATTGGGACTTTCAAACGAACATGGGAGTTGGTTTATATATTATAGGAAGTATCTGCATTAGGGCTAAGATTGTGGGTTCGGGTAAGATCCCCTAAGCATAACAAACTTTTTGTATGTTCAAAATCAGTAAAATCTGGATAGACAAAAGTATATATATATATATATATATATATATATATATATATATATATATATATATATATATATATATATATATATATATATATATCGGGGCCTTAACAGTAGCTTTAAGGTTGCGGCAAATGAGAGGTGTTAGCTAACATATGTAAGGGCATATGGTTTTCTTTACAGAGATAATGGGTATGTTTAGGTGGGCGTTTGGCTTATAGTTTGGAGACCTAAAAACCGGGACTGTTTTGGATAAAATGTTAACGGGACGGGTTATGAAGTAAACTAAGTTAAGGGCTTTATAGAGGGGTGTAATGAGATGATTAGAGCATATAAATGAGGTATATTTATGGGAGAAGGTTAGATGTCCATCATAGGTTGGTGAGCCATTTTTAGAGATTGGTTCATGTTTTGATTTTGGTGTTTTTGTTTGTTAGCTTTTTGCTAGTGCACGGATTATTGGGAGAAGCTCAATCAGGTGAGTTTCATAGTCCCATGTGTTTTTATGATTTGATTTCCAGATGGGATGGAAGAGACACTGTTTGGTATTATAACTTATGCTGTGAATGTTTTATGATTGGTAATGGACTTGTGTGTACACTTATGTGATTAACTGCTATGTGATTCTTGATTGTGTTTATGATTTGGATCGGGGGATACGTACCGTCTCAGTTATTGTGGTTTGACTTGGTACCAAGGGGATGTTAACAAGGCGGGGCCTTGGGGAGGTACATAGATGTGTGAGCATCTATGGGACCAATGGATAATGACAAGGCGGGGCCTTGGGATTGGTACATAGGTGTATGGGCGCCTATGGTACCATGGTGTTTGGTAAGGCTGGGAGCCTTGGATTTGGTTTGGTTTGTTAAATCTTGAATATTAGTTGTTAATGCATGTTTGTATCACATTGTCCATATGTTCATTTGTTAGTGGTTGTTGTTCACAGCTTATGGTTTGATTTTGGCGTTGGAGTCTAAACCTTTGACTCTCACCAACTTTATGTTGACGTGTTTTAGTGTCTTTTTCAGGTGATATTGTGGTTATGCGTGAGAACATAAGTGGCTAGGATTTGGAGTTGCGTAGGAATGCATTTAGAAGGAGATCCCCGTTCCTTCTTAGTTTCTTTTGTTTGTTTAATAAGTGATACTGTTGACACTTATATGTTTGCTTTGTTTATGTATTGTTTGTCTTGGGTAAGAGGTAGGACTGTTACCTACTTGCCTAGACTCCTGATTTGTTGAGATATTGTCATGACATTTGTGTCACCATTTTATGACATTTCTTATTTCATTTAGTTATCTCTATAGACACGCCATGTTGTGATGATATCCATACGTCGCGCCCCATATTCCGCCATGGTAGGGTGTGACAGAATGGTATCAGAGACAATGGTTATAGAGAATTAGGTTGCCTAGTCGCGTAGCCTAGTCTATAGCTTAAGGGTCCCTGCATATAGGCGTCATAGGAGTATGTGTGCATTTTATAATAATTGATGTGTATGGATGTTATTTTTGTGATGTTTGTTAAGTTATGAACTACTATGGTTCATACTTAGCCACATGTCATTTTCTTTCCGGGTTGTGACTAGTGCGGGTTGAACCATAATCGTCCACGCTAGTCATTGTTGTATTTTGCTTAAATTGTACATTATAGTACATAATTTGGTACATGGTAGTTTCTATCTTTTGTTGGGTTATTTTATGTACCTGAAGTATAGTATTTTCTTTTGATGTTTAAGTCATGTTCCCTAAGAATCATGTGGTGGTTCGAGTTATTAGATGTAGGTGGATATGAAGGATTTTAAGGTGTGTACATTCTGATGAGCGACATGACTTATAATTGATTATGTTTTCGTTTTGGATTTTGTCTATGCTGTTTTAGCTAGACTATGGATTTCTATATTCCAAGAGTTTGACTATGTAATTTTATTAGTTGGAGTTCTTGACCTTATTGTTTATGTGGTTATGTGCTTAGGTGAGTTGATGAATTTATGTGTTATGTGTTGTATTGATTCTTATAAGTGTCATCATAGGAGGGAGTGCATTGGGGAAAGGGTAATTGTATAAGTATGGTGGCCAACATAGTTATATAAGTACCACAACTTCAATGGGTTCCTAAGTATGATTGCATGAAAGAGGGTTAGTAGATGCTTTTATATGATGAGATGTGGATTATTGGTATATGTATAGTGTATGGGTTTATGTAACAGTTGCCTACGATATGGATATTTTTGAGTGTGTTATTGTTTTGGGTTATAGTCATATTGTGTGATTATGGGGTCACACGATATGGACTGGTTTTAGTGATGGGTTTTATGCCTTGTGGTAAGATGGTGGCTACTCGTAAAAAAGACCGAGTGTATGACGCGATTGGTTGATCTGACATGTATGGTAACGAGTATGTTTTGGTTGATTTAATAGGTATATATATGCGGATGTATATATACTACTATGTGTTAAGTTATGGTATATGGTCGTTCACTAGTTATTATAACTTGAACGTACCTTGTGTTTGTTCGTGTGTTATGGTGATGGAGTTTGATGGAGTTCCAACGACGTTTTGAGTTTTTTGGATGTGTGTCTACATTCGGGTATGTATTTTTATTAATGCGAACTACTAAATTTTCTCGCAAATAAGTCTGGCTAATTATAGGAAACAGTTTTGAAAATAATTGTAAGTGTATGGTATGATATCGTATGATATCGTAACTTACATTTTTTTAGTTGTAGTAATAAGTTATAAAAAAAGTTGTCTTGAAAATAATTGGATTAGTCTTCTATGTAACATGTGATAATATATTTTAAAGGGGTAAAGAAATTTTACAATAATTTTCTTAAGTGGAGTTAAAATTTTGGAATAATTTAATTAAGACGGAAAGAGTAAAAAAAAGAGATTTTATTACAGTAATGATAATAATAACACCACACCTTGTAAACGTGTAGTAGTTTAGTTATAACCAACCTAAATGAGAAAAAAAAAACAGTGTGTTTTATAAACATGTATTGGTTTCATAATAACAAGTGAAATAAGTTTAATATGGGTAAACAAGATAATGGTTAGAATAAGATTGTAGTATACTAACTAGTTGATATCTTGATAGAATGATGAAGATAAAGGATGAATTATTGGTTAAAAATGAGTATGATTGATTTTAGTAGTATTGGAGTTTGGTTCTTATGAGAAGTAACTAACTGGAAAGAAAGTTTAAAAATTTTCTAAGGTATCGAGATTTAGTAATACTAATCGTGAAGAGTCTAAACGTTTTTGTTGTTGGCACACTCTATTGATCTTTCGGATTACATTGTTTTATTTTCAGTTGTTTTGGCTAGGGTTCGTTTTACCCTATATTTTATTGGGACACGATTGTTTGGAATTCTTTTGTTACACGTCATGGCTGATTTAGTTATGCGGTTGTGGAAACGTTAGGATGAGAGGATAGAGTTGGGTAGTATTACTTATGGTTAGATATTAGAATGGAGAAATGTGTTTTGGTTTAAAGGTTGTGTTGAAGGAATGATTAAGATTTGTGGAGTTTGAAAACTTAGATTGGTTGCGGGAATAAGAGAATAAGTAAAGTTAGTTGACTGGTAGTGGGAACGAGAAGTCATGCTATGAGAAGTTGGTTGAAGTACCATTAGGAGATTGATGAAAGTACTAGCGGATGTGAGGGTAGAGTAGAAAGTTTATACTAATGTAAAGGTTGGGTAAATAACACGCAAGGGATTGGTATAGTTATGGAGGCAAGGTAGTAGTAGACACGTGAAGGAAAACAGGAATGTGAAAGAATGATTGGTAGGAGGCTGATTAATGGTGAAGTACAACAAGTAAGGAAGAGTGAGCCATTGAGGGGTTGAAGTAATTTTAGAAATATTGTGGTAGATGAGTTGAAGTTAGAAGCTACTGGTAGTGTGAAGTTCCTAGGTAACATCATGGAGACGAGAAGGAGTGCGTAAAGAGCTACATCACGAAGCAAGGAGCTGAAAGGACTACGTGTCGGCTGCAAGAAGGATGCAAGAGATTTTGAAGGAGTCACAAAAGTTGCAAGGACTGGAAAGGTGACAAGCATTATGATAGGAAATTTACGTATGGTTCGTGACGAAGAAGGGCAGATCGAGTATCAGAGTGAAGCTACAAGAGCTGAACCGGTGGATCGTGATGAATTGAATACATGACATGGGAGATTAAGAACTCGTGGAAGTAACAAAGGGAGCCGAGTGACTACGCGGATAGATTTTTTAACCCGCATGCTTTTACCATGAATAGTACCCTTAAGATCGTACGTACTAGATTAAAACTTTCCTTTTATAGTATGATTACGTTCACGTGTTAGAATTTTACGTATTACGTACGTGTTAGAACACGATAAGTATTTATTACGTACGAACTTACAATAATTATTTAAACAATAATTAATCACGAACATGCGATCATGAAATCATGAACGTAATTTAATCACGAACTAATATTAATTACATATATATATATTTATTACGAACACGAATAAATATATTAAGTCACGATTAATATTTAACGAGAACACATAAAACACGAACACGACTAAACACGAGCGAACACTTAAATAAATAGACACGGAAAACGGTACGGGTACCCTATGTGGGGCCCCCTAACCGCGGCTACATCAAGAAGGATGGGCCAAGCCCATCAAATTTTACTAAGAAGGGGTTAAGGTAAATTTTGCTAGTTATTTTCACTTTACAGTAAAATAAATCAAAAACCTAAAAAGTTTTCTCCTTCTCCTTCTTGCTCTCTTGTGGCCGCCGCATATAACACACACAAAGGGGGTGTTTATTTTGATTTTGATCTTGAATTGGGTGCAAGTGTTTGTGTGTGTTCATCCTTGTTAGATCCACGCATTCGGTATACCTTTTTAATCCTTTTCCTTTTTGTTTTGATTTAATAAATTAAATAAGAACATGATGTTTTTAAAAAGCTAATTAAAAACATAAACTAAACATGTAAATGGTTATGGGGTAAATAAAAAAGGAGGATTTAGGGGTGTTTGTGTGTGGCCGGCGCCTAAACCAAACCCCAAGGGGGTCTCGGCTTGGCACATAGACCACCACCGAGACCTCAAGGTCTCGGTTTGGTGGTGTGGGTCCCACGGCAGCAGCAAACAAGGGGAACACCGAAGTGCTTCGGTTCACGATTTCTAGTCACGATCCAGTTCATGGTTTATGTTAAGGTTATGTTTTAATAATCATATGTTAAAATTAAATTAATAATTATATGACATGATTAATTTAATAAAACATGACTTAGGTTATAATTTAATTATTAGATCATGGATTTTTAACCTAAGTATTTATATTTTTCTAGACTTTATAATTAATTAATTACTGAAACCATGGTTATAATTAATTAATTAACATGACTTAGGTTATATTATTAATAATTAATAATACATGTTTTAACCTAAGTATTTAACTTTATTTAATTAAAAACATGATATATTTAGTTAAATACTTTTAACCTATAGTTTATTTAAATTACATGTAATAATTAATAAACTATACCTTATATCATTATGACTTAGAAAAATAATCAGAAAACACTTAAGCTTATATACTTAGCTTATTTAACCAGCGTATATCTAATTATGGAAACTTTCTATTTTTAGAAACTTATATTATTAAGGCAGCTAATCTATTTATGGAAACTTTCTATTTTTAGAAACTTATCTATTTTAAGCAGTAATTCTATTTTTGGAAACTTTCTATTTTTGGAAACTTTCTATTTTTGGAAACTTTCTATTTTAGGAAACCTGCTATTTTTAGAAAGTTACTTATTATTACACAGTAAGTATAATAATACATGGAATACAAGTAATACTTAATCAGAATAGACAGAATATAAGATAAACACAGTTTAAAGCTTAAAACAGTAAAACATGACATGAACGTATAAAATAAGCTAAGACATGACATAAAACCAGTTACGTATTTAGTAATCAGATACTTATACACGTATGTATTTATGTAGCATTAGTGATACCGAAGTAGGACTTCCTTCAGTTCGTCTTGTTCGTTCACTGGACATAAGGTACGGATTCCCGTCCTTTCAGTATGGACATTCTTTCCTTATTAGGATTCCCCGTATGCAGCCAACTATTTTCCCGTAGTATAAGTTTATATGTTTGAATTGCTTATGTTTAGTTTATAATACCTATAGCCATATACATGCATGACCAGTTTCACCTAGTTATGGAGGTACCATAACCATAACATTAGAGGCACTGGTGTTATGACTTCACCACGGCGGAGTGATTGCTCGTGGCGTCCCTTCAGCTTTTGGCCATATTATTATATTTATCATGTGGGGCGTATGGGTGCATCCTAGTTACATGTTTTTCAGCAGATTACTCGGTGTGAATGTGGTGTGTGCCTTGCATCCTTCACAAGGAGCTGATCCCTCCTACCCAAACCAGTATATTAAATTAGAGGCAGCCCCTCTAATTTGTATGATGAGGTCACCCCTCCAAGTATTCATGCACGGTGGATTTTCATGACCTATATTGGCTAATGGTATAATATGTTAAACAGTTTTTATAAGATAAACATAAGACTTTTCAAACTATAAAACCAGTTTTACCAAGACTTAACCAGGTTAATCGGGACTTAGTTTCTTTTGCTGTTATATGCTTATATGCTTATCCTATTCATGCTTTATTGTACATCCGTGCACTGAGCGTATTTGCTCAGCCGTTTTCCTATTCTATGTTCCCAAAACGGCAGGTACTCAGGGACGCTCGTAGACTTTAAGCGTACGTGCATATGGACTGGAAGCTTTCTAGCATTTCTTCACTTTATGCATTATCTTTACTTTGATACACTTGCTATGGACATTGTTTAGTCCTTTCCTTTATAGTACTTATGTTTGTGTGTGATGAGCTTTACTTTTGGACTACCGATGTTTGATTCTGGTATTTTCCTTTTATGGTCATGTAATGTTTTAGACATTTATCCTTGTATGCTTTGATGACACGCCATAATTACGCGTGACATTCCATTATCAAAATGGGGTGTTACAATTTTTGTGGCAATCAATATCGAGGGATGAGAAGTAAAGCTGAGCTGAATAAGTTTCGTGGAGAAGTGATTAGAGAGTCGGTTTTGTGAAGGTGTTATGAAAGATCTTTGGAAGAGACAGCTATGCATTATCCAATGCACTAGTGATTTCTATAGATTTGATGAATGAAGTATGGAATTTTTGTTGGACGGGATAGTGTAGGAATATGGGAGAACCATGGAAGGAGAGAACCAAGTATTCCTAGAAGATGATGATTGAAAATACCTCATGTTGGGTGCAAGATCAAAGTAGAAGTATGAGATTTGAATAAGAATTCAAAATATGGCTTAGTAGACAAATGGAAAGTAATGTGGGTATAAGATGAGAGTGTGATCTGAATGGAATCACATGAAACTCTAGTCTGTCCCTATTAGGAGGGAGTAGGAGAACTGGTTGTGAAAAAAAACAAGTGAAGCTACTTGAAAAATTTTGGCGTATAGATGACTAGATAGACTTAGTTAGTGGAGCTGGATTGTTATATCTGCCTAGAATGCTAGAGGCATTTGGGGTACGATACGTAGAGAATGATCTATACAGATCATGAACGTCTCCAACACATATTTAATCATCTTGATTGAACATTTGGAAAAAGTGATGGGTGGAGTTAAGTGATGAAAGAAAATTGCAAGGCCAAGTACCATCTGGGAAAGGCAAGCATGGTTGATGAGATATGGAATAAGAAGAACGAAGTGAAGCTGAGACGAACTTAAACTATATGGATGACATATTAGGGTGGTTTGTATGAAGGATGTAGGTTGCACGAGTTGAGTTTTCTAAAGCAGAGAACGCGTCAACATGTATGTTGCGTGGCTTGGACAATCATATGGAGAAAAGGGACGTAGACTATACTTCCTACATAGATAGGAGTAGCTTAGAAAGGGCGATGTAAGGACGAAATTGGTGAAAGGGATACATAATGGGGTGGAGGAATAAGTACGACGAGAGTTGGTGATAGTCGATAGACTAACTAATTCATCTCATATTTCAAGAGGAATGAAAAGTCATGTAGTTGAGAAGTTGGAAGGATTGCGTACGGATGTGATGGAATAGAGGGTTTGGCGTAAAAGTTAGCCTAATATGTATGGAATGCCCTATGAAGGAAATGGCACTGACCTATACTGATTGTTTGGGAGGCTTAGTATCGATAATCGAATGGATGAGGAGTTATAGGTGTGATGTGTCATAGGGACGAAGGGCTTGGTCTAACTGAGACAAGATGAGGAGCAATATGACCTTGAAGGTAGGACATTGTGTAGGTATAAAGGAAGTGTTGGGTATAAAAAAAATCATGAAGAAAAGTGAGAAAGAAGTGTATAGGTGCTACTAATGAGCTATCCAAATTTAATGGAAGTAGTTGTAGCATGAGTTTGAATGGCAGTTGATAGACTAACTGAGATAACCGTCCTTTTGATGATGTGTATATATCATAAGTTGATTTGGATTGGAAGAACTAATGGATATGTGAAAGACCGTCATAGGTCACTTTGTAAGGAAATTGGAATTTTTAAGTAGTTTGGGGTACGGACTAAAGGGAGTTGATGAACATGATTGGATATGAGTATATCCAGCTAACTAGAAAAGGATGGGCAAGTGAGATAATTATAAAACCTTAGGAGTTACACTGAGGGCATGAGTGATTGATTTAGAGGGAGTTAGGAAACTCTTTAGCGATGGCCGAGTTTTCATATAATGATAGTTATCATTCTAGAAGTCGTTAAATGCCATTTGAGGCACTATATGAAAGGATAGGGTGAGTTGTCCCCATTATGGACTAGAATTGGTAAAAGAGGCTACTAATGTGGTAATGGTGTTTGTGGAAAGGATGAGAGCAACAAGGGATGCTATGTTGAAAAGGACGAAACCACTAGAGTTTAGTGACAAAGTTATGTAAGAAGTTTCACCCATAGTAACGGGTGGTATGTTTTGGTAAAATGGAAGAGTTGATGTAGAGTTTTGTTGGTCCATTTATGATCTTTGGAAAGATCGGACCAGTAGCTTATGAGCATAGAATTACCTGGGGGAAAGGAGTGGTATACATGTTGTATTTCGTGTATTAAGAATGGTAAATGTTGTTTGAGAATGCATATTTGCATGTACGATTATTCGGGATTTGTGTTAATAAGGGTTTGTGTTATCAAAGAGTCATTTGTGAGATTTATTGACTGTGAGGTCAAGAGTATGGCAAAGAATTTAAATATTGTTGGTTAGTATATGTGGTAATTTGAGACTTGAACTAAAGTTCACGTGGAAATGAGAGGAGTTCATTTTAGAACAAGTATCCTCAGTTGTTTGCTAATGGTATGTTTGATCCTAAGGAGTAAATCTTGGGACGAGATTTCTATTAGGAGGGAGTGATGTGACAACCGCGGTTTTGAGGTTCGTCACTTAGTTTTATTTTGTGCTAGTTACGTGTCTTTACGTGTTTATGTGCTAATTGGTGTGTATAGATTGTGGTTTGGATATCGTTTCCGGTACGGGGTAGCTTGTGAGTGAAACGATGTGTGATGATTTCATGTTCATGAGCTCACATGGTAGTGACTATGAAATGAGATGGTGTTATTTAGTGGTTTACGTATACGTATATGTATTATAGAAAATCGTATTTTTACGATTTACGGTTTAGCATTTAGAGGTCTCGGGTAAGGTGTTTAGTCATGTGAGTATTTTTCGGGATGGTTTTAAGTTATTTAGGACTTAAATATAAAGTTTATTTCAAGTTCCAAGAGTTTTTATTAAACTGTATATTTTAGTGTCTTTTACGGTATACGCGTAAAACTGACTAGTTTTACGGTTTTGAGATTTTAGAAACTATAGGGGCTGAAATAAATTAAGTAAACTTAAGGAAATATTAGTAAAGTAGTATTAATAAAAAAATAAAAAAAAATAAAAAAAGGGGTGTGGGTAGGTTTGGTAGACGAATCAAAGGGAGGGGGAGAAAAAAAAGGAAAGTGGGCTTATACTTGGACTAGGATTTTATGTACACACTATATAAGGTTTTCTAATAAATCAAAAACATATTTTCTTTTCTCCTGGAAGCTTAAAACTGATGGCCATATAAAGATAATTAGGGTTTCATCAAAAATTTGGGGGTTTTCATAAATCAAAGGTAAAATCTTTAAACCCTTTTTAATTAAAATGTTTTAATTCTTTCTCAATCATGTTTTGATGAATTTAGGTTAGGGTTTAAATTAAAATATGTATATTAATGATATTATAATGATTAGGTGAATTAGGGCTTGTAATTAGTGGTTATGGGTAATTAATTAGGTTAATTTAATTAAACTCGTTTTTAAAAACAGGACAGAATTTAGGGTCAATTGTTTTGATCATATAGGGAGTTCTACAAACTCTTATTTTGCGATCCAAGTATCCCTGGAAAGGTAATTGAAGTGGATTTCAAATGCAAGAAACGAGAACTAAATTGGAGGTCGGTAAGTGGGTCAAAAACAGGTTACAACAGTCGGAGGTCAAAACAGTTTTGAAATCAGCCTGTTTTCTTTTTATGTTTTGGGTTGTTTGGGGTACTTAGGGTTGCATTGGGACTTTCAAACGAACATGGGAGTTGGTTTATGTATTATAAGAAGTATCTGCATTGGGGCTAAGATTGTGGGTTAGGGTAAGATCCCCTAAGCATAACAAACTTTTGGTATGTTAAAATTAGTAAAATCTGGATAGACAAAAGTATATATATATATATATATATATATCGGGGCCTTAACAGTAGCTTTAAGATTGGGGTAAATGGGATATGTTAGCTAACATATGTAAGGGCGTAGGGTTTCCTTTATAGAGATCATGGGTATGTTTAGGTGGGCGTTTGGCATATAGTTTGGAGACCTAAAAATGAGGACTGTTTTGGGTAAAATGTTAACGGGACGGGTTATGAAGTAAACTAAGTTAAGGGCTTTATAGAGGGGTGTAATGAGATGCTTAGAGCATATAAATGAGGTATATTTATGGGAGAAGGTTAGATGTCCATCATAGGTTGGTGAGCCATTTTTAGAGATTGGTTTATGTTTTGATTTTGGTGTTTTTGTTTGTTAGCTTTTTGCTAGTGCACGGATTATTGGGAGAAGCTCAATCAGGTGAGTTTCATAGTCCCATATCTTTTTATGATTTGATTTCCAGATGGGATGGAAGAGACACTGTTTGGTTTTATAACTTATGCTATGAATGTTTTATGATTAGTAATGGACTTGTGTGTACACTTATGTGATTAACTGCTATGTGATTCTTGATTGTGTTTATGATTTGGATCGAGGGACACGTACCGTCTTAGTTATTGTGGTTTGACTTGGTACCAAGGGGATGTTGACAAGGCGGGGCCTTGGGTAGGTACATAGATGTGTGAGCATCTATGGGACCAATAGATAATTACAAGGCGGGGCCTTGGGATTGGTACATAGGTGTATGGGCGCCTATGGTACCATGGTGTTTGGTAAGGGTGGGAGCCTTGGATTTGGTTTGGTTTGTTAAATCTTGAATATTAGTTGTTAATGAATGTTTGTATCACATTGTCCATATGTTCATTTGTTAGTGGTTGTTGTTCACAGCTTATGGTTTGATTTTGGCGTTGGAGTCTAAACCTATGACTCTCACCAACTTTATGTTGACGTGTTTTAGTGTCTCTTTCAGGTGATATTGTGGTTATGCGTGAGAACATAAGTGGCTAGGATTTGAAGTTGCGTAGGAATGCATTTAGAAGGAGATCCCCGTTCCTTCTTAGTTTCTTTTGTTTGTTTAATAAGTGATACTGTTGACACTTATATGTTTGCTTTGTTTATGTATTGCTTGTCTTGGGTAAGAGGTAGGACTGTTACCTACTTGCCTAGACTCCTGCTTTGTTGAGATATTGTCATGACATTTGTGTCACCATTTTATGACATTTCTTATTTCATTTAGTTATCTCTATAGACACGCCATGTTGTGATGATATCCATACGTCGCGCCCCATATTCCGCCATGGTAGGGTGTGACAATATAGATTCTAACTTATTCCATAAAGTTTAACTTTAGTTTCTCGTTATAAAAGTTAATTCAGATATACCTAATGTAAATAAGTATCAACTTGATTTACCATGTGGGTGCGGCCACATAATTATCTGATTAATTTTGGAGAGGGCCCATTGGTACTAAACTGCACTATATCAATTGGAGGAACAAATTTTATTTTGACTGCAAGTGTCTGTGAATCGCTGCTTCATAACACTTCCAGTTATAGCCTTTATAACCACCTTTTGCAAGATAGCGTTTAACTTATAATCAAGAAATAATATCCACACATGCACAAACTTGTTTGCATCTCAAGTCTAAGGGTGACTTAATCACCATTTTTGAAATATTACTCATGACAAGAATCCAAAAGTAATATTCGAAAGTTCGGGGTGTCCAATACGCATCCCTTATGAATAACATATGAGCTTGGTGGGAACCATCCATAATATTTAAAGAATATAACCAACACTCATATTTGCCTTAATGTAGACAATATTCTCATATTGCCAACCGATAATTGACATATTTAGGATAATCACATATTCAAAGATTTAGACATACAAATATAAGACAACAGTAATTATATGAATGATAACAAGCATCAAGTATCTTTATTCATCAGAAAATAATAAGTGTCTTACAATCCCAATTATCAAAATACTAACACAGATATGCATGAAACTAATTTAGCAAGTTGAAGTCCAATGTTTCTAACATTCTCAACTTTTCTTTACAAAAAAGCTAAATAGTTATTTGACTAAACTTTTCGAATACTTGTTTCAGATTTCACAAATTATGAAAGATTTGTAAATCAAGATGAGTGTTTTATCTCACATGCTCATACTATTGCAAGTGTCATAGTATGAGGATATTGTCATACCTTGTATAAGATATTTGAAGTCAACGATATACTGACAGTCATCTTTACAGTTTCTTAAAATATAAAGTACTCTTATTTTTAATGTGTAATGCAACAATTCTCTTGATTGAGCATATCTAGTTAGCAGATTTATGATAAATGATAAAAATCTTACTCTACTAGATTGATTATCATCTAGTATTAGTGTACACATACAGCACTATGCTTTATTATTCGTAAACGTTTATATTATCAAAATTCTAAATACTCTCAGTTAAATATATTGTTGTGAACTCATCTTGCTCTTGTGCAAAAGTAACAACCAGTCTTATACACAATATAATATATACATAAAGAATCCTTAGTTAAAAAACATAAGGTTTCCATCCATGTAATAAATTATGTCAAGTGAAATATATCATTCAAGACTTGCTTCAATGACATATTGCATTGTGTTGGACTTAGTTTACTGCATATGTTTATTCCAATAAACATTTATTCCAAAGTCATTTGTTTTATTTCCTAAATTCTCAAGTGAAGTTTTATTCCAATATTAAAGATTAACATTTGGCTTAGATGGAATGATATCTTCATTATGTTATTTAACATATGAATTTTAAGAAAAAACATAGTGCTCCCACTTAATGTCAAGTGTACTCCAAACTATCAAAATTTTGATCAAAATCATATTGTAATTAAATTCTAAATTCAGCTCCTAAATGTATGATTTAATCCATACTTGGATTATTTGTCTTGTCTATTAAATAAAGATGTTATAGACTCATATACCTTTTGATTACACACGGTCCTCACTAAAAGTAATCATAAAGGAAAATGTTATAAAGCTTAATTTGTCATAATTCATATACATGGAAACATGTATGACAATTAATTATCTTTATTTAATCAATGCGTGTCGGAAGAATAATTTAACCATAGTCAATTGCTTGAGTATAATTAAAAGTTTCCTTGTTGATACAAAAGTTGGATGGACCATGTCTAACCCGAATTAGGCTTAATTAGGGTATTGAAACTCCGGCTCTTGCACCAAGTGAACTTGTATGGAAATCCTGCACACTAAAGAACAAACACCGTTAGACTTATGTGGGATTGTTTCCCACGATTAGATTCCAGCGTGAGAGTAACTAATTGGTTTGATTAAAATAATCGTTAAGGGTTTTAGTATTGTGTTAATCGTACCTTTATGGAACCTAAAGGGTTCCTTATGTAGCCGGTGAAACCCCAATTAGGCTTCACGAATCCTAAGCCCTAAGCAAGAGATAATTAGTATACTTACTGCAATCCTTAGCTTCTAAATAAGGAGAATGTATATCCTCTTGCCTTAAGTAAATCACAATCATATTCGGATTGTGATTTTGTATAATCTTATCCGCGTACGGCCAGGACATGGTTCGTATGGAACCGCGTACGAAAACCGTCCATTGGGCCTCATGAGCCCAAGACAGTATCATCCAATCCATACTTACTGGACTGGATATGGGTAATTGATGAGACTACTTTTATACATAGTCTCATCGTCCAAAAAGGGCTTTAAATGCATAAAATATCATGAAAATACGCCAATATATGCTTGTGTTTGTTGCTTGTGTATTTTAGGTACGGGTATTGAGAAAATGACAAAATATCACAAGAATCATGCAAAAACAAACACGGGAAACGAAGCCGCACTTTGAACAAAGCCCTAATGAAGAATTTTCCAAGAAAACCCTTGAAGATTTGAAGATTTATGAAGAAGGGTCCTCCAATAGTGAAGAATTGACACTTTATACCCTTGTATCCTCATAATTACAAGATTGGTCCCTAAAGTTTGTCAATATTGCAAAAAGGGCCCTCCACTTTGAAGAATTGGCAATTTTAGTCCCTCAACAAAACTAAAATGTCAATATTAGTCCTTCTTAAAGTCAAACATACTATGAAGAACTTCAAGTTACAAGAATTACAAATTTGGTCCTTTGAAAATATCAAAATTACCAAAAGGACCCTTGACTTTGAAGACTTGGCAAGAATGGTCCCTCAAAAATGAAGACTTGTTAATTTCAGTCCTCCAAGAAGTCAAACAAACAAGTAAAGACCATTATCAATGAAGAAAATTCCAAATCAGTCCTTCAAGAATCAAAAATTGGCAAGAAATACCCTTGAAAATACTTTGGAAAAGTATTTGGGGCAAAAGTGTGACAAATGGAACCTGAAATACAAAGGAAAACGGATTTATGGTGTTTATTTACAAAGTGAAAGAAAGAAGAAAGGCTGGGGGCTAATCTTGGCAGACAACAATTGTTACCTAGACCTATGAGGGCTTGACACGTGCCCCACTAACACCCCACAACCAATCAGAGTTCACTATTACTCCACCTCACCCATCCACTAAGCCTGGTTAAATAATTATTTAACCTAGGCGCCTTAACACAACATTTAAACTTAATCACCCCTAATCCGGATCAAAACCTCCACTATTCACCATAAGAACACAATTAGGGGTTTACTAATTACTTGTAATTAGCCCCTAAATCTTTCCAGATTAGTGATTAAGCATTCCTTAATCATAACCTAACCTTAAAAACACATGCTACTTTACCCCACACAAGATTCCCTGCTTTTCACCTTTGTGCATACTGCCAAATTTTGGACAGTCATCTAACGTCCCACAACAAAGCTTGGATTTTAAGCTTGATATACACCCTTGGATACACTTTTCACATGCCAGCTACAACAAACTGCCAAGAACTTGTCACATGATCAAGCATATATTAAAACTTCACAAGGGCAACTTGGGGACTTCATAGCAATTAGGGTTATGTTTTTTAGCTCTTTACTAGTTCATTGTAGCCTATATAAGGCATAGGACCATTTACATTTCAGTTTGCTCTTGAATTTTCCTTGGTTCACAAATCTGTAAGTCATATATTCATTGAATGAAATGTGTTTGAATTTGGTGAAGAAAAATCAAGTGCCACTCTTATAACCTGTTTATTATTGCTGCTTGTTTATTGTTCTTGAATCCTAAACCTGTTTTCAAAAGGAGTGTGCAAAGGTTTGCACATTTTCCACTTTTCTTCATATTTTGCTAAGTCTAGTTCAAACCTTGGAATTCTTGGGCTATAAAGCTGATCATAGCATCCTGATATTGAGTTATCAAGGTGTGGTGAAGCATATAACTTGGGGATAATCAAGTGTGGGGAACTAAGGTTGCGTTAATCAAGAATTTTTCATCTTTCTGTTTTTGATATTGTGCTCTTAACCTTGTTGAATCTTAGCAGGCTTTATTGTGGAAGCTTGTGCTTGTTCTTGCTAGCCCATAGGCTCAAAAAACGTGGGTGTGGATGTACATCCATGAGGTACACATCATTCTACTTAAAATCTAATAAAAAATTGGATTTTTGGTGATTTTGTGTGTGACTTGTGTTCTTGCTGATTTTGTGGCTCAGTCTTGTTCTAATCTGCACATCTCATCTGTTATTGTGCTTATTTGGGCTTGGGTGGTCTTGGATAACACTTTTGATTTGAAAATTTGATTTTGAAAAGTTAAAAGGGTGTTTGGGATTACCTGTTTGAGATCATAGTGTGTTATTGTGTTGCTGAAAAGTGTTGTTTATGCTTGTTATCTGTTATTGGCTTGGTTGAGTGCTATTTGCTGCAAGTTTTTGGGTTTGAACCTTGAAATCAAAGATTGTGCTATAGCTTATTGAGTTTGACTGTTTTTGACCTAAAATTTTGGGAATACTTAGAGTATATGCATGTTTAGGGATATAAGCTATTAAATCAAAGTTATCATAACATATCTTAGAGATCTGAGTGTTTGAATTTGGCTTGTTGGTCAATTGCATCAGCAAAGTAAAAGCTGCTTGTGTTAAGTGTTCATCAGTAACTTGTTGTGCTTGAATCTTGACTTGGACTTTGAATCATTGCATGAAACTTGTTTAGACTTGTTCATTTAAGTTTATTATAGCTTGTGTATGCATTTGGTTAAGTTTGGCTAGCTGAATTGTGCTATAAGTGCTTATTGAACCTCAACTGCTTATTTGTTCATGTCTGTGCTAGATCTGGTGATGTTTTGATTAAACTGTACTAACTGGCTGTTAGTGATTGTGATTTCTTTGATGTGATTGACTCCTTATGATCCACTGATCATTTGGGTGCCTTTGTGTAACTTGAATCTTCAAAAAAGTCACTAAAGACAAAAAGTCAAACAAGTCAAGCAGTGGAAACTTTTCCCACTGCTCAGACACCAAAACTAGCCCCTACTAGTTCAATTTTTCAGTTAGCTTATTAATAAGCCATATTGGCTTATCCAGACCTGCAACAACTTATTTTTTGTGATCAATCTTCATCATTTGACCCATTTGTTTGAACTAGAGCTTATTAGACTTTGACTTTGACTTTTTGCTAGAAAAATCATAAAGTTGACTTTTAAAGAAGTGCTTATTTGCTTATTTCAGCTTATTGAGTGAATTTATTTGAAAAAATTTTGTTGATTAAGCTTAGTTAAGTCATTTAAAAGCTTTTGAAACTTGAATCAGCTCTTGGGGTGGCCTAGAACTCGAAAATGACTATTTTGTCGTTTTGTGTAGATTGCTTATTGCATTTTCAGGCTTATTACTTGTACTTTTTTCAAATTTCTTATTACATAAGTCTTAAGCAACTCAAAAGAAGCTTGTGTGTCTAATTTGAGCTTATGGCATCAGCTTATAGCTTAATGGGCCAAAAAGCCCATTAAGAATAAGTTGTTTGATATAAGCCAGCTTATTTGACATTTTCAGCTTTTGGGCCTTTGAAAAATTGTGTTTAGAATCAAATTTTGGGTCAGATAGGAGTTTTTGGGCTTAATTAGACAACATTTTTCTTATTGGGCCTTAATAAGCCCATTAAGGTGACTGTTTGAACTTTTGGCCCATTTGGAAGCCATTAGGGGTATTTTTGTAATTTCAACTTCATTTTCTGTTTATTTAGGTTAAATTAAGCTAGTTTGCAAGTTTTTAGAATTTTTTATAAATTTTGGATTTTTAATATTATTTTATTACTCCCTCCGTCCCAAATTTATTGTCCATCTTTCTATTTTGGGTTGTCCCAAAATTATTGTCCACTATTAAAAATAGATAGGAAACTTTGATAAATTTACTATGTTATCCTTGCTTGAAATTGTTATTACAAACTTTAAAGAAAAAATAATTAATTAGTTAAGGATAAAACTGTCATTATGCTAAAAAGTAAGAGAGAGAAAGCTAATAAATGTACTTTTCTTAAACTGTGTAATCTTTGTCTGGTGACAATAATTTTGGGACGGAGGGAGTATTATTTTATTATTAAAAATAAAAATTTAAATTTTTCAAGTTTTTATATTTTTTTTATGTTAAATACATTAAGTCAGGAATTTTACAACTTTTATAATATTTTTATTGTCATTAGATTAATTTTTATAATTATTTTAAGTTTTAAGAGTTTTTAATTGTTTTTAAATAGTTTTAATTAATTTTATAATTTTCAAAAATAGTTTTAAATTAATTTAGGGTATTTTAGAGGTTTACAAAGTGATAAATCTCATTTTGGGCTTTATATTAATTATTTTGATTTTTGGGCTTTAATTAACATTAAAAAATTATTATTTAATTAATTAAAAGGTCTGAGTGAATTTTGATTTTTTGTAAACTCTTAATACATTATTTAGGATTTATTGCAATTTTTTAGAAATTTTAGGGTAAAATTTTAATTTTGTTACTTTTTACGGTTTTACGTGTACGACACTTTCGTCTTAGTTTAATTCGTCATCGTAATCGTCATTCTCTTCTAATCCCCTTTCTATTTTCTTTTCTCATAATAAATATAATCACAAAGTTAATCATCTCTCTACACAACACACTAGCCTCCTTGAGAACGATCCCCACTTTTGGGTCATTTGTGCACGATTTTCCTAAATCGTCGTACTTACCCTAATTACCCTTTTGTTTTTCCTAAAGCAAAGGCGTGTAAAAAATCTACATCATTTTGGCGCCTGTTGGGAATAAATTAAGGCCAGATCACTTGAGCGCTGACAAGAGTAAAACAAGCATTGACAAGAGCAAAACAAGCGCTGACAGCTCAAGCGTTGACAAGATAAAGTCAAGCGTTGATACATTGAAGACAAGCACTGATGGAAAGATATACTCTACGCGTTTATTATATTCTAGATTATTTCTAGTAAAGATAGGAACAACAATGTATTTTCTATATTTATCTTTACCTAGAATAGCTGATACGTATATTATTGTACAAGGCTTCTTATGTCTATAAAAGAAGACCTTTAGGTTAATGTTTCATATAAGTTTTTATTCGTAAACTACTTTCATTGTAAGCAAGTTTGATATCATTAATCAAAGTGAAAGTTTGTTTATATCATTGTGTGTTCTTGTTTAAGTGTTAATTCCGCATAACACTTAGATTATCATAAGCATATACAAAGGTTTCTCTAAGTGTATTACTTGATCTAATCTAGTATACATAAAGCTAAATCGATCTAAGTTTGGGATCAACAAGTGGTATCAGAGCTTGTTGAGGAACTTTTGATCTTTAAAGAACACAAGAACCCTAAAAATCACCAAAACCCTAATTTTCTCAAAAACCCTAACAACATCATGTCTGAAACAATAACCTCCTCCTCCTCACCTTTACCAAACATCAAGATTCCCATGCTTGATGCAACCAACTTTGAATTGTGGAAATTCAACTTTGAGCAATATCTAGGGTCTATGACTACACACTCTGGGAGATCATTGAATATGGAAACACATTCGATAAAGCCCAAAAGATTGCTGATGCTATTGCTCAAAGATCAGCTGTTGCTGGATGTTCTGAAGAGGATAAGAAAGAAAAACCTGAAGATGGTAGAGCTGTGGCTGCTGAAGACATAGCAAAGAAAAGGGTTGACATGAAAACCCTAAATATTCTGAAACTCTCGTTGGGACAAGAGAACCAGCATAAATATAGAGGTTATGATTCTGCTAAGCAGCTTTGGGCAGCTCTTGAAGTTGCATATGGTGGCAATGCAGATACCAGGGAAGAAAAGAAGAAACAACTTATGCATGATTATGCTGTTTTTAAAGCACAACCCAATGAGAAGCTGAGTAGTGTGAGAAGCAGATTGCTTGACATTACAAGCAAATTGTCCTTCATGGGGACACAAGTTGGTGATGTTGACATCAATGCTACTTTTCTTAAAATTCTTGGTGAGGTGTGGAAGATTGAGGCAAGATCCATTCTTGCCAATAATACTTACAAAAGTTCCATGTTTGATGACATCTACAATAAACTAAGGCCGTTGGAAGATGAAACTCTTTTAGAACATGGAAGAAAGTCCACCAACAGTAACATGGCCTTCTTCTCTCATAGTGAAGGTTAATTCAATCAGAAGGACTCTTACATGCATCCAATTACTGGATCATCATGTGTCAGCACTGGAACAAGTCCTGTTAACGTCTCCTTTTCAGACGCTGACACATTCAAAAGTGACTCCCCAAGAGTTAAACCTGCTGGTTTGGATTTGGATACTGTATGTGCTTATATTTCTTCTTTGCCCAATGGTTCAGTGATTACATATGAGGACCTTGAGCAGATAAGTGATGAGCACTTGGAAGAGATGAAAATTAAGTGGAACATGGCTCTTGCTAGTATAAGAGCAAACAGGTGGAACAGAAGGTTTAAGAAGAAGATGACCTTCAATGCAAAAGACACAGCTGGATTTGATAAATCCAAGGTTGAATGCTACAACTGTCATCGTATGGGGCACTTCATAAGGGAATGCAGATCTCCTAGAAGATCTGATGCTGGTAAACCCTCAAGTCAAGTTGTTAAAGCTCAGGATTCCAAAGCCATGGTTGCAGTTCAAGGAATTGATGGTATGGGATGGGATTGGAGCTTTCTGTCTAAGAATGTTGAAGAGGATAAAGCTTTGGTTGCTGAGGTTGAAGAAGAAGAGCATGTTGAATATGCTCTCATGGCACACTCCTCCTCTTCATCTGATAATGAGGTATACAATGATGCTTTTTGTAGTAAAGGTTGTAGGTTAAACACTGAGAAACTTAACAAAGAAGTGTTAAGATTAATGAGTGATGTGAGTACTGAAAAGTGCAAACTGTCTAATTACCAACTAGCTCTCACTCAAACTGAGAAAACAGTTTCTGAATACAAGAAAATGGAATTTGACTTAAAAGATAAAATAAATATCTTAAAACATGAGTTAAATGCTAGTATGGATATTAGAAACATCATGGAAAGGGTTAATGGTGAGTTACAGGCTAAATTAGATGAGGCCATTAAGAATAAAAACAATGTTGGCCTTAAAATTCAAAGATTTGATAGAGCCACTCAAACCCTAGGAGACTGTGTGAGTAAACAAAGAGATCCTAAGGACATGACTAGGATTGGGATGAATGATTACTCTGTGGTTCCACCACCAGCTGGTGACTTCTATGGTGTCCAACAAAAGGACCTATCTTGGACTGGTTTGCCAGAATTCCAAGAGGAGGAATTCATTCCTCCACCAAGAGTTGTCACTCCAGTTGAAGAGTACCAACAAAAGTTGATTGATCTGAATGAATGGAAGAAAGCTAACCCTACTTTATTTGTTAAGGGTGGCTTGCTATGTGAAAGTCCCAATGAGTCAACTCCCATTAAGGTTACAAACCCAATCACTGGTAAAGCTGTTGACCTAGGCTCTAACACTGATAGAAAACCTAGCATTAAATATACAGAGATGTATAGGAATACTAGGTCACCCAAGAGCCAAGTTAGCAATAATGGAACAAGCTTCTTCTCTTCTAGACCTAAGGTTGTGTCTAGAAAAGCTTGTTACACTTGTGGTAGCTTTTCACACTTGGCATACAAGTGTGTCAACGCTCCCAAAGCCAGCGCTGACAGGAACAATTTCAGCGCTCACAGGAACAAAGTCAACGTTGTTAGGAAGTCAAACGTTGTCAAACCCAAACCTTGTGTGCAGCAAAGTCCACAAGTGATTAGACCTGCCCCATTCTTTACTAGAGGGTCTAACACTCATGGACAAAGACCATTTCAAAAGACAAACACCTGGTCTAATAGGCAATGGGTTTCTGTAGCAAACCCTAGGTTCAACGTTGACAAGGGTAATCTTAACATTGACAAGATAAAGTCAAGCGTTGATACATTGAAGACAAGCGCTGATGGAAAGATATACTCTACGCGTTTAATATATTCTAGATTACTTCTAGTAAAGATAGGAACAACAATGTATTTTCTATATTTATCTTTACCTAGAATAGCTGATACGTAGATTATTGTACAAGGCTTCTTATGTCTATAAAAGAAGACCTTCAGGTTAATGTTTCATATAAGTTTTCATTCGTAAACTACTTTCATTGTAAGCAAGTTTGATATCATTAATCAAAGTGAAAGTTTGTTTATATCATTGTGTGCTCTTGTTTAAGTGTTAATTCCGCATAACACTTAGATTATCATAAGCATATACAAAGGTTTCTCTAAGTGTATTACTTGATCTAATCTAGTATACATAAAGCTAAATCGATCTAAGTTTGGGATCAACAACGCCGCTGCCGGGGAGGCGTGTTGTGTTTTGATTTGGCAATTGTTGTTTTTATATATAGCCATAATATCTATTTGTATTAGTAGCACTCTACTAATACGTATTATCGGTTTTTCGTTTTTTGTGTGAATACTATTAATATATTGTATACGTAGAACAATAAATTCACAAGTACTCCAAAAGTGTGAAAACACAACCTTGACTTGGGAGGTCATTATCCAATCATTGTATTCGAATATCAAACAAGAAAGAAAGGCAAAAATAGATAAATACTTTCGTGAAGCTCGATTTTGAAAAATACAAACTATAAGGTGGGTATAAGGCGGGTATTATAAAATATACCCTAAGGAAAAAGGCTCTTAAGTGCTTCGCGCCGCCTCGTTTCCCCGCTTGCTTGTGAGTATTTGATTTTGAGAGCTAATCGAGGGTTTTGCCGCCCAAAGTATTATTAAGTATCATATATACTTTCTTGGTTTCATTGATTAAACCCTCTTGAACGTTTTGGTTCCACCAATGTTCTAAAGTCATCGAAGGCGTTCACTTCACGTGATCGTTTTCATTCCTTGAGGCTTCTTTAATCAAGAGATTTGATCAAGGAGGAGATTTGTATATTTTGGTCTACTTAATACAATCACAAAAATCCAAAAAAAAAAGTAAAAATAATCAAAAACCACAAAAAACTGAAAAACACAAAACACCAAAAAGAATCTTCTTTGCTCACCCCCACGTTGTACGTGACATTTATGCTTACTCGTAATCAAGCAAGACGTGCATGTAAACGAAAAACCGAAAGGAGTCAACACCTACTCCTAATCTTTCTAGTGAGGAGTCTCCTATTGACGAACCCATTGTAAGAGAAGAACCAACCATGGCGAATCGAACTATGATGGAGTTACTTCAAGCACCCACCGAGGGTTATGGAGAGGCTATTGTGATTCCCGCTATCCTTGTGGAGAACTTTGAAGTGAAACGGGTTTGTTGTCGATGATCCAAAACAACAAATTGCGTGGTGATGAAAAGGACAACCCGCACAACCATATCCGCCAATTCAATCGTCTTACCGCCACTTGCAAATTTAAGGATGTTGCTAATGACTCGATTAAGATGATGCTTTTTCCGTATTCCTTAGCGGGCCCCGCTAAAATTTGGTTAGAGAAAGAGCCACCCAATTCTATATTGACGTGGAAGGATCTCGTTTCAAAGTTTGTGAACCAATTTTTTCTGCCCTCTAAGACTACGCACTTGAAAAACGAGATTTCAAAATTTTCACAAGAATTTAATGAGAGTTTTTCAACGGCTTGGAATAGGTTTAAGGAAATGTTACATGAGTGTCCTCATCACGGTTTTTCCGATTTGCATCAAATTGACACGTTTTACAATGGACTTAATGATCATGAAAGGGATTATCTAAATGCCACCGCGGGTGGTAATTTTTTGTGTAAAACGGTTGAGGAAGCTTTGGTGATAATTGAGAATAGATCTAAGGTGTATAGTCCTCGTAGCACGACTAGTGTTCGTAAGCCTTCGTCTTCGGCTTCACCTTCTTTGTCTAATACCATCGATGCTTGCCAAATTGAGGCGAACTTGGAAAACAAAATCTTTGATAAGCTTAAAGGACTTTTAATTGAACTCAAAGTTGGAGAACCAAATGCTCCCGCTACGGCTAAAGCGGTTGAGGCTTCATGTATGTATTGTGGTGGAGGTCATGATTTCTCCGAGTGCATTACCAACGGTGGTAACACTTCGAGTGCCTATGCGGCCACGGGAACTTACAACCAAAACGGTCAAGTTACCCGCTCTAATCAATTGACTCTACCGGGTTTTGTTTCAAATCCAAATGCTAACAACAACTATCGCAACAATCAAGTTGGTTTCAAAAACAATTACAACAAGGGAAACTATGGTAATCAAGGGGCTAATAATCAAGTTTCAAACAAAAATCAAAGTGATTTTCAAAACAACAACAAAAGTTTGCAAACTTTGAAAGATCTTCCAAAAGAATTTGTTGAATAGTCTAATGGGAACGATGCTAGGTTTGACAACATTCAAAGAGAAATCATTAGCCTAAGATCCGAGTTTAAGACCGACTTGAAGAAAGAGTTGAAAAATTTGTTAGCAAATGAGCTTAAAATCCATACAAACAAAATGGAAGGAAATGTAACTAGGTTACAACAAAACCAACAAAAAATGGAACAAGGGCAACATGAAATTAAGCAAGAAATGATTAAAGCCGAGAAGAGGCAATCCATGTTTGAAGACAAAATTTCATCTATGTTTGAGGCAATTATGTACAAACCGTCTTCGAGTAGTCTTCCTAGTAACACCATATCAAACCCTAACGGTGAGATGAAAGTGATTACCACACGTAGTGGTAAGACACTTAAGGAACCGACTGAAGCAATTGAGGAAGAACCCGAGGTTGTGGTCGAAAAGGAGCATGTCCAAATCCCACGAAGTACCGCTCATGCCACACATACGGTTGACCCATTACCAACATTGGAACCCGAGATTCCAAAGGCTATGCCTATGCCTCAACCCACACCACATTTGCCCTATCCATCGAGACTTAGGAAGGAGAAACGTAAAGAGCGCGACAATTATCAATTTGAGCTTTTAATGAAAATGTTTCGTGATTTGCACTTTAATGTGAGTTCCGCTGATGCTTTGGTCATGATGCCTCGATTTGCCGCTAACTTTAAGAGTATGTTGAACAACAAGGAGAAATTGCATCATTTGTCTAGTTGTTCATCGGTTTATCTTAATCGCATACCTCAAAAATTCGGTGATCCCGGTAAATTCTTGATACCTTGTGAAATTCAAGATGTGGAAGAATGCTATGCCTTGGCCGATCTTGATGCTAGCATTAACTTGATGCCACTTGTAATCTTCAAGTCGCTCAATATTCCTAATCTTACTCCTTCACTAATGTCTATCGAGTTGGTCGACCATTCCACGATTCCCGCATGTGGATTGGCGGAAGACGTTTTTGTGAAAGTGGAAAGTTCTATTATCCGGTAGACTTTATCGTTGTCGATATTCCCACGGATCCTCAAGTTCCTCTCGTTTTAGGTCGTTCGTTTTTAGATACGTCTATGGCTTTGATCGATGTTCATGCTAGAAAGATCACCTTACGTTTTAACGACGAGGAACTTGTTATAAACGCAACTCAAAACTCTCAAATTTCTCATGTTTATTCCGTTGCAACCATAAACCTCGTTGATATGATTGACGTTGTTTGCGAGGAATTTTCACAAGAAGTTCTAGGTCTTGGCGATGATGAAAATAGTGGCAATCCCACTATGTTAGATCCCATTCTTGATAACTCGACACCAACCTTTACTCCATTTGAAGGTGGTGGTTTTACGTTGGAAGAATTCGATGTTCCACGTACTTGTAACGAAGACCTCGACATTGATGAGGACTTCTCGATTATTAAGGATTTTCTTAACGATTTCCCATTTCCTCCACCCGATGAGGTTATGAGTATCGAGCCCAAATCTTCAATTGAGGAACCACCTATCCTCGAGTTGAAAGATTTACCTCCTCATCTCGAATATGTCTTTTTGGAGGAGGGCGACAAGTTGCCGGTAGTTATTGCGAAAGAACTTTCCGATGATGAAAAAACCGCACTTGTCGATGTTCTAAAGGATCACAAAGGGGCAATTGCGTGGAAGTTATCCGACATTAAGGGGATCGATCCCAAATTTTGTACCCACAAAATCTTAATGGAGGAGGATTACAAGCCCGCAATCCAATATCAAAGGAGGGTGAACCCCAAAATTCACGACGTCAACAAAAAGGAAGTCCTAAAACTCCTTGACGCGGGAATGATTTACCCTATTTCCGATAGCCCCTGGGTGAGTCCTATTCATTGTGTCCCTAAGAAGGGAGGAATGACCGTTGTGCCAAACGATGCCAGTGAGTTAATTCCCACTAGACTCGTGACCGGATGGAGAGTGTGCATTGACTATCGTAAGTTGAATGACGCCACTCGTAAAGACCATTTTCCCTAGCCCTTCATGGACCAAATGTTGGAGTCTTGCGGGAAACGATTTCTATTGCTTTTTAGATGGTTTTTCCGGTTACTTCTAAATTCCCATCGATCCTCATGATCAAGAAAAAACTAGGTTTACGTGTCCATATGGAACGTTTGCCTATCTTAGAATGCCATTTGGACTTTGCATTGCACCGGGAACCTTTCAAAGGTGCATGATGGCTATTTTTCATGATATGATCGAGAAGACGATGGAAGTCTTCATGGATGACTTTTCCGTGTTTGGTTGTTCGTTCACTTCGTGTTTGTCGAATCTTGAGAGAATGTTGAAACGTTGTGAGGAAACCAACCTTGTGCTTAATTGGGAAAAATGTCATTTTATGGTTAAAAGTGGAATCGTCTTAGGGCACAAGGTTTCGAAAGCGGGGATTGAGGTAGATCAAGCTAAGGTAGACGTCATCGCCAAATTACCTCATCCAAAAACCATTAAGGGAGTTAGGAGTTTCCTAGGCCACGCGGGCTTTTATCGTCGATTCATCAAGTATTTCTCAAAGATCTCTCGACCTATTACACATCTTCTTGAAAAAGAGGCACGTTTTGTCTTTGACGAAGATTGTGTACGAGCCTTTGAAATCCTTAAGAGGAAACTTACCGAAGCTCCCATTCTTGTTGCTCCCAATTGGAACCTCCCCTTTGAGCTCATGTGTGATGCTAGTGATTACGCTATTGGGGCCCTATTGGGGCAACGTCATGAAAAGCACTTCTTGCCTATTAACTATGCTAGCAAGACGATGACCGAGGCTCAACTAAAATACACTACAACGGAGAAGGAGTTCCTTGCCGTGGTGTATGCATTTGAGAAATTTCGACCTTATCTCGTCTTGACGAAATGCATAGTGTATACGGATGATTCGGCTATTAAGTATCTTATGGCTAAACAAGATGCTAAACCAAGATTACTTCGTTGGATTCTCCTCCTTCAAGAATTTGATCACAAAATCGTTGACAAAAAAGGAGCCGAGAATCTAGCGGCCGATCATCTTTCTCGTTTGGAAGATCCTCACCAAAGTGTTTACGAGCCCAAGGAAATCACCGAAACATTTCCGCTCGAGACACTTGGTGTAGTGAATTCTAAGCTTGATACTTCCACCCCATGGTTTGCGGACATCGCAAATTACCATGCGGGCAACTTCATCATCAAGGGTATGACGACTCAAGTAAAACAAAAATTCTTTCGTGACGTCAAGTTCTACTTTTGGAACGACCCTTACTTGTTTCGAACTTGTGCGTATCAAATTATTCAACGTTGTGTATTTGGCACCAAAGCTTCTAACATCCTTAGAGCTTGTCACGAGGGACCCACGGGTGGTCACCACGGTGCTAATCTCACGGCTAAGAAGGTCTTTGATACCGGTTTCTTTTGGCCTACTATTTACCGAGATGCACATGAGCTTGTGAAGTCATGCGACTCATGCCAACGACAAGGAAAAGCCTCATAAAAAGATGAAATGCCACAAAACATCATCCAAGTGTGTGAGATCTTTGACGTTTGGGGCATCGACTTTATGGGGCCGTTCCCATCATCTCGTGGTAATAAGTACATCCTTGTTGCGGTTGACTACCTATCTAAGTGGGTGGAAGCTAAGGCTTTGCCCACCAATGATGCTCGTGTGGTAGTCAAGTTTTTGAAAAGCTTGTTTTCTCGGTTTAGAACCCCTCGTACGATCATAAGTGATCGTGGAACCCATTTTTGTAACGACCAATTCGAAAGGGTCCTAAGGAAATATGGGGTTACACATCGGCTTTCTACGGCTTATCACCCACAAAATGAGTGGGCAAGTCGAGGTTTCAAACCGAGCGTTGAAGAGGATCTTGGAGAGATCCGTTAGGGAAAACCGACAATCTTGGTCGGATAAGTTGGACGATGCTTTATGGGCCTTTAGGACCGCTCATAAGACACCCATTGGGTGCACTCCTTATAAGCTTGTGTATGGGAAAAATTGTCACTTGCCAATTGAATTGGAACACAAGGCTTATTGGGCCCTAAAGCATTGTAATGATGACATGGAGACCGTGGGAAAACACCAGAAAATGCAATTAAATGAATTGGATGAATTAAGGGATATTTCTTATGAAAATTCATTGATTTATAAAGAAAAGACTAAAAAGTTGCATGATTCTAAAATTAAAAACCGGGTTTTTAACATTGGGGATCAAGTTTTGCTTTTTAATTCTCGTTTGAAAATCTTTTCCGGTAAGTTGAAATCCCGTTGGTCCGGTCCATTCACCGTGACTCAAGTTTTTCCATATGCGACCATCGAGCTAGCTCAAAATGATGGCCCCAATTTCAAGGTGAATGGACATAGGTTGAAGTACTACTTTGGCGGGGAAGTTCCATCCTTGAACTACCTCGACCAAATCACCTTCCCCAATGATAATTAGTATTGAGGGGATCGAGTCGAGCTCATGACTCGGTAATCAAAAACGAGGTGCCTCGTGGGGGAGTCCCATGCTTATCCTATGTACATATTATCGCTTTCTAATGTAGTAACGTGTGGCGATTTGTGCCCTTCCAACCTTTGTTCCGTGGTTGTTTGTGAATTGTGGTTTTTAGATGATCATGATCTTCACGATTGGAGCCTCTTGTGTTCGTTTTATGGGAGCACTCGATCGTTTGCTTTGAAGAATTTCTCAACATACATGATATATCCTTGATTGTTCTAACCTTAGGTTTATAGCACACTTCATAAACGGCTTTAAATTTAACGGTTACACCCTTTCCATGCTAGATTAGGCATTTGACTACGTCTCTAGTATGGGGTGTTTGCACCCCTAGACTCAAAACATTGAGGATAATGTTTAACTTTAGTATGGGGGGTGAATAGATACTTCCTTGCCAAACCTTCACGCTTTCCAAAGTTTATCTTTTTGTTTATCGTTTTGTTGCAAAATAAGGCTAAAAATGGCCAAATTTTAAATTTTTTCTCATGTTTTATAAGTGTTAAAAGGCACGAATGTATATTTTCCGATGGCGAGAATAAGAGTAATTTTTGACTCGACCGTGCGTGTTGAGCACTTAGCTTTGATTCCTTAACTTCACATTAGGCTAAGTCTCTTAAATGAGGACGAGAAATGATAGGGTAATTATAAGTTACTATGCTCAACGTAGAGTACGCGTATTCTTTCAAAAACTTATGTGTTCTCGTTGTTTGCTTATTCTCCCTTCGCTTGTAAATATTTTTTGCTTAATAAATATTGACTTAGCGGTTTAGTCTTGATTGTTGGGTTTCTAGTCTTTTCTAGTAGCTTCCGTGTAATTAAATTGGGAAGACATTAAGGTATCGCCAGCGTCACGGTTTTGAAGTATTGGCACCCAAATAATCAAAAGCTTCACCCAATAATAAGATTTCAAGTGCTCACCTAAATCAAGCAAACAATTTGAAGCTCACAAGGCCGAAAAATCTATGCAAAATTGAAAGTGAATCAAGCCTTAATCTTTGAAGCTTTAAAGATCCAAAATTCGGCTTAGTGTGAGGATATACGTCTTTGGCTAATAAAACCACCGATGAGGTGGATAATAAAAGGCAAGGCATGTCCGAAGTCATAATAAAAGCTTCATGGCGAAGTTGAATAAAAGATGGAGGTAAACATATGATAATAAGGCCCTTCCGTTAGGGGGCGTATAAAAGTCTTGGTAATAAGTCTCATGTTCAAAACCGTTATAAAATCGTGTTTATCGATCCTTCTTGTTGACTTAACTTTTTGACATCGTTGTCTATTAGGAGGGGTTATTGATTTGATGGTCTTGGTTACACCGTTAGGACTCTGTTTTTAGACCTAAATCTCTATTATCGCATAAGTCAAACCATGTATCCTCGTGAAACATTCAAGACAAAATAAAATATAAGAGATACAACTTAGGAAATTAGGAGGATAAGTACGTGATTAGGGCATATGAGTAGTGTTAGCATTACTAACTTATAATGACAATGATCTCGTTGCACGCTTGGCTTGGAATTGGGGTGAAAATCGAGGACGACGAAATTATTTCTAACGAAGCATTCACGTGTTCTTATTCTATGAACCTAAACGTCCCATTTTGCGATGAAAATCATACATTATGTCTAAAACGCAAGTAGTAGTAATAGTAGTAGTGTAGCTAGTTTATGATTCAATAAAGTGAATAAAAATGAATTTTGGAGATGCTACGATACTTTATTTTAGCATTGCGTGAGGGCACGACAATGGTTTAGTATGGGGGAGTGATGAGACTACTTTTATACATAGTCTCATCGTCCAAAAAGGGCTTTAAATGCATAAAATATCATGAAAATACCCCAATATATGCTTGTGTTTGTTTCTTGTGTATTTTAGGTACGGATATTGAGAAAATGACAAAAGATCACAAGAATCATGCAAAAACGAACACGGGAAACGAAGCCGCACATTGAACCAAGCCCTAATGAAGAATTTTCCAAGAAAACCCTTGAAGATTTGAAGATTTATGAAGAAGGGTCCTCCAATATTGAATAATTGACACTTTATACCCTTGTATCCTCATAATTACAAGATTGGTCCCTAAAGTTTGTCTATATTGCAAAAAGGGCCCTCCACTTTGAAGAATTGGCAATTTTAGTCCCTCAACAAAACTAAAATGTCAATATTAGTCCTTCTTAAAGTTAAACATACCATGAAGAACTTCAAGTTACAAGATTTACAAATTTGGTCCTTTGAAAATATCAAAATTACCAAAAGGACCCTTGACTTTGAAGACTTGGCAAGAATGGTCCCTAAAAAATGAAGACTTGTCCATTTCAGTCCTTCAAGAAGTCAAACAAACAAGTCAAGACCATTATCAATGAAGAAAATGCCAAATCAGTCCTTCAAGAATCAAAAATTGGCAAGAAATACCCCTGAAAATACTTTGGAAAAGTATTTGGGGCAAAAGTGTGAAAAATGGAACTTGAAATACAAAGGAAAACGGATTTGTGGTGTTTATTTACAAAGTGAAAGAAAGAAGAATGGCTGGGGCTAGTCTTGGCAAACAACAATTGTTACCTAGACCTATGAGGGCTTGACACGTGCCCCACTAACACCCCACAACCAATCAGAGTTCACCATTACTCCACCTCACCCATCCACTAAGCCTAGTTAAATAATTATTTAACCTTGGCGCCTTAACACAATATTTAAACTTAATCACCCCTAATCCGGATCAAAACCTCCACTATTCACCATAAGAACACAATTAGGGGTTTACTAATTACTTGTAATTAGCCCCTAAATCTTTCCAGATTAGTGATTAAGCATCCCTTAATCATAACCCAACCTTAAAAACACATGCTACTTTACCCCACACCCCACACAAGATTCCCTGCTTTTCACCTTTGTGCATACTGCCAAATTTTGGACAGTCATCCAACGTCCCACAATAAAGCTTGGATTTTAAGCTTGATATACACCCTTGGATACACTTTTCACATGCCAGCTACAACAAACTGCCAAGAACTTGTCACATGATCAAGCATATATTCAAACTTCACAAGGGCAACTTGGGGACTTCACAGCAATTAGGGTTATGTTTTTTAGCTCTTTACTAGTTCATTGTAGCCTATATAAGGCATAGGACCATTTACATTTCAGTTTGCTCTTGAATTTTCCTTGGTTCACAAATCTGTAAGTCATATATTCATTGAATGAAATGTGTTTGAATTTGGTGAAGAAAACTCAAGTGTCACTCTTATAACCTGTTTATTATTGTTGCTTGTTTATTGTTCTTGAATCCTAAACCTGTTTTCAAAAGGAGTGTGCAAAATTTTGCACATTTTCCACTTTTCTTGATATTTTGCTAAGTCTAGTTCAAACTTTGGAATTCTTGGGCTATAAAGTTGATCATAACATCATGATATTGAGTTATCAAGGTGTGGTGAAGCCTATAACTTGGGGATAATCAAGTGTGGGGAACTAAGATTTCATTAATCAAGAATTTTTCATCTTTCTGTTTTTGATATTGTGCTCTTAACCTTGTTGAATCTTAGCAGGCTTTATTGTGGAAGCTTGTGCTTGTTCTTGCTAGCACATAGGCTCAAAATTCGTGGGTGTGGATGTACATCCATGAGGTACACATCATTCTACTTAAAATCTGATAAAAATTTGGATTTTTGGTGATTTTGTGTGTGACTTGTGTTCTTGCTGATTTTGTGGCTCAATCTTGTTCTAATCTGCATATCTCATCTGTTATTGTGCTTATTTGGGCTTGGGTGGTCTTGGATAACACTTTTGATTTGAAAATTTGATTTTGAAAAGTTAAAAGGGTGTTTGGGATTACCTGTTTGAGATCATAGTGTGTTATTGTGTTGTTGAAAAGTGTTGTTTATGCTTGTTATCTGTTATTGGCTTGGTTGAGTGCTATTTGCTGCAAGTTTTTGGGTTTGAACCTTGAAATCAAAGATTGTGTTATAGCTTATTGAGTTTGACTGTTTTTGACCTAAAATAATACTTAGAGTATATGCATGTTTAGGGATATAAGCTGTTAAATCAAAGTTATCATAACATATCTTAGAGATCTGAGTGTTTGAATTTGGCTTGTTGGTCAATTGCATCAGCAAAGTAAAAGTTGCTTGTGTTAAGTGTTCATCAATAACTTGTTGTGCTTGAATCTTGACTTGGACTTTGAATCATTGCATGAAACTTGTTTAGACTTGTTCATTTAAGTTTATTATAGCTTGTGTATGCATTTTGTTAAGTTTGGCTAGCTGAATTGTGCTATAAGTGCTTATTGAACCTCAACTGCTTATTTGTTCATGTCTGTGCTAGATCTGGTGATGTTTTGATTAAACTGTACTAATTGGCTGTTAGTGATTGTGATTTCTTTGTTGTGAGTGACTCCTTATGATCCACTGATCATTTGGGTGCCTTTGTGTAACTTGAATCTCCAAAAAAGTCACTAAAGACAAAAAGTCAAACAAGTCAAGCAGTGGAAACTTTTCCCACTACTCAGACACCAAAACTAGCCCCTGCTAGTGCAATTTTTCAGTTAGCTTATTAATAAGCCATATTGGCTTATCCAGACCTGCAATAACTTATTTTTTGTGATCAATCTTCATCATTTGACCCATTTGTTTGAACTGAGCTTATTAGACTTTGACTTTGACTTTTTGCTAGAAAATTCATAAAGTTGACTTTTAAAGAAGTGCTTATTTTTTATTTCAGCTTATTGAGTGAACTTATTTGAAAACTTTTTGTTGATTAAGCTTAGTTAAGTCTTTTAAAAGCTTTTGAAACTTGAATCAGCTCTTGGGGTGGCCTAGAACTCGAAAACGACTATTTTGTCATTTTGTGTAGATTGCTTATTGCATTTTCAGGCTTATTTCTTGGAATTTTTCAAATTTCTTTTTACAAAAGTCTTAAGCAACTCAAAAGAAGCTTGTGTGTCTAATTTGAGCTTATGGCATCAGCTAATAGCTTAATGGGCCAAAAAGCCCATTAAGAATAAGCTGTTTGATATAAGCCAGCTTATTTCACATTTTCAGCTTTTAGGCCTTTGAAAAATTGTGTTTAGAATCAAATTTTGAGCCAGATAGGAGTTTTTGGGCTTAGTTGGACAACATTTTTCTTATTGGGCCTTCATAAGCCCATTAAGGTGACTGTTTGAACTTTTGGCCCATTTGGAGGCCCATTAGGGGTATTTTTGTAATTTAAACTTCATTTACTGTTTATTTAGGTTAAATTAAGCTAGTTTGCAAGTTTTTAGAATTTTTTTATAAATTTTGGATTTTTAATATTATTTTATTATTATTTTATTATTAAAAATTAAAATTTAGATTTTTCAAGTTTTTATATTTTTCTTAGGTTAAATACATTAAGTTAGGAATTTTACAACTTTTAGAATATTTTTATTGTCATTAGATTAATTTTTATAATTATTTTAAGTTTTAAGAGTTTTTAATTGTTTTTAAATAGTTTTATTTAATTTTAAAATTTTCAAAAATAGTTTTAAATTAAGTTAGGGTATTTTAGAGGTTTACAAAGTGATAAATCTCATTTTGTGCTTTTTATTAATTATTTTGATTTTTTGGGCTTTAATTAGTATTAAAAAATTATTATTTAATTAATTAAAAGGTTTGAGTGAATTTTAATTTTTTGTAAACTCTTAATACATCATTTAGGATTTATTGAATTTTTTTAGAAATTTTAGGGTAAAATTTTAATTTTGGTACTTTTTACGGTTTTACGTGTACGACACTTTCGTCTTAGTTTAATTCGTCATTGTAACCGTCATTCTCTTCTAATCCCCTTTCTATTTTCTTTTCTTATAATCAATATAATCACAAAGTTAATCATCTCTCTACATAACACACGAGCCTCCTTGAGAACGATCCCCACTTTTGGGTCATTTGTGCACGATTTTCCTAAATCGTCGTACTTACCCTAATTATCCTTTTGTTTTTCCTAAAGAAAAGGTGTGTAAAAACTCTACATCAGTAATACACGTGGTCGGGACCCTAACCCGACTGGAGACTATACGTCATCTTGTCCCTCCAGTCTAGTAGTTACAGCCGTAGTTGTGACCATTAAACTTAATATCCTAAAAAAGAAAACGCTCGTACCGCTGTAAGCAAACAACCATATCCATAAACACAATTTTTGAAAGTCGTGACCGAGACAGAACAACAATTGTCAAATTTAATGAATGCGAATAAGAACTATCATCCGCGGCGAACAATGTACCACGTAAGCAACTGTTCATCTACCAAATCTAAAGAAGTGCATAAGTGGGCCTATTCCTCGAGCCACGTAAGACTGTGTATGACAAGACCGCGTGGGCCCCTCTGATGTTACAACTACACACTTTACCCTATTTGTTAGATTAGGGTACTGGAGTACACATGGCACTAATCCTATGGTACATGAGAACCGAAGCAACCCTATATATAACGCATATGCAACTGTACACTCATTATACCGTTATACTTGAGAGCCACCATAGTTTCACCTTCACACGTCGCACCTGTACTTTTATCCACGGATCTCCATCTTACAAGGTTAGCACACCGCGCCCCTTACATATATTAAGTAAAACATAGTTAGGGATATTGCTACCGTCACGTCTGCCCTCAATGAACTCCCGGAGCAGAATTTATATAACTCTGCTCTGAATTCTTTATCCCAGAAGATGTTCATCCCCAACTTCCTGGGGAAATGGATGCGATTACCGACCATCCCCCGGGTAAGATAGGCGTATATACCCGTTTATTCGATACCGCCAACTATCGCATTCCCTTCTCTAGATTCTTAGTTAGTCTCTTAAAGTATTACGATGTACATCTATCACAACTTCACTATATATGAGCGTGTAAGATAAACCAATTCGAGGTTATATGTAGTTGCTTAAATATCATCCCCTCCGTAAGCTTATTTAGAGTCTTTTACATCCCCTCAATGGTCAATGGATGGGTCTCCTTTAGCAAATGTTCACCATCTGCACCGCAATGCTATTCCTAAGCGATGGGCTATTCCTAAGCGATGGACTCCCTTAAGAACTGGAACAACAAGTTCTTTTTCGTTGATGTCATAGTATTTCCACGTCCTTTTGAACTTAAGTATGAGATAGGAAGAGATTACCCCCACCCCACTCGCAGGTACATACAGTAGTGCAGATGTTAGGAACCTTGACACTCAAAGAACCATGTTTAACAAACTCCCCGAATCCTTCCTATGCCTTATAGACATCAGTCGCAACTACTTTGAAAGCTCAAATATGTACCAAACATTCGTCAATAGCCGCACCGAGGGTGGATATTATGTTGTAATAATATTCATTTGCTTTGGACCCTGAAGCCATAACCACAAATGTTAAAATTACCATTTGTTTTTTGTGCAGAAATGAATTTGTTTGGACTCCTTCGCCATGGAAACCCAAAGGAAGTAACAAAGAGCGCTTGTGCACGCAGGGAGGATGAACCACCCCTTCTTGAGGCAACGAGGGGTATCATTATTCCCCTCGTTACCAATGTTGAGCCGTACTATGACGCTGGGGACTATCAGGTAGAAAAGTCACCCCTCGACTTTGCAAATGAGGACGGAGATAACCTTCCATTGGAATGTAATGAAGCCACATCCACGGCTGTTTCTGGCCCTATGATGAACCTCACGTTAAGGGGAAGGTGGCGAAAGAGGAGGACGCCGAGGATTAAAAAGAGGAGGATGAAGATGAATATACAACCACATTGATCCACCATAGCAAGAGGCGCAAGACGGTAAAGAGAAGGACTCCAGCCTCCGAATATGATCAGTTATGCCCCACCCAAAAAGTTGAGGAAAGACCAAAACCAATACCAGGCCAAGGGTAGCAACAAAAACCCATCTGCGGAGATGGAAAAGGAAGTGCCCACAATCATACTAAACCCTGATCCAGTGACTGTTGTACCCCCCACATCATCCGAGCTTGCCGCATGCACTAAGTAAGTGACATGTTTTATCTTGTTCCTTTACAGTTATTATATGTAGAATACTAGACCATAACCATTTGTTGCAATCATGCAGTGATGACCAAGCCGAAGATATGGCGCAAAAGGATGAAGGGATGAGGGGAAAGTCACCCATGATAGAGGCGCACCACAGGGAGCCTTCTGCTACTTTTGAAGACTTGCCTATGTTACCATCTCCTGTTGCTAGCCCTAAGCAAGCCTTTGTTGGAGAGTCATCCAGCCACGTCTTCCATCCGTAGTGGAACATCACATCTAAAGACCAACTGGACACCTCCTAATCCTACTAGGACTTTGTCGATCATATTACTCCCCCAGCCTATGCAGTCGTATTACAGGAGCTATCCCATGACGACCTCCTTGAAGAATACAACGTATCAGCCGCCCATCAGGTTTCATTGGGTGCGATGCTACGAAAAAGATATCAAGAAGCTATCTGTAAGCTAAAAAGTGATGAGAGGAAGGTAGGAAGGCAGGAGAGTATTATTGAAGAACAAGACCCCAAGTTGAGTTAGCTTTCAAAAGTTGTTGCTTCCTTAGAGTCTACTGAAGCCACGGTCGCGTCCATGTGTACCGAACTATTAGTTGTTGAAGCCAAGGCCCAAGAACAATCACAACATCAGGCAGAAGCTGAGGTCTGTGCCGCATCTTTATTTGAAGAGCTAAAGGCATCTAATGAGAAGATAACAACAAATGATTCTTCCATATAATCTCTTACGGAATAGGTGGTCACCCTCACAATTGAGCTTTACAGTCTCAAAATCCTTGTAAAAGGTTAGGAGTGCATAGTTAAAGAGTTCTTAGAGTACAAAAGGGAGAAAGACAAGTTCGTGGCTGAGAAATGCGAAGAGTTGGATACACGCGTGGATGCACTGGCAGTTGACTTTGACGAAGAGTTATATCCACACATGCTCGCAGATCGAAGATGGATCATCGTCCATGGATTGCACCATACAGTTATGAAGTTGACGCAGTCCCCCGAGATGGTCATGCCTTTCGCCAATGTCGTATCTGACGGAATAGACCGGGTAGGCTAAGGGACTTTTGGATGGGATGAAGCATGCTCAAGCATGGAAAGAAGCCAACACGCATGAATACTTCTAGCCCGATGCTGAGTAAAAAACGAATGCTTCCATGCTGACATTGAAGGATGTTAAGTACCCATTGCTTGAATCATTTGAGAAGCTCAAAGATGCACCCCTGGAGGTGAATATGGCCAGCCTTTTCTTGGATGGCGACTTTTGGAAGGAAGACATTCCGGAATGGTGGATGAGGCTACGACCAAGTGGGCGCCAACTTAGCATTCCTTTTTATGCTGATAACTGCACTCCACATAATCCATGGGCTATCAAGGACGAGATTCCATTAGACAAAGCCATAGCTGCAAACAAGACAAGAGCCAAGTCTAAGAGAGAAAATCGTGTAGTCTGTAGGAATCATACGGCCGAGTCTGCGCATCTACCGCGCTCCGATGGTGTCACTGTATCAGCTCCAACTCAAGTTGGCTTGGCCATAGCCCTAAGAGAGAAAATCGTGTAGTCTGTAGGACTCATACGGCTGAGTCTGCGCATCTTCCGCGCTCCGATGGTGTCATTGTATCAGCTCCAACTCAAGTTGGCTTGGCCATAGCCCTTCCTAACGAAGATCCTACAACATCTGCCCCGGTCACAACATCTATTGTCACTTGGAGCAAGGCAAGTCCCTTTCTCAGCATTATCCCCACCATTATGAACTTTATCATTTATTGTACTTGAAAACATTTTATATTTATATGCACCGCATGTGGTGTCTTATTCAAAAAAGTGTTTTTAAATTATTATTTTACATGCGGATGTCCGCAGTGCCTTTATTTATGTTAAGATTTTAAAATTTCGTAACATAACCGACATATGGGGTGAACTGTATCATTACGTGTGGCGTACCACGACTACCATAAGTGGTGTCAAGTTTTGACAAAATGTTGTTAAACATGCACCGTATGTCTTGTGCAAGTCCATCATAATTCATGTGGTATGCGTGACTTATTACAACGTATTGATAATAAAGGGTCTAACAAGGATACGTGATCCGTGGTAGTTGGGATTGCATCCCTCTTACACGACAAGTTGAACTATTAGGTTAATTTAGTCCTCTTATTCCGCATGGAAAAGATATGTACATGTACACCCGTAGGCAAGATATAATGATAATTGATACTAGTAATTAAATAACATAATTAAAACAATAATAAAAAAAGAAATGACCGCGGAACTAGCTAGAGACCACAATGTTTTATTAATACTTGCATGTTTTGAGAGACAAAAAACATAAAAATGAAAAGATAAATACATAGATATTTTATTAGGAGATGACTACAGCTAAAGATTATCCATGCACATGCCGTGACCTTAAAAATAACACCTCTTGAGATTGCAGATATTCTATGTATGACCTAAATCACGGCCATCCATGTCACACAACTTGTACGCTCCTTGCCCTAAAGCTTTCGGCACCATGTAAGGTCCTTCCTACTTCGGTCCCCATTTATCTGTGTTCTCCGCATGGCTTGCCTCGTTAACACGATAAAAAAAATCACATGGCTTGAAAGAGACACCTCGAACCTTAGCATCATAGTAACCTTTCATCTTCGATTTAGCTTTGGCTTTGTTGGCTAACTCTCGCTTCTCTTCAAGTAAGTCCAAATTTATCCGCAACTCCTCATTGTTTGTCACAATGTCAACCTTAATAGTGCGGATTGTTGGAAACCCGATTTCAGCCGGGATGACTACTTCTGTCCCGTAAGCTAGGGTGAATGAAGTGTCTCCATTACACGTTTTAATCATTCTACGGTGCGCCCATAGAACATGAGGTAATTCATATACCAATTTTGCACTCTTACTATCTAAACGAACCTTGATCCCATCTCCCAGACTTCGGTTGGCTCGTTCCACCAATCCATTTGATTGCGGATGCTTTACGATGTGAATCGCTGCGTAATGCTGAGCGCAACACATTAATATTTGAACGGGTTATCGTAGAACTGCTTGCCATTATTTGAGACTATCTATCTTGGTAATCCAAAACGACATACAATGTTTTTCCAAATGAACTTCTTTACCTGCTTTCCCGTGGTGGTTGCCACTGCCTTGGCTTCAATCCATCACGTAAAATAGTCCATAGCTACTATGAGAAACTTAACACCCCCAGCTGCCACGGGAAAAGGACATGCAATGTCTATCCCTCATTTATAGAATGGCTATGGAGATGTAATGGGTGTTAACTCTTGTTGTGAATGACGCGGTACTGATCTATTTACCTGACAATCATTTCACTTAAGAATTAAGTTTCGCGTATCCTTGTGCATGCTTGGCTAATAATATCCAGAACGTAGGCTCTCGCGACATCTGACCTAGGCCCTACAAGCATGCTGCAAGACCCTTCATGTATCTCACTGATCACATATTTTGCTTGTCGTGGTCTTATGCATCACAACCATGGCTGTAAGAATGATTGTTTGTATAGGACTCTATTCCATACCTCAAACTGGTATGACTTCCTCCGAATTTGTCGTGCCTACTTTTCATCTTGTGGGAGTATTTCATTAGTCAGATAGTCAATGATCGGGGTCATCCATGTAGGCACGTGTTCTTCCATGACTGTGGATACTTCGGCTTCCATTATGGATTTATCTTTCAAGATCTCTACCCATACCTTCTCGGGTAGATGTGCGAAGCTAGTAGATGTGATCTTACTAAGAGCATCAGCCTTCTTGTTTTCACCCCTTGGAACCTGCCGTATGGTGAACCTGCTGAAGCCTTCGATCAATGACTTAGTTTTTCGTAAGTACTGAATCATATTGTCTTCCTTAGCTTCGTATTCTCGCAAGCTGTTGTTTGCTACCAACCGATAATCCACATTCGCCTCTAGGTTGCGTACACCCATGCGAGCTGCGATTCTCAGTCCCGCTATCAACGCCTCGTACTCAGCCTCATTATTTGTGGTTGTGAACTCAAAACGCAAGGCGTAAGTAAACTTCATACCTTCTTGATTTTTCAAAATAAGACCTGCACCTGACCCATCAACACACGAGGACCCGTCAGTGAACAAGAACTAGGGGTCATGAGATTCTTCAATCTTCTTTGGCGCGATGTCTTCTTCCTATGGATTTTCAATGAGGAATTTGTCAATATCTGGCTTTTAATTGCCGTGCGAGGCATGTAGGAGATATTATGCTCTCCTAAGAGTACACTCTATTTTTGTAGCCTTCTTGCCACGTCCGGTTTCGATATACCTGCTTAATTGGCTGATCCGTAATCGCCACAATGGGATGCGCCTGAAAGTATCAACGTAATCCCTTTGTAACATATACCAGTGCCAAGATGAGCATCTCTATTGGAGTGTAATTTAGCTCCGAACCTTGTAGCGCCCTGCTTACAAAATAAACTAGTGTCTGAATCGAGCTCCTATCCGTCATTAACACTGCGCTAACTGCTTAGTGTGTGGTGGATAGGTATACAATCAGTTCTTTCTTTGGCCGAGGTGCGACCAACATGGGGAGCGATGGTAAGTGTTTCTTAAGCTGATCGAAAGCCTCATCTGCTTCCGTTGTCCATCGAAAGTCTCCATTCTTCATACACTTCTTGAGTGTCTTGAATAAATAGAGTGACTTATCTGCGGATTTTGAGAGGAATCTGTTAAGGCCTGCTTTTTTTTCATCGGCTGAATAACATCACTCCCCACAAAAAATGAAGAAATTCTGACCCAAACTCATATCAAGTCTTCATCACAACAACACACACGCTGATATGTTTCTTTTGATCCGTCTTATCAAATTGTAAACAACTCAAATGGCTTACTTACTGACATACAACTACATCAACTATACCTAGATGAACAGGTATTAAGAGAAACATTGGAAGAAGAAGTCGGGGCACAAAAGGAATGAGAGGAGAAAGTTAGGGCCGAATAAGCGAAAAGAGCAATTCCGGTCGGAATTTTTTGTGGTGGGTTATCGGATTTGGATCCGAGAACGGACTAATCGATTAAGTTAATGTGTTTCTTTAATTAATTTACATTTTTATTTTCGTAACGTTTTTTTATTCCGTAACTTCACGTTTTTTATTTCTGTAATGTTTGTATGTTTTTAAAATTGTTTTATTTTAATTAAGAAGTATTATTTTAGTGTGAGGGTGTTTTTTGGTGTGATTGATAAGAGTAAAATGTGAGTGAGAGTGATAATGAAAAGTAGGAAAAATAAAGTTGATTTGGTGTTGACGTGATCGATGCGAGGATTTTTTTTAAATATAATTGATAAATGTAGCCTTAGATTTAGGAGGCGTTTGGTATTTGGGTTTTTATGACTTTAGGCTCAAACTTATCCAAATTCATTGTTTGATATAAAACCAATGAATGTTTATAGAGGATTTTAGCCCAACAGTCCACTTTTTGTAAATCCCACCTAGGGTCTCTCCTTTTTGTTAGATTTACCTGACAAATAAATATAGACCACATGTTTCCTTACATTCAATTAGGAAATGATTAATTTATATCATTTGTATTTTATTTATATTTTAAAATAGTATTAAAAAATAATACTAGAATAAATAATATTTATTTTCTCTTTCTTACATTATTTAATAAATTCCTACCTTAAATCCAAATCTTACTCAACCTTAAACCTTTTACTTTATAAACCCACACCCAAAATAAAACCCGACTTCAAACCAAACGGACCCTTAATCAAAAGTTTGGTAGTAGAAGAAAAAGTAATGGAATCATTTCAGAAACCCATCCCATATGACAGACTTTTGACGATTCCATGTGACAAATATTTGGTAGCCACACAATTTCTATTTTCGTTTGATACTTTTTGTTTTTCTTACATGTTCTTAAGTCAAAGTGTCAAACAATAAAACACTTTTAGATAGATATATAAATTAAATAATTACTCCCTCTTTTCCTAAATAAATGTCCACTGTTAATTTTTGGAGTCAAATTTTTCCAATTTTGACCTTAAATTATTTTGTTTGTGTTATATAATACTTAATGAAAATTATATCAATGAAAACACATTTAAAACCCAATTCATTCGTATATTTTACATTAAGTATTACATAACACAAACGAAATAATTTAATGTTAAAGTTGTAGAAAAATGACTTTAAAAGTCAAATGTGAACATTTATTTAGGGACGGAAGGAGTATCAGTTAGTAAGAAACGGATCCACTTACAAACCAAACAGATCCATTATTCTGTTAGGGTGCCATTTATGAACTTTTTTTTTATAATGAGTACTACTAATAGTTCAGTTTAAAAATATATAAAACATGTTCTAAATTAATAGTTCAGTTTAAAAATATATAAACGGATCCACTTACAAACCAAAATATATTCCAAATTAATAGTCTAGTTTAAAAATATATACTTCTTCCGTTTTATATTAATAGGTTCAGATTACTATTTTAAAATGTTCCAAATTTAGTAGTACAGTTTAAAAATATATATAAAAAATGTAAATTAAGTTTATTATATCATCTTCAATTGACAGTATTATTACAAATAATAAAAAAATTGGAAATTAATTGATTAAAATAAAATTGTCATTGTGTAAAAAATAAAAGAAAAAAACTAAAAAAGTAATGTTTTATTAAACTACATTTTTAGTCGACGAACTATTATTATAAGACGGAAGGAGTAACTATCAGCTAGTAATAAGGAGTAACTATCACTAAGTGGTTTCCTTGGGGGAGGATTCATGGATGCCTTGTGTTCAATATCTGTCAAGGTCATTTTACGCGAAATGGATAAATAGTTTAACATAAATAAACGAAGATTTGGAAAAGACATTTTCTTCCATTTAAATATCATTCAACAACTCGACCCACTAACCACTAACCACTAACATCTGTCATTATAAAAAAAAACTATCAGCTAGTAATAAACGGATCCCAATGTCAAATGGGCTGCGTTTCTTATAAAATGACGCATGATGCGAATAAAATATAGAAGAACCCTCTATTAGCTCAATATGAATAACCAAAAGTCAAATTGTATACTGTACTTTTAACATCTTGACACATTTTCATGTACTGTTTTTAAGTTTAGAAAATTTTAAAATATAAAATTGTGGTGTATTGTTTAAGGTGTATACATTGCTTGACGACACCATTTTAGAAAGGACAAAAGATGTACATTAACTTTTCAAAGGACAAAAAATTGTAACCCTAGCAATGAGCCATGGACCATTGTCTAACTTTATTTTTATTTTAAAATTATTGGCTTTCGATAAAAATCACATACTTTTTAAAAAATTATTTATTATAATATTATTTTTCTTATTTGTTTTTACAGAATAACAGCTTTACTTTTAGAGTCCGGTTATTTTGGATCCCTTGTATCCAAAAGATACAAGGGGACTGATCCAAGCCGTCCATCACATTTCATCCAACATTTCAGATTAAAAAGAAAAAGAAAAAGCGAAGGGGTATTTTGGTCATTTTACCCATCCCACCTAACACCACCTCCCACATTAGATAGATCTATCTTACGTTTTTTTTTTCTTTTTCTCTCTAAAACACACACACAAACACATACTTGATCAAATCCTTGATCCAAAACACGAATTGATCCATCTTCGATCTATTATATCATCATCTATTTCGTAATTAAATCATCCCCATCTACAATTCATTAAAATTAGACAATATCACCAATATCTATATATTTGTTTAGCTTATTTGATGTAAATAAGCTTATTTTTTAAGCTTATTCGACATGAATTTATATACTAGTTTAGATTTGATGTGAATAAGATGATAGCTTTTTTAGCTTATGAATTTATTTATTTTTAATTTATTTTGATGTGATTATGGATGTGTTAACTTATTTGATGTGTTATAATTAAACTTATTTGATGTGTTATAATTAAGCTTAATGTGAATAAGCTTATTAGAAGAATTGTATGAATATTAAAATATAGTTATGTGTATAAGCTTGTAAATTGAGTTTTTGAAGCTGTATGATAAGCATAAGATGAGGTATGTGAACAAGCTTATTAGGAGAGTTGTAATGAAGTTGTATGCTATATTTAACAGATGTATCAAATATGATACCTCAGTACATCATATATGATAAAATATATCATATACGATATATGGAAGTATCATATATGATAATATGATAATGTGCTTGAAAACAAAATACAAACAACTCTGTGATCTCCTGCTGTATTGAACAGATGTATCAAATATGATACCTCAATACATCATATATGATAAAATTTATCATATATGATAAAATTTATCATATATGATATATGATAATATAATGATATTTGAGAATTTGGTTGAAATTTAGCTTCTATAATATATCTTATTTGATAATCTCGTTGAAACTAAAACCAATTTTTTTTATTTGTGTAGTGAATATTGTTTTCGATACACTTTGAAGAAGTCAAATCATCCGAAGGCCAAAGAATTGAACATAAAAAAGCAACAATCATCAAACCAAAAAGTGATTTACAAAAAGACAATATCAAGAAGTGGAACATGGAATTCCTGGCTGAAAGAATAAATGAAGACATGTGCATAAGACGATAAAAGACGAGTGTCAAGTTTGCAACCAAAGTGTTGATGCATGGAATCAAGATCCATTGTTTTAGTCATTTGACTTGTTTATATTTTAGTAATTTGTGTATGATGTTGTAATGCTTTAACTTTGTAATGCTACTAAATCATTGACTTTTTTTGTTGAATATGAAAATGGCGAAATATTTGCGGATGTAACTTTCGGATAATATGCCTATTTTGTTGATGTTTTTATCGATTGAAGCATAGTTTTTTTTACATTTTTATTAGTATCATACATGATAATGAAATATCATATATGATAATCCATGTAACTCCTAAATTATGCCATATATGATACTGCATTATCATATATGATAATGTATTATCATATATGATACTCAATTTTTTTTGATAGATTAACAATGGCTCTGCGAATTCATGATTAAAACAAAGAGTATGTTGGATTCTTTATTAAACACTTGTTCAGTAAATAAAAAGAGTACTTTTGAAAGTAACATATATGATAATTCAAACATAATGTATTTACATATGATAAACACTTAGTTATGATCAAAAGATAAAAAAATAAAAGAATCTATCAAATTCATGATTAACACAAAATATATTCTTATTATTGAAACTATTATTCTTCTTCTTTAATCAATCATTCTTCAATTTCAACGAAATCTACTTTTTCTTGAATAACTTCCTCTAGGGTCACCCCGAATTAATGTTGATACTTTAACATACTTGTGCACGTGTTCGCACATTCTAGTATCTCTCTCTTCTCGTTGTTGTGTTCGCACATTCTGCATTTATACAAGACAAGAAAAGAGTTTTATGGTTAAGCTATATACAATACGTTAAAAGTGAAAAAGTCATGTACAATATCATATATGATAGAATATAGGTTTGAAGAGCTTAAAAATATTTGTGGAAATTAGTCATACAACTCTTGTTTTTCTTCTGGTTTGTTAGATATATCATATATGATACATCATATATCATATATGATATACCGATCATATATCCTATATCATATATCTATCATATATGATAATATAAGGTATCATATATGATATACTAAGGTTAATTCATCTTACATCAGCAACATTATAAAACCTAATAATACAACTTATTGACATGGTCATAAGCTTATTCATAACTCTCTTATTCAAAGAATATGATAATTCATTAAAATAAGCTAGCTTATAATCTAACAAAATAAATTCAAATCATCTAATTAACAACCTTATTCATAACTCTCATCTAATTCAAAATCTTATTCATAAGCTTATTTAAACAAATCAGCTTATTCACATAAATAACATAATAAGCTAACTTATAATCAACTTATTCAAATCTATATCAAGTAATTCATTCAATATAAGCTAATTGAATGCTTATATATTCGAATGATGATAATAAGTAAAATAAGAAAAGACTCTAACCTGATGATGGATGGATTCATGATGTGATTGATTTATGTTGATGGATTCGTGATGAATCCGTGATGGGTTCATAATCATCGATCCAGATTGGTGATGGATTAGTCATGATGGATTAGTGATGTTAGAGAGTCTGTAGAGAGAGAAATTAGATCGGGGGTAGAGAGAGACCGTATGTGTTTTTTATGAGAAATAAAAAAAGAAAAATGGCTTATATAGTGGTCGTGCGAAATGACAAAAATACCCATCAAGTGTAAAATGGAGATTTAATCTCAGCCATTAGATGGTAGGGAGATGGAGGGCGGGGATGAGTCCCCCCATATCTTAGATAAATTTAGTATCCAAATGAACTTAAATCTTACTTTTAACTAATTAATATACATATTCTTTAAATTTTGTAATTCTTATTTTAAGCAAGGGTAATATAATAAACGTGATCAAACTTTTATTTCCATTATTAGTAATGGATAATTAAATTGAGACATAAAAAACCGTGGACAATAATTTTAAAACAAATAAAATAGATCTTAAAAACGAATTTATAATTTATTTGGCCAAGTTAAGAAAATCTTAAAGTTTTTTAATTCAAATTATTTTAAATAAAAGCTTATAATAATTTTATCGTTACTTAATATGGCAAGAATTAATTTTTAAATGAAGGACATTTCCACTAAATGTTTTGCTTTAACAAGTAGAAAATTAGTTGGGTATTAAATATAATTTCATTAACAAATACAAATTCTTTGACGTTGCTTCAAGGTTTTAAACTTTTTAATTATCCTATTAAGGTGCTATTTATGACTTTTTTGGATAGTAGTACCAAGGAATAACTTATCAGCGTAATAAATGGATCCCAATGTCATGTGTATAATCACGGCATGATGCGAATAAAATAGAGGGTGTGTTTGATAATTAGCAGTTAGCGGCAGAGGTCAGTACTAGCCGTTAGTAGTAAATACTAACAGTAAATAGGTAGTAATAATTAATTTAAAAAAATATTTAGTAAATAGTAACTGTCACTTGAATGTGTAAAAAATAAATAAATAAATAAATAAATATATATATATAAATAAAAAACTATTTTAAATTTAATTTGTTATATTAATGAAGGTATTTAAATAATTTATTAAATTTATACTTTTTAAATAATTATGTTCATCTGAAAGTATTTATTGAAAAAAGATTTAAAAAAGTAGCATTTTTATAATAAATATTGATGCTAATTATTTTAACCAAATAATTATTTTTACCAATTATACCAAATGCTAATAATAATTACTAAAAATATTTAAAAAAAGCGATTATCAAACATAACCATAGAAGAAATAAATAGTTAGTTGAGTATTAAATTTATTTTCATTTTTTTGAAAACGGCAAAAATATATTTTTATTAATAATACAAATTCTTTGAAGTTGCTTCAACGTTTTGAACTCTTTAATTATCCTATTAAGGTGCCATTTATGACCTTTTTGTACTTGTACTTACATTACAAAATTTATTACGTTTGGTTATTAAAGTAAATATGATAAAAATAAGTAATCAAAACATGTTAAAAACATTTTCTATTAATTTTTAATAAAAAAAATCATTAATAGTAATTTTTATCAACTCTCACTTTTAAAAAAGAGTATATAATAAAATTGGCGTTAAAAGTTTAAAAAGTAAGCAAAAGTTGACAAAAATAATAAGTAGTACATCCGTCCCATAGTAAGTGTTTACTTTAACTTTTATCGGTTTTTATTATTCAACTTGGATTATAAATATTTTCATTTGTGTTATATAATATTAAATAAAAAATATATGTTGAATTAAGATTTAAATGCATTTTTATTAAATATATTTTTCATTTTGGTAAGGAAGATATTTATGATTAAAGTTGAACAAAAAAGATCGAAAAAGTCAAAGTTGACACTTATTAAAGACGAAGGGAGTAAAAGTGTAAAAATTTTAATAACTTCTTTTAGTATGTAAAATAGTAAGCAAATGTTATGAGTTTATTTTTCTTACTTTTATATTCATTGTGTTTTTAGTAAGGAAAAATTATAATAATTTAAATATTTATAAATTTTATTAGTAAGTAAAACTTTTTAATAAATGTTGTTTATTTAGTAGTGTAACATTGCCTTACTTTTATAATTATTGTGTTTTTATAAATAAAAAATTATAATAACTTAAATAATTATACATCTTATTAATAAGCAAAACTTTTAATAAGTAAATATCATGCATTTTGTAGTAGTGTAACATTTTAACACGTTTTCATATATTGTTTTCTAAAAATTTTGACTATATAAAATTATTGTTGTGGTACATTATTTTAGGAGTATATGGTTCAATTGTTCAACGACAGAAAAGACAATGGGTCAATATTTTTCTACACAACGACAAAAAGTGTAACTTTCAAATGTAGATGATACCGGTTTCGTTTCGAACTCTTCTCGAATTAATGGTATCGAATATTTTTTGAGCATAAATTAGTGGTATCGGTATCGTATCAAACAGGATTCGGGTATCGATACTGGAACGGATATTGGTACCGATATCGGGAAATCGAGTTTTTCCATTTCATTTAAGAATTTCTTGATTTGGTACCGGTCCCGGATTTTTTTTTACCTTATTTTGTAGTCTCGGTACCGTCCCGAACAGAATTCGAGTACTGAGAATCAATACGATTCTAAGACGGTTCTGGTTTAGTTTCGGGATTCGAGTCAAAATGCTCATCCTAGACAAAAGATGCAACTTTCAAACGACAAAAGATGTAACCCTAGCAATAAGCCATGGACCATTATGTAACTATCTTTTGTATATATCATTCAGTGAACTTTGGAGCTTTATTGTCATCATATTTTGTCATCTTGACAAACTCAAACTCCTCTTCTCCACTCCAATCCACCTTTTGAGGAACTGAATTTGGATTCGAAAATGTCGAATAAAGATGAGCTAAAAGAAGAGCTTTTGGAGCCAGTATACCATGAAAACTGCCCAGGTTGCAAAGTAGATAGAGAAAAACGTATGAAAACTGGATTCCCTTTAAAGGAGCTTATATTTATTTGGGTAATTGTCTTATGTGTTGGTAAGTATTTCTATCAACTTTTATCTTATTTTTTTTCTTCTAATCATTCATGTATCTAATACTGTGTTCTTGAGTTTTTTATTAATTGAAAGGAAATAAAATAGAATTCTTGAGCCCTTTAATTAATTGAAAGAAAATAAAATGGAAGTAAATTGTTTTACTTTACTTTTGTGAATAAACATTTTTCTTCCAAAATCATCTAAATTACACTTGTTTTTCCTTCATTTTCTTTGTTGAAGTAAGTCAGAAACACATCTTTTTGATTTCATTTTATTTCTTTTACTTTCCTTTAACGAAACAACTCGAGAAGATAACTTAAGTATTAGTGTATAATTTCCATATCTCTCACTATTGCTTTTAAGGTAAATAAAAATATGACAATTTTAAGTAAATAAAGATAAATCACCTTTGATCCAAACCAAGAAAAAAAAAAAGAAAACGAAAATTTTCCAGTGAATGTAAGCCGTTCAATGAAGCATTTGGAGAAAATGAGTTGTACTATTTTTTTTTGGGTAAAAGATGCTCTTTTTAATGCAACATTTAACAGCATCTAATGCTCATCATAATTTTGTTTGTGGTGCCCTCCATTATGTTTTCTTTTGAGTTATACTATTCAAACAAACGGGTCTCAGAACTCGAATCATTAGAAAAGAGAATTGTAAAAGAAAATCCTTAAAACTCACGGATTTGCACGATGAAGAAAATCTGAACTTTTATTACCATTTGCACGCTCAAACCAAAAAATAATCCTCTCTCATGTTTAGGCGGCCTGATGGTCAACTACGCTAAAACAGTTGGTTGTTGTTTTATGGATTACTCGGTAGTACGAATTGTTTTTTTCTCCATAAACATCTTTTTTTGAACATATCTCCATAAACATTGAACAAGCATGTTTTTAGTACTATGCATTTCATAATATTTTTTATTGTATTTTTTAGTTAATAGGCATAAATCATATCTTAAATTTTGCTAAGTTTCAATCGTAAAATGTACATAAATTTAATACACAGTTATATTTATTTTACAAATAAAATAATGACCGCAAGAATGGAGTATATGATTTATTGCTACGAACAAGTACGTATAAATTGTTGGGTAATCTTGATGGGTCAAGTCGGGTCACAGGTTTGGTCATGGATCAGTATGTGTTGGGCTTGCCTTGTTGAATAAATAATGTTGATAAAGTCTTTGTTTGACAGAAGTTTAGGAGGATACGTGGGTAATAGTTACCTATTGTTAAGGAAATCATGGCTACTATTTTGGCAGTAGAGCCACGTTTTATTTATGCAAGATTTATGTAATTTTAGTATATAAATAGTTAGTAGGTTGATATTGTATGCAAGTATTCAGTTTTCTCCTTAATTAATATACCAAGCATTAAGAGCAAACTTGCCGTTTTGATAGGTGTATTGTGGGTGTGAGTCCGGGTTCGAGGGGACTGAATCCTACACGTGGTATCAGAGCTATGGGGCTCATACCTCGATGTATGGAGAGCAAGAACGGGGTGATTACATCTTATGTAATCAGGCATCAAAAGTTAAAGGCAAGCGACAAGTTTCTTGATCACAGTGGGTGATCGCAAGAACGCAGCAAGGGCTGTTTGAAAACAGTAAATTAGCAAGAATATAGCAAGAGAACGCAACAAGAAGTATAGCAAGGAGCGCTTTCTCAAAAAAGGAAGCGAGCAAAAAGCAAGAATCATCAGCAAGAAAAAAGGGCAGCATGTTTTCGCAAGATAGCAGGTTGTTGCATAGCCTGTAGCAAGTAGCAGGCAACAAAACTATAGCAAGTAGCAAGCAAGAAAATAGTCGACAAGCAAGGGTCGACAAGCAAGGATCGACAAGCAAGGGTCGATAAGCAAGAGTCGACAAGCAAGGGTCGACAAGCAAGGATCGACAAGCAAGGGTCCATAAGCAAGAGTCGACAAGCAAGGGTCGACAAGCAAGGGTCGACAAGCAAGGGTCGACAAGCAAGAATCTATTAGCATGTAGCAAGAACGAGAAAGTCATTAAGTAGAAAAGAGTGGCGAGCAGCAAGGGCAAGAAAGATGAACATAAAGCAAGAGAAGAAGCAAGACCTAAAAGATAAAGAAAGAATTTTTTAGAAAGAATGGGAATCATCTTCAGGGACGTTGACAATCCGTGATGGGACTGTTTTACAACAGAAGATGAGATTGCTAGTATCGTTCAAGACAGCGACAGAAAGACTTAAACGCGGGTGGTGTTGAATTGGTTTGTTTCGAACTTGAAAGAAAATGGTAGAAGCATGTGGTTTTGTTTTCTCGACCGAGAGCTCGTGAATAGGTGAAGAGTCGAGATGGTAACGAGCGTGTATATCACGGGGTGACTAGGGGAAGAAGCTCGGGTCAAGATGATCAAGATTACGGGGGTGAATGTTGGGTAATCTTGATGGGTCAAGTCGGGTCACAGGTTTGGTCATGGATCAGTATGTGTTGGGCTTGCCTTGTTGAATAAATAATGTTGATAAAGTCTTTGTTTGACAGAAGTTTAGGAGGATACGTGGGTAATAGTTACCTATTGTTAAGGAAATCATGGCTACTATTTTGGCAGTAGAGCCACGTTTTATTTATGCAAGATTTATGTAATTTTAGTATATAAATAGTTAGTAGGTTGATATTGTATGCAAGTATTCAGTTTTCTCCTTAATTAATATACCAAGCATTAAGAGCAAACTTGCCGTTTTGATAGGTGTATTGTGGGTGTGAGTCCGGGTTCGAGGGGACTGAATCCTACATAAATAAAGTAATTATTATATGAAAATGATGTTAATCCCGATATTTTTTTTTTCTTATTCTAGTCATATAAAAATACTTAATTGGTACGAGCGTAACCTAAAATCAGGTCTTGCCTTATTATACCCAGGAATTTTTTAGTAATCTTTTTAATAAAAATTGATAAAATAAGTTGTTATAATCTTTTTATTATCTACTTTTTTTTGCATTCTACTCAATAAAAAATGTCACAAATTTTTTAATAAAAACCTTCAACATGCACGAACACGTATGTATGTATACACTTCACGTTTTCCACGACTCAATTGCGCATAATTTGTTCATCAATTATATTATCAATCGCATACCAACTGTACGTTTCAGAAAACATTAGGACCATTACTATCAATATCACATGCTATTGAGGACCATCTCTATCAATTGAATACAGTAGGTGTGTTAGTATTTGATTTCTCATCAATTATTATTTTTTATTGTTTTTATACTCGGATCATTTATTAGCTTAGGTTAGCAATGATGTCATTTGATAGCAATTTCATTGATTACCTTACCTGCATAGATCCTTACCAAACAAATTAATACTTGTTTTCAAAAAAAACAAATTAATACTCCCTATAAGCTAAAACTTTAAAATACAATATCTTGGCCATGCACATTTCTATCAAAAAGAAATGAAAAAATGAGAGTGAAGAAATGTTTTAATTAGTCACTCAATCGAGAGAACTTTTTATGGACCTCTGAAATAAGCTAAAACAGAATTAAGTAAGAAAAAGTATTTTAAATCGTTTAATTTTATAACTTATTACTCTCTCGTTTCAAAATTATTGTCCTCAATAAAAAAACATACAATTTAAGTGATGTGTATTTATTAAAAATCTTTAAAATTTGTAATAACAATTTCAAGCGAGGTTAATATGCTAAACTTGATCAAATCTTTTATATGTTTTTTTAGTAATAAACAATTAAGTTAAAACATACCAAAAAGAAAACGTGAACTATAAATTTGATCATTCGTAAATATCCATATATGGTGGTTGTGAATTTGAGCATTTTGACTTGAGAAATAGGTGGCAATGAGTTATGTAAGAAGTCACTTTTAAATAAACCATATCATGAAAGATGTCCCGGGTGTAAGAGGCCAGGGTATGGTAACTTATGGCTCAAGCTGTGGGTATAACGCGAGTATGACAACGCCAAACACCACATCCTTCCTCGTGGCTTAGCTCCTCAAGCCATAGTAGCCAACCTAAAATGGTGGGCATAAAACGCGAGTCCTCGGCGTGAGAAGTGTACCGTGGCTCGCGTTATAAGCTCGCGCCATGGATTTTTAATTTTTTTTTAATTTTTTTAGTTATTTATTTATTAAAAGTGGGACCACTATAATACCATAAATCTTGTGTTAACTAAGGAGCCACTTTTGTGGCGTTATGAGGATTCTGGTGTTAAGGAGTGATATGCTTATGTGGCAACCACTTTTTCCATCACCAAACCACACCCTACACTCTAAGGTTGATCAGGGTAAAGAGCTGCAAACCAGGTTACCGATTAAGGAATTGTTATATATGTGGGGTGTGGTGCTCTGCGTTGGTAAAAAACTCTAGCTAGTTCTCTATTAGTTACTTGTCCCTTTATGCCTTTAAAATATTTAGATTAAAGTGCTAAGGATCGGATCACTGGTACTTCCAACATGCCGCATGAATTCTTTGTTATTTACGATATGCAGATTTGTAGATATTGGTTGTGCATATTACTAGATGTTCTACGTAGCGACCGCAAATCAATTTATTCACCACAGATTATGTGAAAATTCGAAAAGAACTAAAGATGCAAACTTAGTAAATGAAACAATGATAAATCTTGTAACCCGACTTTGAATTTAATGTTTGACATCTATTTACTTTCTTCTTCTCAGCACTGCCGATATCGTCTCTCTTTCCATTTCTTTATTTTATGGTAAGTTTTCATTTCTGTCTTTGCTTTGTTACCATTTTCCATATTTCCGTATTTAAAGTTCTTGAATAATATTGGTTGCAATTGCAGGTTAGAGATTTCAACATCGCTGACAAAGAGGAGGACATTAGTTACTATGCAGGATTTGTTGGTAAGAAAATTTAGGTGATAATTTCAGACCTCTATTGAGATTGCATAAGTAACCATATATATGTTCCTTATTCATATGAAGGGTCTTCGTTTATGATTGGAAGGGCGTTGACATCCATATTTTGGGGAGTAGTAGCTGATCGATATGGTAGAAAACCAGTTATTATCTTGGGAACTACTACAGTGTAACTTACTTCCCGAATTAAACTGTTTGGAGTACTATGTATTATACATGCTTATCTTCTCATAAAAATCTTAATTATTACGTTGTCCAGGGTTGTTTTCAACACACTTTTTGGATTTAGCGTAAACTATTGGATGGCCATCATTACAAGATTTCTTCTAGGCTTTTTAAATGGGCTACTAGGACCGATAAAGGTATTTAACTTAAGTCTTTAGCGCTCTCATCGATGGATTGTGTACAGTTTGTTAATCAGTATAATTTAGCTTCTCTATGATGTTTGAACAGCCCTGATTGCTCATCTCATTCCTTGATAATTAAGAATCAATCTCCCTTTTGATTCATTCCTAATGTGTTGATAAGTATACATATGTAAACAGGCATATGCATGTGAACTTTTCCGGGAAGAACATCAAGCCATAGGATTATCTTCTGTAAGAAATTTCCCCCTTTTCATTTCTTTCTCATTCATATATCACGTCAAGTTAACGAGGGCATACGACTGATCATTGGTTTATTTCATACAATACTGCGACATAGTATCAAGCTTTCAATATTCTGACATAGCTTCTCAATTCCTTTCTTCAACTTTTCTTTATTACATACTATTTATAAGGGACGAATTGGGATATAGATTCATACATATTGTGACTTAGTTTTATTATCTTGAAACTGATACATTAGTGACATATTTCAGATTAGTACGTCTTGGGGCATAGGACTGATCATTGGTCCAGCTTTGGGAGGCTACCTTGCTCAGGTTTATATCTTCACCTATATCTTGACTATGTACTTGGAGAACCTTACGGGGGACATAATATCTTGAAAATTTATTGGCAAAATGGTATTTAGATCTGAAAACAACTACCTAAATGAGGAGTCACCGTTCCTTATGAGAGTCGAGCTAGAATTTCTAAAGTTTATCACTCTTAAAACTTACTCACAATTATTTGTGTGTAAATGTCTTAATGGGAATAGGGGTACTAGTTTGGGCTGTTTTCGTGACCAAGGTTTGTTGCATGAAATATGTTCACTAGTAATGATCAACTAATATACATGAGACGTGTTTGGTACAATCATACAAAATTTATGTAAATCGTATTGCTAATATATGTTGACCTTTTACTCTTTTGTGTTTGTTCTAATTAAGCCTGCAGAGAAGTTTCCAAGTCTAGTGTCTCCGGATTCTTTATTTGGGAGGTAATGTCGCCCAACAAAAAAAATTATACTTAATGTGTTCCTATTATACAGTTCAAATATGAAAACAAATAGCACCAAAAACTTCTTATGCAGATTTCCATACTTATTGCCTTGCCTGTGTATCTCCATTTTCGCACTGTTTGTGACAATTGGTTCATTTTGGCTTCCGGTAAAGTATTCTATCCAATTATCCTTTTCTTTCGAAATTTCTAATAGGCATGAGTGCATCTTAACATGATATTCATTTCAATGATGAATTTTCCGTTGTATGTCTTCATTTTCTTGGATCCAACCCTAGTCTTTGTATTTATATGCATTTTCCTTAGGCTGAATCTTATTTATTTTGCAAACTACAGGAAACTTTGCACTTCCATAAGAAAGACGAGTTGGAGTCTGCTTCCATTGTTACCGATGTTGAAGAAAAGACAAGCGAAGAAAAAGACTCTAATCTAATAAGCCTCCTCAAAAATTGGCCATTAATGTCCTCTATTATTGTCTATTGCATTTTTTCGCTTCATGACATGGCTTACACAGAGGTAGCCTGAATATTTGATTACTAAGTACATAACAGACCACTTTTGCAAATAAATCAATCTGCCTAACACTTAGATATAACAGATTGATCATTTTTACAAAAGTTCGAAAATATATAAAAAAAAAGCATCAGCTCCACAAGCTAACAACTCAGAGGAAATTTCTGAATACGTATTTTCTCGTACATGTTACCATGCTTTCTAAACTCTGAAATTATAGCAAGTTCATGCCAACCATTTTACATGATAACATTGTGTAGTGTTTGATCATTTACAGATTTTCTCATTATGGGCTGTCAGCCCTACTAGTTTGGGAGGCCTCAGCTATTCGACCGACGATGTTGGCACCATCCTTTCTATCACAGGTGAGAACTTAGGTTCCAACTCTACAAAGTTGGTCCGAGTAGTAATTATTTTGAATCATAGTGGTTAGTTGATCTTAGTTACGTATCATCTTCATTCTTTTTCATTCATTTCGAGGAATATATCTGTCAATTCATTCTTTTTGAAGTTCTAATTGGTTGAATTTTCATTTTCTTCTCACACACGGTTGGTTGTGAATCACAATACTCTTTGTTTAGGAATTGGCCTTCTCCTTTTCCAGACCTCATTATATCCAATTATGGAGAGGATATTTGGCCCCATCGTTGTAGCACGCATATGTGGAGTAAGCAATTCTACCATTTAATCTTATTATTTCTAACAATTGTCTTCCCTTAACTTCGATATCATGTTTTAATACAACAAAATAGTACTATCCTTAGTTATTCTTGAACTGTTTAGCATGGATTACGTGAATTTCGTATGAAAAAGATAAATATACTAATAATAACCAAACATAACTTGTTCATCAACTTTCAAAGTCAAATTAACCAACTATAGAGGAGGAAGGAGGTATTAGATAAGTCCATTGGTTCGTGATTTAACGCAACTATATATATCATGTGTAGGTTTTGTCTATACCTATTCTCACAAGTTATCCCTACATAGCAATGTTATCTGGCTTCATGCTTGCCTTCACACTGAATTGTGCATCCGTTGTGAAGAACGTTTTATCGGTAAGTTCTTCTGGGTCCAAGTTTTATCTTCTTCATGTACGTGGCTTGATTAACTGCTATTCTTAAATTCATTATTCATTTGAAGATGCACATATTTACTTATTTGTCGCCTTTGATTTAATGATACCAGTACTCGTGGAAATGGTTAATTTGACAGTTCTAACATTTAGCTGAAATCGAGTCAATGAGCTACGTTATATTGATAAGGTTTTGCCCAAATATTACCCCTTATGACCTTGTAAACAACCCGCTCGACCTACTCATATTCCCATATACTATAGTAGCAGGTTCTAACAAATATAATCGACGATTACCAAATGACATAAATAACTAAGATACGAGTATCCCTATGTTTATATGAACTGTGACTGATCCTCACATCATCCATATCACTTAAATAAGTTTCTCATTCTTACCAGGTGTCCATCATAACTAGTACGTTCATACTGCAAAATAAAGCTGTGGTAAGATTGGTCCCTTCCCCTTATTAAGTCGTTTAGGTGTATAATTACTTGTCTAATCTCTACACACATATCAATATCAGGATCAACGCCAAAGAGGTGCAGCTAATGGTATTTCCATGACTTTGCAATCAATCTGCAAAGCAATTGGTCCCGCGTGTGGAGGAGCACTGTGAGTACTCATTTATGTATATTAATTTAGCCAATGTTTATCACATCAAGTCTCATATGTCTGTCTTATACTTTTGTAGTTTGTCCTGGTGCCAGAAGAGAATAAATGCATCAATTCTTCCAGGTCTGTGCTTTTGTGTTCAGTTTTATTCTAAATTTCTATTTCTTCAAACTGGAAAACTTTTTATCCTTCTTTCACATCTATGAACAACATTATCGAAGACCTTCAAAGCACTACGGCTAGTCGGCTACAATGTTGTGATTCGAATATCCCCCTCTTTACATGTAAAGAAATCTTACATAAAGCGACATTTTTTCAAAAATAAATTAACTTTAGTCATTTATGAAATTGCAGGCGCCCATATGATATTTTTCATACTGAACGTAATTGAGGGAATCGGAATTCTGCTGACGTTCAAGCCGTTTTTGATAACAAATTAGTTTGTAGCACTTGAATCGAGCATGAACCTAAAATTTGTACTCATGTAAAAAGCTCTCATTCTTATATGTTTCAAGAATCTAGTCCCCAATCTGTATAAGTGGCATTAATGTTGGTATTAGGGTCTAGATAAAAAAAAATTGCCATATCAATTCTTGAATCGTGTAATCACTTTGAAAAGATTTATAAAACCAAGATGATTCTCAAATCAACTTCAATTAAAACCAAAAACCCACCACAGAATAAAGCTGGTATGGGTCTATTATCTAAATGATAATAGTTTTACAAGATTAAAGAAACAAAACCAAGATTACAAAACAAGATCAAGATGATCTCAATCACCAGAAAACTAATATCGCAGCTATGTGAAAACGAGAGAGAGAGAGAGTTGATTGATCAAGTATGACCAAGTTGTGCTGTTGACTTGCTTAAATAGCACCATCCCACAACTTTAACTCTTATCCAAGTTTAGCCCTTGAGTTCCTTTAATCTTGACACAACTTCCCTTCATCTTTCTTATATAGGCAACTTTAGTCCCTGCACACAAAAAATACAAACACAACTTTCTGCAACACCAGGTTAGATCAAAACTTTTAACACCCCTCCTTGATCTGAACCTGGAAGCAATCATATAACCCTAACTGACCAACAAGCTTATCATGTTGCAACTTGTCAAGTCCTTTAGTAAAGATATCAGCAGTCTGATCAACAGTATTAACTTTACAAGTCTTTATAACACCAGCCAAAATTTTCTCTCTCACAAAATGAAGATCAATTTCAAGATGTTTAGTTCGCTCATGAAATACAGGATTAGCAGCTATCTTAATAGCAGCTTGACTGTCACAAAACAGCTTGACTGGCAAGAAATGTTCCCAGTTCAAGTCCTTTAAGATTTTAAGGACCCAAACAATTTCTGAAGTGGCTGAAGCCATAGCCCTATATTCGGCTTCAGCACTAGACTTAGAAATGGTATTCTGCTTTTTGCTTTTCCATGAAACTAATGACCCATTTAACAGTAAACAAAAACCAGTGACAGACTTTCTAGTTACTAAACACTTGGTCCAATCTGCATCAACAAAAGCATCAAGAGAACTAGTAGAACTCCTAACAATATGAATGCCTTTACCAGGTGAACCTTTTAAGTACCTTAAAACTTTAAGAGCAATTTTAAGATGAGACTTAAGAGGTTTATGCATAAACTGGCTAAGACAATGTACAACATAAGAGATATCAGGCCTAGTGTGAGTAAGATAGATAAGCTTACCAAAAAGTTTTTGATACTCAGTAATATTATCAAGCACAACATCAGAATCAGTAGGGTCACTAGCTATAGTCAAATTTTGCTCAAGTGGAGTAGCAGAAGGTTTACACGCAAGCAATCCAAAATCAGAAAGCAAATCCAGGCAATACTTTCTTTGGTTAAGGCACAATCCAAAGTCAGTATCAATAACTTCAATACCCAAAAAGTATTTAAGTTTACCCAAATCCTTAATCTGAAATTTACTTTTCAAAAACCTTTTAAACTCTTCTATATGACTCACACTACTTCCAGTAATCACAATATCATCAACATAAACAAGCAAAGCAAGAAACACTCCAGAATCATTCTTAGTAAACAAAGAATAGTCGCTTTTACTCTGAATAAAACCATGCTCAACAAGAGCCTGAGTCAATTTGGCATTCCATTGTCTAGGAGCTTGTTTAAGCCCATACAAAGACTTATTCAACTTGCACACTCTTTTATCATTTTTATCAAAATAACCATCAGGTAAAGTCATATACACAGTTTCATCAAGATCACCGTATAAGAAAGCATTGTTAATATCAAGTTGAAAAAGAGGCCAACTATTTTGCACTGCTAAGTTAATCAAGCATCTTACAGTAACAATTTTAACAACTGGAGAGAAAGTCTCATCAAAATCAATTCCTTCTTTTTGGTTATAACCTTTAATCACATATCTAGCTTTATACCTCTCAACTTCCCCACTAGACTTATACTTAATTCTATACACCCATTTACCATTAATAGCTTTTCTATCACTAGGCAAATCAGTAATAGTCCAAGTATTGTTCTCATTTAAAGCATCCATTTCTTTATTCATGGCCTCAACCCAGTGCTGACTTTTAGAAGCTTCCCAAAAAGTTTTAGGTTCAACACTTTTATTAAGCTCAGTGACAAAACACAGATTATCAGACTTAAGCTTAGCATAGCTTACAAATTTTTCAAGACCAAATTTAACTCTAGATGTCAAAACATAGTCATTATATTTTCTAGGCAAAACAGAAACCCTTTCAGACCTTCTAACAACAGGACTCACAACATTAGGAATATTGTTATCAATGCCCTCAAATTCATGCTCAATAAATGGAGCAGCCATCTCACCCTCATTATCAGGCTCACTAGAAACCTGAGAATTATCCTCCTCACTCTCAAGTGAGTTATCTAGAGGATCATTATTCAAAGAGGAGTTGCCACCTAAAGACTGTGAGGCAGAATATTTATCATCATCGGGCACACCAGGATCTATGCTATCAACAATTTCTAAGAAACTATCTAGACACAAATCCTGATTATCACTGCTAAGAGAACCATTGCTATTAGTCTTAAAAGGAAAAACATTTTCAAAGAACTTAACATCCCTTGAAAACAAGAAATGACCTTTTTCAAGACTTAACAGCTTATACCCTTTTTTAGTTCCAGAGTACCCAATGAAAACACATTTCTCTGATCTACTACTAAACTTATCATTACCAGTAAGTAAAGTAGCAAAACAAAGACATCCAAACATTCTCAAATGTTTTAAACCAGGTTTTTTATTAAACACAATTTGGAAAGGACTTTTTCCTTTCAGCACTGAAGTTGGCAACCTGTTAATCAAATAAGTAGCAGTAAGAACACATTCAGACCACAAATTTAAAGGCAATCCCCCCTGAAACATAAGGGATCTAGCCACATTAAGAAGATGCCTATGTTTCCGTTCAACAACACCATTCTGTTGAGGTGTATAAGAACAAGATGTTTGATGTATAATACCATTTAACTCACAAAATTGTATCATTTTGTGATTAATAAACTCGGTACCATTATCACTTCTAAAAGTTTTAATAGTTTTACCAAACTGATTTCTAATCAAATTAAAAAACAACCTTATACAATCAAACACCTCACTCTTACTCTTCAACAGATAAACCCAAACAGCCCTAGAAAAATCATCAACCACAGTTAAAAAATATTTAAACCCCTCCTTACTAGTAACTTTATAAGGTCCCCACAAATCCAAATGAACTAATTCACCCAGACAAGTAGAAACATGATCACTTAAAGGAAAAGGTTCCCTAGTCTGTTTGGCTTTTTGACATGTTTCACAAACAATAATATCTTTAGTTTTTTCAAAAACTAAATCTTCTTTTAACACATTAAGAACTTGGTCAGAAGGATGACCAAGTCTGCAATGCCAAATATTTTTACTCAAAAAACAATTTATACTAGGTTTCTCAAAACCAGTACCTCTTTCAAAAAAATACAAGCCATCCTTTTGTTTACCAGTCCCCAATAGTCTCATCTCCCTCAAATCCTGAGGCAATGTGTAACATCTAGATTCATCAAAAGCAACAACAAATTTACTATCCTTAGCTATCTTATGGACAGACATAAGACTAACACAGTATTCAGGAACAACTAACACATCATATAAAGTTAAGTCCTTGTTTAATACCATATTGCCAACCTTGGTAATAATTGCCTCAGTCCCATTAGGATGAGACACTTTAATACCAAGCTTAGAAATATCTATAACATTAACCAAACACTTATCATCATATGTAAGGTGTTGATTTGCTCCTGAATCAACAATAAGCCCACTATCCACAAGACTAGCTTTAACTTGACTAGTAGAACAGAAAAACTTATGAAAATTTTTATGAAAAACAGAGCTTTGATTTAAGACAATACCTGCCATATTGGCTTGAGCACCAGCAGAATTGTCTTTAATCAAAGCAATGATTTTAGACAACTGCTCATCAGTAAAAGAGGAAGTAGAACTAGAACCAGCACTATTATTATTCACAAATCTGTTATTAAAATTCTGTGAAGTTTGATTATTATTAGAACCTCCAGAATTATTTCTCTTTCCAAAATCAGGTGGATAACCAATCAATTTGAAGCATCTATCAATAGTATGACCATTAAAACCACAGTTCTCACAAACCAAAGTAGGACCTCCATTAGGCCTTCTACTTCCATTAGCAGATCTATTAGAAGTAGTAGGTCTATTGGAATTATTACCAGCAGGTCTATTAGAATTAGCATTTTGAGATCTCTGAGTATTAAAGTTTTGAGTATTACCCCTATTCACATTAGAATTAAACACAGAAGACTGACTCCTTTGAGAAGTCCCAGAACCAGACATAATTCTATGAGACTCCTCATTAGAGATAATAGAATAAGCACATTTAACATCAGGCAAAGGATCTCTAGAGAGAATGCTACTCCTAATTTGCATATAAGAATCATCAAGCCCCATTAAAAACTGCATTAATTTCATCAATTGATTATGCTTTTTAAAGTCCTCAGCAGCATGACAAGTACATTTAGGGAGTTGTACCAAGGCATCAAATTGTTTCCAAAGAGCATTAAGCTTGTGATAGTAATCAGCCAAAACAGAACCATTTTGAGATAAAGAATGAATTTTATGGTGAAGATTAAAAGTAACAGAACCATCCACTTTATCATAAGTTTCTTTAAGTTCATCCCAAACATGTTTAGCCCTTTTAGAAAACATTTGACCCAAGAACAACTCCTTAGTAATAGAGTTTAAAATCCAACCAAGAACAATAGCATTCACCCTATCCCATTGTCTACCCAAAACTTCATCAACATTAGACCTTTTACAGGTCCCATCTATAAATCCAGTTTTATTTTTACCCTCAAGAGCAAGCAACATAGCACAAGACCACACTTGGTAATTTTCAGTACCTTTTAGTTTAATAGAAACAACAGTCAAAGATGCAGAATCATTAGGATGAAGATGCAAAGGATCACTAAGATCCAACTTACTAATCATAGTAACTGAGGCTTCAGAATCCTCACTATAACCATGTTCACTACCCTGAACAAAATCACCATAGACAGACATGACTAAAACAAGCAAGAACAATCAAGAAGAACAGAAACAGTAAAGAAGTCAAGATCAATCCCTTTTAGTTCCCAGGTTTCCAAACCATTCAAGATGGTAGGTCAAGGGCCAAAGATTGACAAGACGCGCAAAGGAAAAAATTACACTACTAACAAAAAACAAAAACAAAGCCAAGAATCACAAAAGCCAACTAAGCAAACAAGCCAAGAACCACAGCAACAAATAATGAGCAAAAAAAGAAAAGTGTAAAGGTCAAAGAGGTGTTACAGAGCTATAGAACCAGCGGAAGACAACTCAATTATTCTTTGATTCGCTTAGTCAAAGAACAATCAAGAACCCAGAACCAAACCCTAATTTTCAAGAATTAGGGAAAATCACCAATCAATCAACCAAGATGCCAATCGAGCAAAACCACCAACAATTAACACCAATCGCACCTCAATCACCCAAATCTTATCAATCAATCACCAAACCCTAATTTTCAAGAATTAGGGCTAATGATCAGAACAGCCAGGAAGAACAAATTAACAACGAAATCAATCAATTAACACTAATTGATCAATCAAGAACCTCTCAATTTGAAAAACCCCCAATTTTTAAGATCAAAAAACGTTTTCTCAAAAAACCCACAATATCAAAGCAAGGTGATGTAACCAGGCTCTGATACCATGAAAAGATTTATAAAACCAAGATGATTCTCAAATCAACTTCAATTAAAACCAAAAACCCACCACAGAATAAAGCTGGTATGGGTCTATTATCTAAATGATAATAGTTTTACAAGATTAAAGAAACAAAACCAAGATTACAAAACAAGATCAAGATGATCTCAATCACCAGAAAACTAATATCACAGCTATGTGAAAACGAGAGAGAGAGAGAGTTGATTGATCAAGTATGACCAAGTTGTGCTGTTGACTTGCTTAAATAGCACCATCCCACAACTTTAACTCTTATCCAAGTTTAGCCCTTGAGTTCCTTTAATCTTGACACAACTTCCCTTCATCTTTCTTATATAGGCAACTTTAGTCCCTGCACACAAAAAATACAAACACAACTTTCTGCAACACCAGGTTAGATCAAAACTTTTAACACACTTTCATAATACAATATTTCGATCTTATTTGGTGCCTTGGTTTACATAAAATTTGTCTTAGGATAAGACAAGAACACAAGAAATTTGATCATTTTGCTAAGACAGTAATTATTTGAAATATGATACATGCATGCAAATTAGTTTTGATATGCGTATACATTTCTGGTATGTTGTTTCAGTACGATACTGGAAACAAGTATGTGAATAAAAATAATGGCACAAGTATCTAATTTGGCTGGGTAAGTGACTTGGCTAAGCTTTGTACGATTTGGTTTCGAGTAGTAAAATCAACTACTCGATCTGTGATGATAGTTAATATTGTCTAACTAACCGAATCGAACCGATCCGTAAACACCGGATTCACTACAACATTCGCTCCCTACCCCAGCGATAATTTTGGGGTTTCCCCAGCGACATGTCGCTGGGGATAGATTTCCCCAGCGACATGTCGTTGGGGAAAATTCGCTGGGGTATGCTAGTTGTTAAAAGTATCTCCAGCGACTTCCCCTAGCGACACGCGGGCCCCACAGACTTTTCCTGAAAGAACAGATTGCCACGGTGGCAACATTTTCCCCAGCGACATGTCGCTGGGGAAAAGTCCTTATTAAACAAAAAAAATAAGTTAAACTTAACCAGTTTAGCTAATTACAAAGTTTCCCCAGCGACATGTCGCTGGGGAATCTTTCCTTTCATTTGACTTGTCAACGCGTTGCCGTTGACTTGTCAACGCTTTCCACATTTTCCCCAGCGACATGTCGCTGGGGAAACTCTTGATACGTTTGACTTGTCAACGCTTTGCGTTTGACTTGTCAACGAATAACCAACGTTTCCCCAGCGACATGTCGCTGGGGAAGAGTTTGCAGTTTTTTTTAAAATTGCCTGCACAGCAGGCGTTTTCCAGATTTTTTCCGGAAAAAATCTACCAAAACCTGTATTTGCTCACCAAAAGACACATATAAAGTAAACTTGAAATACAAATCAACACAAACGCGGAATAAGTTCAAACTTGCACCAAAATATAATATAACGTTCTAATGATCACATGGATACTAGGAATAAGTCGGGATAGTTAAGGATACTAGGGAAACAAGCGTTCTAATTTAGGATAATAGGGAAACAAGTCAAGATGAACATAAAGAAACTATGTACCATACTAACAAACACATATATGACACGACTAGCTCGCGTCATCGCCACCCTCCCGATCCTCAGCATCATCACCCGGGCGACTCCCGCTCCCGCTGGCACCAGCATCATCACCCGGGCGACTCCCACTCCCGCTGACACCACCACTCTCATATGCGGCAAAAAGATCGCCATACCTGTTGTCGTTTCTCAGCACGCCCATCATGAAATCAACATCCCGATCCCGACGAGTCTCAGGGGGTGGTGGCGAAAAGCACGGGGGAGTACTGGTGTATCCCGGCAATACCATACCCACGCCAGGATGGTGGCCGCGAAACTTGCGTCCTCGCACCATCCTGTTGATCTCGGCAGTGGTGTGCTCACCCGTCGCCTCTAGCTCCCTCATCTGATCCTGTGTGGTGACAATAACACAAGATAGTAAATATATTAGTCGGGTTGCTAGATTATTAATCAATGATTCATTAAAGTGTGTTTTGAAAAGAATACTTACATACAACTGGAGAGACTGCTCATCTATAAATACACCATCTGAATTCGTATGCAGACGATAGAACATGTCGATCTCTGTAGGCTCCTGTTGGGTTTCGGACGCCTTTTGCTGTACATACACACGTAAGGAAGATCAATCTAATTAAATGCGGCAATAATAATATGTATGTAAAATCAATAATGATAATAATAAAATAATAAAAATAAAAAACAATAATAATAATAATAAAATAAAAAAACAAAAAAAACCATAATAATGTAAAATCAATAATAGTAATAATAATAATAATAATAATTACCATGAGCTGTCGAGTGCGAGGGATCGACCGAGAACCATGTCGGGAGACAAGTGTTGCCTTGGACCGATTTTGGCTGTTTATTGAGGATCGCTTCTTGTTAGCTTCGTCAGTCCAAAACTCTATCTGTTTCTCCCACACTTCAGGTGTGTGCTCGTCGGGTCTGTTCCGCCTAATTTGATCCACATCGTATTCTCCAGTCTCGGGGTCTTTTACACAGTAATCTCGCTTCAGACTAGCCTTGCTGGTGTTGTATGATTTTTGTAGCTGTGCATTAATGGTATCATAAATACTCTTCCACCGAGGGGTGTTCATGTACGGCGTGAGATCATATTTTGTCTGCAATCAAATACAACACATTGAAAACAGAGTTAGAAATATAATTTATATATTTATTTAAATTCGTTTATTTATTTATATGATATAAATAAATAAACGAATTTAAATGAATATACACAATACAACACATTGAAAACAGAGTTAGAAATATAATTTATATATTTATTTAAATTTGTTTATTTATTTATATGATATAAATAAATAAATAAATTTAAATAAATATACACAATACAACACATTGAAAACAGAGTTAGAAATATAATTTATATATTTATTTAAATTCGTTTATTTATTTATATGATATAAATAAATAAACGAATTTAAATAAATATACACAATACAACACATTAAAAACGGAGTTAGCAATATAATTTATATATTTATTTAAATTTGTTTATTTATTTATATATAAATATATACAATTAAATAAATGAACACGATAATTAAGTAAAAATAAAATGATAACTTACCCCAATAGCTGCCCGGGCCGCCGCCTTGTACCCTTCGGGGACCTTGCTCCACGAAGGGTAATACAAAGGTATTTCCCTAACGACACACCCGAATAAGTTTCCCCAATGATCTGCGTAGGGGCCGACAGGTATAACAAGGTCACCTCTACCAGGTACAAAGTCGATCTCGACCGGCCGGTTTTGATTCTCGGCCACTGCATCCAGTAATTTCAGGCAGCGGGTCTTCTCCCGGGTATTCTGCCTGCCGGCTCTCCTCCCGCCCAAATTGGGCTTTTTCTTTCCTTTTCCTGCAAAATCAAGTGAGTGATAAAGTCATAAAAGTTAAGGCAAACAAGTTAAATATGTGTATCAAATTTGTATTACAATAATCCAGAAATTCTTACCCCGGTTGACGAAGCAACCCCCGCAACCGAATGATGGAGGACGTGGACGTGAAGGATCCTCGCCACCACCGTCCCCGCCGTGTCCCCGTGCAACATCAGTCATCTGTATACAGGTACAATTAGCATAACATGTAGAAATTCATGAACAAAATAATACAAGCATGCACAAATCTAATTATCAAAATAAATTTACACATTTAAACAATCCACAACAATTTCATTCATTCATTCATTCAAATATATAAGTGTATTTTACAAGTTACAACACAAAGTTAATCTTCTTCGTCACTAGAATAAAATTTCTCAACACCATCATCATCTTTGATGAGGTCTTCAACATCAGAATCTGCTAAATCATGAGGAAGGGGGTCTTCATCATCATTGTCTTCATTAGGAACATCATCGTTATCTGGCGGTGCGTCAACCTCCGTTGATTCACCATCTATATGCAAATCTATATAGAAGGTGTAATTACCAAAGTCATTCCCACTAGTAGAAGGTGGGAGATCACTAGTAGAAGGTTGGAGATCACTAGTAGAAGGTGGGAGATCAGATGAGTTGTCCAAATGTATAATATCAGGTTCGTTCTCTACCACGATTACACCGTTGTTCAAAAACTTTTTATGATTAACATGTTCGACGACCTTCACGTTGGGTTTGGCTGGATCTACAAGGTAGAAGACTTGTTTGACTTGTGTTGCGAGGATGTATTGTTCACTTTTCCACCACTCACCAGAGCCGACGATTTGTGTCATTCCGTTTCTAACGATAAGTTTCTTGACTCTACCAATGGTGTTGCGAGTGTCGAACCACTTAACTTTGAACAACACAACTTTAAACGAAAAATAGTCAAACTCGAGGATTTCTTGAAGCCGACCATAAGTGTTAGTTTTCCCGTCAGGATCAGTCGAATAAACGCCGCTATTTTGAGTTACGCGACGTTCATCGCGGCTCTGCACGACATACCTCACACCATCTACTACGCAACAGTTTACTGACATTGGAGCCCTTGATGGTCCATTAGCCAAAGCGAATAACTCGCTGGTTGGGCTAAACTCTGGGTCTTGGGGATTTTTTGCGTGGCGTTCAAAGATCTATGAAGAAGATAGGATTAGATAGAAAACTAAAAATATGATATTGTTATTTTTACACTTAAGTACACAAAATAAGTGTTAGTTTACCAGCGTCTTAAACCAGTGGGGGAATTCTTCTAGCTTGTCTTTTTCTAGAAATAACCTGAAAAACGTTCATGCTATTAGAATAAGTCGTCGAAATGATAAGTTAAGAAAAAAAAGTTACAAAATTAAAAAACGCGTACCTCCGGAACTGGTCTTGGTACGTGTCGATCTCAGGACTGTTGTTAAGTACATACCATCTCGCTTTCTTGTACTCCTCGGTAGGAAAATAAGGAAAGGACAATAAACCAATCGGCTTGCATACCGATCGGAACACCTGAAACTTACACGTTGAGGGAGGGGGGTCCACATTACGATCGGGACGATTAAATTTCGTGGTAACACCCCGAAAATATTGAGAACTTATAGTCAATGCTTCTTCTGCAACATAACCCTCCGCGATCGAACCTTCCGGCTTAGCTTTATTTCTTACATAACCTTTTAGCTTCTTCATGAATCTTTCAAATGGATACATCCACCGGGGTTGAATAGGCCCGCCTTCAAGAGCCTCTAGAGCTAAATGGATGGGCAAGTGAATCATAATGTCAAAGAAAGCAGGAGGATATATGCGCTCAAGCTCGCATAGAATTTTAACCACCTTGACCGAAGCTTTCAACATGTCCTCCTCCATCAAAGTTGTAGAGCAGAGTTGCTTAAACAAGGAACACAGTGCAATTATTGGTTTTGCAATATGTTCGGGCAAGTAATTTTGAAGTCCGTAAGGAAGTAAACGTTGCATCGTTATATGACAGTCATGAGACTTCAGGCCCGTTATATTTGTATCATTATCGGTCACTTTGTGCTTGAAGCATGATCCGAACCCATCTGGTAGTTTAACACTTTTGATGTACTGACAAAACTTTTTTCGGTTCTCTGGTGTTAAAGAATACGCAGCCTGGGGCTTCACAGTCTTCCCCTTGTGGTTTACGGTTAGCCACAAAGGTCTTCGAATGCCCATCTTTTTCAAGTCTTGTCTTGCTTTTTCGGTGTCTTTACTTTTGTCATTCATTAACAAAATGTTCAAGATGGCCTCCAACACATTTTTTTCGATATGCATGATGTCTAAATTGTGTCTTAGTGAAATAAAAGGCCAATACTCAAGCTCGTAAAAAATAGACCGTTTAGTCCAGTTAAGCTCGACTGTAACATTGCGGGAAATCTTCACACCCCCATGTTTCAGATGTTTACCCGGCTTACGCCTTAGAATCTAGCATGTTGCGCTTTGATTACATCCGGCTGGTTATAATCTTTAGGTGGATCTTTCTGTTCAGTTTGGCCATTGAAGTCAGCACGTGAACTCCTCCATTTATGGGGCTTCTTTAACCATCTTCTATGGCCAATATAAGCTGTTTTGCTTGTGACAGGAATAGATGGAGTTTCTAGGTTACATGTAGGGCATGCATAGTAACCTTGCCCACTCCACCCAGACAAACTACTTCGAGCAGGAAAATCATTTATGGTCCATAAAAGCATCGCTCTCATCTTGAACTGCTTTTGTGAAATAATGTCTGTAGTATCAACACCGTTCTTGTGCCACAAAGTCTTCAGGTCTTTAATCAAAGGCTGCAAGTAAATATCAATGTCCTTGCCCGGGGATTTAGGGCCAGGAATTAACAACGTCAGCATAAAGTTACTTTCTTTCATACATAACCAAGGAGGCAGATTATATGTTGTCAATACCACCGGCCACATGCTGTAGGTCTGACTAAGGTTGCCGAACGGATTGAAACCATCAGCACACAACCCTAGTCGAACATTTCTTGGTTCTGCTGCAAACTCTGGATACTTCAAGTCAAACTTCTTCCAAGTCGCGCCATCAACCGGGTGTTGCATCTTACCAGGCTCCGCACACTTTCCAGTAGCATGCCAAGTCATGTCTTTTGCAGTGTGTCTAGACTTGTACAAACGTTGTAGTCTAGGAATGATCGGAAAGTAACGCAACACCTTCCTAGGAACTTTCTTCCCCGGTGTGTTAGTGTCTTTCCATCTACTCGTTTTACACACCGGACAGAATTGCAGATTGTTATTATCCTCCCAAAACAAGCAGCAGTCGTGTTCACAAGCATGTATCGACTCGTAACCTAACCCGATCGTTTTAAATGTCTTCTTTGTTTCATAGTAGTTCAGTGGGAACTTGAATCCTTTACTATCGGGTAACATATATCGGAGAAACTCTAATATTTCATTGAATAAAGAATCTGGCATTTTTCCTTTAGCCTTAAAATAGGTAAATTTTGCCATAAAGTCTAGTCGAGACACATGTTCACAACCATCATACAGCGCCTCGTTGGCAATTGCATACGACTCTTCAAGCTCGGTACGAGTGGCTTGAGGCGGTTGAGTCGGTTGGTTACTAGTCTCACCAATATTATCTCCTTGTGTTGGTTCATTCGAAGGAATATAGCTAAAATCATCGAGTAACGCTGTCATGTCACTCATCATAGGTTCTCCTAGGTTATCTATCACTGGCGCACGTAGAGCCGGTTCACCGTGTTTGAGCCATGTGGTATAAAGTGGGTCCCACCCGTTTATAGCAATTTCCTCTCCAATCCAATCGATGGGTTTCCATAATACATTTCGACATTTTTTGCATGGACATCTAATTTTCCCCGCATAATTCACCAACGGCCGGCAATGATTGACGAACTTTGTAAGACCGTCATTAAATTCTTTGGAAAGTTTCGGTTTTTTTATCCAACTCTTATCAGCGAATACCATAACTGCGTTTTATCCGTATATTTAGTTATTATTACATGGAAGGCAATTATGGAAAGCAATCCTAGATGTTTTGTTAACCTAGTGCAACTATGGAAGGCAATCCTAACCCACTCTTTGATGCTTCGTCTCATATATGAATGCGTATAACCGATTTACTATTTGAGAAAATTTCGGCAGCATTTCCCATCAACTCCCCAAATATGTGTTTAAAGACATATTCGTAGGAGTAAAGGAGAAACACTGTCGAAATCATCTCAAATAGTAAACCAGTTATACGCATTCATATCCTAAATGAGACAAAACAATCAAAAAGCAGTCCCAAACAGGGGACTTTCCGAAGTTAATTCCTATAAAATTAACTTCGGACGGGTTTTCTATAGGTTGATCAATTTCAGACGGGAATTTTCTGAAATTAATCGCTAAAATCCTAAAACATTCCTAAGGTTTAATTCAATAAAACATTTATATCAAACAGCTTATTCTGATAAGTTTTATCAGAATAAGTTGTTTTCAAACAGCTTATCCTGATAAGCTTATCAGGATAAGCTGTTTGAAAACAGCTGGATAAGCTGTTTTCAAACAGATTATTTCGATAAGCTTATCGGGATAAACTGTATTCAAACAGCTTATCCTGATAAGCTTATCAGGATAAGCTGTTTGAAAACAGTTTATTCGGATAAGCTGATCAGGATAAACTGTTTGAAAACAGCTTATCCTGATAAGCTTATCAGAATAAGCTGTTTTTAAACAGCTTATTCCGCTAAGCTTATCGGGATAAGCTGTTTCAAATAGCTTATCCTGATAAGCTTATCAGGATAAGCTGTTTGAAACAGCTTATCCTGATAAGCTTATCGGAATAATCTGTTTGAAAACAGCTTATTCTGATAAGCTTATCAGGATAAGCTGTTTTCAAACAGATTATTCCGATAAGCTTATCGGGATAAACTGTATTCAAACAGCTTATCCTGATAAGCTTATCAGGATAAGCTGTTTGAAAACAGTTTATTCGGATAAGCTGATCAGGATAAACTGTTTGAAAACAGCTTATCCTGATAAGCTTATCAGAATAAGCTGTTTTCAAACAGCTTATTCCGCTAAGCTTATCGGGATAAGCTGTTTCAAACAGCTTATCCTGATAAGCTTATCAGGATAAGCTGTTTGAAAACAGCTTATTCGGATAAGCTGATAAGCAACATAGCGAGTGTTTGGGTTTGCGTTTTACACAGTTAAAGAGTGTTTGGATTTACGTTTAACGGAAATTAACAAGCTTATAAATCCCCAACGACATGTCGCTGGGGAAACCAAAATGATAAAAAAACATACTTTTTATTTGTGGTGGTCTGTTGGTGGTCGGGGCTGCGCCTCGGGCTGTGGTCGGGGCTACAATAACATAAAAGAAACTCATTTTAATCATCAATTAAAACCTTTAAAACCAAAAACATAAAACAAAATTAAAATCAAAATTAAACAAAATTAAAACCTTTAAAACCACGGACGGTGGCGGGCTTGGTGGGCTGAGGTTGGGATCGGCTATGGTCGGGGCTCCGCAACATTCGGGCTCAAAAACATAAAAGAAAATTAAACAAAACATTAATTATCAATTACAATATCAATTATAAAATCAAAATTAAAATATAAAATCAAAATGTAAAAATCTAAAATAAAATTAAACAAAACATTACTTTTTATCAATTATTAAAGATGGATTGGTGGCGGAGTGGTGGATTGGTGGTGGTGGTGGCCGGGTTGGTGGCGGGTTGGTGTTGATGGATTGGTGGTGATGGATTGGTGGTGATGGGGATGGCGTAAATGGTGATGAATGGTGGTAGTGGTGATGAATGGTGGTGATGATTGGTGGTGTAAATGATTGGTGGTGATGGATTGGTGGTGAAAATCGCAGCTTGTTTGAGAGAAGAGAAAAAGAGATGAGTTGAGTGAAGTTTCTGTAAAGTGTTTGAGGATAAGAAGTTGTCAAAACTTTCCCCAGCGACATGTCGCTGGGGAAAATTTCCCCAGCGACATGTTGCTGGGGAAAATTATGAATTTGTCGTTTGCGCCAGCTGTTTAATAACCTGTCGATTTTAACGAAACTATCCCCAGCGACATGTCGCTGGGGAAACCTTTATTTTGTCGGTTTGTGAAAGAAGCGCGTTAATGAAATTTTTTGGAGGGATTTCTAAAATAAATGAAACAAACTTTACCCCAGCGACATGTCGCTGGGGAAACTTTTTTAACAATTTATGATATTTACTTTTAAATGATTAATAATAATAATTTTATATAATTGTTTATTATACTTTTATATAATTAAAAATAATAAGTTTTATATAATTGTATATTTTACTTTTATATAATTAAAAATAATAAGTTTTATATAATTGTATATTTTTTATATAAGATATTTATGTAAATTAGTTTTAAATAATAAGTTTTATATAATTGTATATTTTACTTTTATATAATTAAAAATAATAAGTTTTATATAATTGTATATTTTTTATATAAGATATTTATGTAAATTAGTTTTAAATGATTGATAATAATACGTTTTATATAATTATATATTTTAGTTTTATATAATTGTATATTTTACTTTCAGATAATTAATAATAACAGGTTTTATATAATTGTATTTTTTTATATACCATTTATGTAATTTACTTTTAAATGATTAATAGAGTTCATCATTATAGGTTCAATGTATTAGATAGGTTTCATCATTAGAGGTTCAATGTATTAGATAGGGTTCATCATTAGAGGTTCAATGTATTAGATAGGGTTCAACATTATAGGTTCAATGTATTAGATAGGGTTCATCATTAGAGGTTCAATGTATTAGATAGGGTTCAACATTATAGGTTCAATGTATTAGATAGGGTTCATCATTAAAGGTTCAATGTATTAGATAGGTTTCATCATTAGAGGTTCATTGAATTAGATAGGGTTCATCATTATAGGTTCAATGTATTAGATAGGGTTCAACATTATAGGTTCAATGTATTAGATAGGGTTCATCATTAGAGGTTCAATATATTAGATAGGTTTCAACATTAGAGGTTCAATGTATTAGATAGGGTTCATCATTATAGGTTCAATGTATTAGATAGGGTTCATCATTATAGGTTCAATGTATTAGATAGGTTTCATCATTATAGGTTCAACGTATTAGATAGGGTTCAACATATAAGGTTCAAAGTATTAGATAGGGTTCATCATTAGAGGTTCAATGTATTAGATAGGGTTCATCATTATAGGTTCAATGTATTAGATAGGGTTCATCATTATAGGTTCAACGTATTAGATAGGGTTCATCATTATAGGTTCAATGTATTAGATAGGTTTCATCATTATAGGTTTAATGTATTAGATAGGTTTCATCATTATAGGTTCAACGTATTAGATAGGGTTCAACATTATAGGTTCAATGTATTAGATAGGGTTCATCATTAGAGGTTCAATGTATTAGATAGGGTTCATCATTAGAGGTTCAATGTATTAGATAGGGTTCATCATTATAGGTTCAATGTATTAGATAGGGTTCATCATTAGAGGTTCATTGTATTAGATAGGATTCATCATTATAGGTTCAATGTATTAGATAGGGTTCATCATTATAGGTTCAATGTATTAGATAGGGTTCATCATTAGAGGTTCAATGTATTAGATAGGGTTCATCATTAGAGGTTCAACGTATTAGATAGGGTTCATCATTATAGGTTCAATGTATTAGATAGGGTTCATCATTAGAGGTTCATTGTATTAGATAGGGTTCATCATTATAGGTTCAATGTATTAGATAGGGTTCATCATTATAGGTTCAACGTATTAGATAGGGTTCATCATTATAGGTTCAATGTATTAGATAGGGTTCATCGTTATAGGTTCAATGTATTAGATAGGGTTCATCATTATAGGTTCAACGTATTAGATAGGGTTCATCATTATAGGTTCAATGTATTAGATAGGTTTCATCATCATAGGTTCAACGTATTAGATAGGGTTCAACATTATAGGTTCAATGTATTAGATAGGTTTCATCATTATAGGTTCAACGTATTAGATAGGGTTCATCATTATAGGTTCAATTATTAGATAGGGTTCATCATTATAGGTTCAATGTATTAGATAGGGTTCATCATTAGAGGTTCAATGTATTAGATAGGGTTCATCATTATAGGTTCAATGTATTAGATAGGGTTCATCATTATAGGTTTAATGTATTAGACATGGTTCATCATTAGAGGTTCAATGTATTAGATAGGGTTCATCATTATAGGTTCAATGTATTAGATAGGGTTCATCATTAGAGGTTCAACGTATTAGATAGGGTTCAACATTAAAGGTTCAACGTATTAGATAGGGTTCAACATTAGAGGTTCAACGTATTAGATAGGGTTCAACATTAGAGGTTCAACGTATTAGATAGGGTTCAACATTAGAGGTTCAACGTATTAGATGTTCATTGGAGGGAAAATGTTAACAATTTCCCTCACTTTTTTAGCATAAAAAGAGAACCACACACACTCCTTATCATCACAACCACCAGCAGATCACACACACTTATCATCATAAACAAATTGTTATTATGTACATGTTGAAGCATGAAGCTTTTCCGTGCAGGTGTGGACATGGAGATGTAGTTCTTCGAGAATCGTGGACAACTGAAAACTTTGGTAGACTGTACTATGCTTGTCCACGTTCACGGGTTCAACCTCCAGTTTCATATGGATGCAAATTTTTTTTATGGAAAGACGAACGCGTCCAACTACTAATCAATTCTCTTGGAGGTTCAATGAGCTTTTCTCCTCCAAGCTCTTCTTCAAGACCTTCAACGAGCTTTTCTCCTCCAAGCTCTTCTACCAGACCTTCAACGATTCCAATTTCTTCTCCAAGCTCTTCAGCGTGTGCAAACTGTGTGCGCTTGAATGGAATGATAATGGTACTTGAGCGTACGATAGAGTTGTACCGCAACTCTGATAGACACACATTGGATTCAGCTGCACTACTTCACGACCTTTACGATGACATGGAGAACATTCGTTTGAACTAGTTTATGATGTATCTGTTTTCGTGTTTATGAGTCTATCATCGGTTTAATATCCATGTTTAATTAAGCGCGTGTTTAAGTTTCAGTGTAGAATAAAGTTAGGTTTAGGCGTGTCTGTTTGTAAGCCTCAATGAATGTTAACAATTTTTAATTAATATTAACAATGAATGTTAACAATTATCAGTGAATGTTAACTTTTAGCGGGCAAAATGTTGGCGGGAAAACATTGGCGGGAAAATTAACCATTTGTCTCACTTTTTTTAATCATAAAAAGAGATATACTATTTTAATAACTATATTTTTAATATATATATTATATTTACTAAAATATTATATAAACATTACACATTTTTTGAAAATTGGTGGTCAAATAGAAGTCAACGTTTCCCCAGCGACATGTCGCTGGGGAAAGATTTGTTCGTTTTTTGTAAAATAGGCGCGTTAACGGGAAATCTTTGGAGGGAATCCTGAAAAGTTTTCCCAGCGACATGTCGCTGGGGAAAACTTTGGTCATAAATTAAACAAGGCATTAACCACTAATCACTTGGATTAGACGTGGAAGAAAGTTTCCCTAGCGACATGTCGCTGGGGAAAAGTTGGCGGGTTAATCTCCCGCTTGCATTTTTTGTGAAATAATTTGGTCAAAATTCAGTCAACTTATCCCCAGCGACATGTCGCTGGGGAAACTTTTCTTTATTTTTTGGTCAAAATTTTTTCGAGAAAGTTTGCCACGTCAGAAAGTTTTTGTCGTTTAGCATCTTTTCCCCAGCGACAGCATATCGCTGGGGAAAACCCCGATGGGGAGGGGATGGATTGTTGTAGTGATTGGCTAAAGCATAATGGGTGCCAATCTCGGACTTATATACGCGTTACTCAAGACAAATATAATAGTAATGTGATTGCATATTTCGTTTGTGGATGTGTATTTTTGAATTTATTCATGCATGATAATTTTGTGAGGATTATATTAATACCTATAACTGTTTTAGGAAGCAATTTATTTTTTTTATTATTTCTTATCACTTTTGGCGGGAAAAAAGAATTCCCACGTGTCCTCATAATTCTTACACGTATCAGTTTCACCGACCCACCATCTTCATTAAGTTATAACCAGCCTTTCTCACTCTCTGGACTATTCGTTTTTATCAAACAAGGCAACACACTCAGATCTGACAAATAATTATGCTTAGGTAATGAAAAACATCAAAAGTATCTGCCTTCATTGCATGATAACCATGTATTTCATTCCACGCGTGCCAGTGATAGATCTCAACAAATATATTCTCCCAACTCTTCCTACTCACCATCAGAACTCATTTTAACACACACTCCGGAATCATAAATTTAGTCTGCTATAAGAAATAGTTCCAGAGATTCGTGATTAAAGATGGAGGTTGAGGGTATTAATTAATTTGGGGAAGATAGGAGATATGATTCTTGACTTGAGGTAAGACAAATGCATCTCTCTCGTCTAACACACATGAATTGCAGGTAGCAGCTCTGAATCCAGCCACAAGGTCCCTTTTTTCGCCTAATGTTGTAGTTCTTTTTTTTTCTCATATATATCTGATTGTAATATTATAAAATTTATCTTATTTGAATTTTGAACAATTGTTGTTTGTGTGACACATTTTCGGTTTTCTTATATGATAGTTTCATATATGAGGTTTATTTAGATTATTGAAATTTTGGGTAAAACTTAATAGCTTGATTGGTTTTGTAAACTTTAGATACTCATCGTAGTCTTAAGAAGGGTTCTAAGAACTGAGTACTAAGAATAAGAATATTTTGGAAAAATGGGAGGCTTTGGGGTATGCGGATGATGGTATGTATGTAGGTTAGGAATGATCGTTTGGAGGTTAAGGAGGAGACTATTGAGGTTGATGTGGGTATTTGGAGGTTAATTAATTTGGTAAAGGTTACGATAGGATTGTGTGGACAAAATAGGTATTTAAATGCTAGATATAGTTGCATTGGTTTTTTAAATGCATTTTGAATATCAATGAATTCTCCATCTTCCTTAGAATCAATGTGTACGTTAGAGCTCAGGGTATTTGGGGCTGCTGATAATCATAGTTTCAATGTTTACTAATAACTAAATTTAATCTTTATCTGTAGGCTGTGTGTGTGGTTATTATACGCTTGGATACACGTTTAAGATTTATGATAAAAAAATTAGTTAAATACTTCTGAACAAGCTAAGAAACTTTTGTTTCAAGTAACTTCAACGAAGGAAAAGTGAGATATTGATTTACGTGTTATGGGTATCATTGGATCAACGACAATGTTCCTGAGTGACACGTAAGTTTTATGTTAACCAATACTATGTCTTTATATCTCAGTTGTTAATTAACAAGCTTTACTTTTCAGTACCGCTCTCTAATCTTCACTAGAAAGTTAACTAAAATTAGGAAATTAATAACACACTTGCAATACATTTGAAAACATGACATATAAACAAGTTATAAAGAGTTCAGATTCAGAAACATTCATCTGATATGAGTCGGACTCATATTATTTTAATCATAGTGTGTTTGTTTAGTAAGATATTTTATGAGCACATCTTTGACAATGAATTGATCTTTTGTTTGTAGGATTTGAAGCTTGGTTAGAAGCACTATGGTGAATGCACCAACAAGGTAACGCCATATAGGTTATGTTACTAAGCTCTCATAAGAAAGTTTCTGTTACTTTTATCATGTACATAGGTTTTATTTTATTGACAGCAAGTATATTTTGATGTACCCAGTAGTTACATACCCTTTTACCAGCAGCGGGCAACCTTTTGGTTGATTGGATCAAATCTCCTACAACCTTTTGGTTGATTGGGTCAAATCTCCTACCAAATGCGCTGCTGATGTCGATAAAGTGATTGCCCCTAATTTTGAACCCAAGAACGATGTAAAGATTGCCTATGTTTACTCATTACTTATGAATATTAATGTAACTCTTTCACGCACAACACAATTATTCAAGAGTTTAATATTTTATAAGTTTGATATGTTGCAGCTTCGTATAAATAAGCCAATAAAGTAGTTGAGAATTAGAACAGTAATTATTGTTCCGTACTACAACCTTCTTATATCTTTTTTTAACATGATCTGCATAAAGATGTTGAATAATTGTTCTTTAAATGCCTAATCTGCTCATAAAATGCGATCCCAAACACCCCAAAAAAATTTACTATGAGAATCAAATGATATTATACATAGCCTAGCTCAAGTGGCAATTCATATTTACGTCCCGGTTAGATCGTAGACAAACTTTAGTATGATAAAAAATTATTCGGTTCTCGCATTCGGGGAGTCAGTGGCATACACAGTTACAAAGCCTAAACCGCTGCAAGAAGCTATGTTGTTTTCGTTGCGTTATTTGGAGGTGAAGAAAGTCGCATCCTTTTAGTTTATCCATAACATTTCCGAAGCTCTCATTGAGTTTTGTTCCTAATTTATAACATTTAATTGATGCAGGTGATGGAGCAAGACTTACTGGACCAAGAATGGCTAGAAAGACAACTTTTGCCTGGCCAACCAACTTTGTTGCTTTGGTTAACAGATAGTATTGATAGCAAATAAGTTGTGAAAATGTTCCTTATTTTTACATTTTTTATCTCCCCTGTTTCTCAATTGATGTGAAATGCGTTTGCCTCGCTAAGCAATGTTGCTACTTTATAAATGATTCATTGATCTTGGCTGAATTGCGGGTGATTTCGCAGGTATAATATAGACGTTGCAGGGTACGCTTGGTCTTGGTCCGTTAGCATAAAGTATATCAATCAAAACTGCAGTTGAGTGGGGAATTCACACCCCACTGAGTTGTTCATAACTATGGAATTTTTTTGGACTATAGGTGATGGAGCAAGACTTGCTTCCATCAATCAAAACCGCAGTGCCGCAGGTGATGGGGTTATTCACAGTTATGGAATATATACTTCCCAACAGACAAGCTCACATGATTGCTGATTATGGAGAGGTGTAAGCTGCAACAATGGAAGATAAACGATCATATTTTTGTGAGAGTTAGATGAACGATCTATAACACATAACACCGAAAAACAAATTGCCCCGCAGCGAAGCGCGGGTGTGCCCATCTTGTTGTATTAGTTTGTTGATACTAGGGTATTGATAATAAAAAATTGTCAAATAAATTACATTATTTTGATTTTATTCAGTGTTTTAGGTTATACAAAATTGTATTTAGATAAGATAAGAACACACTATAAATTCAGGCACAAGAAATAGAAAGCATAAATATTTTGTTGTGTTTGTTGTTGATGTGATCATGTTCATCTATATACACTTCATTGTCATTGTTTGAAAACTTATGCCTTTTGATGAAAAGTCATACACTTTACATCACAAGGAGTCATCACTCCAAGTGATGGGTTTTTCGGATGCCACGTTATCGAAACTCACTCACTCACTCACATGAAAATATGTGGGGAGTCATCACTCCAAGTGATGGGTGAATGTGGGTCCCACAATATACACAATACCTCTTTCTTCTTTCCCAATACACACACACAATACACAAAAAAAAGAAAAAAAAAACTGAAACCTGATCACGCCCCGTGGGTAGACCCACGCCACAGGCTCACGCCTTGGTTTTTTCGTTTCACGGAATCATCACGCGGCCAACGCCGTGGGTTTGGCACCCCACGACGCCACCACTCCCAACCCTCTTAGTGAAAAGTCATGATCCTTTTTTAAAATCTGTCAAGCAACACTTTTGCAACAGTTTGCAACAACTTTAACCGTAGCTAATTGCCATTATTTAGGTTGTATGCAACAACGATTTAATGTAACTTATATTTTTTCTGTCATATCACTTTTATCTTTTCGACGACCTACACGCAACCTAGTTTCCACAAAAAGACGACCAAATTTAAATTTTTTTAATTTTATATTTAAAAACATTACATTAAATAAAAAAATATGACATAAAACAAAATCTTTATAAAACACCAACAACAACATAATAATAATAATAATTATTATTATTATGTATTAAGTCCATTTGCTTTTTCTACGTTCTGAGAATTCGATATTAAAGCTTTGGACATACTTTCACGTATTAAGTTCATTTCTATTAGTCACTCTAATAATGCTAAAAGTGGTGCATTTATCTTTCATAGACTAAGTTTTTGTATTCAAAAAGGTGTGGGAGCACAAATTGTGTCTCGACTCCCATCTAGCTTTATGTAAAAAAAAGACATACAGTAACTGGTAAAAAAAGTATTATTATAAAAAATAAACAATAAATAATAATAATAATAATAATAATAATAATAATAATAATAATAATAATAATAATAATAATAATAATAATAATAATAAAGGAGCGCGCGCTGTACATATTTTCCATAGAATAGGTTTTGCTATTGCTAAAGGGGTGGGAGCGCAGATAGTATTTCGAGTCCCATCCAATTTGTTGTAAATCCCTTTTTGTTTCTAATAAAGTGATGGTTAAATAAAAAAAGTAATAATAATAATAATAATAATAATAATAATAATAATAATAATAAAGTTCGTTAAAAAATAAAAAATAATAATAAAATAATAATAATAATAATAATAATAATATACTTTACTCAGGTTACGAAGAATGTAGAATCCACTTTCTCTTTGTCTGCTAGATAGATGGCTTTATGGGCATCTCAAAGGAAGGATCATACTTCTGATTGGCTTAGGACGGTCCCTATTTCGGGGTTGGGGTCAGACCATGAACGGGAGGACTTATCGATGTGTTTTGTGTTATCGCTTAGGTATTCCCTTTGTTCTCTGTTTCGAAGCCTTGTTCAGCTTGTTCGAGAGTATTTGATGGGGATATATTTGGGGATCATGCGGTATCGTGTGCTGGTATCGTTGAGATTAAGCATCGTCACAATTTGGTACGTGATACTCTTGCTGATATATGTTATCGTTCAGGGATATCTGTCGGAAAGGAAGTTAATATCGGATTAGTTGGAGGACATGATAATGCATTACGTCCGGCAGATATTTTGTTTTATTCGTGGGATGGAGGTAAAGATGTGTGTGTAGATTTGACTGGTTCTTCTCCTTTGACTCGAACGGGGATGAATGAATTTGTACCCGGCCGAGCTGTGATTGATGTTGCACAACGTAAACGATGCAAGTATATGGCTAAGTGTGCAGCTCTCGGATATGGGTTTCTTCCTTTTTCTTTCTCTTCTCTAGGTGAGTTACAGGATGATGCAGTTGCGTTACTGAAGCGGATTCATAGATTTCCTAAAGCTCAAGACACTGGAGCACGCGCTGCTGTACATATTTTTCATAAAACAGGTTTAACTATTGCTAAAGGGGTGGGAGCGCAGATAGTATCCCGACTCCCAATCCAATTTGTTATAAATCCCTTTTTGATTCTAATAAAGTGATAGTTAATAATTAAAAAAAAATAAAATAATAATACTTCTATAGCACCGAGTTAATGTCTCTCTCTCTCTCTCTCACATTATTTTTTATAATAAAAGTTAAACTAAACTCTCATCTTTGAAAAACCCTAACAATGGAGTCGGCGGCCACAGGGGTTTTCCGATCTATTTTTTCCATTTAATCTCTTTTTTGGATCCTGATAACAATCCATTCATTGAATAATACTGTGATTATTGTGGCGGTTCGTTGAATTGGATCTCAACATATAAGTTGTGAACGACGTAGGCTTGCACCTGTGCTCCCTACGTTTAGTGAAGATCACTTATTAACTTGGGACTTTTTCTCCTGATTCACCTTTTATCACTTTCTTATTTGATTCGACGATTGCTATAGGTTTTTTCCGTTTTTTATTTTCCATTTTGTTAGGTTTTTATTTATCAGATCTCTCTTCAATCCAAAAATGGGGGATCGTAGCTTTTCTGATGATATTAGGGTTATCTCCAAATCAGTTTTTGTCACAAACTTCCCTGAATCGACTAAAGCTAAGGATCTCTGGTTATTATGTCAAGGGTACGGTACGGTGGTAGATGTTTTTATCCCTAATCGGAGGTCTAAAGCAGGTAAACGGTTTGCGTTCGTCAGATTCATCAAGGTTGTTAATTTGGAAAGATTGATTGATAATCTTAGTACACTTTGGATTGGGCGCTTCCATCTTCAGTTTAATGTTGTCCGGTATGAACGTTCGCCTTTCAAATCATCTGACCCGACTCCTAAACCTCCTAAAGTTAATAATGCATCATTCGCTTCGGTCCTTAAAGGTAATCAAAACCCTACGTATGTTAGCACCTCTCCTGCAATCGTGTTGGATGATTCATGTATCATTCAGCGTAATCTTGATCTTTGCATTTTGGGTGAGGTAAAAAGCTTTACATCAATATCGAATCTACATGTGTTACTTACACAAGAGGGTTTTAATAATGTTAAGTTGGTTTATTTGGGGGGGTTTTTGGGTGATGATTGAACTCGCGTCTTCTCAGGCTAAAGAGAACTTTATCCAGCATGTCAGGGTGGCTTCCTGGTTTTCTCACCTTGGTAATGCACAGTCGGACTTTGTATCCAGGGATCGTATTGTTTGGGTTGATATAGAGGGTGTTCCATTACATGGGTGGACACGTAATACGTTTAACAAAATTGGTGCTAAATGGGGACAGGTGATGGACATTGATGAAGGAGATGATGACTTGTTTGCACGTAAGAGAGTGTGTATTAAGACGCGACAGGAGGATAATATTCTTGAAAAATTTAAAATTATCATTAAAGGTAAAGTTTATGTTGTCCGTGCTAAAGAGTTGTTTGTTTGGGCTCCAAAATTTAAAGGTGTTCAAGATGCAGAATACAACACTGATGATGATTCCGTTAAGGGCAGTGGTAACGATCATGTTAAATCTCATAAGGAACATATTGAGGAAGACGACGAGGAGGTCTCAGAAACATGTTTTGGTGATAACGTGGAGGACCTGAATCAAGTTAATTCTGATGTTGCTAAACAGGTATCTTCAGACCCTTTTGTTGTAAAAGATCTTATCCAGGATCTTGGTAAGAAGAAGGACATTAATGAGGCCAGTAAAGACTCGGGGAGTAGTATCCCGCACCCACCAGGATATACACCACCAGCTGATGTTCCTCAATCTGAAGCCAAAGAAGGTTCAGATGATCAAGATATACATAAGGAGGTAAATGAGTCTTTCCATAGCTCACCTGTGAACCTGTGTTCACGAGTGTTTGAAAAGGTGCAAGAAGACAATGCTCACAACTCTACTGATTCGCATACTTCATCAGTTAGTTTGAACAAAGGTGGTTCTATTCTTAATACTCTTGACGATATGATCAAAGTAGGTCAGATTATGGGGTATGATATGGGTGGGTGTATGCAAGACATGGAAAAGATTATAGGGTCTCAAGGAGTACGTGAGGTTCCTTTATGAATTGTCTATCTTTAAACATTCAAGGCCTCGGGTCCAAGGCTAAAAAAGAATGGACAAAGGAGTTAGTTAGGAAACATAAAGTCAGTTTTTTTATCACTTCAAGAAACGAAGATGGAGTCTGTATCTACTATGGATGCCAAGTTTCTTTGGGGTAATTCTATTTTCGATTTCAAAAGCAGTGATTCTATTGGTAATTCTGGTAGTATATTATGTATATGGGATTCAAATGTGTTTACTAAAGAATACCATATTGTTTCGGATAATTTTATGGCTCTATTTGGTACGCGGGTTTCTTCTTCTAATAAGATTCTCATAATCTCAATCTATGCTCCACAATCGAGGACTGAGAGATGGGTTCTATGGGAGTACTTATCTTCTTTCATATCTAGGTTTCAAGGGGAATGTCTTCTGTTGGGTGATTTCAATGAAGTTAGACATGCGAATGAACGTTTGGGTCGGTGTTTAATTGTCATAGTTCGGCTGAATTTAATGATTTCATATCTAATACGGGGTTGACTGAGATTCAGTTGGAAGGCTACTCTTTTACTTGGTCTCATGCTTTGGCTAGTAAAATGAGTAAGCTTGACCGGTTCCTTGTGTCAGGCGGTTTTTTATCCATGTTTCCTCATATTTCTGCTATTTGTTTAGACAGGCGTTTATCGGACCACCGGCCCATTCTTTTACGAGAAAATTTTGTTGATTACGGACCATCTCCTTTCAGGTTTTATCATTCGTGGACTAAGATACAGGGTTTTGACGGTATGGTTTCTGATATGTGGGCGTCGTTTGAGTTTTCGGATAGTAATGATATGATTCGGTTTAAGAAAAAATTGCAGGCGCTAAAAATTGTCATGTGGGGTTGGATTAATGATTTTAGAAGAGATCAAAATGGGCAGAGTGATGTGATTAAGATTAAGTTGAAGGACATTGACATCCAACTTGACCAAGGTAATGTTAATGATGAAATTTTACTGTCTCGTTTGAATTTGATGAAACAGTTGAATGACTTCAATTCAATGAAGTTGTTGGGACTACTAGATGTAGATCTTGCAGCCTGTCAGGAACGGTGAATGACTTCTGTAATCACAAGTCAATCCACAGAGAGACTCTATACACAATATGAATGCATAATACAAATATAATAAAGAAGAACAGAATAACTATAAAGACTTGATCCTTTCTAAGGATTTCTAATATTGATAATGACTAGAACTACGTTTGATGAAGATGTCTCTAACCCTTCTGCCTAAGGTTCCTTTTATACTACAAGGAAACCCTAATACAGCATTAAACAAAATGTGTAACACTGATATGCATATCCTTTCCTTACATATCTCATGCATATCCTAACAGAATAATAAATAAATACTAAAGTTTGACTTTGACCAGGACCAGGAGCACGACTTGCTCCTACTACTACTAGGACCAGGAGGAACTGCATACCTCCTAGTCTACCTATTACAATAACTATTACAATGGTCCTAACAATCCTCCCCTAAAGTTGAATTTGACCTGTTGAGTTCAAGTTTCCTGGTAAACGTGCAATAAAGCTCGAGGATTGAATCAGCAAAAGAAACAGCAGCATCAGCAAGATAAGAGTCAGAAGAACCTCCGCAACATGAAACACTAGAAGCTTCTCCAAAGCTTGAAACAAATCAGCATCGTGTTGAATCTTTACAGCAACATGAGCAGATTTGATGAGCCTTTACCAAGTAGCTGCTCGCTCTTGGGCTAGCCAGTCTTTCTGGTGGAATAAGCATCACCCTGGGAGACTAGAACCCAACCCAACTCTTAGAACGTGAATCAATGGTGTGTGGGAGTACCCTGATGATTTTAGGCAAACCATCACAGCCGTCAACGGATTTGATATGTCTTTACCAGAAGCCGTACCCCTCTGGACTCGCCAACTCTTAGCAATGAAGCATCGGTGAGTTGAAAACCCTATAGCTTTAAGCAAGCTATTACAGCTATCAACGGATTTGATAAAATCTTTACCAAGAGCCGTACCCCCTTGGATTAGCCACTTTTCAGTCTAGGACCATGGAAAGTGAAAACCATCCAGTTTTGGGTAACCTGGCAACCATCAACGGATTTGAGAATCACACCAGGAGCCGTACCCTCAAGGTGAATCAACTCTTTCTTGTCGATTAGACATGGTGAGTTGAGAACCATTTGTTGTGAGGACCAAGTCCAACACCAGATGAAACCAATAACCAGCACAAGGACAATTTAGCAACCAGAACCCATAGTATCAAACAGCAAATGGTATCATCTTCACAAGTATAAAATCCATGATGTGTTTAAAGTATAAGCAGATATTATATAAAAAGGGTTTTTTTTAACTATAAAGAATGAAATTCACCAATCACTTTACATATTGGTGAAAAGAATGATAATATGAACAAATGATCAAAAACACAAAACAAAAACACTTACAAACCAACCAAATCAGAGACCAGAAGCAGCCTTCTTATCTGCTTTCAAACGAGCCTGGATTCCTTCCACCAACGCAGTTGCCATATATGACTCATTCCCCGAGGGAGCATTTGAAATCTGCAAGTGACTAGCCAAAATAGACTCCATTGAAGCAATTGTCAACGGGTAATCCACGTCTGTGAGCATGAAGACCATATGACCAGATTCTAACTCCAACATATGCACACCACATCCCGCATATAACTTCCATCGCTGAATAACCAATTGCTTCTGATCCTTCCATATACCAGAAACAGGAGCATGAGGAGGTGCATCAAGCATCATCTTAAGATCAGCCCATACTCGCAGACCAGGCTAGGAAGACACAGCCATGGGATCAATAGGCATGTCGGTATCCACAAACCCCTATAAAGCCATAAGATCCTTACGATCAGCCCAAGACAAAATACCCTGAAGACCCGAAGCCAACCGCACAGACCCATCACTAAGAGTAATGCGATGAGATACCACACCAAGAAGAGTCGTGGAACGCGCAACCGTCCAACCAGTAATATAACCATTCCCCAAAGGCAAATCAGAATCACTGTCAGAAGCAGCATCAATCAAATTTTCAGGATCACGCTTCTCATAGGGGACCGTCTTGCCACGTCTAACACGTCGAGACGATTTCTGGCAAAGCGAACGGCGAGGTGTGGAATCACTAGGAGAGGGTTCAACCTTTACCTGTACCTGAGCAGCAGCAGTGGGAGCAGGAGAAGTAGACTCATTAGTTTGCCCACCCAAGGGATCAACAGGAGCTGCACTAGAAGAAGGAACAAGTTGAGGACCAGGAACTGGTGGTGATGGTGATGCCATATCAGGTTTAGCAGTTGTGGTGGTTGTGGTAGCAAAGGTGGTGGTGGTAGCATGTGTGGTGGTGGTAGCAGGACCTGAAGAAGAAACCAGAGGAGAAACCAAAGGAGTAGTGGTAGTACCAACTGTAGAAGCAACAAAAACCGAGGGAATAGCAGCAGAACCAGGAGTAGGATCAGATGTAGGACCAGTAGTAACAGCAGGTGAAGAAATGGTCACCACACGAGGAGAAGGACGATAGATAAATCGTTCCGGAATTAGGGTGCTTTGATGCTTGACCATTCTTTCATATAGTGCTTTAAGTTCATCAAAAGACAAAGCCCGAACCCTGTCCCACTTCCAACCAGCTTGGAAATAAGCATCCGACTGATACTTCACATATCGCTGCATCTGCTTGCGCTCTTCAGTTCTCGACAAAGGTCTGTTCTTACGCTTCTCACGAAGCTGTGCAGCAAGCGCCAATTGTTGCTTGCGCATTAACACCATAGCTCTTGGAATACAGTTATGCTCATCCACATCCGTACCCAGAAGATCAGTGAACTGGGAATAATCCCTGGTAAGAATACTCAACACCTGCATCCAATCACTGTCACTCCAATGCATTGCATCGTGCTGGACTTGTTCACGCCTCTGCTGTTGAAGCGCCTCCTCCTCAGCCCGTTGAGCAGCCTCATCAATTTCAGCTTGCATCCGTTGAGCAGCCTCCTCACCTAACCTATCCTCCTCAAGCTGTCTGCGTGTACGCTTGCGAGGTGGTGAAGGAGCATCAGTCATTGGGGCCTTCCCTTTTGAATCATGGGATGGACCAACATTGGAACCAGCAGTAGGACCAGAAGCACCATCCATAGGAGTGGGAATAGCATCAGGAGAAGTAACACTGGAGGAAGACGGAGGAACCGGCAAATCATCATACAATTTATCAGCAAAGGCAACCTTTGCCAACAAAGTCAAACCATCCTCAACACGCTCCGTAACCTCCTCATCTGAATCAGAGTGTACCACATGCTTCTTGCATCGTCTTTGATGAGTCTCCAAGGCTTTGATGCGATCAGCCATGGGAAGAAAAAATTCCCTAGTAAGCTTCCGGTGTTGATTTAAATCTGCTTCCAGGGAAAGAACCCGCGCATGATACCTGTGCATAAGATCAAGTAACGATATACGTGTAATAGGCTTCTCCGCCTGCCCACCAAGAGGACTTGGGTCAGGGAAGGCGTCATTGGAGCCCGAAGCAACAGATGGGTCAACAGTAGGAGTACTAGCACCAAAAGGCTTATCAGAAAAGTGTGGAGCAGGACTAGGAGGTGGAGTCTCCACAAATGGAGACTTATGTGGTACTGAAGAAGGACCAGCCTTGGAAGTGGATGGTCTGTCAACCACCACCTCCTCAACCAGCTCCTCCTCAACCACATGAGAAGCACCACCAGCAGGAGCCTCCTCCTCCATAGGGTCATCATCAAGTTGAGGTTCCTCCTCGGCTTGTTCAACCGGAGGAACAACACCATCAGGAGGACCCTGAGCCAGCCCTAACATGGCCTCAGAAAGGGGCCTTCACTCCCCGTTAAACCCATGGACCATATTATAATACACCTTGGCAGTAAGCTTAGAAGGCACATGCTCAGTCCTATCACGAGGAATGCAAACCAATATTTGTTGTAAAAACCTAGGATACATAAGAAACTTCTTCCTAGAACCAGCACTAGATAGATTACTAACCATCCCCTCAAACAAATAACGAGAGAAATTAAAAACACTACCCTGAGCTAAGCAAATGAGACCAGTAGCCAAGGGAGTAGGGAAAGCATCCCAACTCCCAGACTTGGGACTTAAACAATGAATCAGAAAATGCACCAGAAGCTTCCATTGGGGGGAAAACCGATTCTTTTGGAAGTGAAACTTCCCCCCATGATTGTACCCTATAGCAGCCATCCCCTCCAACACCTCCGCATTGGGGATGGAAACAACCCCACCTTCATCCTGAAGATGAAGGGAAGATCGAATAGAAGCCTCAGACACCACATATGAACGTCCATCTATGGTAGCATGGAGTTCTCGTGGACGACCAACCACAACCACAAGACGAGCAGATGCCCAAAACTGACAAATAACACTATCATAAATAGTGGGACATACAGTAAAAGCATACCTTAGGTTCGAAGCCTCAATGAAGTCCATAATGTCAGTAAAATCATCACGATGTGGACCATCTCCTAGATAGGCGATCTTGTTGTGAGCAGGTTGGTATACCAGGGCAGCCATGGATCTTGATTAATTGAATGGAAGATGATTTTTGTTAGGGTTGAGAGAGTAGGATCAGTTATGTGTGTGTTATGAGTGGAATGAATGAGTCAAGGGGGTTTATTTGACCATAAATAAGGAAGGTAGTAACTGTTCATTGACCCCTCATAATGGGGGGTTGCCCTTTCAAATTAGACAGTTATTACATAGTAACCACTTGCCCCTTTTAACATAATTTCCAAATTCCAATTTACCAAAGTTAAATAAGAGGGTAAATCCCAGAATTTGAAGCGTTGACTAAAAGTCAAAGCGCACAATGAGCAGAACTAGAAGCAAAATGTGGTCAACAAAAGTCAATAAGAATGAACAGTGTCCCAGACCAGTACCAGAAGCCAACCTCACTTGACAAATAAGAATTTTTAACCACCAGAAGCCAATCAATAACGACTAGAAGCTAACCAATAAGGACTAGAAGCTAGTCATGAAAGAATATAACCACCAGAAGTGAGCAAAATCCTCCACCAGGATTAACACACACCACCAGAACCAATGTAATATGTTGTTAAAATCTACCAATATGTTAGTCTGGGCAAAGTAATATGTACACTAAGCCTATAGCCTCCCCTCAATCCTAGACCTCAAGGATTGACCATCCCAATGTGAACCACCAAGTGGTTAAACTGAGGACCATCAAAGGCTTTTGTCAACAAATCAGCAACATTATCATCCGTATGAACTTTATGAACCTGTATCAACTTCTTCTCATTGGCATCCCGTATAAAATGGTGCCTAATTTCAATATGCTTTGTTCGCTGATGAAAAACAGAATTCTTCACAATGCAAATAGTACTTTGATTGTCAATGAAAATTTTGGTGTTCATAAAATTGAACCCATAATCCAACATCTGATTTTGGATCCACAATACTTGTCCACAACAGCTAGCAGCAGCAACGTATTCAGCTTCTGTTGAAGAAGTAGCTACTATCGTATGTTTCTTGCATTGCCATGAAATAAGTCGACAACCCAAAAATTGACAACCACCAGTAGTAGACTTTCTGTCATTATTAGCACCTGCATAGTCACTATCACTATATGCTTCTAGAACAAAAGGTGATTCTCTAGGATACCATAAGCCCAGTTTAGGTTGAGCCTTGATATACTTGAAAAGCTTCTTCACTGCATTCAAGTTCGAAACCGTTGGAGTCACCTGGTGTCTAGAACAAGCACTTACTGCAAACATGATATCTGGACGTGATGTAGTCAAATACATGAGGGAGCCAATCATAGACCTGTACATGTGAACATTGACCGGGGGGTCTGGCTCATTCTTGAGTTTGACTTTAGCAACTTCATAAGGAGTTGCTGCTGATCTAAGAGGATCCATGTCAAACTTCTTAAGGATCTCATGAACATATTTATCTTGACTAATGAAGATTCCATCCGACTGTTGCTTGACTTGAAGACCAAGGAAGAAAGAAAGCTCTCCCATCGCACTCATCTGAAATTCGCCTTTCATCAAGTGTTCAAACTCATCACACCATTCCTTCCTAGTAGAACCAAAGATAATGTCGTCCACATAAACCTGAACAAGGATAATGTCCTTGGTATTCCTCCTAAGAAATAGTGTTTTGTCAATAGTACCTCTTCTATAGCCATTCTTTAACAAGAAAGTTGAAAGACGCTCATACCAAGCTCTAGGAGCCTGATGTAATCCATAAAGAGCCTTGACCACCTTGTAAACTTTCTTGGGATGAAGTGGATCTACAAAGCCCTTAGGTTGAGTGACATACACCTCCTCATCAATTTTGCCATAGAGAAATGCACTCTTGACATCCATCTGAAACACCGTAAAGCCCACATAAGAAGCAAAAGCCAAAAACAGACGAATGGCCTCAATCCTTGCAACCGGAGCAAAAATTTCAATGTAGTCATTGCCCTCAATTTGAGTGTGGCCCTGTGCAACAAGCCTAGCTTTATTCTCACGATAATTCCCCGTGCATCCTTCTTGTTCTTGAGAATCCATTTGGTATTGATTGTTGTCTTTCCATCTGGTAAGTCAACTAGAACCCAAACATTCTGAAACAAGAATTGCTGCATTTCCTCCTGCATAGCCTCCACCCAACTTTGATCCTCAAGAGCATGAGAGACTGACCTAGGTTCCACCTGTGAAAGAAAACAAGCAAACAAACAGTGTTGAAAGTCCGTATGATTATTACGCTTTTGATCTTCAATATAGCTCACAAGAGCATGATGATCAGACGAGGCCTTCTTCTACATTCTGCGTGTCTTGATAGTAGAACCAGGATCTCCAATGATTTGGGTGGTAGGGTGATCTTTGTGTGATTGCAAGACTGGATTGGAAGCTACCTCTACTTCGGGTGCCAAGTTATTGAGATCACCAACAAAGTCAGCATCATATGAAGCAGCGTTGAAAATCCCATCTACTGGTTGTTTATGAATATCATCCAGCTTGGTAGAAGACTTCTTTCGATGGTTCCCCAAATCAGAAGGACTGGAGAAACGAGTATTTGAAGCATTCTCACTAGCTGGAGTACCAATAGGTGATAAGCTAACACTAGGAGCAGAAGCTGGGGTACCAGGAGCAGCATTGTCAGTAGGCGTATTCAAGGGAAACTCAAAACCACCTGGAGCAGCTGCTGTAGTAGCGTCTTGTTGTTGTTTGAGTAGAGTGTCAAGAGCTACTTAGGAATCCAGTACATCCAATGGAGTTGCATCACTAGGAGGAGTAGGAGAGACTATGGTGGAGTAGGATGGAACCACAAAAATGTCATCCTCATCATCTGAATCAGAAAGACTAGAAGGAGCACCTGAACTAGAAGTTGCAAACACTTGTGGACCTTGGATGTTTGACTTCTCTTCAAAATACCTGAGATTTATAGTTTCAATGATCCGCTTGGCTTGGAGATTGTAGACACGATAAGCCCGAGAGTGAGCTGAATATCCCACAATGTATCCTTCATCTGCCTTGCCATCAAACTTCCCCAAATAGTTACTAGTATTCAGAATGGTTACTGGACACCCAAAAGGCTTCAAATGAGCAATATTTGGAACTTTGCCCGTTAGAAGCTCATAAGGAGTCTTCTTGTGAGGATTGGTAATAGAAACCCTATTCAAAACATAACTTGCAGTATTAACGGCTTCTGTCCAGAACATGGTTGGAAGCTTGGAATCGGCAAGCATTGTTCTTGCTGCTTCTATTAGTGTCCTGTTCTTTCGCTCTGCCACGCCATTCTGTTGAGGAGTTCTCGCTGCACTATAATCTCTTTTGATGCCCTTAGCATTACAAAGTGCTATGAGGTCTTCATTTTTGAACTCGGTTCCATTATCACAACGAATACCTTTAACCTTCTTGGTCAACTGGTTCTCTATAAGGGTAAGAAAATCTCTAAGAATTGAGTAGGTCTCACTCTTGGCAGCCATGAAGAACACCCACTAAAACCTGCTATATCCATCAGTTACCACGAGACAGAATAGTTTGTGGTCAATGCTCCTAATGGAAGTAGGACCAAATAAATCCATGTGTAGTAGCTGTAATGGTTCAGTAATAAAACTAAGAGCAGTAATGGCCTTGAAGGATGCTTTGTGCTGTTTGCCTTTGCTGCAAACAATACAATTGATATCATTTCTAAACGACTTGGGAGGTAAACCAGAGACCAGATTCAGATCTGCTAGTTTGTGAATGGTCTTGAAGTTCACATGCCCCATCCTTCTGTGCCATTGAGTGGCTTCATCTTCTGATGCTTTAGCAACCAGACATGCTAGTTGACCAGTAGGGTTGACTTCATTCAGCTTGATGCTATAGAGATTGTATCTTCTAGGGATTCTGAGCAGAACCTGTGAGTCATCCGGAAGCTAAAAGTCTTTGGAGAGCACAAGTGCATCAGTATCCGTGAAGAGCACAAACTGCTTCTTGTCACAAATCTGAGAGACAAATATCAAGTTGAAGTGCTGAAGTGCTTCCACATAGTAGACCTGCTCAAAATTTAGATTAGGCGTCTTAATTGTTCCTTTGCCAGTGATCCTGCCTTCACCTCCACCAAAATAGACCTTGCCGCCATGAAATGGTACAAAGTTAGAGAGAAGAATTTTATTTCCTGTCATGCTCCTAGAGCAACCACTATCAACAATGCCTAAACTAGGATCTTGGTATGGAGTAACCTACAACAACAAGATAATAAAAATGCAAAAGTTAGTGTCTTAAGGGGACCCAAACCTTTTCAGGTTTGAGCCTGCCTTGTGGATCTTTGGTAGAGAGCCAAGAAGATTGATGAGATCCACCGTTGTTCCTTGGTTGCCTATGCATCATATGGGTATTGTTGTTTGACCAAGAACAACCTGCTGAGGGCTTAACAACAGTTCCCAAACTTCCCAAACCAAAATACGTGTGGTCAAAATTATGTGGATAAATTGGATTAAAAGTTTGAAAATAATTACTGGTGGTTGGTAATCCAATGTTTCTCCAATGATCAGAAGGTAATGGAGAGGACCTTCTAGAAGAAGAATACGATTGAGCACTAGGATTGAGTCTTCTAGAAGTATATGTGGCAGCTCCTGGTGGACCAGGAGCAGGAAATGCTTGATTAACAGAAGCATGTGTGTCATAAAAATCACAATATTTAATCAAATGAAATGCACTTCCACAAACAAAACATGTTTTAATAGACCTTTTATTAGAATGACTTTGTTTCATACTGCTAACTTTATTACACACAATTCTAGGAGAAACATTCTTACTAGGAATCAATAAACTAGGACCAGACACACTTGACTTAAAAGCAACTCTTTGTTCACACATCCTAGCACCAGTAGCAGCATGATCATTCAACTTAGAACTTGTAGGTCTTGACTCTTCACTTGAACCACTTGATGCAGAGTCACTGGCTTTGTCACTAAAAGTACATGAGACAAAGTCATTAGAATTAGTAGAACTTTTTGGGGACTCATGCATCTGTGATCCATCCAAGTCATTATGCCTAGAAGTGGGCATGAAAGTTCCAGTAAGAGGGGGAGGGACAGCATGTATTTCTGCTGCTGGTTTAAACCTATTGTACCTAGGTTCTCCCTCTTCCTCTTTGTCGGCATCAAAGACACTCGAAAAAGATAAATCAGACACATCTTCTGAATCAATATATTTATCAAATCCTAACCCTCTTTTAGTCCTACCAGACATGCTACTATCAATTAATTTTGAAAGATTTTTAGGTGCCTTTTGCCATTTTTCAAATCTCAACATTGTGGCATCTAATCTTTCTTGCATCTCCTGTTTTTCTTTTATACTAGCATCTTTTACCTTTTCTATATATTTAAGCATATTAGTTGTGTTTTCTAAATCGATGCTCAGTATCCTAATTTTATCCTCATACTCACGTTGAGTATCTTGAAGCCACCTCTTTTGTTGTTCCAATGTGTTTAATGAAGCCTTATAGGCTTGAACCTCTAAAAAATATTTATCATCCTGATCATTTACTTCATTAAATTGGGACAACAATTCTGAGTATTTATCATGACAACCAAGAGGACAATGTTGTACCTGAGGTGAGGTGCCCATAAGAGCAAACTCGTGTGCTTCTTCTGCATCAGAGAGATTCCCAACAATCATTGCAAATACGTCAGTCGATGATTCAGCGGATTCCAAAGTGGTAGTCTGATGATCATTCCAGTTGACCATAGAGTCAACAGATACCAGTGCCTTCTTGTCATCTTTTACCTCCTGAACCTTAAAATCCGAGTACCTGCTCTTCTCCTGGTCATTCTTGCTAGGACATTCCCTTGCAAAGTGACCTTGTTGCTGGTAGTTATAGCATCGAACCTTGCTTCTATCGAATCTTGCTGGCTCCCGTGGGTTGTAATTGAATTTTCGACCTGCTTTCTTCTCAAACTTGTGAACCCGAAGAGTGAGCATGGCCATCTGCCATTTAAGATCCATTTCATCCAGGTCAAGTTTATCGACCTGTTTGAAGTCATCAAAAGCAAGTTGTTGTTGAGCATCAACATCAGCCACAAAAGAATGAAGAACGGCTTCTACCATACTACCAGACTTGGCAGTAGGATCAGGAGCAGAAGTATGCTGAAAAGTATGTTGAGAAGACACAGTATTGCTTGGACTACTAGCATATGACATGGGACTGGATGCCATAGAGCTCACAAAGGCAGAATTAGCAAGAGTGGGAAAGGAATTACTTGAATATCCTCTCACATGAGGTTCAAAAGTTCTGAGCTTATGAAATAAATCATCAAAATTGAGATAGTCAAGCCCACCTTTGGCTTTGAGAGAGATTACGACCTGGTTCCATGAGTAGGGTAAGGCTTTAAGAAACCTTGCATTAATATCACCATCGTCAGGCTTTGAACGAAGTTGATTTAATTGGCTCAATATCTTCTGGAACCTATCATACCCTTAATGTAAGCCTTCCGTTTATGAGATTTTGAATTATGTGAATTCATCTCTCAGCATGGATCTTCGCATTTTCTTTGACTCCTCATTCCCACCAAACCTTGCTTTTATTCCATTCCAGATCTCTCTAGCATCATCCAAATGGTAGAAGTCACCCATGTGATCATCAGGAAGAGATTGAAGCAAAATAGTTTTTGCTTTAACCTCCTTCTGAATGGCTATGATTTCTTCATGAGTTTTAGGGTCAAGAAGAGTAATATTACCATTCTTGTCTCTTCCAGTTAGCTTCCTGCTGTTCCCATTCAGAATAACCTTCCAAAGGTCTTGATCAGTATTGGTGATCCACCATTCTATCTTCATTGCCCAACTATCATATTCGTCCTTTTTCAGAAGAGGGAATTTACCATTCCTGTTGGAAACCGTAGCAAGGATCTGCTGAGGTTGCACAATTTTTGGAGTGCTGTCTTCTCCTGTTTGAGTAGAAGTTGAGGCAGACATGATAAAACAAAAATATCAGTAATAAGAAAACTTGATTCTTCTTGTATAGAGACCCTCCCAGGCTCTGATACCACTTGTTGGGACTACTAGATGTAGATCTTGCAGCCTGTCAGGAATGGTGAATGACTTCTGTAATCACAAGTCAATCCACAGAGAGACTCTATACACAATATGAATGCAGAATACAAATATAATAAAGAAGAACAGAATAACTATAAAGACTTGATCCTTTCTAAGGATTTCTAATACTGATAATGACTAGAACTACGTTTGATGAAGATGTCTCTAACCCTTCTGCCTAAGGTTCCTTTTATACTACAAGGAAACCCTAATACAACATTAAACAAAACGTGTAACACTGATATGCATATCCTTTCCTAACATATCTCATGCATATCCTAACAGAATAATAAATAAATACTAAAGTTTGACTTTGACCAGGACCAGGAGCACGACTTGCTCCTACTACTACTAGGACCAGGAGGAACTACATACCTCCTAGTCTACCTATTACAATAACTATTACAATGGTCCTAACAGAAGTCTTATGATCTCATTCAGAAAGCTAAGCTTCAAGGGGCGATAGAGGGTGATGAAAACTCCAAGTTTTTTCATGGGATTATCAATAGGTGACGCTCTAACTTGGCTGTAAAAGGGGTCATGGTGGATGGTAATTGGGAGGGTGATCCTTATAAGGTTAAATATGAATTTTGGTCACATTTTGCCAACATATTTCAATCCCCGTCTTCTAATCGCAGCAAGATTGATTTTATTTTTCCTAATCGGTTATCTATTGATCAAGCGGACTTGTTAGAACTTCCTATCTCTTCTTCTGAGATACGTAGTGCTGTTTGGGCTTGTGGAGAGAATAAGTCTCCCGGGCCCGATGGATTTACATTCGAGTTTTTCCGTAAATACTGGGATACTATTGGGCCTGATTTCATTCTTGCTGTTCACTGGTTTTTGATCATTGTTCATTCGCAAAAGGTTGTAATTCGTCCTTCATTGCACTTATTCCGAAATCTCCTGATCCTAAGTTTGTTAGTGATTACATGCCTATTAGTCTGATTTGGAGCTTATATAAGGTTGTCACCAAAATCCTAGCTATTCGTATTTCAGTGGTCCTTAGTTATCTGATTTCAGAAGTACAATCGACTTTCCTTCCAAACAGGAAAATTCTTGATGGGCCGTTTATAATTCATGAGCTTCTGGCTTGGTGTAAACGCAAGAAGAAAAGTTCTATGATTTTTAAAGTGGACTTCGCTAAAGCTTATGACTCTGTTCGATGGGATTTTTTGGACGATATTCTTTGTTCTTTTGGGTTCGGATCTAAGTGGAGGTCATGGATTTCTGGGAGTGTGGTGTTGGGTAAGGCTTCTATTCTGGTTAACGGCAGTCCAACTTCAGAGTTTCAATTCCATCAAGGGTTAAAACAAGGCGATCCCTTGGCTCTTTATTTATTTTTACTTGTTATGGAATCTCTTCATATCTCCTTTTCCAGAGTTGTAAACGCGGGTCTTTTCAAGGGTATCAATATTAATGATTCGGCCATGGTTTCACATCTTTCTACGCAGATGACGTTGTATTTGTAGGCGAATGGTCGGATGGTAATCTCCCTAATATTATGCATGCTTTACAATGTTTTTCCTTGACATCTGGTTTAAGGATTAATGTTCAGAAAAGTAATCTGCTTGGTGTTGGGAAATCTTTGGACGTGGTTTCGGCTGCTGCTGCGACCCTTGGCTGTTCTACTATGTCGACGCCTTTCAAATACCTTGGGGTCATGGTTGGTGGTAATATGGCAAAAATTAATACGTTGGATGATATTATCTGTTAGTTGAAGACTCGATTATCTAAGTGGAAGATTAAAACCCTTTCTATTGGTGGTCGTCTCACATTACTTAAGTCCGTCTTGGGTGCTACTCCCATATATTGGATGTCTCTGTTCAAAGTTCCGAAATCTGTCCTGGCTAAGATGGAAGCACTTCGTCGCGAGTTTTCTAATGGAGAACAAGGAAATGAGAGGAAGATTAATTGGGTAAAATGGTCGAAGGTTCTCTCCTCTAAGCATTATGGTGGGCTGGGAGTTTCTAGCTTCTTTGCATTAAACCGTGGGTTGTTATTTAAATGGGTATGGAGATTTATATCTCGGGATAACTCCTTATGGTGTCGAGTCATTTCTGCTATTTATGGGGCTTCTATCCAGGTTCTTTCAAATGCTTCTCATTCTTCTTGGTGTAATATCATTCGGGAGACTCAGTACATCAAGAACAAAGGAATTGACTTATTAGCCTACTGTAGAATCAGTATTGGTTCTGGTATGCTTACTAAATTTTGGCATGACGTTTGGATTGGTGATCAAATGCTTTGAAATATATTTCCTCGGTTATATGCTTTGGAGTTGAATAAAGAATGTCTCGTTGCTGCGAAATTTATTGGAGAGATCGACTCTTCGTTTCGTAGATGTGTTCGAAGTGGTATTGAAGAGCAACAATTTTCTCAACTCCGTGATCTTCTTAATTGTGTTACTCTGTCTAATATGGAGGATCGATGGCATTGGACGTTAAATGGTACAGGTAATTTTCGGGTTTGTGATATTCGTAATATGTTGGATGATTTCTTTTTACCGAAAGATGACAGGGCTACGAGATGGGCAAGGTGTGTTCCTACCAAATTTAATATTTTGGCGTGGAAAGTTTCAATTGATCGTCTTCCTACTAGACTTAATCTGGTTCATCGGGGCGTTCAGGTCTCGTCTGATATGTGTCCTATTTGCAATGATGTTCCTGAAGATATCTCGCATCTGCTGTTTGGTTGTTCGATGGCATCGGTTATCCATCGCTTAATATGTCGCTGGTGGGATTTGAATTGGTCTGCAATCGGTTCATACTCGGAATGGTTGGAGTGGTTTAATGGTATTAGGGTGGACAAGAATATTAAATCTATTCTAGAGGGAGCTTACTACGTTTCTTGGTGGTGTATTTGGTCTTTCCGGAACCAACTCCTTTTTAATCCCGTCAAGCCCAAGAAGGCTGTTATTTTTATGACATTATTTCCCGTTCTTTTCAATGGTGTAATGCTAGAAGCAATCTTTCTTTTTCTTAGGATCGTTGGCTTCAACATCCTAATTTGATTTTCATGTAATTTCTAGCTCCTTGCTAGTGTTTTATCAATAAAGTTACTGTTCAAAATAATAATAATAATAATGAAGTGAAGTGAAGTTTATAAATAATAATAATAATAATAATAATAATAATAATAATAATAATAATATTCTAATGACGCGTCTTAAGCGGTTAGCTGGTTGTCATTCTAATGACGCGAGGAGTGGTGGTTTTTTGATGTCTAGACTTAGTTTTTGTATTCAAAAAGGGGTGGGCGCGCAGCTTGTTTCGCGGCTCCCTTCCAATTTTGTGTGATTAATAAAATTGGAATTTCGATAAAAAAAATAATAATAATAATAATATGTAATAATAATAATTAACGTAAACGCGTCGTGTGGTGATTGATGCTGCACAACATAAACGCGTTAAATATAACGCCAAATGTGTAATTCTTGGGTATGGTTCCCTCCCTTTCTCTTTTTCTTCGTATGGGGAATTAGAAGAGGATGCGATGGCCTTACTAAAGCATATCCGAAAGTTCTTTGTGGCTCAAGACATTCGGGCACGTGCTACTGTTATATTTTTAATAGGATTACTTTTGCTATAGCTAAAGGAGTGGGGGGGCTCAGATAGTATCTCGGCTCCCCACTAACTTTTTGAGGAATTAGAGGAAGATGCGGTTACCTTGCTGAAGCAGATTCAGAAGTTCTCCTTGGTCCAAGACATTGGGGCTCGTGCTGCTGTGCATATATTTACCATGATTAGCTTTGCTATTGCTAAAGGAGTGAGGGGGCAGATAGTATCTCGGCTTTCCACTAACCTGTTGTAAATCTTTTGGGTTTCTAATAAAAGTGAAGTTTATAAAATAATAATAATAATAATAATAATAATAATAACAATAAAGTGACGTTTGAATAAAAATAATAATAATGATAATAATAATAATAGTAAAACTTAAACTTCCCCGACTAAGAAACTGTGTCATTTCAACCTCGCTCCATGCGGGACATTGTTTCAAAATTTTCCAACATTTTATAGAATGCAAAATCTGAATGATAAAGAGTGTGATATTCGATTGCGACTTTTTGATTGATAGTATCTTCATAAATCCTATTTCAATGCCTCGTAAGATATTATTGTAAACGAATGAAATTGACCAACTTTAAGACGAATCGTACTTTTCTATTTGTTGGTAACGGAGCCATAACTTCTTTTTTGATCACCTATTTTGCTATGAAAGTACTTAGTTACCTCCGACCAAAATTCTTTCATCCGTTGAGTTTTTCCTGGTATATACAGTCAAACCGGTTCAACCGCCAAATCATCGGTTCACCGGGTCACCGCTTCAACCGTCAGGTCAAACCAGTTTAACCACAAATGAAAAATACCTATATTTGAAGCGCTCATGTTACCATACAACACATTTCCAGTTTTAAATAAATAATATAATATCATCCAAGTAGAGTAGTATGGAGTACCATCGAAAACCGTATATTTGTTATAAGGTTGTGTTTGGTTCGCTGTTTTTTGGTGGTTTTAAACGGTTTTGAGTTAAGAATCCAGGGCCAGTCATGTTTGGTTGCTTTTATCTTGGTTTTTATAATAACGACATTGTTGTCTTTTGTTGGTTTTCAAAATTGTTAGATGATGACTGGTTTTAAAAAACAGAAGGCTAAAGTCAAGCTTGGACAAAGGTGTCCTTGTATAAAATATTTACTTCTCATTCTCTCTCCGTCGCATGTCATCTTCTTCCTTTTCTTTCATCTAATTCTTGAACTTCTTGCTCTAATACTGGTGGGTAACTTCGGATTTGAGTTCTACAAATGTTATAAAGCTCTGATTTAAAAAAAGAAAAAGGCAACTTAGAGCTTGCAAACCGAATTGGGCTCCATTACACAAAAAACATCAAGATGCCTTGTGGAATGTGAAGGAATTTAAGAGATATCATTGTAATTCGTGTTTGTTATTTTGTTAATAGAGCAATTTAATGCATATTATGTTAGTTGCAATCTCTTTTTTATCTTCTCATATGACAGCTTCATGAACAATTGAAGATGATGTTTAAAGCGTAACTTCGTCATTTACTGTTAGAACCATGTGAGCTCTTTTTCTTTTTTGCTACAAACCAAACACGTTATTTTGTTTTAATGTTAAGCTTTATTGTTTTGTCAATCCTCAAGTGTCGCATTTATATTTGTATTGTGTTATGTTTTTGTGTCTTATTCTCAGGTGTTATGTTTTGAGCTTGTGGCTATGATATGGGCTTTGTTTCTTCTTGGTGGGCTTTGTGAACCGTTGTGGCCCTTTTACCTTTGAAGCATTATAACCCTAGTCTTTGACTAGGGTTTTCTCTCATCATCTCATTCGCAACACACACATATATGTGTGTGCGCAGCTCTCTCTCTCTCTTTCTCTCACTAAATCCATGGAGGTTGACCTGGGAGTTTGATTAACTTCACCTTGTATAGCTATGTGTTTAAGTGATATTTTTATGTGAGGGAGAACGGATCAACCTAGTTGGGACGTTCTCATCTTTTCTATTGTAATCGTTTGATTAGCACCTGTTTGGGGACTAATCTTTATTTGTTTTGTTTTGTACTTTGATTCATAATAAAATACACCAAGGGGTGGTTAGTTGGGTGTAAAGATCTCTCTTATTCTGTGATATTATGTTGTGGGAACTCTAAATTTCTTGTTAAAACCATTACTTTGGGATGGATTATTGATTTTGGGGCTTACCACTTCCACAGTTGGTATGTTCAATGTTGTTGATATTTCCAACCTCAACATCTCTGTTGGTCACCTCAATGACACTGTTGCCAATATAAGTCACATTGGTGACCTCAAACTTTCTAATAATGTTGTTCTTCATGATGTGTTGGTTGTTTCTGGTTATTGTGTTAGCTTGATGTCTGTTAACAAGCTTATTAAGGATAGTAAGTTGTTTGTTGGTTTTGATGAGGATAAATGTTATATTCAGGACTTGGCCAAGGGGACTACTCTAGGGACTGGTAGTGAATCTGGGGGGGCTCTACTTGTTTGATGACTTTAAGACTAAGAGCCTTGGTACTATTAACACTGCTATGACCTTTAACACCTCTAAAGATATCTGGCATTGTAGACTTGGTCATCCCTCTGACCAAGTTCTCAATGCTCTCAAAAATGACCTTAAACTTTCTAAGAACACCACCATTTTTGTATGTGAAACTTGTCACAGGGCTAAACAAACAAGGGAACCCTTTCCCTTGAGTGATCACAAGTCCAGTAAACTTGGTGATCTTATTCACTTGGACTTGTGGGGCCCTTACAAGGTTCCTAGTAAGGAAGGGTATAGATACTTCCTTACCATTGTGGATGATTACGCTATAGCAGTGTGGACTTATCTTTTGAAATCTAAGGATAAGGTCTTTGAGTGGCTAACTCAATTTATTAATCTTGTTAAAACTCAGTTTGATACCAAAGTTAAAATCTTTAGATCTGATAAAGGGACTGAATTTGTCAATAACAAAGTGCACACTATGCTCTCTTATTTGGATATCATCCATCAGACCTCTTTTCCTCATACCCCTCAGCAAAATGGGATTGCTGAAAGGAAACATAGACACCTTCTTAATGTTGCCAGGAGTCTTATGTTTTAGGGTCGGATTCCTATCAATTTTTGGTTTGAATGTATTTTAACTGCTGTTTATTTAATCAACAGGCTCCCCTCTTCTGTCTTAAATGGTAGGTCCCCCTATGAATTGCTCTATAGCAAAAAACCTAATCTCTCTCATTTAAAATGTTTTGGATGTCTGTGTTTTTCTACATGTCTGAATAATAGTGACAAACTCACACCTAGGTCTGAGAAATGTGTTCTCATTGGTTATTCTTCTTTTAAAAAGGCTTATAAACTGTTTAGCTTGGATAATAGAAGAATTTTTTTCTCTGGGGATGTGAAGTTCTATGAAACTGTCTTTCCGTTCAAAATGAAAAACAATAGTGGAAAGGACTCAACTGATGTAGTTGTTACAAGTGATGTTGATCTTTTAACACTTTTTGATAACCAAACACATGTAAGTCCCAATGATAATGAGAGAGTAACACCTGGTTTGGATGGTAGGGTTCACCCTACTATTGATGATGCCCCTGTGCATCATCAAGAGGAGAACCCTGCAACCACCATAGGTGAGAATGTTCAATCCTGCTCTAAGGGAAACTTTGAAAATGAAAATTCCTCTAATTATTTCATTGAGCATAGTGGGGACCATCCTATAGATGAGGAGCATCCTGTTAGAAAGTCTAGTAGACCCACTAAACTGCCTGCTAAGCTTATGACTTTGTTCTTGATAGTAAACTCAAGTATGGTATTTAGAAGCATGTTAGTTACTCTAAGTTGAACACCACCAACTTTTGCTTTGCTACCACTCTTAACCAGTCTATTGAACCATCCACCTACTATGAAGTTGTGAAAGATAGTAGGTGGGTTGAGGCTATGAACAATGAAATTGAAGCCCTCTTAAGGAATAATACACGATCCTTATGTGATTTACGTGCTAATAGAAAGGCTATTAACAATAAATGGATCTATAAGATTAAATACAAGTCTTCTGGCCTTGTTGACAAGTTTAAATCTAGGGTTGTTGTTAAAGGTTATAGTCAAAGGGAAGACATTAATTTTGATGAGACTTTCAGTCTTGTTGTTAAAATGGTTACTGTTTAGTGTCTTGTTAGCATTGTTGTCTCTAATGATTGGCCTCTTTTTCAACTTGATGTTAACAATGCCTTCTTGTATGATGATCTTGATGAGGACATTTATATGACTCTTCCTTTGGGCTTCAATTGCAAGGATAAAGGTAAGGTATGTAAGCTTAATAAAGCTTTGTATGGTCTCAAGCAAGCCCCAAGGCAGTGGAATGCAAAACTTACCACTGTCTTGGTTGAGCATGACTTTTGCCAAAGTAAGTTTGATTACTCTCTTTACACTAAACAGAATGGTAACATGTTTATTGCCCTTCTTGTCTATGTTGATGATTTTATCATTACTGGTAACTGCATTGAGGAAATTGAACCATTTACATGCTTTCTAAAAACCAAATTCATGATTAAAGACCTTGGCATTATGAACTACTTTTTAGGTATTGAGGTTCTTGAAAACTCCAATGGGATCTACATGACCCAAAGGAAGTATTGTCTTGAGCTCATACATGAGTTTGGTTTGCTTGTTGCTAAACCAGTAGCAACCCCATTACCAGAAAATTGTGTTTTGGCTATTGATGAAAGCAAAGATGATAAATTTCTCTTAAATGTTTTTGAGTATCAAAGATTACTTGGGAGACTTATTTATCTAACTCATACCAGACCTAATATATCTTATGTTGTTCATTGCCTTAGCCAACACATGCATGAACCCCTTCAATCTCATCTTAAAATAGCCTTAAGGGTTATTAGATACCTCAAAAACTCTCCTGGGATTGGTATCCAGTTCTATAAAGATACCTCTTTAAGGGTGTCTTGTTTCACTGATGCTGATTGGGCCAAATGTCTTAAGAACAGGAAATCTGTGTCAGGGTACTGTGTTTTTCTTGGAAGGTCTCTTGTCTCTTGGAAGAGCAAGAAGCAACCCACAGTATCTAGATCTTCAGTTGAGGCTGAGTATAGATGTATGGCAAGTGCCACTTGTGAGGTTATTTGAATCACTAATTTGCTTAGTGATCTAAGGATCAAGTCCTTGTCTCCTGTTGACCTTTATTGTGATAGCAGTTCTGCTATACAGATTGCTGCCAACCATGTTTTTCATGAGAGGACTAAACATTTTGAAGTTGATGTTCATTTGGTACGGGAAAAGGTTCAGGATGGTGTTATCAACACCATCAAGGTTGCTTCACTTGATCAAACTGCTGACATTTTTACTAAGGCTCATGGCGTTCATCAACACCAGAAATTATGCAAACAGCTAAGGCTGGTGAACATGTTTGGTGGATAACTCTGTGCTCTCTCACTTATAAGATTGAGGAAGGGTGTTGTTTTGTCAATCCTCAAGTGTCGCATTTATCTTTGTATTGTGTTATGTTTTTGTGTCTTATTCTCAGGTGTTACATTTTGGGCTTGTGGCTATGATATGGGCTTTGTTTCTTCTTGGTGGGCTTTGTGAACCGTTGAGGCCCTTTTACCTTTGAAGCATTATAACCCTATTCTTTGACTATGGTTTTCTCTCATCATCTCATTCGCAACACACACATATCTGTGTGTGCGCAGCTCTCTCTCTATTTCTCTCACTAAATCCATGGAGGTTGACCTGGGAGTTTGATTATCTTCATCTTGTATAACTGCGTGTTTGAGTGATCTTTGTATGTGAGGGAGAACGGATCAACCTAGTTAGGACGTTCTCATCTTTTCTATTGTAATCGTTTGATTAGCACCCGTTTGAGGACTAATCTTTATCTGTTTTGTTTTGTACTTTGATTCATAATAAAATACACCAAGGGGTGATTGGTTGGGTGTAAAGACTCTCTTATTCTGTGATATTATGTTTCTTAACAAGCTTATATTCACTTGGGCGGGTTCATGAAGTCAAGAGTCAACCCCTTAAACTTACATATGAATAGTTCATTCCTCTCACTCCATTTGGTATGTTAACAAACCAAAAACTCTTGAATCATAAGCCACCTCATCCAAATATTGATCCCCATTTTCTACCATCAATTACCCCGCATCATTTTAGTCTCGTTAACATATAGAAAATCAAAAGCACGTCATTTAAGAATAAAGGGAAAAGCGTGCAGCTCAATTACACAGACAATATGTCCAGATACATCATCTTTTCCACTTATCTCTTTCATAAAGTGTGAACCTGACGGTTTTCTGTTCGGTGGTTTGACCCGGGTCGATTAAAACCCAACGAGTCAATTCAGTCTAAATATAAGCAAGAACCCGACTTATAACAGAACGGTCACAACTTTGGTTCCCACTTCAACCGGTTGAACCGGTCGAGTCGAACCGATTTTTAAAACATTGGTATAAAGCTTAATATAGGCTAAGGTGCCATTTTTCCTTTAGTGTAAATTGAATTTTTTATTTGTGTGGTTTGATCAAGTTGCATGTTTGGTTTTTATCTTTTCTAAAAAATAATGAACTGTCTCTAATTTGAACTTAGGCTTTTGTAAGTTGAATGAAGAGAATAATCTCTGTCTTCTCCTGTTTAAATATCTACGTTAATAAATTATTATAATTTGTCATCATTTTTAAACCACCAAACGATATAAACTTTATAATAATGTATCGGGCCTCGAAGACTAGACCTTAAGAATCAAAATTATGTGGTATTCAATCGGAAAAGGAGAATACATCAACCATGGCTGCAAACACAGTAAGGTTGCCTCGCCAAGGTGCACGTCATCCAATGTTAGCCCAAGCCCGCATAAACATTCTAAAATAGCATAATCAAATACTGAATTTTAATAAAATCCAACCTCATCACGAACCAAAACCAAAAATATCTCATGCATAGCTAACCGATCAACAACGCCACACACCACAGAGGACGGCAATAAATAAATCGACATCATCGAAGCGTACTTTTTCAGATGAGCAAAATAAAATAATACCCATATCAAACTACAAGATGTGTCAAGTTGCAACACATGTCTGAGTCAAAAGGCCAGTGAGGCAAAGAGAAAGTCTGCTAAAGCAAAAATATTATTTTATAGGTTTTCTTTGCGAAAATGAGTTTTGAAAAGCGCGTTAAGCATATTCTGTTTTTCAAGAGCTATAAAATGCCAAGGAAAATGTAAGTCGACATCTTCTATTAAAATTTCAAAATATTGCTTCACACAACGAAAAAGATCATAGAAAATTAATACCACAAGCCCAAACGGTTTAAAATAGCCACAAAGCAGACATTCTCGAAGGACACTTGACTGAGGGTACTTACGTCCATTCATTTTTCATAGGGCACAATTATCAAAATACCAACAAACTTAACTACATAGAAAACACATGCTTATCACTTAAGACAAAACACCAAACTCTAACCCATCTATATAGACAAATAGCACAATAAAAAAGGCGCATTTTTTATCCCTACCTCAACGAAACCAATAGCAACCTAACACTAACAAAGTCACAAACAACGTGAAACGCAATTGCTAAAATCCACAACACATAAACATTATTTAAATTACCAACAACACATAAAAAATAGCCAATCCCTAATTAACCACATTAGACATAAGACATAATTATAAGCGTATGGCTTTATACAAATTACAAACAACACAAAATATAAGATTAACCACATCTAAAATAAAGCAGATGAAACATATAACACATTGTAAAAGTCTTCACCTAATAGAATTGAAACTAACAAAATTACCCGCAACACATAATCATAAACGTGTGGCTATACAAACTAAACACGTACAAACCTACAAACAAACGTTGGGAAAACAACAACGTTAGCATGAGAATGAGAAAGACGAAGATTGGTTAACAGTTCCAGAAACATAATACTCACATCCAACTACACCATATGTTATATACCCACCACCTATCAAATAGGAAGAGTGGAAAACATGTGTAACACATGCTTAAGTAAAACTACAAGGCTCGCAGAAAACACATACATCATATATTATATACCCACCACCTAAAAAATAAGAAGAGTGGAAAACATGTGTAACATATGCCTGAGTAAAAAAGAGAGGCTAGCCATAAAACCCATACACATGCTAGGACTTCATTCTCGTCACCACTTTTAAAGATTAAATTAGCGTTTCCAACAAAGCCTAATAAAGCAAGGAAGTCAAACAATTGTCCTCGTAATTACCCATACACTCTGACACAACCATAGAACAATTGACACAGCCACACGCTGCACAGGACGACAACGAAGAGATCGGCATCATCAGAGGTCAAACATTTTCCCCCGTAACCATAGTCAACCAATCAACAACACCACACACCACAGAGGGCAGCAAGAAAGAGATCTGTATAATCAAAGCATTAGCATTTTTCAAATGAGAAAAGGAAAATAATACCCAGATCCAACTATAGAATATGTTATATATCCACCACCTAAAAAACAAGAAGAGTGAAAAACACATGAAACACATGCCAACGTAAATAAGCGAGTAAGACAAAGAGAAAGAATGTGCAAGACACCAAGATTATTTTAGAGTAAATTACACCTTTAGTCCCAATGGTTTAGGCCAAATCCCTAATTGAGTCCCTATCTTTTTTATTGCCTAATTGATCCTTATAATCAAACTATAACACCATCCATTTATAGCAAAATTCAGTTATATTTCCCGTCAATACCCCCCACATGCCTCGCATGTTATGAGCTTTTAGTCATTTTGCACCAAATCATCTTTAATATATAACTTATCATTAATTCTGGGTTTGGTTCTTATCATCTTTAAGTTTAATAAACCCGAACAACATCAAATCACCAGTAGATACAACATAAAAAACACACACTATGTTTTTTTTCTCTCTGGATGTGGGTTTTATGTAATCCCATTAGATTTTGTAATCGAGTCACTCAAAATCACGGATAAAAAACTAGGCGTGGTGAGTGACGTTGAATTGGGTTTTGTGTAATCTAATTAAACTTTGTAATAGCTATAAAGTGGGTTTTGTTGTGGTGGTTAGGCTGGTGGGAGTGGAGGTAAACCTACTCGCCTCCACGTCAGCGCCATCTCAGCTTTTAACAAACTCACAAAAACTCACCCACGAAGATAATGACACTCACCTAAACTCACCTACACTCACCTTTCATACCTATTTTTTTAATTATTTAAACACACCCCACTCATAAAAAACACCCACAAATAAACCTAACCCAAAAAATAAAAATACTTGGGCCCGCATAAGTTTAACTCACCCAGAGTGAGTCTGGCCCTTGTTTTTTTTCTTGGGGACTAACTCACGTGCGACTTTAGGTGGAGGAATGGGGGCTGCGAGTGACTCTGGGTAACTCACGAGTGGGTTTCATCCCACTCCCACCAGCCTTATAATACATAAGTCTAGAATTAGTTTATTGAATGTGTTACCGTGTTTTAGGTTTCAGTGAAGATTTTTTAAGTGAGTTATTGTGATCTCAATTTTTGGGTTTTATTGAATGGTTAACAACTTTTATAGAATGCGTTTTGATAGCCACTTGATGTTAACAACTTTTGCTCGATGTTTTTAAGTGGAGGTTTTGTTAAATATCGAAGTGGGTTTTGTTGAATGTTTTTATTATAGTACATATATTTTAAAGAGGTATTCGTGAAGGTTGTTTTAATGTAGGTTGTTGTAGTTTTACCGAGAATAATGAAGATGATGATAATAAGGTATGAAAGAACAGAAAAACTAAAGTGTGATACATGAGGTGGTCACGTCAACATTAATTAAAAATCATTAATTTTAAAATTAAGTGAAAAAGTACCCTCACATGAGAGGCACTTGGGTTGACTTAACTAGAATATATAACGACATTTTTATAGGGACGAATGGTATTATATAGTCTGATTTTAAGGATCAATAAGCAATAAAAAGATAAGGACTCAATCAGGGATTAGGCCTAAACCATATGGAAGAACAATGTAATTTACTCATTATTTTATAAGTTTTGCTTTTAGAAAGCGCGTGACCAACACAGTCGAGGGCGAGCAGAGGACGACAAACCTAACGGGATCCGAACAACGGTCGATAGGCTGGATGGACACATGAGGATGAAGCAGAGTTGTGTAACAATTAGGTTTTTGTTCCGAAAATAGCGCGAAGAGTAACGATAGGAATACCACGGGTTTTAGACTGAGATTTTGAAGTACTTGGAGAGTAATATAGGGCAGTAGGGTAAAAGGGCGTATGATAGCTTTTATGGGAAATGGAAGTTGATCAGCTTTCTAGTGTGTCGATTTGTTGGTTTTGTACAATAACATGATGTGTATGTTAGTGGCGAGTGGGGCCCAGTAATAAGTGTGAAAACACTTATCTGTTTACCACTTAATTACAATAATAACCAAAACCAAAACGTGTATTTTATGTCGTAAATGTCGGAATTATGCGTGGTTTGTGTTTTTGTTGTGATTTAGGACCAAAAGATGAAAAAGGAAGAAAACACGGGGTTTCACGGGCTTTTATCGAAGTAAACGAGAAAAGACGAAGTCAAAAGATCAAGAGTGCAAAAAGAACGGAAGTCCAAGGCCTATTCTGAAGATTTATCGAAGAAAAAGTCTAAAAACGGAAGTTTAATGAAGTCGAAGAACTCAAGTCTAATTATTGAAGAAATTATAAGACAAGTTCAATTTATATCGACAAATCTCGAGACGACGTCGAGAAAGACAAAGAATTAAAAGACGAGAACGAGAAAGAGAAAGAAAGAAGCAAGCAACACATGCACTCCCCACTTCCTATATATACCCTCCTAATGACACATTAGGAGGGTGTTAGTCATTTAGGTTAGTTAGTTTTATTAGGAGTAGTGTAACTTTATTTTCTCTCTCTAGTTTTTCACTTTCTCTCTCTAGTTTTTCTTTAAAGTTTTAATCTTTTCACTTTAATCTTGTATTTGAATCTTTAATCTTCATCTTTAATTTCAAGTTTTTCATATTCATTCTCTTTCTACCTTTCTTGATTTTTACTTGTTTGATCCGAAAATTATCTTTGATTTTGTTTAATCTTGATGTTTGATTTATTAAAAAGTTTATCTTTTTATTCATCTATAAGTTTTAATACGAATTGAGCTTTGAGCTTGACATGCTTATTGGCTTAATTTTGTGTTTAGCTTATTTATTTTTTAGTTTTCTTAAAAAAGTTTAGTCTTTTTAAAGTTTGTTTTATAAAGTTTGCATATTTAGTATTTCAAAAGTTTTCAAATTTGTGCTTATTGAGTTGGTAAAGTTTTTGTTAATTGTTCTTTTTAGAAGTTCTTATTGGTTTATTAGCTTATGCTCATCCATCCGAATATTGTGATTTTTCCATCACAATAGGGTTTCTACATTGTGACGGCTTATTGTGATAGTTTTTCCAATCACTTATTCCGATCGTAGGTTGCGATCGCCCCTGGCATCGTACTTTGCGATCGGGTATAAGGCTTATTGTGACGAAATGCTGCCCAAATTTTGACTTACATATTCCGATGGAATTTAGCACTTTAATTATTCTGACAGTTTTTATTTTTTTAGACATTCCGAAACATTTCTTTATAAACATTCCGACAGTTTTTATTATAAACTAACATTCCGATAGTTTTTATAAACTAACCACATTCCGATAGTTTAAAAAAAACATTCTGATGGTTCACTAGCCATAAATATTCCGATACTTTGTTTATTTAAATATTCCGATGGATCCAACTTTAATATTCCGATACATTAATTTGACCAGCATGCTAGCTTGGCTGCTTAGCCATTTTGGCGTCAAAAGTGAGCAGCGAGCTTGCTAGCTTGAGCTAGCTGCCTGCTAGCTTGTTTAATAATTAGTATTGTTCTGTAATTGTTTAGTTTAATCTGAAAGTTGTTCTGATTTTATTTCTGAAAGTCACATATTCTTAGTTAAATTTTTCGTCTAATTTTAAAATTAATGTTTTTTCGTAAAGTTCAAGTTTTATCTTTTATTTAGTACCCGCTTTAGGTTTTGTCTCGTTTAACTTTAGAGTACCCACTTAGTTTTATTCTCTCCTTTTTCATTAAGTAAACTTTATTTTCGAGTCGATAGTTAATTTCGTTTTTTAGTTTTATTTTTATTAATTGTTTCGTTTTAAATTCACGTTTAATTATTTATATTGTTTCGTTATTTTTAGTTAATTGTCTTTAGCTTATTTTTATTACTATTCGCATTTAACTTTTACTTGGAAATAGATAATCAAAACTTTCTTTTTGTTGACAAAAAACGACTGAGTCACACTTTGAACCGGAAATCAATTCGTTAAGACACCGAGAAAATGAACTTTTTAACCTAGCAAAATCTCACTATCAAATGGCGCCGCTGTCGGCTCTTTTCGTGAAGATTAACGGTTTTTTGTGAGAGACGCGTTGCATTTTGAGATCCGTTCACTTTTGAACGTTATTTTTCTTGCCAAAAATTTTCAAAAATCAAAAAAATTTCAAATTTCAAATATCCCAAAAACAATTAAAAAATCATAAAAACATTTCTTTTTCGAAAGTTTTGCACCAAAAATATTCTTCTTGCTTATCTATTGTGTTTAATGGATTCGTTTGTTGACTGTGTAGGGTGTGGAAGACCATCTTCTGGTAGTCAATCCTGTCAATGGTGTTCATGCGAACGGTGTGGAATGGATATCCCTAATTACGAATTTGGCCATTGTCTATCGTGCAATTCGATCAATTCATACTTCAATTCATTCTTCTCTTCTAATGACACTATTTCACCCTCTCCTATATATGACGATCCATATCAACAAAATGCACCGGGTTTCTCTCAATACCCGTGTTGCAACAATTGTGGGGGCCCTCACGATACTTCTTATTGTCAGCCGATGAATTATTATGAGCCAAACCCGTGTTCTACTTCTTTTCAACCAATGATTTATGATGGACCACATCCGTGCTATAATTCTGGTTTTCACAATTTTGAGCCCCCACAATACACCCTCGATCATCAGCCTTCTGTTGGAATGTGTGAAGAAGAACGAGCCATTTTTTTGAATACACTTCAATACGTTCAACAAGAATTAGCTAGCATACGCGAAGCAAGGGAAGAGGAAAAGCGACAGCAACAAGAGCAAGTATCTAATCTTAGTAATTATACTCCTCCTCTTGTGCGTCCATACTACTATTATGATGATGATGAGGATGATATCTATAATCTCAACACATCTTCTGAGATTACTACTCCTACTCTTGATATCCCTAATGCGTCTAAGGATAGTGATACATCGAGTGAGATTAGTGATTTTGATCTTGATAAATTCTTTGATGAGGTTTGTGATGTCCATACTTTTCCTAAGCTTACGGACGAGGTCGCTCTTAATGATGATGATTTTTCTCCATGCTATGAGAATTTCACCTTTGAAATTTCTCCTTCTCCTCTGGGCGATGAAGGCGATGTTGATTTATTCTCTCCGACATACAAGAAGTTCACCACTGAACTTGGTCTTGTAGATGAGGTGGAAGACGTTATTCTTCGCGACAAATTACTGAAAGTTCATCTTCTTATTGCTAAAATTGAAGCGTTGATTTCTGCTCCTATTTCTGAGTCTTTACCTCCGTCTATTATTTCAGTTGAGAATAATGATACAGCTATGGAGGAAATCGACATTCTCTCAATACCTCCAGGTATTGATGATGATGACACGGAGGGGGATATTAATTTTGATAATTTGCTGCACGAAGATATTGTCCCAAGTCCCCCTCCTGTCACACCCCACCATGGCGGAATATGGGACGCGACGCATGGATATCATCACAACAATAACGTGTCCATAGAGAGAACTATATGAATTAGAAATGTAATAAAAGGTTACACAAATGTCATGACAATATCTCATCAATGCAGGAGTCTAGGTAAGTAGGTAACAGTCCTACCTCTTACCCAAGACAAACAAATAACACAAACAAATCAACATATAGGTTCATAGTATCACTTATTGAAACAAACAGAAAAATAAACTAAGAAGGAACGGGGATCTCCTTCTAAATGCATTCCTACGCGACTCCAATCCTAGCCACATATGTTCTCACGCCTAACCACTTTATCACCTGAAAGAGACACTAAAACACGTCAACATAATGTTGGTGAGAGTCATAGGTTTAGACTCCAACCGAAAATAGATTATAATAAGCTGTGAAAAACCATAAACCTCTAAATATATAGACAATGTGCTACAAGTATGCATTAACAACTGACATTCAAGATCAATCATTCCAAACCAAATCCAAGGCTCCCAGCCTTACCAAACACCATGGTACCATAGGCGCCCATACACCTATGTACCAATCCCAAGGCCCCGCCTTGTCATTATCCATTGGTCCCATAGATGCTCACACATCTATGTACCTCCCCAAGGCCCCGCCTTGTCAACATCCCCTTGGTACCAAGTCAAACCACAATAACTGAGACGGTACGTGTCCCCCGATCCAAATCATAAACACAATCAAGAATCACATAGCAGTTAATCACATAAGTGCACACACAAGTCCATCACAAACCATAAAAACATTCACAGCATTAGTTACAAAACCATACAGTGTCTCTTCCATCCCATCTGGAAGTGAAAATCATTAAAAGATATGGGACTATGAAACTCACCTGATTGAGCTTCTCCAAAAATCCGCGCACTAGCAAAAAGCTAACAAACAAAAGCACATAATCAAAACATGAACCAAACACTAAGATGGCTCATCAACCCATGATAGACATCTAACCTTCTCCCATATATATACCTCATTTATATGCTCTAAGCATCTCATTACACCCCTCTATAAAGCCCTTAACTTAATTTACTTCATAACCCGTCTCGTTAACATTTTACCCAAAACAGTCCCGGTTTTTAGGTCTCCAAATTATAAGCCAAACGCCTACCTAACCATACCCATGATCTCTGTAAAGGAAACCCTATTCCCTTACATATGTCAGCTAACTCCTCCCTTTTTCTCCAACCTTAAAGCTACTGTTAAGGCCCCGATCTATTATATCTAATAAAACAGAGTTTTTTACAAGTCTTTAAAGCAGTGAATGTACAAGTTTATAAGAAACATCTAATTAATTTTTTCCTTAAATACGGAACATTCTTGTGTCGCCACGTGGACTAAATTAATTTCTCAAAAGTATTTTGTTTTAATCATGTAAGATTTAAAACCTTGTCATATATAACACTATTGTACAAGTTGTTTGAGCTCAAACACTAAAATTGTATTTAAAACCTTGCCATATATACCAGGAAATATACTAGGAATTTAATTATGTTTTTTGTAAATAACTTATTCAAACATAAAGAAATATACACGGATGGGAAGTACAAATTTGTTAAAAAATAACTTAAGAAAGTTTATAAAAATAAATAAACAGATGGCAAGTACAAAGTTTTTAAAAAATTAAAATAAGTCTTTTATAAATAATTGTTACACTACTTTTTTTACAAAAACATAATTATTTTAATATGTTCCATAATAATACATCTAAAAACTACCATTCTTTATTTTAAAAGTTTAAAAGTTTAACTAAATTTGTTAAAAAGTAAATTATATAAATAATCATATGTAAAAGATGAAGGAAATTTATTAAAAAAATAAAAAAACACAAATAATGCATCTTCTATAATACGCTTTAGCAAATTCAAAAAAATATTAGTTTTAATTCCACACATTTACGTCAAAATTAAAACCATCCAAAAATAATCTTTTATATTTTTGAAAATTGTATCAACCATAATAAATTTGAATCTCCATATATGATTTAGTTACAAAACCCCCTATATATGCACAAAACCTCTACATGTGTTTTTCATTTGCCGGCGATTCCTATGTTTTCAACACAACCGGTAAGTTTTTGAATATATTAAATTTTTTCTATTGTATTTTTTTACACTTTTAAATTGTCTCTAAAACATTGTATGTAACCATTATATTCAACCATTCAACCTAATCATAAATAACTATTTAACCTTATCATAAACAACATAGGCTCCTATTCTAATATAAATTTTGCAATTATTAAGGTAAAAGTTTCTTAATGGGTTTATTTTCGTCCAAAATCATATAAATTGATTATAAAACGTGTGTTTTCCATCACTAATGCCAATAATAACTTTGATCATCTCTTTTGAATTTAGGTATAGTGATTTGGTGAGAACATTGATGTTTACTCCTATATAAATGACATTTGTATGTGATCAATAACGCGCTATAAATTATTCAAACCCTAATAACAAGTCTAAAAAATAATGTCTACTTTTGTTGTAGGAAACATCAACTACCTATTGTTGTTAAGGCTGGTGGGAGTGGCTTAATAGTCACTCGTGAGTTTGTATACCAGCTAGTGAGTATCCATTCCCCCATTAAAGTCGCGCGCGAGTAAGTGCCTCAGAGAAAAAAATAGGGGCAAACTCACCCTGGATGAGTTTAACTTTTGTGGGCCCAAGTGTTTTTATTTTTTGGGTTAGGTTTATTTGTGGGTGTTTTTTGTTAGTGTGTTGTGTTTAAATAATAAAAAATAAGTATGAAAGGTGAGTTGTAGTGAGTTTGAGTGAGTGCTATTACCTCCTGTGGAGATTTTGGGTGAGTTTGTTAAAAAGCTGATATGGCGCTGACGTGGCGGTGAGTGAGTTGCATGCCACTCCCACCAGGAACTCAATATTGTATGTTCGAATATTGAGTTCCTTGATACAAACATGGGGGAGGTCACTCAATTTTTTAAGCTCTATTTTTTTTGTCAAAATCTATATCTTGAGTGCCGAGTGCATTATTAAGTGAATTATTAAGATTTAGTTTTAATTTCAATTTGTTTTGTGATTGTCATGTGTCATGACATATTTGCACTAAGTTTACGGGATTGATGTTGTTTTTCTTTTCATTTGCAGAATTGTTGATGACTATTCTAAGGGAGACTTCACAATATACAAACGAAGCAAAACATGGCTACAGATTGTATAGAGGTTCATTTAATGGTTATGAAAAAATATATTGTGACCACCACTACATATCATTCTCTAAGGGTCATACCATGTACTAATTTCCTAAATTTTCCTTCATGTTAGTCAAGGTTTGTGTCGTATCTTACTTCTTGCTTATTGTTGCTACTTATGATGTCCAATTAGGTTTTTCACATGTATACAAAGTATTTATGTCAATGGTATATGTAGGAAACTAGGCATGGATTGTACAGAAGTAAAACAATATTAATATGATGGCCCGTTTCAATATAATAGCCCATTTTAACTATAGACAAATGGTCCAATGCTGTGTAGTTTCCAATAGTAACTCCTCAACTTTTTCTATACAACTGTTTCAATAAGTTGTTTTGGATCAGTTTATGTAAAAAAGATTGATCCATTTTCTAAGAAATAAGTTGTAGCCTTATAATAAACTGTTTGACCAGCTAAAGAATAAATGTGTGTCATGGTTACTAAATCGGTACTATTATCCTACATGCAATTCAACTTTTAATTCGCATTGAAAAGTGCATAAAAAAGTATCCTATAAATGAGTTTAACTATTTATGTGCCCCTTCTTAGGAAAAGGTACATGAGCTTAAGCGTATTCTTAGAATAAATGAGCTTAAGCATATTTAGATGTGAAAAAAGCTTACTAATATATTTAAAAAGGTTACATTAAGATTAACGTAGTTTTTGTAAATCATAGAGCATATTCTTGCAATCAAAGAACCAAGGATGTGAAAACCTGAGTCTTAAAACTATTTAATGTTTTTGAGTTCAAACATTAAGTAGTGATATCTTAAAACTATTTATTGCTTTAGTTTTATCGTTTAAAAACAAATGTACTTCTCTTTTGTAGAAGTAACGTTTAATTGATCCATTTATAATATTAAAATTAAGATTCAAGCTATTTTTAGCTCAATTTTGTGGATTATGCGAGTTATAACGGGTCACATGATATGATGTAAAAGATAATAATTGTAGGATCGCGTAACAAATTAAAAAGTTATAATAGTGATAAAAATGGAGGAGCCAAGGCTTTAATCTTCTCCAATAATAAAAATTGAGAAAGAGTAATATAATTACTTCATTAATTATGGAATGAGAAAATTCTATGTAAGTGTAAAACTTACCTTTTCACACTTCTTTCATTTGAATGGCAATCTCCACCCATTTACTTGTGAATGGATCGATCTAAAGGGTGTTTGGTTAACTTATTTTTCAGGCTTATGAACTTATTTGAAAGTGTGAAAGGCTCATAAGCTCAATATTAGACTTACGAGCGTATCAGTTTGCCCAAATTTGTTATCAAACATCCCTTTAGGTTATGTTTTATTTTTAACAATAAAGATGAACCTTTTTTTATGGTAACTTACTTATCACTCCAATGCCGCAAATCAGATAATTATCACGAAAGTCCATATGAACCATTAGACCCATGAGCACAAAAAAGATCATTTTAGTTACAACTAAGGGTGTTTGTATTTTTTTGTGTAAAAGGATTATACCCGGCGAAATATATTAAAAGAATATATGAGTTGCATACAATCAAGAATGGGAATGAGCTATGAACGAAAAATAAAAAGACTCATATTTGAACATTCTCAAATATGAACAACCAACATTAAGCTAGCCATTACAAAAGAAAGCAAAACCATATCAGAAATTTATGATACACAACTTAAGCAATCTTCCATTTAGCCTTCATATGTCTCACACTACTATTATTCTTCAACTTGAAAGACGCAAGTTTAAACCGAACCGTCTCTAATATAATCTTGGCCATTTGATCTTCATTCTTAATTGGTTTAGAGTGAATACGATTATTTTGTTCTTCCCAAATGAAATAAGTGGACGAAGCCAAACTAAGACGACCCACAATACTTGGAACATTTTCCTTTAAAGATAAGGGTAATGCCCACTAACGACATCGTTCCATAAAGGAGAGTTGCTCTACATCTTATCAACCATCCTAACAATGCTCCATACTTTAGAAGAGAACGAGCACTAAAAAGATAGATGGTCATGAGAGTCAGGATGAAGATGGAAAAGAGAACATCAAAGCAGGTTTAAGTTGACATTACTGCCAACGTCTCATTGCGTTAGCCTATATTGAGTTTTAAGTCTTCTTCTCATTACGAGCCAAAGGTGACTTGAGTGTCGTGGGATGCCGTACTTCGACCACATCAGTCTAGACCAAACAACTTCATTGCTTCTTTGACGAATACATTGCCAAGCAATACTTAATGAGAATTCATTTAATAACCCATTTGTAGTTTTCCACAATAGATTATCCTGCTGATTTGCTTGAAGGATAGGAACACCAAAATTAACAAGGCTCGGGAAACGCACATATTCTTGGAATAAAAACAAATAGTAACAATTCAATTTAACCCACTGATAAGAAATAATGTAGTTTTGTAAATGAGTAAGGAGATTATGCATTTGCATATGGCTACCCCCTCACTGAAACAACTTAAACCAAAATTCTCGACCTTAACCTAAACGACCCATTTTTTCACATGGCCAGATAAGAGCAAAAAAGAACTCAAGATGTTTATTCATGACGAGGACGTAAATCCCACTAATACAAAGACCAACATGGTCTACACAGAAGTGCTACATAATTTATAATCACATCTTCATGTACACGTATGCCGTATTCGTATAATAAAGGGTTGGTGTTTTTTTTATTTACCTATTGTGTTTCATATAATGTTTGTTTGATTACAGCTATATATTTTATGTTTCTTTATCTAGATGTGGCTTTTTTTTACTAATAGCTTCGTAATAAACAATGTGCTTCCCTAACTCTTTCAACATTCCCTTTAAGATACCCGTGAATTTCACGGGTCTTTTAGCTAGTATATATATATATATACTTCTGCCTATCCGCATATTACCGATTTTGAACATACAAAAAGTTTTTTATGATTAGAGGGTCTTACCCTAACCCATTTGTTTAGCCACCCTTCAGGTCTCTTATTTAATATATAAACCAACTACCATGCTCATTAGAGGGCTCAAGTGTACTCCTAAGTACCCCAATCACCATAAAACATTAAATTAAACCCGATTGATTTCAAAAATGTTTTGACCTCCGACTGTTTAACCTGTATTTGACCCACCTCCCGGCCTCCAATTTAGTTCTCGTTTCTTTCATTTGAAATCCACTTCAAATACCTATTCAGGGATGCTTGGATCGCAAAATAAGGGTTTGTATAACTCTAGATATGATCAAAACAAGTGACATAAAAATTTGCCCAGTTTTTAAAAACGAATTTAACACAATTAGCTTAATTAATTACCATCACCATGTATAATTATTATCTCTAATTAATCTAATCATGTTTATACCATTATAATACAGAATTCATAATTAACTTAACCCTAAATCCATCATGTATTGATTGTAAGAGAATTAAAAACAATTTAATTAAAAAGTGTATTGAAGATTTTACCTTAGAATTTTTTGAAAGAAGAAAAATTAATGAAGAACCCTAAATAGACTCCACTGATTTCGACTTAAGATTGATCTCCAGGGGATTATGATGTGTTTTTAGTTAATAAAAAGTCTTTATATAATTTCCTAACAAGTCCTTGGCCCATACAAAAGCCTGGTTCCCTTTTTTCCTTTTTTTCCCTTTTCTTTCTTTTTAATCGGCCTAAACCGACTTTAACATATATTTTTTTATTTTTTTTTCTTTTTATTACTTATTATTATGTTATTAATAATACCTTAATTTACCTTAATTTATTTCAGCTCCTAAAGCCTCCGAAACCTTAAAACCGTAAAACTAGTCAATTTTACGCGTATACCGAAAAAAACGTAAAATATACAGTTTTAAAAAAAATCTTAAATTTTGAAATAAACTTTATAACTAAGTCCTAAATGACTTAAAACCATCCCAAAAAATACTCACATGACTAAACACCTTACCCGAGACCTCTAAATGCTAAACCCCAAATCGTAAAAAAAATACGATTTACTATAATACTTATACGTATACGTAAAACACCAAAATAACACCATTTCATTTCATAATCACTAATTTGTGAGCTCGTGAACATGAAATAACCGTTCCTCGATTTACTTATGAGTACTTTATACCCATAAACGATATCCACACCAACCTCGTTCACGCAAACTAACATGTAAACACGCAAATCACATAGTCACACATAAATTAACCTTAAAATAAGACCAAGTGAGGAACCTCAAAACCACGGTTGTCACACCTCCCGAGCACCTTTTATCCCAACCTTTAGACACCATTACAGAGGATGAGTGCTTTGACCCTGGGGGTGACATTGACCATTCCATGTTTGACACCTTTACGGCTTTGCCGCTCAGTGATAATCATATGTCTTTTAGGGATGACATTTTGATTCCTTTACCCACCCCACCTCCCGTGGATCACGACCTCACATACTTTTCGTATGTTGAAAGGACTTTTCTACCCTTCAAGACTTATCCTCCGGACTCTCCTTTATTAATGTCCTCCAGGAACGAGGACAAGGTCTTTGATCCCGGTATTACATTTGAGGCTTCCCCATGGACCATTTAATTCGGGGACGAGTCAGGCTCGTGACTCGGTTAACAAAAACAAGCGCTTCTCGGGAGGCAACCCGACTATCTATCCTTTTATTCCATTTTTCTAATAAGTGTAGGGGGAGACCCTAGTATGTGTTTGTTGTTTTCTTTCTTATCATATGCAGGGATTCGAGCTTTCAAATATCCATTCTTGATGACTTTTGACGACCCGTGATTCCGTGTTCCCGTCTTCCCAGTTCTATCCTAAACTCTTTTGATTCTCTATTTTATATTCTTTAATATTAAAATAGGAATCACTTTAGTTGTCTCTTTCTTAACAAGATTTAAACAACGCGCACAATGTCCTAAGTGTAGGGGAGTTCACTCCCACATGCTTAAACATTGAGAACAATGTTTATATTAAGTGTAGGGGGACTTCTATCGAAGTTAAGTGGGCTTTTCCTTGTATTTGTCCTTATTTTAACCGGAAAATTGATTTTTCGACATTTTTCAAAATTTTTAATCTATTTTGGCCTATTAGTATTTACCTTTGTTATAGTTATTTTATTTTGTTGCTAGAATAAATTTTAATAAAGTGGTTTTAATGTTCAAAAAGTCATGAATCTTTTGACTCAACCCGAGTTTACTTATCTAAGTCTACTCTAGTTAGTATCCTTAACGTGTTTAAGTCAAGTTTTGCTAGGCTTTTATATAGGGAACTTTAAAGCGCGAAAGTCTTAACTCTTACGGATAAAGAACAAGAACTTTTCGCAAGTTCCTATAATTGATCCTAGAGAGTCATTTATCAAGGGAACTTTAAAATGCGAATTCTAAACTTGAAAAAGTCTAAGAGTTTGCAAGATCCTATAGATGACTCGAAAACCCAAAACTTTGATTTAATAGGCTAAGCATCCACGAGTCTCATTCCTTGAGATTTTAAATTGTGGAAAACGAGAGATGATAGAGTCAATTATAAGTTTGGTATTCTTTCATGAATTTATGTGAGTTTATTATAAGCTTTTTCTCCCATCGCTTGCTAATAAATTTATCTGCAATAAATAAGGTTGTGCGATTTGAAAAGTTACTTAGCTTCTAGCACAAGATCGTTTAAAAGTTGCTCGGTATTAATTAGAGTTCATAGCCAAGGCATAACTTATTGAAGCGGGATACGAAGATTGGCGTGTCCGAAAAGGTCCTAACAAGACATGAGGGCTACATTTTGTTGCTAAAGATCCAAAAGTGATGTGAAGAATCATTTATCAAAAATCAATATGAAGGATCGAGACACACGACGAAAACCAAATACTCCCCTAAAGATCATGGAGAAGTCTATCCGAAAAGACCCTAGCAAGGTATGAGGATAAATAGATCCAAGTCCTAAAAGGAGGCGGATCGTTGGATATCAAAGTCCAAAATAAAGATTGGAGAAAAATGAAGAAGTCGTAGTCCAAATATGAAGAATCTCTCAAAAACTTCAAGTGAAGAAATCCCTATTATAAAGAGAAGACCATAATTTCAAGAACGTCTCTCAAAGATTCGAAGTATGAAGTCGCTGCCAAATATCGGTCGGAGAAAGGTCTCAAATCGTGAAGCGAGTTATGCCAAGATATGAACATTAAGAGGTCCCGAGAAGCAGTTTTAAAAGATTTTGTCCTTTAGCTAACTATTGATTAAATCGTCCCACTTTATTATTAGCCTAAATAACTATCAAAATAATTCAACAATGCATCCTCATGATCATTAATGACAACAATAAAATATAAGAGATTCACCTAGGAATAAGGGAGTCCAAGTGAATAATTGGCCCACATGAGTTTGTGTTAGTTTGCTAACTTATAATAACAATGATCTCGTTTTTAAGCTTGGTATGGGGAACGTGAAACTTGAGGATGATAATCATTCACGATATTCCAAAACCCTAAGGTAAGTTTTTGATCGTTTTACTAGTTTTCTTTCTTTAAATATTTTGTCTCTTTAATAAAGGCCAAGATGGATTGATTATGATGAAAAATGTAAAACTTGTTTTGTAACTAATGCATTGCATGAGGACATTGCAATGGTCAAGTGTAGGGGATTTAATAAGTGTGAAAACACTTATCTTTTTACCACTTAATTACAATAATAACCAAGCCAAAACGTGTATTTTATGTCGTAATAAAGGTAAGTTTTTGATCTTTTTACTTGTTTTCTTCCTTTAAATATTTTATCTCTTTAGTAAAGGCTAATGTGGATTGATTGTGATGGAAAATGTAAAGCTTGCTTTGTAATTAATGCATTGCATGAGGATATTGCAATGGTCAAGTGTAGGGGATTTAATAAGTGTGAAAACACTTATCCTTTTACCACTTAATTATAACAATAACCAAGCCAAAACGTGTATTTTATGTCGTAAATGTCGGAATTATGCGTGGTTTGTGTTTTGTTGTGATTTAGGACCAAAAGATGAAAAAGGAAGAAAACAAGGGGTTTCACGGGCTTTTATCGAAGTAAGCGAGAAAAGACGAAGTCAAAAGATCAAGAGTGCAAAAAGAACGGAAGTCCAAGGCCTATTCTGAAGATTTATCGAAGAAAAAGTCTAAAGACGAAAGTTTAATGAAGTCGAAGAACTCAAGTCTAATTATTGAAGAAAATTATAAGACAAGTTCAATTTATATCGACAAATCCCGAGACAACATCGAGAAAGACAAAGAATTAAAAGACGAGAACGAGAAAGAGAAAGAAGGAAGGAAGCAACACATGCACTCCCCACTTCCTATATATACCCTCCTAATGACACATTAGGAGGGTGTTAGTCATTTAGGTTAGTTAGTTTTATTAGGAGTAGTGTAACTTTATTTTCTCTCTCTAGTTTTTCACTTTCTCTCTCTAGTTTTTCTTTAAAGTTTTAGTCTTTTCACTTTAATCTTGTATTTGAATCTTTAATCTTCATCTTTAATTTCAAGTTTTTCATATTCAATCTCTTTCTACCTTTTTTGATTTTTACTTGTTTGATCCGAAAATTATCTTTGATTTTGTTTAATCTTGATATTTGATTTATTAAAAAGTTTATCTATTTATTCATCTATAAGTTTTAATACGAATTGAGCTTTGAGCTTGACATGCTTATTGGCTTAATTTTGTGTTTAGCTTATTTACTTTTTAGTTTTCTTAAAAAAGTTTAGTCTTTTTAAAGTTTGTTTTATAAAGTTTGCATATTTAGTATTTCAAAAGTTTTCAAATTTGTGCTTATTGAGTTGGTAAAGTTTTTGTTAATTGTTCTTTTCAGAAGTGCTTATTGGTTTATTAGCTTATGCTCATCCATCCGAATATTGTGACTTTTCCATCACAATAGGGTTTCTACATTGTGACGGCTTATTGTGATAGTTTTTCCAATCGCTTATTCCGATCGTAGGTTGCGATCGCCCCTGGCATCGTACTTTGCGATCGGGTATAAGGCTTATTGTGACGAAATGCTGCCCAAATTTTGACTTACATATTCCGATGGAATTTAGCACTTTAATTATTCCGACAGTTTTTATTTTTTTAGACATTCCGATACATTTCTTTATAAACATTCCGATAGTTTTTATTATAAACTAACATTCCGATAGTTTTTATAAACTAACCACATTCCGATAGTTTTTTTTATAAAAAAAGAAAAAAGAAAAAAAAAAAAAACATTCTGATAGTTCACTAGCCATAAATATTCCGATACTTTGTTTATTTAAACATTCCGATGGATCCAACTTTAATATTCCGATACATTAATTTGACCAGCATGCTAGCTTGGTTGCTTAGCCATTTTGGCGCCAAAAGTGAGCAGCTAGCTTGCTAGCTTGAGCTAGCTGCCTGCTAGCTTGTTTAATAATTAGTATTGTTCCGTAATTGTTTTTTGATCTGAAAGTTGTTCCGATTTTATTTCTGAAAGTCACATATTTTTAGTAAAATTTTTCGTCTAATTTTAAAATTAATATTTTTTCGTAAAGTTCAAGTTTTATCTTTTATTTAGTACCCGCTTTAGGTTTTGCCTCGTTTAACTTTAAAGTACCCACTCAGTTTTATTCTCTCCTATTTCATTAAGTAAACTTTATTTTCGAGTCGATAGTTAATTTCGTCTTTTAGTTTTATTTTTATTAATTGTTTCGTTTTAAATTCACGTTTTATTATTTATATTGTTTCGTTATTTTTAGTTATTTGTTTTTAGCTTATTTTTATTACTATTCGCATTTAACTTTTACTTAGAAATAGATAATCAAACTTTCTTTTTGTTGACCAAAAACGACTGAGTCACACTTTGAACCGGAAATCAATTCGTTAAGACACCGAGAAAACAAACTTTTTAACCTAGCAAAATCTCAATTTCACCCAGCGACGAGGATTACATGAATAGGGCACTTGAATACTATGAAGGTGAGTTTGGGACGAAGTTTAAATATCGTCATTGTTGAGAATTTTTAAAAGGTAGTCAAAAGTTTTTGGGTGGTGAGGTTTTGAGATTTTTTAAAAAATCTCAAGGCATCGGCGCCAACAAGAGGGCAGTGTCGGCAACAGAGTCTAGAGACACGAGCATAAATTAAATTATTGGCGACGATGATGCTCACAAAGTTCAACGACTAATGGACAAGGATAGAGCAAAAGCTGCGAAGAAGAGAGGGAACCAAGTATTCGGCTCGTCAGGTGTGAATGATGAAGAATTGGCAAGGATGATGGTATCCGAGATGATGAACCTGGGACGAGCCGAATGGTTAGATGAAGAAGTGTCATTTTATACCCTTTTTAGGGGTCATTTTACTCTGTTATTTGTCATAAAATGCCCTAAAACATCTTAATCCCTTTCTTTCATTCTTTTAGCAATTTGGAAGCACTTGGAGCATCTGAGAGGGTTTTAAGGTGTTTTCAAACATTTTTAAGGCTTTTGGAAGAGAGCAAGTGAGGAATGAACAGATTTCTCAAGTCACCAAGAAAGTTGTCCACAAAAGCTATTGACGTGTCGCACATTGTACTTGACGCCATCACATCAACCATCTAAATCACGTTACCCTTTCAACTAGACGACATCGCATCTTATCAACAATAGAAGCCCATAGAACATTCGTAGGCTTGACGACGTCGCACTTACCGACGTTGTCGCAACCTAAGTTATATATATAGACCTCTAGAAAACATAACATTCGTGTAGAATTTTAGGTTTAGCTTCGAGCAGCCATAACCGGACGATTTAGGTTTTCGTAACCCTGAGAAACTCCATTTCTTCACCCATATCAATTAAAGAACAAGGTTTTACTTCTTTTCATTAATCATATCTATGTGTTTGATAATTATATCTTCTGTCTTTTATTCTCTGGCTATGTTAGGCTAGATTTCTTGTTGTTTAACTATGATTGCATGAAAGCTATGATGTGATATTCTTGTGTTTGTTGCTTCTTGGTTCAATTGTGTGCAAGTTAGATTCTACAAAACCAAACTAGATCTTCATATCTTAACTATTGATATGTCTAGTGAAACGTGGGTGATAGATGATGCCTCACTTCGTAGATCCATGTTCTTGGTCGTGGACTCCCTTAATCCGGTCGTCAATTGCATGGCAGTCTTGTTGTTTGTTTTGGTTGATACATTTAGGTGTTTGTTAATGCATGTGTTAAATGAGCAGATCTAGGATTTGTCTGTGATTCTAGTTTTATGAGTTTATTACATAGACGATTATAAGGGTGTATTCCAAATAGGTAAAAACTAGTAAACGTCGTCATACAACTATATTATGGTTTATTTGTTTTGCATATGACTTGTAATTAATACAAACGAAAGCACTTACATATTTAATCAACAACATGTGACGGGTAGCAAATACATTAAGAGAACATTGTTTGTAAGTAGTGCATGATTAGATAAACACATTTTATTTACATGGTGAAATTCTAAAACACTTGTTTAGGTTTAGTTAGATTTATAGTCAAAACCTTCTCCTATACCCTGATAATTTTACTTGCTTTCATAGAATACAAAAGTTACATAAAATGTAATAGTAATCTTCTTTCCACCTTTAGACCTTTTGTACATTTGACACTAGCCTCCTAAGCTATTCCAAGAGAGAACGATAACAACCCTGAGTTCTTGCTTATACTATATCTACATGACCGGGTACACTGCCCGAGGGGTTGTAAGACTCCTAGAGAATATTCTTTCTAGAGTCCACCCTCATCACTAGCATTTTTGGAAATCAAAAATAAAGAACTAGAATGTCGTCAAACATAATTGGAGAATCACGCTCGACACTTAAAAATAGATTGAGGAAAACCGTGAAAAATAGAAAGACATCAAATTCTATCTTGCTTCATATGATCACTTGACTAGGGCTGTACGGGCATATCATGAGCAACTCAATGCGGATATCACAGAGAGGTGAAACTTGGAATTTTAGTTTCACTTTTAATTTGTTAGGTTATTCATTTTTAGTTTTGGGCGTTTGAGTTTTTTATTTACCCGTGTATCGGTTTTATAATTCTATGAATGACAGTTTTTAATTTATTTAATTAAATATGTAGGTCCACGAAATCCTTAAATTATCTATGTGTTGTAATGATCTAAAGAGAGGGAGAGAGATGAAGAACTAGAGAGAGAAAGTTAGAGAGAGAAAGGAGAGAATGAGAGAAAGGAATGTTTGATTGATTGTAAAAATGAAAACCAACCCCTCCTAACATGCTAGGAGGGGGTATATATAGACCACCCTACATGTGGGCTTTATGGGTTATATTGTTACATAAATAGATCAAGAGCCCATACTACGTATATATCGATGGAGTGGCCGATCCTTTCTAAATACGTAAAAACGTATTTCCAACAATCTCCCCCTAAGGGAGGTTACTCCAAGTTACAAAGTCCTAAATAGTCTATAGCTCATGATCTTTAGCTAGCTATGCTAATAATGATGTGACCGATACTTTCTTTGGAATTTCGTATTTCCAACAATCTGTCCCTAAGGGAGGTCACATCATTTTACAAAATCTTAAACCTAGCATACTATGCTTGAGTCTTCAATCTTGTTCTTGTGAATATGCTGATGAGATCTTTGACTTTGGTTTTGAGCATGTTTCCTTGCCTTGACCTTGTGCATTCATCACTTGTGAAATTTGCCTCCTCGTGGCTTCATGTTCGACATACTTACACCTTTATAAATTCTTGAAAGCTTCAGAGTTTGATACAGCGGAAAGACTTGAATTTTAAGCCTTCTTGAATTTGTTGAAGTATTAAGTGCATAGAGTATAAGCATGTGTTGACGACTTTTTTGGATTATACACCGCAATGCCACCTTCTTGTTACGCTGCATAAGATAGCTAGCAACGAAACATATACACGGATGAAATGGCCTTGAACATTTCATTCTAATTCGGTAGCATTTTACCTTCGTCGATGAAGACCGTTGAACGATATTAAATATCGTACTTGTGGCAGGTAGTTTCAATTAATAACCTCCTTGACAAGATTTCGCGGGTAAACTCGTTCTCTTTACTCGACCGTCCAAAGCTGACTACGAACATAAAGAGTGAATCATTTGGATAAAATTATCCGCATGATTGAAGCCGTTGACTCATGTTCCCGGAATAAGTGAAATTCAATTAAGAACCATACCATCGTTGCTTTCCTGTTGTCACGAGCTTGATTCATATAGAATCTTGCAAGTTACCTACCAAATGATGTTTGATGTTAACACTAGAAGGATTTCCACTCATCACTGTGAATACTATAGAGTGTCACTATGAGTGTTCTGGCAAGATCACTAAGATATTGTCTAGAGGCCTGGAATGTGTTTAAGTTCAGTTAAGAATTAAACCACTATTGCTTTCCAGTTATCACAGGCTTGATTCGTAAAGAATTGCACCAGTCACCTACCATGAGATTTTTGATATTCACTCAAGAAGGATTTCCATCTTCATTATAAATACTTTCGAATTACTCGGATGTTTAGGCAAGATCATGAAGATTTTACGTAGGACTCTTAAGATCTTTCTTACTTTTCACAGTGTGTGAAGAAGCAAGGAAATATGAAAGTGTGTCCTAATGAGATATTTGATGATCTCAAATGGCTCTAGACTCGATGGTGCATTTTGGATTTTAGAAATCGGAGGCTGGAGAGGAGAGCCACCTTTTCAATATCAATATATTCGGAGTGAATAAATCTATAGATAATGTGTTGTCTCCGTGTGAATAAAACAAATACCTTTTAAGAGATATTTGAGTTAGCTGGGATGGCTTGTGCAATGTATCACTGGGTCCATGATGTCTTATCTTCAATATCAAGCATCATTAAAATGATCTCAATAGCTAATGAGTTGACCCGGTTCTGCCTAAGGTTGTAAGGAGGGCTTCTTTCTTTGCACCCTTTATCTTTACAATTCTTTTTCATTATTCAACCCCTTCAATGCTTACCAATACGTCATAACTAGCACCTTGTTGTGATTGTTCTAGTGCTAACTTAAGTACTTGGTCGTCATTCAACTACATTCACAATCTTTCTCCATCTTTCCTAAGGAATACTATTTTTAGCTATGGAATGTCCTTGGAAAGATTCCTCCGGTTCTAGAAGAATCATTGGACTTTAACCTATCCTACCATCCTTATGTCACCACAATCTTCGCCTCGTGAATAGAGATGTTTTGGGTAAGTTTATGTCACTATGAAATCCATTTTGATGTACAAATCCATTTTGCTCCCCTTAACATATGCCACGATATTCGAAAACATTTCGTACATGTCGGGATGAGCCAACACATTAAGTAAACCATTATAGATCTCTATATTAAATCACATTTTCTCCCCCATATTAAAAATATTAACCCAATCGATGTTTTTAATATCAATTGATTTAATGATATTTTAAGAAAATTTGGGAAGAAAAATGCAAATCCAATTATTTTCATGATTTACACAAGCTCCCCCTCAAATTAATGAGGTTGTACTTGATACGTAAATTAAATACCTTTTAAACACAAGTGTAAGGTACTTATCATGTGCAAAGATCATATATAATAATGAATTCACAAGATTGATAATTTACGAGGTTGGACCTGAATGATGAGAACATCATATGATAGAATCACATAGTTCTTGTTCACGAATGTTGGTCGCCTCGTCACGTATGAAGTTATCTCTGGACACCATGTGTACGATTGATATCGTTGTCTTGACACCAATTTATGAACTTGGCACTTTCGGCATCAAAGATTCTGAATGCTGGTCAATTGTTGACCCGTGTTCTATCGAAAGAGTTGTAGTCGCCATTTGAGTAGTCGCATCGTCGAGTATGTAGATATAATCGTAAATTGTTGCGGATTGTGGAGATGATAACTTCATAAAAACAAGATTTCTCTTGTTTTAACAAATAAATGCACTGAAGCGTACATAAATTCGTGTTGGATTGTGTTATTATGTAAACACAATACCTTACATGGTTGTAAACCATGCCCGAGAAAACTAATTCTCGTTGTTGAGTCAAAGCATTCCGGTGAAATGCTTGACTTGAATATGAAAAGCAGGTTACTATCAGAAATAATAGCAAAATATATTGAGCATGTTTTAAAACATTTAAACTTCTGCTCGAACTTTATTTACAACCTCGTGTCATTATTAAACGACATTTCTAGGAACGTAAATATTATCGATTCCAGAAGACATGCTCTTTTTAGCAAAACATTTTGAACACACAATTTTGAAAGATTTAGAGAAACCTCTTGAATTTTTTTTTGAATAATTGTGTTCAACGTTTTGAAAGCCAATTACTTGAGCTTAAGAATTTGAATATCTTACTAAACGAGCTCAAGTCCGAGAAGTTGTAAACTTCCCGTTGTGAGGATATGTTTATCATCGGCGATAAACTTTCCTTTTAACTAAAGAACGAGTCCTAAGTTGACATTTACTTAGAAGTCATTTTCATGAGCTTGAAAAACTTTTGAATGTTTTAACGTAAAGATCATGACCGAGAAAGGTGAATTTCTCGTTAGGAGGGACAGTTCTCTTACTTAAAAGATACACTTTCCTTGATGAGCTTAAAACATGGAATGTTTTAATACAAGTTCATGGCCGAGAAAAATAATTTCCTATTACGAGGATAAGTTATCATTAAAGATCAAATTTTATAAAATTGAAGTCCGAGTTACAGTCTGATATTTTAACTGTAAGTCATTGTGCATGAGCTTAAAACTTCGAATATTTTTAATATAAGCTCATGACCGAGAAAAATTAATTTCTTGTTGTGAGGATAAGTTTATCATCGACGATAAACTTTCCTTTCTTTGAAGTCCAGGGCAAAATCTGAAATATAATTATACGCGATGTACTCGAGCTTAAAACCTTTGAATAGTTTTAATGTAAGCTCGTATCCAAGAAAATTTAATTTCTCGTTCTGAGGGTAAGTTATCGTTGACGGGATAAACTTCCCTTTCTTTGAAACTCGGGTTATAGCTTGTCATGTGACTACAAACCGTTGTGCACGAGCTTAAAAACTTTGAATGTTTTTAACATAAGCTCATGCCCGAGAAAAATTAATTTCTCGTTGTGAGGATAAGTTTATCATCGGCGATAAACTTTCTTTTCTTTGATGCTCGGGTTACAATCTGTGATCCAACTGTAAGCCATATACATGAGCTTAAAACCGTTGAATAGTTTTAATGTAAGCTCGTGTCCGAGATAATTTAATTTCTCGTTTTGAGGGTAAGTTATCGTTTCATAGATAAACTTCCCTTTATTTGATGTCCGGGTCATCGTCTGTCATTTAACAATGAACCATATACACGAGCTTAAAACCTTTGAATAGTTTTAATGTAAGCTCGTGTTCGAGAAAACTTAATTTCTCGTTTGTGAGGATAAGTTTATCATCAGCGATAAACTTTCCTTTATTTGAAGATCGGGTAATCGTCTGATATTTAACAATGAGCCATGTACACGAGCTTAAAATCTTAGAATAGTTTTAATGTAAGCTCGTGTCCGAGAAAATTTAATTTCTCGTTTGTGAGGATAAGTTTATCATCTGCGATAAACTTTCCTTTATTTGAAGATCGGGTCATTGTCTGATATTTAACGATGAGCCATGTACACGAGCTTAAAACCTTTGAATAGTTTTAATGTAAGCTCGTGTCCGAGAAAATTTAATTTCTCGTTTGTGAGGATAAGTTTATCATCGACGATAAACTTTCCTTTATTTGAAGATCGGGTCATCGTCTAATATTTAACGATGAGCCATCACATTATAAGCTTATCTACAAATCCCCTAAGACACTTGTTTCTCTGATATCTGCTTCTTCAGTAACCAAACTCTGAGAGTGTCCTTAGTTGAACAGTATACAAAGATCGGACAGGTTTGTTTTTGTTGATCCTTGACTTTGGTACCTGCATTCTCATTTGGAGTTTGTATGATTTTATATGGGTTAGCGATATCTATCTTAGAACCATGCGGGGATTCATAGTTGTCTTTTCTTGTGTTAGAGGTGACCTGAGGAGATGATTCACTTGTCTTAGCTAGCAAACGTTTCCTTTACTAGAAAACCTTAAGTTCAGGCTTAAGTGATGTATCATCCTTTTCAATTTCCTCCATAGTAGTCTTAGTAAAATAAGAGACTATCCTAGTTAAAGGGCATTTGTTTCCTACAAGAGTGAAAGTTCTACCAGTGGGGCGCCGAACTTCACTAATGAGTTTGATTTTAGATAACCACTAGGATTTAATTCTAGCATGGGAGTTCACCTCATGGAGGAATTTATTGACACAAGAGTCATGATTTGCCTTAAAGACACATTTTCTACATGTTTTGCAAGTAACATATTTAATGTCCGAGTAAGATCTAGAATTCTTAGATGATTGATTGATGCTCTTAGGATATGACATGCTACGGTTAACAGTGTTGGGTAATCTAGAATGCATCTGACTAGGTTTGAAATTGCTATCTCTTACTTATGTCTTTTGCTTAGCTTCCCTCAGACTAAATTTATGACGAACATCATTTGAACTAGTTCTAGACGTGTTCTTTGTATTCATAGAGAAACTAGAAGCAATCATGTGATTAGGTCTTGCTAAAGCTGGTCTATTCATATTGGGCCTAGTTGGTGGAGTGACTGTTCTAGAAATATGAACTATATCAACTTGGAAGGCAAACCGCGGTCTCGATGATTGTGGTCGCTTGGATCTAAATGCAGTCGGTTGTCTAACGGACTGATTTGTAGGCGGTTTCTCCAAGATTGATGGTTTTTCAAACTTAGTTGTTACACTAGTTCCTTTAGTTTTCCTCAATTCATTTTTCAACGCAGCTATAGCAAAAACCTTTTCCTGAATTTGAGCCTTTAAAGTCTCATTCTCTTTGAGCAATTTATCTTGGGATGCCAATTTAGATTCTAGCAACTTAATTTGTTTCAAAAGATTATCCTTTTCAGCCCTCTAGAATCTAGAACTTTTTGATCCAATTTTCGTTCAAGAACAACGTTTGACTTTACAAGTTTTTTAAAATACGTTTCAAATTTGTTCGTTTTCTTCAAAAATTCAAGTTTGGCATCGTCAAGATCTTTTGATTGTTGAGCTACGATCATTTCGAGCTCTTTATTCTTCGAATCAGAAGCAGTTAATGAAACAGTCATAAGGCAATTATCATGATTGTTAGCATTTTGAACACTTTCTCCCCCATTATGACGCACATCGGATGAATCAGAAATGGTATCGCTATCACTCTTTTCCATCCCATGTTTGTCATAACTAGGTTCGAAATGCTCAATATGCGGCATTTCATCAGCATATACATCATATACAACATTACATTGTACCATGTTCGTAGGCTCTTCGTCATAAATGGGTATGGTGTCATCATAAGAGATGTTTGTAACATCCCTTGACCTGTTGCTGATATCATGTTTAACTATTGATTCCATTCCTTTGCTCTCTTTAGCAGCCTCCAATTCGTCAATCGTATGACCATTTTCCTCTTGCATAGTAGATTCGTGTACTCCAATATCATACGCTTGTTGAAGTCGGGATATTTCATAAATCGAAGACAAGACCGATGTCATGAGTTTCAATAGTGTACCACGAAAATTTTGAAGCTCGGTATGTGTGTCTCGAAGAAATGAAAGGCAAATCACTGAACTTTCAGACTTGACGATATTAAATTGGAGAAAAGGCGTGAGTTGTGTCACGAGAACCTTATATGCAAGTGCCGTTGCAAAATGATTGAATTCTTCATTGTGGAGTTGCTCTGCTAGTTGGTTCAAAGTGATGAATATTGAGTCGATAAATATGTAACGATCTTGACCGAAGAGTGTCACAAATTCGCTCCCTCCTTGAAGCCATGAAAGAATCATTAGATGAGAGTGAAGTAGTCGAAATGAAGTGATGCCACTTTCACTAGCTTTGTCTTGCATTTGATGCAATTCTCCCTCTTGAAACGTCGAAGTCAACGATTCCATTGAAGTTCGATAAAGATAGGGGTTACAGATCGATCGAACAATGAAAGGAAGTAATTATGTTGTCGAAAGAACAATACTGGAGAGTATTAATCATGGAGAAATCGAGAAATTGAGTTCTCAGGATTTTACAAACCAACGAAAAAACCGTAAAAGAAATCGTAAAAATTCTTAAAACCCCGTCTCAAAACAACGAAAAATCCGTAAAAAAACGCTAATACATTTTTGGTAAGATGTAACTCTTGCTCGTCACCTTGTCTCGTTACTTTGTCCCGTAACTTTGTCTGTTTCAAAGCACGGATAAACAATTAACTAAAAATCAATTAATATATCCACCAATCCTTAAACTATTGAAAATGAAAATGGACGTTAGACTCATCACAAAATTAGTAAACTTTCAGCCCATTTCCAAAAACTCTAACCCGATCCTTAATATGGGGATAATATATTACTAGAAATTAGGGGAACTAACCCTAAATAACACATTAAAACAAGACGCAACCACCTTTTTTCACATAGAAACCTCCGTCCCCAAACTTCATCCTCTCATCTCCTCAGCCACCAACCGTAGAGATATTAAAAATCTCTGCCCCCCAAATCCTCTCAACCTAATCCACTGCTTCTTTTTCTTATCCAACAAAAGTCACCATCTCAATTGAATCTAAGTACTCATCTCAAACATATGATAAGCATCTAAAAGCTACACAGCTTATATGTTAAGTTGGTTAAGTTGTTTGGCACGTGAGGTGCACACGCATGGTTTAAATACCAGACGTGTGAGGTGCACGTGTGTTTCTCCAACAGCTTCTAACCACTTAGTTTTGGCGGGAAACACTTAGTATAAATTCCTTTTCACTGTAATCATTTCATTTTCTTGTCAAGAATTTGTTAAACTTTTCTCTCTTCTTGTAATCATTCAGTTACTATCAATAACAACCCTTTTTCACCATTTTGATCTTGTTTAATCCACATTGCTCTCTTTCTTAGTCTTATGAGCTTTCTGGTTATTCATGGCTATCACAGATTTCATTAATCTCTGATTAGCATCTATCAAGTGGTATAAGAGCTCCATCCTGGCAGTTCTTGATTCTTGTTGAGTCTGTTGAGTTTGTTGAGTTTGTTATCTGGTCTAACTGATTTTTGGCGGGAAATTCTATTATGGCACCAACGACAAGGCACAACCCTGCAAATAATGGGGGTATTGATCCTCCCATTACTAGGGAGTATCTAGATACACAATTAGCAGAAATGAGGCGAATGATTGAAGCTTTAGGGGTTCAAAACAACCAGATGGTCAATCTTGGGGCTGGAAGGCAAACTAATCAGTTTGGTAGATTGGCTAGGGTAGAGTTCCCAAAATTTGATGGTGATGATGTTAGAGGTTGGGTGTTAAAATGTGATCAATTTTTCTCTGTTGATAACACTCCTAATGAAGAGAAGGTAAAGATTGTTTCAGTCCATCTTTGTGATAAAGCTCTTTTATGGCATAGACAATATTTGACTGTTAATGGGGAAAATGTGGGTTGGGATGGGTATAAGCAAGCTATTATTCAGAGATTTGGTTCCATCTTTGAAGATCCCATGTCAGCCCTTAAGAATGCAAAATATGATAAGAGTGCTAGAGAATATTAGGATCTGTTTGATACCTTGTTGTGTAGAGTTACCATTAGCCAAGAATATGCTATTAGTTTGTATTTGGGTGGGTTGCCAACTCAACTAGAGATGAGTGTGAGGATGTTTAAGCCTGCAACTCTTGTCGATGCTTACTCTTTGACAATGTTACAAGAGGCAATTTTTGAGGCTGAAAGGAAGAAAAATAAGCCACCATTGACTTTAATGGGTAATAGGTTTGGTGGTGGGGGACAGTTAGGGGGTCATAAGCCAGCTTTGTTACCTACACCTAATGCTAGTGGGGTAGGCAATGGGTTGAAGCCTAAACCAAACACACCAGTTAGGCGACAGTTGTCACAGAAAGAGTATCAAGAAAAGAGAGCACAGAATTTATGTTTCTATTGTGATCAAAGGTATACACCTGGGCATAAGTGTGCAGGGCAGTTGTTTCAATTGGTGTTGATTCCTTATGAGGAAGAGCAGTTTCAAGACTGTTTAGATGAGGGCATTGAAAATCATGGGGGTGACAATGTGGATGACTTGCAGCCTCAAATATCATTACATGCTCTTACTGGTTCTAAGCACTACCAAACTATGAGAATATTGGGAAAAGTGGGCAAACACACAATCTACATTCTGGTGGATTGTGGTTCAACACACAACTTTTTAAATAAGACTATGGCTAAGACCTTGGGTTGTAAGATAAGACCAACTGGACCACTAGGAGTAACAGTGGCTAATGGGAACAAATTGGTCACTACTTCTGAATGTAAGGGCTTCAAGTGGAAGTTTGACAACATAAGTTTTAGTACTGATCTGATGTTGTTGCTGTTAGGGGGTTGTGAAATGGTGTTAGGAATTCAGTGGTTGGCTACACTTGGAGACATCAAGTTTAACTTCAAAGAATTGAGAATGGAGTTTAAGATTGGGGGTAAGAAAGTCCAAATTAGGGGTACAAAAAATCTCAAGTGGATTGGGTGGCTAACAAAAGAACTCAAAAGAATGTGGAAGCACAACTTGAGTCTATGACTCTCTGTGTGTACCCTAGGAATTCAGTCTCTTGTTCCAAGTTAGAAGGAGTATCTCAGATAGCTCCTAAGGAAATTCAAAAAGTATTGGATACCTATGAGGATGTCTTTGCAATCCCCACTGAGTTGCCACCACACAGGTCTCATGATCACATAATTCCTTTGGTGGAAGGTGTTATGCCAGTCAACATCAGACCTTACAGGCATCCACCAACTCAAAAGGATGCCATTGAGGGAATGGTGAAAGAATTATTAGAGGCTGGGGTCATTAAGAAGAGCCACAGTCCTTTTGCTTCACCTGTTGAAATGGTGAAAAAGAAGGACAATTCATGGAGGATGTGTGTGGACTATAGACAGTTAAACAAGCAAACAATTAAAGATAAATTTCCAATACCCATAATTGAAGAACTCATTGATGAACTTTATGGAGCTCAGTTGTTTACTAAGTTGGATTTGAGGTCTGGATACCATCAAATAAGGATGAATGATCAGGATGTGGCTAAGACTGCTTTCAAAACACATGAGGGTCACTATGAATTCTTGGTGATGCCCTTTGGGTTAACTAATGCTCCATCTACTTTTCAAGCTCTAATGAATGAAGTATTCAAACCCTTCCTCAGAAAGTTCACTTTAGTGTTTTTTGATGACATACTCATTTATAGTCAGAGTTTGGATGAGCATTTCAAACATTTAACCATGATTTTAGAAGTTATGAGGACTCACAAGTTGTATGCTAAGTTGAGCAAATGTGTATTTGGAACTACTAAGGTTGAGTACTTGGGCCATGTTATATCTGCTGAGGGTGTAGCTACTGATCCTACTAAAGTTCAAGCTATGGCTAATTGGCCAGTTCCTACCAATATCAAACAATTAAGAGGATTTTTGGGACTAACTGGGTACTACAGAAGATTTATTAAGGGGTTTGCATCTATTAGTAGACCTTTGACTCTTTTACTCAAAAAGGGGTCATATGAATGGAATGATACAGCTCAAACCTCTTTTGAAACTTTGAAACAAGCCATGGTGAGTGCTCTAGTGTTGAAGTTACCTGATTTTTCCAAAGAATTTACTATTAAGACAGATGCTTCTGGTGTGGGAATTGGGGCAGTTCTACTCCAAGAGGGTCATCCAATAGCTTTCTTGAGTAAAACACTTTCTGCAAAACACCAACTCATGTCTACTTATGAGAAGGAATTCTTGGCTGTGGTGCAAGCTTTGGATAAGTGGAGAGGGTACTTACTAGATAGGCATTTTAAGATCAAAACAGACCACATAAGTCTCAAATACCTGGTGGATCAAAGGATGTCTACTCCTACTCAGCTTAAGTGGCTACCAAAGCTTATGGGATTTGACTTTGAAATTGTTTATAAGAAAGGTGTGGATAATGTCACTGCTGATGCACTTTCAAGGTTACAAAATCCAGCTGAATTGCTAAGTATCATCAACACTTCAACTTTAACTACTGATTTGTATGATAAGGTGGTGGAAAGTTGGGATAAGGATTTGACTTTGCAAGCATTGATAAGTCAATTGAAGAATAATGGGAATCAGCAGGGTCATTATACTTGGCATAACCAGTAGTTGAGAAGGAAAGGCAAGTTGATGGTAGGCAATGATGTTACTTTGAGGCAAGAGATTATGCAACAAGTACATGGAGGTGCAATGGGAGGCCATTCAGGTGTTAAAGTCACTACTCACAGGTTGTGCTCTATGTTTTATTGGAAGAAAATGAGAAAAGAAGTGAAGCAGTTGGTGAGAGAGTGTGATGTTTGTTAGAGGTTAAGCCAAATTTGGAAGCTTATCCAGGTTTGTTGCAGCCATTACCCATTCCAACCAGCATATGGACTAGCATCTCTATGGATTTCATTGAAGGTATTCCTAAGTCACAAGGGAAAGATGTCATTTTTTGTAGTAGTTGACAGGTTGAGTAAGTACTCACATTTCATACCACTTTCTCATCCTTTCACTGCTGTGCAAGTTGCTCAAGTGTTCTTGGATCATATCTACAAACTACATGGGTTACCAGAAGATATTGTATCAGATAGGGATAAAGTTTTTGTGAGTCTGTTTTGGAAGGAACTTTTCAAGCTGTTACAAGTGAAGTTAAACATGTCAACAGCCTATCACCCTCAGTCAGATGGCCAAACAGAGGTGGTCAATAGGAGTGTGGAGTGTTATCTCAGGTGTATGACTGGTGAACAGCCTAAACAATGGGTCAAATGGTTGGCTTTAGCTGAGTGGTGGTATAACACAAATTTCCATACAAGTATTCAAACCACTCTACAACAAAATCGGTTTTATAGGACGCCGGTTAGTGTCCTTTTAAACCAGTTTATAGGACCTTTAACTTAATAGAACCAATATAAATGTGTCCTCTAGGTAGGGGTTACAATAGGTTTCTAGGACACTTATTGGCATCCTAAAAAGTACGAATATAATGAAACTCATTCATTCGTCCTATAAAATTGGTGTACACGACCACCAATGACAACTTAATAGATCAAGTAATAGGACGCTTTATTGTGTTTTAATATATGTTTAGCCTTCTATCATGTCTTGGGACATATTCACGCGTCCTAAAAAGTATTTTCATAAAACTAAATCCTACTCTATAAATTTGAATTAAAAACTGAGAAAAGGGTCCTAATATGATAGTGTGTTGTTACGACCAAATTGAAAAAAGCGCATGCCACTTTCTTTGGTTGTTGCAACAACATAATACATTGCATAGTTTTTAACATCCATTAAGCATCCTAATTAAACCAAGAAGACTAAATTAACAAAATCTGATACAGAAAATACTTTATATTGATTATCAACCAAAAGTATGATTTACATATATATATAATATTATTTGATCCAAATCAAATTAAACTAAAAAAATCAATATGTCTTCTTCTACAATCCATTAAGGTCTAGTCTATCGTGCTCTTCGACCAATAAAGTTTCCCAAATCCCTGCATGTAAGGTAAAAATAACATAAATAATATAGTTAAGAATAAAACTACATGTAAGCCTATTCAATTGTTAGTTAAATATAAAATTAGAAGTTGATGACATATAATATCATATAAAAAGAACTAGATGAACTCACATTTACTTGTAACACTTAGCATGATAACCCTTTAATGAAGCTCCAGTAAATGAGAAGTTTTCACAACCTTCTCTCCTGTTCCTGCCAATGTAAATACATATCAAGGATTCGATTAAATGAAATTTTACATACTAAGAGGTACACCAATATGATGACAAAGGCACTTTTTCTTTCTTCTGATAGTGTTTCCCTAATAAGAAGTTATCATCGCATTCTTTCTATCACTTTAGGAAAATAAAAGTAAAAAATAAAATGTAACATTGACAAGGTTATTACGTTAAGATTGAAATTTGCAATTGGGAAACAACATACAAAAATGTATTTATTTATCAAACACTCGAGATATCGAATATGTTTTTAAACAATCACCCTGTACCCCTTTGCTAATAAATCTGGATGAATAAACATACTTTGAGATGAGATAGGATACAATATTAGTTTAATAGAAAACTAAGATAATTAAGACGTGAAACAACCTGCATATTTTTTTACGCTCTCTCGAGGTCTTTGAAAAGGATAACCACGGTTAACTCTTCCATGATTTTTTTGGTGATGAGTGTCTTACCCTCAACCTACAGAAAAAGTAATTAAATTCAGGATTATAACACAAACGATTATGAAGACAGTTGGGAGACGTGAAAGATGATTTGTGAATGTGTGAGGGTGATGGTCCAAAATAATAGGGGAAACTGTTGGAGGGGTTTTTTTTTAATTTTTATATTGAACAAGTCAGAGGAAACATTTGGAGCGGGAGAGTCGGGTTGTGGAGGGAAATCTCCTTATAATTAATGTTTTGAAACCCGGGTTTTATATTGATCCGGTCAAGTCACCGGGTCCGGTTTAACTAGGGTTGATCCAAGTCAACATGGTTTTCTAAAAAAATTAACTTTTTATATATTTTTAATAATTAACAAAAATTATATATAAAAACCATGAAAATTTCTATATATTGAACATATAAACTACTAACCAACCAATATAATATGTAAAAAATAAAATTTCATCCTAAATACGTAAAATTTAAATATTTAAAAAAAATCCGAAAAAATCGAAACCCGGCCGAGTCTGAAGAACCGGGTGGACCCGGGCCACCTCAAACCCGACGAGTGTAGCTGTATTTCGAAAATGTGAAACCCGGGTCAATATGACCCCTTTTTTCGATCGAAACCGGGTCGACCCGGCTTTCAAAACATTGCTTATAATCACAAAATCAATGAAAAAAATTCTTATGAGAAATATTGTAAATTTAAAACACTGAATTAATTTTACTTAATACTATGAAATGTTTCAAAACCCAGGTTGACTTGTCCGGTTGAACTATAAATCGATCAGGTGATTAAAAGCCAATTTCAGCTAAAAAAATCCAATTGAATCACTAGTTTGTTAAACTGTTTAGACCGTGACCTGATGAATCGAGCAATTCAACTAAAAAGCCGAGGTTTAGAACATAGATAATATATATGTTAAACATGTTTATTATCATAAATAAGTTACATCACAACCAGCTTTAAATAACTTGCTTATTATCTTAAATAAGTTCCATCACAAACAACTTTAAATAAGTTTCTTTTTATGTTAAACTTGCTTATTATGTTAAACTTTCTTATTATCTTAATGAGATCAGGATTATGGCTTCCTATACGGGATAAAAGCCGGATCACTCCCTTTCTCTTCTTTCGGATTACATATATGTTCGACGCGGATTGGCAGCCTCACATTGACTGTTTTATAGCTAGGTTATCAGGTTGGAAGGCCAATCTTCTCTCAATTGGTGGCCTCCTTAGCCTTAATAAATTTGTGCTTGGTAGCTTTAGTATCTATTAATTATCTACTTTCAAGCCCCCCAAAACGGGTATTAATTCTCTCAAAGTTTATGTGCCTCTTTCTTTTGGGGTGGTTCCACGGACACCGAGAAGATTGCTTGGGGTTAAATGGTCGAATATTCTAGCCTCCATTGATAAAGGAAGTCTAGACGTTGGTAGTCTTAAAGCATTTCATTTGTCCCTTATATTGAAGTGCAGATGGCGTCTTTTTCATAAACTGGATGCTTTGTAGGTTCAAGTGGTTTAGGCGATTCATGGCGATGAAGCAGGTATTAATATTAGAGGTTGTATATCTAATGGGATATGGGTTAGTATCGTTCGGTTGATTATTCCCTTCACTCAGGTGGTCTTGTTCCCTTAAATTCCATTCGTTTTAAGGTTGGTGACGGCACTTCCATTCCATGTTGTAAAGATAGCTGGTTAGGCGATGATCCTCTCTATATTAAATATAATCGTCTATATCACCTGGAAACATACACAGACTGCTTTATTCAATAACGCATTGCAAATGGTTCTTGTTTTTTTGATTGTAATTCTCTAGCGTCTTGCTAGTTTTTTTTAATATATATGTCTTCTTTTGTTGTTAAAAAAAGATCATAACGGTTTTCCTTATTTGGATAGTACTTGCGCAAGAGACCTCAATGTCTTACAACTTTCATTGACGGTTAAGATGCAGCATTTAACATCTGATAGTGAATAGAGGTGGCCATTTCAACCCACTTCAAAAAAAGGTCATTTTGGGTTAATTTCACAACCTTATGGGTTAGAATGGACTGAGAGAAAGGAGATTTATTGGTCAAAATGGTTCCTAGTATTGGGCCAAAAGTCCAATAGTCTAAATAGTTATATCTGATTGCAAAGTCGAATTGTTTTACGTTTTCGTCAGTATTTTTTTGTTTTCATCAGTATTATTACATTTTCGCTAGTATTTTGACGTTTTCTTTCGATTTTTACGTTTTCGTCAGTATTCTTACGTTTCCTTCCGAATTTTTAGGTTTTCGTTAGTTTTTTTATGTTTTCGTCTGACATTTTAAGTTTTCTTTAGTGTTTTTACTACTTTTTACGTTTTCGTCCGATATTTTACGTTTTCGTCAGTCTTTTGACATTTTTGTCCGATTTCTTACGTTTTTGTTCAATTTTTACGTTTGCGTCAGTATTTTAACGTTTTCGTCAGTTTGTTTTACGTTTTCATAGATATTTTTAAGTTTTCGTCAATATTTTTACGTTTTCGTTCGATGTTTTACGTTTTCGTCCGATCTTTTAAGTTTTCGGCAGTATTGTTACTTCTACTTTCGAATATTTACGTTTTCGTCAGTTTCTTTATGTTTTCGCTAGTTTTTTACGTTTTGGTCCAATTTTTCGTTAGTATTTAACGTTTTAAAAGTTAATGTATTAACACACATTATGATACCTAGTTGAATAAGCGTCCTATAAAATTAGATATGATAGGACTCATATATTATGAGTGTCCTATAAAATTAGACATGATAGGACTCATATACTAAGTGTTGTATTAGATTATAATCTAATAAGACCAAACAAAATATACGTCCTATAACATGTACATTAATAGAACCTTCTTATCATATATCCTATTATATTTATCATAACGAGACCGTACTAAAAAACGTCCTGTAACTTAGCTTAATAGGATTCTTGTATAAAGTGTCCTATTAAAAGCCTCTTTAATATGACTCAAAAATTAATTGGTCCTATAAAACATTTTTGAGGACCTCTTTTAATAAAATGTCCTACATAAAGGTCCTAAAAACCCTATATTTTTGTAGCGTAAACCACCACCAATTCACATACCATATTTGGGAGGAGAAAGTAAAGTGGATTTAGTGGACAAAACTTTAAGAGAAAGGGAAGAAGCTGTGGAGACACTCAAATTTCACATCACTAGAGCTCAAAGCAGGATGAAATCTCATGCTGATAAAGGGAGAACATATAAGGTTTTGGAATGTGGGAATTGGGTTTTCCTTAAACTACAACCTTATAGACAGGTTTCATTAAGGCGTGGTAAGCAGAATAAGTTTTCCCCAAAGTACTTTGGTCCCTTTAAAATTTTGGAGAGAGTTGGACCAGTGGCATACAAACTAGCCTTACCTCAAGATTCTCAGGTCCACAATGTGTTCCATATCTCACAACTTAAGAAGTGCAGACATCCAAACCCAAATCAACTCAGTGGTACTTTACCTCCTTGTGATTCCAATGGAGTTTTTCTGGTGGAACCTATGGTTATTTTGGATAGGAGAATAGCCAAGAAAAACAATGGTGTAGAAGTTTATGTTTTGGTTCAATGGGCTAATGGAAGTGTGGAAGATGCTACTTGGGAGTCTGTGACAGAACTGCAAGCCAAGTATCCTCATTTTGATTGTATAGCTTGAGGTCAAGCTGAATTCTAAGGGAAGTGGACTGATAAGCATCTAAAAGCTACACAGCTTATATGTTAAGCTGGTTAAGTTGTTTGGCACGTGAGGTGCACACGCATGGTTTAAATACCAGACGTGTGAGGTGCACGTGTGTTTCTCCAACAACTTCTAACCACTTAGTTTTGGCGGGAAACACTTAGTATAAATTCCTTTTCACTGTAATCATTTCATTTTCTTGTCAAGAATTTGTTAAACTTTTCTCTCTTCTTGTAATCATTCAGTTACTATCAATAACAACCCTTTTTCACCATTTTGATCTTGTTTAATCCACATTGCTCTCTTTCTTATTCTTATGAGCTTTCTGGTTATTCATGGCTATCACAGATTTCATTAATCTCTGATTAGCATCTATCAAGATACCGCCCCACTCACACAATAACCAATCCACCCAATTTGCCTCCTCAGTTTTCTTATCTTTGTTTCCTTCGTCCTATTTATTATCTTTACACAAATTCTTGATCTATCTATCAGTTCAAAGGACACCCTTAATGTAAATCTGTGAATATAACCAAACAATGGACAAGAAGGTTGCAGCTTCAAGATCTTCGAATGAAGGTCTCGGGTAGGTACTTGACTTGTTTTATATTCAGTGTTGAGTCATTTATCGATGATAGTTTATTTGACTGAGATCCTGGGTAAAAGGTGTATTTGGTTGTTCTTGAGTCAAGAATTGTGATTTGGAACGAGAGTTTGTGTGTCATTAACTGTTGGTATTGAGTGTTTTTTAGTCCGGTTGAGTTTGGAGTCGAGTGCAGTCTTGGTTTGAGTCGAGGTTGTATGTGATGAGACGTGAGTCTGGGGAGTTGTGCATCGAGTCTTGTGTATGGTTTGTTTTGGATTCGGAATGGTGATCGAGTCGAGGCGGTTTGTCGAGTCTTTGTTTAATCCATATTTTGTGTTGAGTCTTCGAATAGGTTTAGGTGTTTTTCTTGTCGAGAGTGGTTGGTTTGTGAGTTGTGAGTCGAGAGTCGATTCAAATCTTGGTTTGAGTCTAGTCTCAATTTTGTGAAGAGTTTTGTATCTGTGTCGGAGTCTGTGTTTGGGTCAATTTGTAGTATTGGATTCGGAAAACATATAGTATGGATTCAGAATGTATTTAAAAAGTCAGAATCCACAATTTTGTAAATTTAAAGAGGTCGGAATATGAATTCCTTAAGATAAGTCGGAATATGAATTCCTAGCACAAGTCGGAATACGTATTCTGAATTTTCAATCCGAAAGTCGGAATCCTAGTTCAGTACACAAGTCGGAATCCACTCTCTTATACCGTGCCAGAAGTCGGAATGCAATCCTTTCTAACTACTGTACCAGAAGTCGGAATGCAATTCTCCAAGTTGAACAAACAATTAATATGTAACTAACCAAGTTGAACAACAATTCGGAATATGTAACTTTGAACAATTTGGAATATTAGTACTTCAATAAATGTCAGAATATGGAACTTGATAAGAAGTCTGAATGTGACTTTGAAAATTGTATCAAAAGTCGGAATATGACTAATATAATTCGGAATTTGTAATTTGATTATAATTCGGAATCCATAGTTGTTATAGAAGTTGGAATGTGTATTCGTTTTGGAGGGAAAAAATAGTCACACTAAATATAAGTCGGAATGTGAAAACTAAATAAGTCGGAAAGTGTAAACCCTTTTTATTCCGAATTTGTAAACCTTTTTATTCCGACTTACACCAAAAAATTTCAAACACTTGTAATTTTACCCAAAAATCAATCCAAAAATTCTAACTTTTTCGTGTTTTTGACCAAAACAAATACCCAAAATCACTACCACAACTATGTAGATGATTTCTAGAAAGATTAAACCACAAATAACACAAAAAAAAATTTTGGATCGAATGATTTTAGATCAAAACTCACAAATCAATGATGAACAAACACAAGAATAAACCAATCGTGCATGGCTCTTGATACCAATTGTAGGTCCACGAATTCCTTGAATTGTCTATGTTTTGTAATGATCTAAAGAGAGGGATAGAGATGAAGAACTAGAGAGAGAAAGTTAGAGAGAGAAAGTAGAGAATGAGAGAAAGGAATGTTTGATTGATTGTAAAAATGAGAACCAACCCCTCCTAACATGCTAGGAGGGGGTATATATAGCCCACCCTACACGTGGGATTTATAGGTTATATTGTTACATAACTAGATCACGAGCCCATACTACGTATATATCGTTGGAGTGACCGATCCTTTCTAAATACGTAAAAACGTATTTCCAACAATCTCCCCCTAAGGGAGGTCACTTCAACTTACAAAGTACTAAATAGTAAATAGCTCGTGATCTTTAGCTAGCTATGCTAATAATGATGTGACCGAGACTTTCTTTGCAATTTCGTATTACCAACAAAATAAAATGATAATACAAAAGTGAGGTGAACGTGAGTTGAGTTTTTTCCTTAGTATAGTGAAAATGTGACTTTTTAATAAGTGGGTGAGAAGAAAGAGAAAGTTGAGGAGACACTGAGATGAAAGGTGAGTGTTACTTCACCCTTCCTTTCAGCTTAAAGTTAACAAGTAAGTAGTGTAAATGGAGAAGAAATCTAAGATGGCGTTGAGATGTAAATGAGCTTTTCACGTTCACTTCATATAGCATGATAGGAAAGTAGGAAGATAAAACGAAAGAATTGACTGTCAGTGATCATGAAAAAAATAAGATTAAGGTGTGGCGCGGCGTCGTGGCCAAGCAGGTCCGGCCCTAGCTATGGGCAGTGCGGGCGACGACCCAGGGCATCAAACAGGTGGGGGGCATCACATCAGGTAGTGTTCTTAGGGTACAGTAGTAAATTTTATGGGCTAACGGAATAGTTTATAAAGGTTAATAAAAAAAAGCTTGATAGTGTTAAATGGAGTTAGCAATATGATAAGGAAGATGACAGAAGGTTATAAAACGTTTGGAGATGTGGACCAATAAAAAAACCTCTTGTTATTGTAACTAAACATATGTGTAAAATTTAGGTTTTTGCCCCTTGAGCTTCGTAATATTAGATAAATTTAACCCCAATCATAATTTTGTACTTGTTCGATTAGAAGCTATTGTACCTTATTAAAAACGCAAAAGGCTATATACCTCTTCTGTGTACGATTCACAATCTTGCATGTTAAATTGACAATTAATTTGTTTACTTATATGACATTATAAACTTTTAAGATTTTGGACCTAACAAATTTCTTTAAAATAGTACTATCAAATCATTATTTTTCTGTTATATTACATGAAAAATAAGGCAATGAACATGAAACACACAAGCTGTCATTGTTAGAACATTGACTTCAAAAATTTACCCCCTAACAAAATCCACATTGCACTTTTTCACTCTTTGGCATGAGTGGCTAGGAAGAGTTATTTTTTGTGGATGAATCATAAAAGATGTGCAAAGAAAAACGATGCATTGACCGATGTAATGCATATTACAGTTTAGCATGAGCCATTACACCTAATACTCGTAGGGTGACATATTCAGGGACGGACATACGTTTTAGATGCGAGATGACGGCGTTCTTTATGGCTAGATAAAACACGATATTATAGTTATGTTTTTTTTAATTTTGAGTGTTTATTTAAAGTGTCTCGCTCGAAACTCAAATTGTCTTCACTCACACATTAAAATCCAATATTTAACACTCTAAAACCTAGAAATCCAACATTTTTAAGTTACAATACTCTATTTTTTGTTCGATTTTTTTCGTCTTGCTATTTAAAAAAATAGCTTTTTGACCCACAATACAATTTCATGAGTATGACACTAAATATACTTGAAATTGAACGTATATTCAAACTAAATTGATGTCGGCCAATCATATAAGCCTACTTTGTTAAATAAGGGGCATATTTTTGTCTTTTCGTCCGGGGCATCAAATAAGTCAGGACCGGCCCTGTGGCCAAGCCTCACGCTTTTGGAGTCACGACGAGTCATGTCATTTTTAAAGCGTTAATTAAAACGCCACAAAATATGAATATAATTATATATTATTATAAATATATTAAATTCACAAAAAAATGTCAGATATAAGGAATAAAGTTAAGAAACTATTTTTTAATGTAATATTTTTTATTTTTATATTAAAAATACGATTTTTATAGAAATTGAATTTAAAAAAGCCTATAAGCATCTCGTTTTATCGCAACGTATCACGTTTTTTCACTCATCATCTTATATCAAGCTTTAAGCTCAATCCTTAATTTATTGCGTAACGTGGAGGTCAAGCCTCATGCTTTTGCGAGACTTTTACGATTATTATAGAACCTCGTAAAAAAGTGCCAACTGTTTAGTTTGTTTAATTTTTGTTTCATGATTCCTACCAAAATCCCGGTGGTGTACAAACCACTTAAATTAATGATAACTAAATAAACAAGAATTAACAACATTTCATCAAATGAAATGTTAGGGTGCGTTTGGTTAGAAAAGTTTTTTCTAGTTTTGTGTTTTTAGATTTGTAGAAAAAAGGGAAGAGATTTATTTTCCACAAAATATAGAAAACGCGTTCGATTGATATTGTTTTTATTCTCTATAAAACAAGGAGGTTACAAAGAATACAAAGAAAACAAGGAAAACAAACAAAAAAAATTGTTTTCTAGTTTCCCATGTTTAGTTGGAAAATGCATGTTTTTTATTTTGTAGGAAGTTTTGATGGAAAACACTCATTTGAACGCGATTTCTGTTTTCATTATTTTCTACAAAATATTTTGTGGAAAATAAGGGTGTTTTCTCTCAACTAAACGCAGCCTAAGACTCTATTTACGTCTCTCGTATTTAGCAAGAGGTTATTTGCTCAACCCGTTACCTAATTTGGAAAGAAAAAAGTGCACATGTGTTTGATTCTAGCAAAATTGTTTAAAACATTCAAGCGAATATTTATGTGTAACTTGTGTGAAGATATCTAATAAGAGCATAAGGTACCTCAAACTTTGGTTCAAATCATTTTTATAAACGATATTTGATTGCACGAGTCTCACACCATTTGTGTTTTCGAGTGTTGAGGCATCATCATCACATCAAATAGTATATGAAAACGCTAGAAAAGCCTAAGTGATGACACGACAAGGGTATGTCGCGATATAGCATGGTGTTTATCTGTTTGGCACATGGTGCCTGCAAATATTTTCGTCTATATTACGTCAAGTCAATTCATAAAGTTACACCACGTTTCTTTTGTATTCGGACGGCTATCTTTTTTCATTAATGAGCTTTTCTGCTTGAGGAGGGAGATGTATCTAATTGTTACCGGATTAGGTAGTCGGGTTATCGGCTATATTGAGTCAGGTTAAATTGGATTTTAGAATAAAAGAATGTGGCTTGCATCTCGACTCTATAAGGTTATTGGGTTTGGGTTGTATCAGGTTAGACTTAGGTTATCGAGTCAATTCTGTTAACATAACTTTAATACAAATATCACATATTAAGCCTTTTCAGTATTGATAAAAAAAAAGTCATTTCAGTTAGCAACAACGAAAATTATGGGTGTACATGGTTCGATTTGGGTCGGTTTTTGGTAAAAACTAAAACCGAACCGTAATTTTTTCGGTTTTTTTGATTTTTTGTCGATTTCGGTTCGGTTTTCGGTTTTTCCGGTTTTAAAACCGTTTATATTTATGTGTGGAAAACTTATACTAACAAATTTGTTTTACGTAAAAAAAACAGGTTATTTCATTTATTTTTTTCAATGTAAACCTAATAATGTTCATCTAAAAAAATTTAGAATTAAATAAATACCTATAAAATACACACATGAAAGTGAGAATATACGCATTACACAAAAACGATCGTTGGCACATATGTTATGATATATGCTGAAATGAACACACGTACATATAAATAAATACGCATATAAACATTTAAAATGATTAGATTATATTTCACCTATCAAATAAATATTTAATATTTTAAATTATTATTTATTTTTTATATAATATTAAATATATATTGTTATATAATAAAATAGTACGGTTTGGTTCAGTTTTTACGATTCGGTTTTTGATGAAAACCGAAACCAAACCGTAAGTTTTCGGTTTTGTTAAAAAGTAAAAACCGAACCATAGGTTTTTTGTTTCGATCGATTTTTTCGGGTTTTTTTCTCATCCCTAGCAAAAATACTAAAATCTTATCGGGTTGTGGTTGAATTAAAATATTCCAAGCAACATTTAATAACATGACAAAATCTTTGATTTGTAGTGAAATCCACAATAGGCAAACTACTTGTAAATCGTTTAGTTCATAAAGCAATAAGAATAACATGTTCAATTTTAAATGACAGTAGCGTGTTTGGATACCAAAAATGCAATTTTCTCTCTTCTTTCTCGGCGAGATTTTAAAGTTAGAAAAGCCACTCATATAAAAACGATCAAATTAAGCTAAAAAACATAAATTCTACTAAGTTTTAGTCTAAACACCAGGAAAAAAAAAAGGAGTAAAATGAAAATTTATTAATTTTGTTAATGGGTTATTTATCCTATCGGGTCGACTAACCCGCTAAAAATTAAGAGAGACCCTAACCCGACCCTATTAGGTTATCGGGTTTCGGGTTAGCCCATTCTTTTTCATTAGCTTTGTGTATGCGTTCTTTTCCATGATTGATTGTGCTTAGGCAACGGGGGTTTGCGGGAAATGGTTGCTACCATCCCATCACCGTAGTTAAATATTTATTCTCATCCCCGTCCCCATCCTCATCGGGGATTACAAGATACATACCATCCCCATCCCCAGCGGGGAACCGGGGATCCCCAATGGGGAATCGAGGATTTTTTTTCCCCGTTACACAATTAACATTTAAACTATGTTTCAAATGACGCAACCATTGTGAATAACACAATACGGTAATATCAAACAACATTAACGAGATTAACATTCATGCGATCATGCTCAGTATTAATAATAACAAAATTACCACGCAATAACTCATCTTAGAAAGTTAGTGTCAAAAGAGATATTAACCATCGACGATAATGTTTCAAATATCCAATAGATATTTGAAACATAAAAGATATATAAATGTATATGTAGAATAAAGATATTCGGGCGCGGGTTCGGGGACGGGTTTGGGGAACCAAGGGTATTACCATCCCCGCCTCCATACCCGCTTTTTATTATCGGGGAATCCACACCCCCATTCCCATACCCAGTCAACTCAGAGAATCCCCCAGTCAAATCGGATTCGGGTATGGGATTCTCCGTCGGGTTCGGAGTTTTTTGCCATCTCTAACTGTGCTTGATGAACATTAAAACATTACTGCTAGTTTTTGGGTTTGGGCTAGGTTTTGGGGTAGCGGGCTGGGCCTTAAAAACAGTAAGGACATACCTGCGGATTTATAACTAGCAAACTGTAGGTTAAAACTTAAAATCAGGATTTTAGACCTTAAAACGCAGCCATGAGGTCACTTTGGCATCCTATATGGCCAGTTACTTTTAGCCATAAAAATTATGCCTTTTTAGCGTTTTAAATTCGCCCTAACATAGATGATATAGCCATTGGAATCACTAAATTTCATCAATTAACGAAGTAGAAAACTTATATCTAGCACAAGTAAAAATCGGCCCATTTTTACAAATGGTTAATGAGGTCGAAAACTTGCACCATTTGTGATTTATTGTAACGTGAGTAAAAGATAAAAGCTCGAACAAATGGTAGATGATAAAAGTCTAATATGCTAATTTTAACTAGAAGAAGAAATCACCTAATACGACCGGATAACGAAGTCACAATTTACGTCCAAAGTTGGTCGCGTAGACATGTGTTTTGACATTTCGTCAAACAGATGGCGTGCAAAATATTCTACTTGTATCTTTTTGAAAATAAATCGCGACCAAACCCTTTTGTAATGATTTTCGACCTTCGAAACACTTTCAAATCTAAAAACTTAAATGAAGAATTTTAAAGAAGATCTAACCGAGATTTAGAAGTATTTTTCGTTTGTAATATCGTCAATTAACGAACCTGTAATTAATCTATATACCCTATAAAGGGTGTATCCCAAATGTTGAATGTTGAAAAACATATTAATTTAAGAAATGTTGAAAAATTTAATGTCACCTATGCTAAAATGGTCAAAAGAAACTATAATCCTATTTTGTAAACACATATGACGAGTTTTAAACAAAACCCTAATCCTCTTTCTCTCCCCGCCCCCTCTCAAAATCATGGCTGCCACCACAGCCACCTCGATGTCGCCATTTACCCTTTAGTGATGGTGAACGGTGTGTGACGATGGTGGTGGGTGTGTGACGATGATGGTGTATGTGTGACGATGGTGGTGGGTGCCGCCTCACCGGCCGATTGCACACAAATCTCTTCGTTGCAGCTGAACCCTTCATTGTCATCAGTCGAGGTGTGTGGCATTGATGGTCGGTTGGTGATGTCGGGCATCTTAGGTGGGTGGTTTATTTTTTTGGTGTTTTGATTCAAACGAAGCAAATGGTTGAGGAGAAATAAATTGTTTTCTGCCATATGACATTTCCTTAAACGAGTCATCATGAGTACGAAAGCAAAAAACGAATTCATCTTCTTAATCAGGTATTTTTTTACTTTATGTTGAATTATTTGTTAATTGGACTATTGGAGTGTCCAAAAAAAAACTTTGTGTAGAATTTGATTTATTGATGATTAGGTGTTTTTAATTATTTAGGTATGAGAAGCGGGCATACATGTTTGGACCAGTAGATCTTTCTCAACACTCTCTCTTCGCCTTAAGGCCAACAGTTTCATCGTTGTCACATTTCCTATTATGAACCCTCAACTTGGTGAACGATTAGTACTCAATATACTTTGGCTTAATTGAGGTTAAGTTATCAAGTTGGTGACTTTAGTTACGTTTCTGGCTGTTTTGTATTTACTCTCCCGCACTTGTATACCTTGGTTTTTTAATCTTAGGACAAGCCTAACATCACAGCTAAATATGAACCTTTATAGCTGATCAAATGCCCTTATTTTATTCTTGAAAATGATTGAATATGTCTTCAGTTTTATTCATATGTTTTGATTGTATTTCATTGAAAATTTGCAAACCAATGAATTTTATGAGTCGGCATCCGTTGCTTTCTGCTTGATAGTTGCATCAGTTAGCTTTATTACTCTACTAAATTTTTGCATGACATTTTTGATATTATTTGGCATGATTAGTTGATTACTTAAACTCTTACCATATGCTTATCATGGTAATTTGTTTTATTATTCAGTGTAGCAATAAGTTGGGTCTATGTCCCGAACTGGATATCCCAACTTATAAACTCACCAAATATTTATGGCGTTGGAGGAGTAGCTTCGTTATGTACAACAAGGACGAGGTATGTCTGTTATCTTAATTTGCAAATATTCTCAATTCGCGCTCCTAATTGGTTAAAGTATTACATCTAACTTGTATTTCATTTTGTTGGTGTTTGTTTAATAGTCAACTACTTTCATTGAAGCTTCGATGAACACAACTTACCTTAAAAAGTAGCCACTTTATCTCAGCCTAAAGAACAATATTCATAAGAAATATGATAGAAGGTACTAAGCATTAGTGCTCTTTTGCGTTTGTTTAAGTTTAATTTTCCAAATCCACAATTAGGGAGGTTTGGATGTGGTTTGAATTCTGTTATAGTTATTGAAATATTCAAAATCATATACCAGCTCTGCTCATGCAGGTTGTAGAGGTGTGTTTGGACTTTGGATGTCCATTTTGCGTGACACACGTGGTAATACATGTCCAATGTGAGGAACACTGCGTCGTTCACTATTGGAGTCCGCTTTATACGAGTTTTGAATCTCGGACTGACCATTAAAAGGATCACAGGTATGATTCTCCTGTTATTCACAATTGCTAAAAGTATTATGGACATATTCAAGTGTAACCTGCCAATAGTTCCTTTAGGCGATTAGATAAAATTAAAATGACTCATCAGAATTTGAAAATTAAGTAAAGATTGATGAACGATATCGTTTGCTCGCATGTTCAAAAGGCCATGCTTTTTAGAAAGTATCTACTCTTCAAACATACATATTCAAGAGGTAATTGATTTTTTTCTTTCTAATTCCCTTGCATTGTAATGTTTTATGTTGTTGTCTTAAAAACTCAACTGTTGCACTAGGACTTGTTAAGTCAAGGAGGAGTATACAAAATGTTATGTACCAATGTAGGCTTAACAACTATAGTTGCGATATCTTCGTAAGACATGTACTATATAGATTTAGTTTTTATTGATATTGTTAGTGTTAACTGTTAACCAGTGAAATTCGGGTGGGATGATAGATAAATACTTGAGAGTGTACTTTTGATATTTGGCATTCATTAATATTTATCAAGATCTTTTTTACGATGGTAATGGGTGATTGACAATGGTATGCTATTTTTATTGGCGTTTCTTTATCGTTATAACAGGTGAATTGATTGCTTCTTTATAACATTGTTTTGTGTAATTTATGGACATGGTATGATGTCCTTTAGTTATGAGTTTTATTTTAAAGTTCTTGTGTATGATTACTAAATATTGTAGTTGGAATATTTTCATTCTATTAACTTGTTATGTAATATGCATTGAAATTTGATCACAGCCTTATGATTATTTTGGGAGAAGATGTACAAATGAGCCTAAAGACATTCATGCTGATCTAAATAAAGGTAAAATCTGTTTTATCTTATAGGAGTAATTTATATACAAAAATGGTCACTATTGTTGTGGACATTTTCTTGCACTAAGTGACTTTCAACCCAATTATCTATTTATGTTGTTTTTCAACCCTTTTGAAATAAAAACATATTTAGGTGCTTTGTTCAATAAAAATGCACTTCTGTGACATTAAGTAAACATAAAACTGATGATGAACTTAGGAAAGCGTTTTCAACATGTGTTGAAGTGTTCAAGGTTTACTTCTTCTCAAATAAGTTTGAATTCCAACTCACTCATGTGCATGTTTTTATAAGTGTATAACACTGATTGCCATATTTGTTACTTTATGCTATTAGGCAGACTAATGAAGTACTATAATTTTATAGAGTCGAAACATGGAGATCACCTATAGTGATTTATCTTTTGGTCGTGCAACTATTAGTAGCGTTCTCTGCTTTTGTCTTCAAGAAAGCATATTTGGCTTATTTAGAGATGCGTCTACTTTTTCTGGGCGATTTTCATCAGCTTTTGAGGAATTAGGTTAGTAGGGATGATTGAAAATAAGTTGGAAAAAGGGGTTTTATAGATTTAAGTATTTATAAGCCAAGATCACATATAAAAATAAGCTTCAACACTGAGGTTAGATACGGGATCGTGAGTAGTGTTAGGGAAGTAGAAATGGTGGTCTAAACGGGAGCTTTTGGATTGGTGTAATAGAGTACAATTAGAAGCACGTATTAAGGGATATTTTTTTATTGCACAACTTAGACAAAGCGGCATACAAATTGCTGAAATGGATACTCATTACGTTACATTTAGATGATAAGAAGAGGTGATTGTTGTCTTAGGTTCAGAAATTGTTTCTCTTTATCTCTTTGCATTATTAAGTTGCAGAGTTTCGTTCTATCAACTAACAAACCACCACTAACACTATTTTCTTTTATACGCATGTATGAGAAGGATTATGGCTTCCACAAACTACGTTGATATGAAACATGAGGTAAGAATTAGCATTAGTTTTATATTACATAAAAGACATATATGGTTTTTCCCAGCTGGTTTATGGGTGGTGTTGATTGGTTTCATTGTTTATCTTATATATTAGTAGAGATTAATTAATAGGCTAATATCTTTTGTTGTAGATGAAGAAACTTGATGAATCCATTTTCCGTAACCACTTCTCCAAGGCCTACATACGGGTAAGTCATGGATATCTTATGCGGTATTGTTAGGGTGTGGTAGGACGTGTGTTGAATTTGATTATCTGATATTGAATAACTGAAATCAAATAATAAGTTAAAAATATGAGATGTAGACGAGAAAAGATTAAGCTTAAAGATAATTTTGTGAGGTAAGGATACAAACCTCGTCTAATAATTGATTATAGCTTTATTAAATAAATAGTTTTGTTGCAACAAGAGACTGATTATTAGGAATTCATTATATGACCTCTTTATTTTGAAGCACAACTATGTCTTAGAGATAGTGGAAAATTGTTATTATAATTTCAAATCCTTACAATTAACTACAAAACTAAACACCCATGTATTACGCAATTGCTATTATCAATAACTTGCTGATTTATGGACAACATGTGGAGGAGATCGAAGGCACTGTGATTCTAGGAACCAAAGTCCATCATAATATCATATACAAGAAGTCGAAGTCTAAGCTGCAACCATAGCTATGATAGCAGGAGCAGGAGATTTGTGCTATTTTCTTGCATCTATTCAAGTATGTAGTGCTTTATGATCTATATAATAACTTAAGAGTACATGCAGTTACTCCCCCAATGACAAATATGCTCGTTGGTGTCATGCTGCTCTTGCCATTTCTTTACATGAAGTAGTACATAATGTTTTGTTCAATAGCTTCTATCGATGGTAAATTACTCCGGGGTCTTCATTTGTTGGTCAATATTGATACAATGAAACAAATAGTGACATTATGAATTTTAGATCATTGAGCTAGATTCATCTAACGAGGAAGTAGATATAAGTGGTTCGACTGCTGATAGGTTTTTCACTTCGAACCATTAACAATCTTATAAACTTTTAGTGCCTAACGTTGAATTATTAATTGTTACACTTTTATTTTACACCGGTACAACATATCGTTAATTATCTTTTGCGAGGTAATTCCGCTGCTATGCGCGGGTATTCGCCTAGTTTATAAAACTATAGCATCTCATCTAGTTTTCTTTTATATAAAACTTGAAATTTTCAACACTTTAAATTTATTGTATGTCACTATTTCACTAAATTATTTGATCCGTTTAGCGGCCGAACCAGGACTCGACCTAGACTCACTTTTTGAAATATATGGGGCCTAGTTTACAAAAAGTTCAATATCGTATATTACATATTTTATATTGAGAGAGTGTTGATCCAGTAAAGTTGACTACTTAAATACAAAAATTACATTTTTACAAACGTCATTACTTAATGAAACTCAAGAACATACTATGGATGGAAACAGGGGCGGAGCTAGGGGGTTCCCGAGGATGCACGGAAATCCGATGAAATTTTGTCGTGTACTGTATATATTTGCTAAAAAATATCTGTTTTTTCAAAATGAACCTGCTCCCAAAATTATGTGATACATAGATACTTGTATTACAAATTTTTTGCACCAAATGAATTTCTACTTTGACTCCGCCCATGGATGGAAATGCATTTAGTAAACTTATAATATTGATAACTAGGTTGCGGATAAAGTCTCTTGCTTCATTTTCCGTACTACTTTGTCATTGTTACTTGCTACTATCTGTTATCATTTTGAGGTGAGTTTATAGCCGCACTTTAACTTATTTACATCGTTTTATTAAATCTTGGTGTGAGATACATTGCTCGTTTATAACTAACGGACATTAATGGAAACCGTAAACAAAAACTTAAATTGATGTTGCCTACGTAGCTAAATCTAAAACTGAAAACTGTAAATTGTTTCCCTCATTTACTATTAGTTACCAAGGGTAAGCGTGATGAAAGTGGATAGATCTATTTTTGGTGACGCCCACATCCGAGATTGGTGGGTCATATAGCCATCAGATACATTTAAAATTCGAAAACAATGAAACCAGTGAAACTAGGGCATACTTATGTTAAATTTTCGGTGTCATGAGTTAAGGGCATCAGTGGTATTTATTATTGTTACATGCATCATTATATAACTTATAACGGATCATATGTACGATTCAAATTCTTGTGTTTCAACTTATCAATTTAAATAAACATATGTACTCACCAACCTTTGTTTTGACACTTTAGCAATTTTTTATCTCGGGTGATTTAAGCTGCTTACCATACGAAGTAATCTGGAGTCTGAATGCATCGTGATTTTGTCTTCGAATACTCATGCCATCAAAACTATTATCTTGTTTTCATTTTTAAACTTTATTTGCTAGTGTTGTAATCTTTTTAACGTTATTTAAATCAAAGAGGTATTTTCGAAAATGACTTATCTAGACGTCGTTCTTTATATTTTGAGTGTATGATGTTCATGAAGTCATACACCCCGGTTACTACCAAACATTGATATTTTGGAGGAGCACAAATTGGTATCTGAGACTTGGTTATAGAGAACTAGGTTGCATTAGTAATTTTAGGCTAGAATTGATTCTCATTTGCATGTTATCATTGCATTATATATATTGTCTGTTAGTTAACTATTTATTGCGTGTTAGGAATTACATGATTATATGAGTTACATGTTTATGAGTAGTCTCCAACATTGAGAAAATTTATCAAAAAGGTTTAGATGAGTAACAAGAGTTAATAAGATCTTAAGGATGTTCTTGTTTGATTGCCTTGTGAGGTGGAATTAATTTCTAGATTTTGCTCAACTTAATTTTTTTGATTAAGTATTTTCCTCAAAGGCGGGTAAGATTCATATAATTTAGGTAGTTTTGCCTATTTTGATTTTGAAATGTGTTGGTAATGCTTAAGTTGGATGGTTTATGATTTCTTATCGAGGTGGTATGAGACATTTGAATGTGAAATCATAAAGCACATGCTTATTTAAGATATTATTTTCAAATGGTATGGGACATTTGAATATGGGATTATAAATCAACGAACACTGAGTATATAAATTTTGTCTACATGAACTGGGACGCCTCTTGATGTAAATAATGGTTATAAATAAGGCAATTGATATGCACACGGGGAAATTTTATGCATACACATAAATTTAACATTCAATGACTATTATGCCCTTACTAGATTTCACACGGACATTTTTGTTCTTAACTTCGAATCCCCTCCAGTGTTGACCTTAATATATACTACCTCCGTCCCATAATTATTGTCCATGTTTGACTTTTTAAGTCTTTCTTTGTCAACTTTGACCATGAATATTTTTGTTTGTGTTGTTTAGTATTTGATGTATAATATATGCATGTATTGAGTTTTAGATGTACTTTTAATTGGTATAATTTTCATTATGTATTATATTACACAAATAAAATTATTTATGGTTAAAATTAACAAAGAAAAACTTAAAAAGTCAAACATGGACAATAATTATGGGACGGAGGTAGTACATGGAAGGTCAGATAATGGTAACTTACAATCGGGTTGACCCAAACCTTACTCGGCTCAATCAGGTTGACCCAAACCCGAGTTACACAAAAATAAATTGCCCGATACCTGACAGATTTTTAATTCGGGTTAGTCGGGTTGGCCCGATTAACCCAACGAATTTGTACCCGAATATACTCGGGTTGGGTTCGGGTCGTGTCGCATTTTTTGACACCCCTATTTGTGTTTGTTATTAGTTTACATAATGTGCATAACTACAAGTACTTCTCATTTTATGGGTGTTTTAAAAAAAATAGTATTGTTAGTTTGTTTAATGTATTAAGATGTGTATTAAGAATAACATTAAAAAGTGTATGTTTTACACTGGTTAATTATACATATAATATAAATATGTGTATTTTGAAATAATGAAATTTTGTAGTTTTAATTTCGAAAGTATATTCTATTAATATATTAAAAAGATGTTTCTTATGAAAAATGAAGTTTGAAAAATTTAATGCTTAAAAGTAGGGTTGAACTTCGGGCCGGAACCGACCCGAACCGAACCGAACCGAAATGGACTGAAACCGAAATAAGCCAAAAACCATAACCGAAACCGAAAATGTTCGGTTCGGTTCGGTTCAATGTCGGGATAACTCGGGTTAAACTCGGGTTAAACCGAAAACGAGTTTAACCCCAAACACCCCCTTAGCAGCCAAAAATAAAAGTAACACCCAAACACCCCCTTATCAGCAGAATGCAAAAAAAAGGAAGAACACTACAGTAGGTTTTTCAGTTTCACAATGGGCATACAAAGTTCAAATTCAAAATACAAAGTACAAAGTTCAAATCCAACTAACAAAATACAAAGTTCAAATTCAACAAACATTATAAGAAACTAGATTGAACAGGTCAATGCTCAATTCTTCGACATTTCTTCATCTCCCAATTATTTCTCCAATCCGTCTTGAATTCCTACAAAAATATAACAAACGAGTTACACTTTGATCGTTGTCATATAAGCCAAAACTTTGATCGTTGTCAACTTGCCATATAAGTTCAAGTGTTCAACAGTGGGTATACATACACAGTCACTGTTGAGTGTTGAACAGTGGGCATAATTTCGCTCAAAAAAACAGTGGGCATAACAAGCTATTTTCAACAGTGGGCATAACATTATAACAACAATATAACTTTCATTGTTGCCATATAAGTATTTAACAGTGGGCATAACAACAAACATACCTTTAGCAAGCTCGTCCTCTTTTATCAAGTCTTCAAATGCATCCATAGTAATATTTCTACTTGATGTACGAATCCAATCTTGCGTGCACACCAAAGCTTCTACAATGTTTGGCGCTAAGCAATTTCTATATGGGTCCAAAGCTCGACCGCTCGCGCTAAAGGCGGATTCGGAAGCAACGGTGGATACTTGGATGCATGATATCTATAGAATAAAAAAATTCACAAAAAATATTTAAAAATCACAAAAATATTTTAAAACCACAAAAAATATATAAAAATCAGAAACAATATTTAAAAATCAGAAAAAATATTTAAAAATCAGAAAAAGTATATAAAATCAGAAAAAATATTTAAAAATCAGAAAAAAATATATAAATATCAGAAATAGAAAAAAATAGAAAAAAAGAAAAATTACCTTTCGCCATCTTTGATACAATTGGAAAAAACATGGACGATTTAACTTCCACCAATTAAGAATGTCAAATTCCTCGTCATCATCAAGCTCTAAAGGCGGTTCTTTAAGATATTTCTTAAACTCATCTTCACCCCACTTGACTTATTTCCCATTATATCTTTATACTCCATTAAGAAAGCATTGCCACGACGATTTCTAGAGCTACAACTTTTATTTTACATTGTTCTCGATGATTCATTTGATGTGGTGTGCCATATTTTTCTTTGTATAGGGCAAACAACTCTCTCATATCCTTCTCAACCTTCTCAACAGATTTTTTAGATAACTCATCGTTAGTTGAACAAAAAAATGACGTCTCATTACTATCTTCATCATTTTTCTCGATTGGCATACAACCAATATCTAACAAACGCTTTAAACCATATCATACAATTTCGGACTTCATCGTGGGATCTAAAATAACGGCAAAGTACATATAATGGTTGATTTTTATTAATCACCCTAATATTTGTCATACTTTTTTCTCATTTCTCCAACCATGTCCTTAAAAGATGGATTTTTTTGCCACTCACGAAGATGCTTATCAATATCAAGTACCTCTCCAAACCACAAATGAGCAATGGGATTTGATACGTTTGACACAAGTTCGGTAGTTTCCTTAAATTTCTTCAAAAATTGAACTACCTTCTTACAAACCGCAAAATCAGCCCGCTTTGGTGTTTCCTCCAAGTCTCGTGCAAAACAAGAGTTTCTAAAATCATAATCAACAAAAGCATCTTTTAACTCAATGGCGGTTTTCAACATATTATGTGTTGAATTCTATCGTGTAGGGCATTCGGAAGTCAAAAACTTTTTTGAATTGGTAGTCTTTTCAACACTTTCTTTAAAGTTAGAAACTCTTTGGCTCGAATGTTTTATGTATTTCACGGCTAAGGCTATGGTGTCAACTTCTTTTTTGTACGTTTTTAAACCATCTTTGACAATTAGGTTTAAAATATGAGCCATACACCTTATGCGGAAATGTTTCCCATTATCATACTTGGTAAATTTTCTACCAAGTATTCGAGGGCTTTGTTATTTGAAGAAATGTTATGAACCGTCACCGTCATAACATTCTTTAAACCCATCCGTTTATACATTCTAAAAGAGCCCTACCAATATCCACCCCTCTATGACTATGAATTGGTCTAAAATTTATTATCCTTTTGTGCATAACCCATTCATCGTCTATAAAGTGTGGGGTTAAAACCATAAAGTTCATTCTTTTACAACTAGAAGTCCAAGTATCGGTGGTTAAATGGACCGTGGTGGAATCATTGCTTAAGTATTTCAATAGGCTCTTCCTCTCTTCTAGATAAAACTTAGCAATATCCCTAGCAACAGTAAAATGGGAGGGCACATGATATCTAGGTTGCAAGTCTGAAACGAACTTAATGAATGTCGGGTGTTCTACAAACTTAGAAGGAAGCTCGGCAAGAATGAACATCCTAATCAATGATTCTTTGATTACTTTTTCATTATACTTCCACGTTTCTAAAATCCCACTACTAGTACCACCCTCATCGTTCTCACAAATCTTTTTCTTAAATGCTAGCTTTTTTTTTCTTAATATTCTCAACATCGGGATTTTCATCACAATTAACATAATGGTTGTTTAAGTGTCGCGTATCATGTTTAACATAGTCGGCTTTGAAAACTGTTAGACACCATTTGCAATATGCCATCTTAATAAGTACCCCATCTTCATCATTTTCAAACTTTTGATCAAAGTATTTCCAACATTCGGCTTTTAGTCTCCTTGGATTTGATGGGGTTTTTATTTTGCGTTTCTTATCTTCATTGCCAATAGTCTGCACGTCTATGGTATCATCTTACAAAAAAACAGTGGGTTAACAAAGTAACAAGTAGGTAACAGTGGGACGGTGGGTTAACAAAAACAGTGGGTTTATCACTGGGTTAATACTAAATTACTAATTAAAAATATATTTAGGCCTAAAATATATACTTATATAGACGAAAAGTGTACTACTAATTAAAAACAGTGGGTTTATCACTTGCATAAGAATGAAAATGTATAATTACAAAAGTGTACAATTAAAAAAAAATTAAATTCGTGTGGAATGTGGGTTTAATAGTGTGTTAATACTAATTAAAAAATATATTTAGGCCTAAAATATATATTTATATAGACGAATTAAAAAAAATAACTAATTGCATAAGAATGAAAAAAATGGCCAAATGGGTGTTAACTATAAATAAGTGTGAAAACACTTATCCTTTTACCACCTATTTTTAATAATAACAAGACCAAAACGTGTATTTAATGTCGTAAAAGGCGGAATTATGCGTGGTTTGTGTTTTTATTGTGTTTTAGGACAAAAATATGAAAAAAGAAGAAAACACGGGCTTTCACGGGCTTTTATCGAAGAAAAAGACAAAAGACGAAGTAAAAGATCAAAAGTGCAAGAGAGCGGAAGTCAAAGGCCTATTCTGAAGATTTATCGAAGAAAAAGTCTAAAGACGGAAGTTTAACGAAGTCGAAGAACCAAGTCTACTTAAAGAAGAAAATTAGAAGACGAGTTCAAGTTATCATTCGACAAATCCTGAGACAAAGTCGAGAAAGTCGAGTTATTTAAAAAGACGAGAAGACAAGAGAAAGGAAGGAAAAAACAACACACCCCCTCCTCCTATAAATACCCTCCTAATGGTTCATTAGGAGGAGTTAGTTATTAGTTATTTTTAGTTTTTAGTTTTTAAGTTACTTTCTCTCTCTAGAATTTTCTCTCTCTAGTTTTTTCTTAATCTTTCATTCAAATCTTGTATTTTTGAATCTTAATCTTCAATTTAATCAAGCTTTTTAGTTAATTCTCATTCTACCTTTCTTAATCTTGTGGTTGATTGATTAATCATGTAGTTAGTTTAAACTTGTTGATTGTGTGATTGATTTTATTATTAGATTGTGCTTTTTGATTTGGTGTTCTTAATGTTTTAGCTTATTACACTTTTAGATTAATTAGTGTTTGGTTTGTTTTTAATTAAGTTGATTTGGTAGATTAATAGTTTTAATTAAAGTTTAGTTTAAATATTTTGATTATTTTGTGTTTTTATAGTTTTTAATTCGTGGCTTATTTAGTTTTTATTAAAATCAATTTGGATTTAATTTTGGTTAAGTGCTTATTTGGATTTTGCTTATTTTTTAGCTTATTTTGATTATAATTGTTACTGTCATATGCGTATTTGCTATCTTTGGAAAAGGGTTTAGAATTCCGAAGATAACACTTTATTCCGAAAAAAAACTTTTATCCGAAGTTGCTCTTTATCCGAAATTTGTTTTATCCGAGATTATTTCTTTTTCCGAAGATCAGCTTAATTCCGAAGATACCATGTTATTCCGAAAATCAGTGTAATTCCGAAATACTTATTTATCCAAATTTATTATCCGAAAACTGTGGTTTTATCCGAAATTTACTCTTTTTCCGAAAATCTTCCCTTACCCGAAAACAGTAGGTTTATCCGAAATGGGGTCTTTTATCCAAAAATAGTGCTTATCCGAAAATCGGATTTATTCCGAAAAACCTTCCTTTTCCGAGATCCCTTTTATTCCGAAGATACCACTTATTCCAAAAATACTTGCTTTTCAGAATTAATTGTGTTTATCCGAAAAAGGTGGTTTTATTCCGAATATTTCAGTTAATCCGAATTAACCTATTTTATCCGAATTTGTTTGTTATTCCGAAAAAGAGCTGTTTATCCGAATAAAGGGTATCATTCCGAAAAAGGTATGTTTATCCGAAGAATCAGTTTATTCTGAAATAGTTAATTTTTCCGAAGAAAGCCTTTTTATCCGAAGATCCAGTTTATTCCGAGAATTAAGGTCAGATCCCTCTTTTATTTTATTTTTAGCTTTTATGTTTACAAGTAGAGATAGATAATCAAAGCTCCCCCTTTTAGTTACCAACACCCATAATCCCACCCTAAACCGTGATCAATTCGATTAGACACCGAGAACGAACAAGTACACATATGCAAAAACCATTTATTAATTATTATCTAATTTACTCATTAAAACCGAATTAAAAAAATATTAATAAAAAAAATTACCTCAACATCTAATGGTGTTTTGTTGAGTTGAAAGAGATCCAAATACGGGTATAGATGATTAAATTGATTCAAAAACGTTATTTTGTTGAGGTATTTGTGCATCTTGATTCAATTCTTGATCCATTGGATTGCTCATTTTCTTTATTGTTCTTCCCGTTTTTTTAAGAGAGAGTGAGAGAGATAAGATAGAAAGCGGCTGAGAAAGAGTAATAGAGATAAGTAGGGTTGTTAATAATTCGGGTAACTTGGGCCATTTCGGGTTGTCGACGGTTTTTGGACCGAACCGACCCAAAACCGAAATATACCCATTTTATAAACCGACTACCGTGCCGAATCAGTTGGTTTCGAGACAATCGGTTTGTTCGGTTCGGTCGGGCCATTTCGGTTTCGGTCGGGCCTGCTCAACCCTACTTAAAAGAGTTTTTATGTTTTCCTATACTTGTAAAATGTGTAGTTATGATTGGAAATTCATATTATGGGGTGTTTTAAATATACGTATTAATTATCTTTATATGTTTAATATTTGAAAAAAATTCATGTTTGGTCCCTATCGTTTACACAGAAAATCAGGTATGGTCCCTACCTCGAAATAAGTCCACCGATCGTCCCTATCGTTTACATTTACGATCAAAAATCGTCCCTATCTTGGATGGAGGTTAGTTTTGGCTGTTAAGTCTATTTATTGGAGGGGCAATTTCGCCTTTTCATTTATGTTAAATTCTCTCTAGTACATCATTTGTTTTGGATCCATGTTCATCTCTGCTATTCATATGCCCTAAAAATATTGAAACAGATAAATCATTAATTGCAGATCAAAACAAATTTAGAATTTTCACTTTGAATTACTCCATCTATTTTCTTTCAAAAAAAATCATGAAACATATTCTATCTTGGGGGCACCATGAATTCTTAAGATTAGGAGGATCCAGTATATTTGCAACATAGATCAGCATATTTGAGTTCTCAACATTTTCCCAATACATGTAAAATTTTATCTTCATATCAAGTCCCTTAGGCCCAGCACATCTTCCTATATTATCCAAATGAAAATCAATTCCACCAATTTCAGCCAAAAATCTGATAGATTCTAAATACAAATCTGAAATATTTTTAATCGGCTTATAGAAGCCCTGTGGTTTCGCTGCTATAAACAAACGCACCCTTATTGATCTATAGCAACAAAATAAACACCCATTGCTACTACATGATGGTTGTTATAGTGGCCTTGGACGGTCGAGACGGAGAGGGCAAAGTTGATCTATGACGATGCCGGTTGGAGCGTGTTTAACCACCATGAAGGTGGATCTATACTGGAAGTTGTGGTGGTTTTCGATGACACTATCAACAAACACCCTTAGATATTATGTATCAGATCTAGCATTTATGATGACGAATATGTGGTGGTGGTTTCGATGGTGGTGGCTGGAGTGGAAGGCCACGATGGTGGCTGTGATAATTGATCTGGCGGATCAAATGGTGATGATGTTGTGTAGTGGTGGATGTATTTAAACAAAATAGGTGGGCGGTTTGAAGAGAAGAATATTTTTTCTTTCCAAAAGATTCTTTGAGCATTGATTCGAAGGCTCGTGTGACGAATCCACCAGATGCACCTCCCGCCATTGTTAACTAACTCGATGTTTTTAGGTTTTGTGTGATTTAACATATCGTGATTTAACTGGTTTAAAACTAGGGTAAATGGGGGAATGAATTGAGTTGAAGAGTGAGTGAATGAGATCGTGGTGGTTTGAGATCTCGAAAATGGATCAAAGTGTTTTTTATTGAAGAAAAAGAAATAAAATAGGACAGAGAACTAGGGAGAATTTAACATAAATGAAAAGGCAAAATTGCCCCTCCAATAAATAGACTTAACAGCCAAAACTAACCTCCATACAAGATAGGGACGATTTTTGATCGTAAATGTAAACCATAGGGACGATCGGTTGACTTATTTTGAGATAAGGACCATACTTGATTTTCTGTGTAAACGATAGGGACCAAATATGAAACTTTTTCTTAATGTTTTAGTCATGTTTGTACGCATTGTATATTTTGCACACATATATTTGTAAGTATAGTATTTTAATTGTGAGGTTTTAATTACATTTATATTATTGTAATCATTATACTATTAATTACATTTGTAAGATGTTTTATTATTTGTATTATGTGTTGTTTTAGTTGTAAAATGAGGTGAGGGGGTGTTTTAATTATTGAATTTAATGTAATTAATTTTAAGTTTTAATGTAACATATTATAAGTTTTTTTGCTTGTATTATGCATGCTTGTTTTGTTTGTACAAATAGTATTATATATTATAAATTGAAATTTTAACTATTCAAAAAATAAAAGTGTAAAATATTTTATAAAGGACTTAGATAATGATTGATGTGAAGTACAACAAAGCTAGACTAATCTTAATTAAGGGTACTACTATCGTCCCTTCTTTTGGTCCACCAAAGAGGAAAAAAGGTTTGATTTCTTTTGTCATTTCGTTTACGATCTAATGTAATTTTTTATCAGTTTTTATTTTATATTTTTGTCAGTTTAATATTTTTGACTTGTTAAATAATGTATTTTTTTACAATAATTAAAATTAAAAGAAAACACATAAATGGGTAAAAATGGTTGTTTTGGGTCCCGGCCCACATAAAATACAAGATTCTTTCATTTCTACCCCTTTTAACTCACTCCAATACATCATAGTTTTTTTTCAGTTTTCTTTTTGTATTTTTTGATAGTTTCATACTTTTAACTTAATAAATTTATAATCTTCGTTATGCATTTTTTGTTTCACAGTTTTCTAACAACAATAAAATTATATGTACAAAAAAAGGTAAAAAAGATAAGGAGGTATTCTTAACAATTTATGGCATCAACGGCTTTGGCGTGAGCCAAACCTTGGCTTACGTTACCATTTTCAATTAATCCTTTAAAAAGTTTATACGCACCTCATTCTTTCACTAAGTTTATATGATCATTTTTTATATTTTATACCTCACACCTCGCTTTTTGTACTTATTTTATCTTTTATTCAAAAAAATAAATCTCAACCATGATTGGATAACCTCCATCTTAAATAATCTTGGAAACCAATTTTCATCCAACAATCTGGGTTTCTATTCGAATCTGAAATCCTCTACTCAAGCTTCATTCAAGTCTATACCATTTTATCTCAACACAAACAATCATGACATGAAAATTTCAAAAAAATCTAACAAGAGCAATTTTTCAAATTTTAACAACAATTTAGAAACCAAAGCGGTTCGCAACCACAATCTCAACCACAATCCGACCAACAGTCCCATCACTTAAAAAGAAGAAAAACAAATCCCTACGCTAACGTCCAAGAAAGGTTCCCGTTTGAAGAAAAAGTCTAAGCCAACCCTTGACCGGAATTCGGTCCGGGTATTCAAAATTTATGGGTCGAAGACGAAGAGTTGCTTTTGGCCGAATGTTTTATAGAAAAATATGAGGAACCTCAATTTGGAGTGGGTCAAAATAAGGATAATTTTTTTTGTACAAGGTTAACGAGTTATACAATGTCGTTGTTAAAATCAATAAATATTCGATTTGCACAAAGAACATGTTGACGGGAAGATTAATAATTTTAATACTCATAAGGTCACAGAGGACTCAAAAATCCTAAAAACCGATACATCCGCGAAGGATCCGGTCGACGCAGCTATTATGCAGAAAAAAATCGATATGTGCGTTGTATCCATCTCTCGGGCACGAGTTTATTTATTATTATATATACATTTTAGGCATAATTTCATATATATCCTTTATTTTGGTCAAAATTACATATATATCCATCCTTATCAAAAAATTACATATATATTCAATTTAAAACTTTAAATTACATATATGTCTAATTTAAAACTTAAAATTACATATATGTCCAATTTAAAACTTAAAATTATATATATATGTCCAAATATAAAAAAAATCAAATATCTAATTTATATATAATTAATATCTTGAAATACATATTAAATATCATTTGATTTTAAAGTAACTACTGTATTATTTATCCTATGTTTCTGCTATAGAATCTCAAATACAGAAAATTATTTTAATTATATTGGCTTTTAAATCCACCTATCTTACCAGCTCCACTCATGTAATTTACATCTCTTTTACCGAAGTGAAGACATATAGCGTATAAACTTTATTCTTTTGGTTAAACCCTTTAATCGTCAAAAAAACCGGTAAACAACCACATTATGAGTTCGCTTTAAACCTTATAAATTTCATAATTGAACTCAAATAAATGTATGGCACACAAGGCCAAATACCATAGTAAAAGGCTAAAAGCCAGTTAATTCTTTAATGATAATTAATTTTATAAAGCATACAATCATATGATAGCAAACACTAATACGCGAGAAAAATGTTCATATTTCCTATGGCCACGTTTTTTCCTCATTATCCAAATCCAAATAATTTGACTAAATAATCGTAAATCATATTCTTGTTAGAAATTTTATTACTTTTACATTGTGCTTAAAGAGTCCAAGCACATAAACGTAAGACCAAGAAATTAAAAACCGTATGGTGAGATCTATATTGAGTAGGAAAATAAAAAGTCTAATTAGATAGATAACATGTTATTTCGGAAAAAAAAAGAAAAAAAATTGGATTTTTGGACATATATGTAATTTTATGTTTTAGATTGGATATATATGTAATTTTTTGGTAAGGTTAGATATAGATGTAATTTTGACTAAAAATAAAGATATATATGAAAATTTCCCTACATTTTATGTTTTGTTTCCACATTGTAATGTTATTTTCGTAATGTGATGTATTTTTAAGGAATGTCACTTTCTTTGATTAATGTAATGTTTTCTTTTAAATATAATGATTTTTATACATAATGTTTTTTACTTTAAAATTAAAAAAAAATAGATATAATTTTGTGATGCTAACCACTACTCATAAATATGTAATATCAAAAAATTTCTAATACCAAACTTTATTTTATATGACATTTACTTTTTCTTTGACATTACATTTTAGTCCCAAGAACGAAGGTTATTAAGATCTCGATTTTTTTAAGGATCGTTTTCGTTATTGTAAGATCGGAATCATAATATTCTACTATAATGTCATTTTTTGTTAATTTTTGTAATATTATCTAAATCTACAAATTTTTACATATCAGTAACATAAAAAACTATGAGTGTCATAAAACTGTTATCTTAAATTATAATTATGAAATGTTTAAGAGATTAAAATGATGTTTTTTCAAATTGTATAAAGTTTGAGCAATAAATTTTTAGTTTTTTAGTTTGTGGTACAAGAAATGTAAGACTGCATCGTAACAGATGTTAAGATCGTATGGTCAGGATCATGATCTTATAAAATCCTACACTTACAAAAAACATATATAAGATCTTGATCGTTTTTGCTGTGTAATATCGTAAAATCGTAAGATATTAAAATCAGAATTGAGATCTTGACAATAATTGTGGGACCCGGGAATATTCCTTTCGGTTTGTCACATGGTGGTTTTTGCAAGTATTTTGTCTCTCTATGAATGTCTACTAGTCATTTTTAAGTTACACCCATACGTACATGTTACATGTTGTGGCTGTAGTCCATCATGTTCTTAGACTGGTGGGAGTGGGGTGAAACCCACTCACCTCTTCAGCGCCACGTCAGCTTTTTATCAAACTCATCAAAGCTCACCTATGGAGATAATGACACTCACCCAAACTCACTCACACTCACTTTTCATGCCTATTTTTTTATTATTTAAACACACCCTACTCACAAAAAACACCCACAAATAAACATAACCTAAAAAAATAAAAACATTTGGGCCCACATAAGTGTAACTCACCCAGGTGAGTTTGCCCCTGTTTTTTTTTTGTCACAGCTACTAACTCGCGCGCGACTTTTATGGAGGGAATGGGACTCACCCGTGACTTATAGTAAGTCACTCGTGGCTTAGCCACCACTCCCACCAGCCTTAGGGGACCTAAATTATTCTTGTGGGAGTGGTATTTATTCATTTACGTGGTCAAATGTGGTACAAGTTATTGAGCTTTCAGTTACGTGGTCAATTTTAGGTTGAATATATTAAATTTTAGGTTAGGTTTGGGTCGGTCTATCTAACCTGTTTATTAAACGGGTTAGATTTAGGTTGGAAATAAATTAAGCTGGTCGATTTGACAATTCTTTTAAGATTTTTTTTCTTTATATTAAATATAATTAATATTTTACCGTACGTGTTAATAGGTTAAACAGATTAAATTTAAACCCATTTAACATGTTCAACACGTGTAATGTGTATACTTTTATATATAAAACTTGTTAAATGGGTTAATCCGAAACCCGTTTAACCTATTCAACCTGTGTAACATATTTAACGTCAACCCAAATATATATATATATATGAGTTTAATATGTTTGGTTCATGTTATTTGTAAAAAGGTTAGGGTTAAAATAACTGACCCGATTATTTAAATGGGTTAGACTTGGGTTGGGATTTTTTGACCCGTCAGCCTAACAACTAAAACCCACTAACCCGAGCCCAACCCGAATTACCACCCTAGTCAATTTTTCGAAGTTTGTATACTAATATCTCCGTTTCATATTAATAGTCCACCGATTAATAACAATTTAAAGTAAAATATCTATTGCTCGAAAGAAAAAAAGTAAAAATATCTTTAAGGTTGGATGGAAAAGGATGTCAAAATTCACCAGACACGTTACATTTGTTTTCTTTCTTCAAATAAAACTTACTTTACACCTCACTTTTTAACCATAATTAAAACTTACCTTATCACTAAAACTCATTTTACTCAAAAAAAATTATTTGTGAATTATTCATAAACTAAAAAAATAAATATTTACATAAACATTGAAATTTTAAAATAGAATGTTAACTAAAACTTTTATTTATAAATTAAAAACATTATATAATAGACATAGAATGTTAAAAAGATAAATAAAACTTCTACTAGACATTACAAGTCAAGTGTATATAAAATGAGAAAGTTGTGTATTAAATAAGTAAATTAGTGCGTACTTTAGGTAATTAAAAATGGGGTAACTATGCTAAAAGATGATAGCGATGAAAAAAGTTCAATATACATTTTTAATTTAGTATATACTCAATCAACTAATTATAACTACCCATTTTTATCATATAACAATAAAAACTCATTTTAAAAAAACTAAATATCTCACAAACCGTTCATCATTACGTAAAACAAAACATATCATCACGACGAGAATTAAATCTTCTATCTATCGAGTGACACGTGTATATATACTTTCGACGAACTTTTTTTCGACTTTTTTTTTCTTAAGTCACGTCTGAGAGAAATCATATATGATTCGTCACGAAACATATATGATTTTCAGAAAATCATATATGATTCTCAGAAAATCATATATGATTCATATCACGAATCATATATGATTTTCTGAAAATCATGTATGTTTCGTGACGAATCATATATGATTTCTCTCAGACGTGACTTAAGAAAAAAAATTTAAAAAAAAATTGTCGAAAGTATATATACATGTGCCCCTCGATAGAAAGATAATTTAATTCTCGTTGAAATGGTGTATTTTTTTCGTTTGACGATTTACCGTTTGTGAGATATTTAATGTATTGAACTTTTTTAACATTTACACTGTTGAAATGGTGTATTTTTTAAAAATATTTACATAATATTTACATAAAAAAACATTTACACTGTTGAAATGGCACGCCATACCATTTCGTGACCTCTAAATATTTACATAAAAAAACATTTACACTGTTGAAATGGTGTATTTTTGTAAAATAAGTGATTATAATTGGTTGAATAAGTTTATGCTAATTTAAGGGTATACATAAATCTTAACTCTTATAGTGACAATGTTAAAAATCAAATACAATGATGATGATCATCTCTTCTAACAGACTCGGCTTTCGTTTTTTGGCGATCAACATTTGACTTGTTTTTAACACTATAAGGTGTCTTAACATTGTTTTCTTTGTAATTTTTTTACAACAAAATAAAAATTTTATTTATAATAAAAAACCTAAACATATGACAGTTACTTATCTACTACAGTACTATTTTGAGATTTTCTTAACTTGTTATAAAAATGATTATTATATAATACGTAAATAGGCAAAGATACAACGTTTTGATAAGGCCCAAAAGCAACGGCCCAGGAAAAAGGAATAAAAGGGGCTAAAACATAATTATATATGGCCCAAAACACAAATGTATATAGAAATTTACAAAAGATACCCTCTATTTTTAACTATTTACTGCTTTTTTATGTAACAAACTTTATTTCTCAAATGCATAACAAATGTATTGCGAAAGTATAGTATCGCAGAAGTCTTTGTATTACGAACAAAACAATCTTAATATTGATATACTTTTTATCTACGTTCAATTTATAATGACATTGAAGTTTAATAAAAATTTTGGAAAGAAAAAAATAATTCAAAACACACCCTTAAACTATCTAATGACCTTAAAATCCTGGGTGGAGCCGTGGAGCTAGATAGGTGCCGGGTATGGCACGGGATACACTCATTTTGAGGTCACGAAATGTAAATGTTTTTTAACACTGTTGTTTTTATGGTTTGCGCAACCTCCGAAAGAATTTGTGCTACTTTAATTTCTTAAGATGTAAATTTAGTCTAAAATTTTTTATGCAACACCCAATCAAAAATCTTGAGTCCGCCAGTTAAAATTCAAGACATAAGTAGCAAATAAACCACAAGGGTCAAGAACGTGCATTATATGAAAAATTAAGTTATATAAATTGCTATATACTCCTTGCTACTTACAAAATTTTAAAATATCAAACTTTATTCGTCAAATATCTAACAAATACATAATAACTTCTTCAATAAAGCACATAATAACAAATACATAATACCGGGAAGATGGAAACACGGAATCACGGGTCGTCAAGAATCATCAAAAGTGGATCATTGAGCGCTCGAATCCCTGAGTAGAAGAAGAGAGGAAATAGCAAACACCAACGGGTCTCCCCTACACTTAGGATAAAGAAAGCGAAAAGATAGATGCATGGGTTGCCTCCCAAGAAGCGCTTGATTTTTGTTCACCGAGTCGTGAGCCTAACTCGACCTTGATTACCATAGGAAGAAGCATGAAACATATCCACCGGGATCAAAGACATGGTTTTCGTCCATCAAATAGCACAAGCTTAAGGCGAACAAGGCAAGCCAAAGAAGAATAGGCAAGGTTACCTTAAGTAGCGATGGAGCACGGTGGGAGCAAGTATGGTGAGGTGCAAGCATGTCTTCAATAGTTCCAAAGATTTTTCTTTTTATTTCATCAGGTGGATACTGAGATGGCTGCAGAATATCGATACCGGGATCGAACACCTTTTTCTTTAAGGGAAAAGAGCACTGAGGCTCAACAGAATTTGAAGATGATCCGCGAAAAAGATGCACAAACTCGTCCTCAGAAGGTGGACAAAGAGGTGTTAACTCATACGTGTTGCGGATATCGGTGTCGACCGGTTGCTTCTCCTTTGAAAGAATTTTCTTCAAATCCAAAGTAGGATCAAGACGATAATCTTCAAAATCTAAAGGAGGAGCATCACTCTCATGAAGGAAGTAAGTGTTGAGAAACGTAGAAAAGTCTTCCTCAAAAGAGTAATCATCCAAAGTAGGATTAAGCATGGATGACGGAGGATCTTCATCATGTGAAGAATCACTCGAAAGAGTATCGGCCTCATCAAAATCATCATAAATGGGCATGTCAGGATACTCGGAAGTAAGGTCATCATAATCATCCGAATCTTAGCTAGAATCATCATCATGAGCATCAAAGATCGGTGGAGAATCATAAATGGGAGAAGGTTCCAAATTGGAGAAAGAATCATCCACATTATCTTGAAAAAGTGGATTATCAATGGAAGAATCGAATAGAGGATTGTTGTAGTCGACAAAATCATCAAGCACATTAATCATATTCACTGATTCTTGGCCTCCAAAGGATTTACTTGTAAGCTTTCCCATTTTAAAAACTTGTGAATCATTCCCGACTCGTAAGATTAACTCACGTTCGGCAACATCAACTAAAGCTCGCCCGGTTCTCAAAAATGGCCGACCAAGTATTAAAGGAATACGAGGGTCCATTTCATAATCAACAACGACAAAATCGACCGGGAAAGTAAATGTGCCAACTTTAATGAACACGTCTTCGGCAATACCAACGGGGTAAGCGAGAGTGCGATTTGCAAGTTCAAGAGTCATCTTTGTTGGAGTAAGGTCGGTTAATGATAGTGTTTTCCAGACACTCAAAGGCATCAAATTAATGCTGGCCCCGAGATCAGCTAGGGCAGTACATTCTTCGGTTTTGTTAAAGATGCAAGGCAACACAAAAAGACCGGGATCTCCAAGCTTTTCCGGAAGTTCTTTAAGAATAACTGCAGAGCAGTTTTCAATTAAGCGTGTGTTGGCGAGCTCAATCAACTTCTCCTTCTTGCTAAGAAATTCCTTGAATGCTTTGACAAATTTCGGCATGTGGACAAGTGCTTCAACAAGGCTAATGTTGATGTTCATTTGAGAGAGCATCTTCACATAGCTCGACACTTGACAGTCATTCTTGGTTAGCTCGTTGGTCTTGCCTAAGCGAGAAGGATAAGGGATATTAGGTTTGGGTGGTGAAGGTGTAGGTGTAGGTAAAGGTTGAGATGTTGAAGGGTTCTTCTTGGAAACATCGTCATGACGAGGCGGAGACGGTAATGGTGCACTAATACTAGGTGTAGGAGGAGTAGGGATACATGGTGGTGGAGGAGGTGTAGATGATGGGGGTGGGATAGGTGCCTACGATGGTGACTCCACTACGGGTAGTAATAGCACTCACATTTGCTCGCGGATTGGTGACGGTGTTTGAAGGTAGAGAACTCGAAGAAGAGGGTTGAGCGGTGGGCAAGAAACTAGCCAGCATATTCTTTATATCATTTGTTTGAGTGCTGAAGGAGGATTGAATAATATCTCGAAGCTTGGATCTAATGTCATTTCCTTGCTTGGTGATATCTCCTTTCAGATTGATAATTTGGCTCTGTAGATTCTTTATTTGCTCTCCTTGGGTTCTCATGATGGCTTCAACATCCGGGTTAATGGGTGGGGTTTGTTGAGCGGGTGGGTGATAAGGATTAGAAGCTTTTGGTGGGATTTGGTTGCTTCTATTGTAGTTGTTGGCGGGGTTTTGGTTTTGAGGATAAAAACCGGGTGAAAGGTAGTTGTTTGACCGGTAACTCAGCAAATTTCTATCCCCTTGAGGTCGAGCTTGGTAATTTTCCGGTGAATAATTACCATAAGCTGCATACACATTTTCCGGATGTCCTTGAGTAGAAGGACAATCAGTGTATGGGTGAGGACCGCCGCATGTTTCACAAGAATTGGCAACCGCTTTAACTTGTTGTTGTTCGTTTGAAGCGAGAAGCAAGATACTTTTGTTCATTTCAGTCATCATGCAGGTAAATTCGGTCATGTCGGGGCTTGCTGAAGTAGAGGAAACATTGACTCTCGGGTTGTTCATTGAAGAAGCGGAGGAATCCCTGTTTTTATGATGAGTAGTCATGTTCTCAATAAGCTATCTACACTCCTCGGGTCTCCTTTTCATAAATGTGCCACCGGCGGCTGCATTAATCGTATCACGATCACGAAAAGTTAAACCGTTGTAGAAAGTATCAATTAAGGTCACAGGGAGCATGTTGTGGTTTGGACAACGATCAATCAAGACATTATATCTTTCCCAAGCATCAAAGAGAGATTCATCGGGATCTTGCATGAAACCGCTGATTTGATTGCGAAGGCTCGTGACCATGGATGGTGGAAAGTAGCGCGACAAAAAGCGTTGAGTCATGTCATCCCAAGTCTGAATAGAATTCTTCGGGAGACGATCAAACCATTTCTCGGCGTGATGTGATAAAGTATGTGGAAATAGTTGAAGGCGTAGAACATCCATTGTGGCACCGGGCAACTTCATGCTTTGGGTGATTGTAATGAACTTGTCGAGGTGTTTGTTGGCATCATAATCAGGCATTCCGGCGAATGGATTAGTTTGCACTTGCTGAATCATGTGGTGCTTCAACGAAAACTCCGGAGCCATGATTTGCATCGGCGCAATCGGTCCTCCTCGTCCAAACATGGTTGGTTGACAAAGCTCCTCCATTGTCCGAAGATCGGGATGTGGAAGAATATTGTTGTTATTGTTGAGGTGCGGTGGATTATTGTTGTTGTTAACACCTGACATACTTAAATCTTCTCGAGTCTCGGGCTCTTGATAATTAGAAGATCTAGTACGCATACACCTACAAAGGCAAAAGAAAACAATACCAAACACAAAGAAAATATATATACACAATAAAGAGAAAATCTTTTTGGATTTTTGAAATTTTTAATTTTTATGGATTTTTAACAATTTTTAATTTTTATGGTTTTTTGAATTTTTAAGCAAGAAAAATAACGCTCGCAAGTAAACGGATCCCAAAAAGCAACGCGCTCTCACAGAAAACCGTTAATTTTTACGAAAAGAGCCGGCAGCGGCGCCATTTAATACACAGGTTTTGCCTAGTAAGAAAATTATCGTTCTAGTGGTCTGATCGAATTGATCTAGTTTATCTATGCGACTCAGTCGTTCTTTGGTGGAAACAAAAGTTGTGTCGTTGTAGTATATTAAAAATGCAAGACTTTAAAAGTAAATGACGGAAAATTAAATCTAAGTCTAATTAAAAGTAAAGGAGCAATATTAAAAACTTTGAAAAGTAAATTGATTAAATGACTTAAAATTAAAGCGTGACGAAAATTAAAATTTGACAAAGTATTAAAACGTAAACTTAAAAATTAAACAAGACAAAATAGAAAAACAAACCTACCGTCGGAATTCATTCCGATCGGAATGTGATCGGAATGTGTAACTTACCTCCTGATCGGAATGTTGATCGGAATACACTAACCTTTCAGATCGGGATGTTGATCGGAAACACCTTATCGGAATGCTGTCACCTAGACCAGATCGGAATAACCAAACAAACCCCAGATCGGAATGTGTACTTACCTCTTGATCGGAATGAGGAGTAGACTCCTGGTCGGAATGCTGTCACCACCTAACCTGATCGGAATACCACTAGACACCCCTGATCGAAATACCAATTAACACCCTTGATCAGAATATGGTAGGAATCCCCTTGGTCGGAATGCTCAATCGGAATCCTAGTAGGAATCCTAAACCCTTTTCCGACCAAGCAACAAGAGCGCTGGTCGAAATATCAAACCCTTTTCCGATTACGTAGATCGGAATACAGTATAAATAACACAAAATAAGCACAACTAATAAGCTATTAATCAAATAAGCACACAACGAAAAACTTAATGAAAACCGTATAAGAAAAAGCTAATAAGCTAAAATTTAAAGACTTTAGAAAACACAAAATGAAAAAGGTATACGAAAACAAACTTTATATAAAGATAACTTTTATAAAAACTTTAGAAACTTAAAGATAAACACAAATAAGCTATAAGAATCAATAATCCAAAACAATCAAAAGCATAAAAATATAACCTTTAATCAAATAAGCATGATAATAAGCACATAAACATAAAGATCAAGCAAAGAAAGAAAGGTAGAATGAGAGATAAACAAATAAAAGTAAAGATTCAATAAAAATAAAAGTAACTTACTTGAAAATTAAAGTGCAAGACAAGGTAATTAAAGTGCAATAAGGTAAATGTGCAAGTAAATAAAATGGAAGAAATAGTGTGTCAAACTATCCAACAAAATGAAATGACTATCCTAATGATCTATATATAGGGGAGGATTAGAGAATGCTTAGGAAGCTTCCTCCCCTCCTTCATTTCTTCTTAATTGCACCATTAAGTCATTCCCTTCTTAATCTTTTGTTAATCTTGGACTTTAATGACTTTTGGCTCGGGATTTCTTTGAACTTGTCTTTTAATTCTTCAATAAATAAGACTTGAGTTCTTCGGCTTTAAGTAAACTTTCGTCTTTTGACTTTTTCTTCGATAAATCTTCAGAATTGGTCTTGGACTTCCGTTCTTTTTGCATTCTTGACTTCTTGGCTTTATCTTTCGTCTTTTTCTTTGATAAAAGCCCGTGAATGCCCGTGTTTTCTCCACTTTTCACCTTTTCGTCCTAAATCACAACAAAAACACAAACCACGCATAATTCCGACATAAATGACATAAAATACACGTTTTGGCTTGGTTATTATTGTAATTAAGTGGTAAAAAGGATGGGTGTTTACACACCTATCAAATCCCCTACACTAGACCATTGTAATGTCCTCATGCAATGCATTAGTTACAAAGCACGTTTACATTTTTCATCATAATCAATCCACGTTGGCCTTTATTAAAGAGATAGAAAACTATAAACATTCAAAGTAAAGAAATTAAAAACATACCTTCGGGTTTTGGAAATGTCATGAATAATCATCATCCTCAAGTTTTCACTTTCTCCAAACCAAGCTTAAAAACGAGATCATTGATATTATAAGTTAGTAAACTAACACGAACTCATGTGGGCCAATTATTCACTTAGACTCCCTTATTCCTAGGTGTATCTCTTATATTTTATTGTTGTCTTGAATGATCACGAGGATGCATTGTTGACTTATTTCGATAGTTTATTAGGCTGAAAATAGAGTGAACGATTTAATCAATAGTTAGCTAAAGGACAAAATCTTTTAAAACTGCTTCTCGGGACCTCATAAAGTTCATATCTTGGCATAACTCGCTTCGCGATTTAAGACCTTTCTCGGACCGATATTTGGCAGCGACTTCATACTTCAAACCTTGAGAGACGTTCATGAAATATTGGTCTTCTCTTCATAATAGGAATTTCTTCACTTGAAGTTTTGAGAGATTCTTCATATTTGGACCACGACTTCTTCATTTTTCTCCAATCTTTATTTTGGACTTTGATATACAACGATCCGCCTCCTTTTTGACTTGGATCCATTTATCCTCATACCTTGCTAGGGTCTTTTCGGATACACTTCTCCATGACTTTTGGGGAGTTTTTGCTTTTCGTCGTGTGTCTCGATCCTTCAAATTGATTTTCGATAAATGATTCTTCACATCACTTTGGATATTTAGCAACAAAATATAGCCCTCATGCCTTGTTAGGGCCTTTTCGGACTCGCCAATCTTCGCATCCCGCTTTAAAAAGTTATGCCTTGGCTATGAACTCTAATCCATACCGAGCAACTTTTAAACGATCTTGGGCTAGAAGCTAAGTAACTTTTCAAATCGTACAACCTTATTTATTGCAGATAAATATATTAACAAGTGATGGGAGAATAGGCTTATAATTAACCCACATAAATTCACGAAAGAATACCAAACTTATAATTGACTCTATCATCTCTCGTTCTCCACAGCTTAAAATCTCAAGTAATGAGACTCGTGGATGCTTAGCCTATTAAATCAAAGTTTTGGGTTTTCGAGTCGCCTATAGGATCTTGCAAACTCTTAGACTTTTTCAAGTTTAGAAATCGCATTTTAAAGTTCCCTTGATAAACGACTCTTTAGGATCAATTATAGGAACTTGCGAAAAGTTCTTGTTCTTAACCCGTGAGAGTTAAGACTTTCGCGTTTTATAGCTCCCTATATAAAAGCCTAGCAAAACTTGACTTAAACACGTTAAGGATACTAGCTAGAGTAACTCAGATAAGTAAACTCGGGTTGAGTCAAAAGATTCACAACGTTTTAAAATTAAAACCACTTTAATAAAAATTTATTCTAGCAAAGAAATAAAATAACTATACAAAGGTAAAAACTAATAGGCCAAAATAGATCAAGAATTTTGAAAAATGTCGAAAAATAGATTTTCCGGTTAAAATGAGGACAAATAAAAGGAAAAGAGCCACTTAACTTCGATAGAAGTCCCCCCTACACTTAAGATAAACATTGTCCTCAATGTTTAAGCATGTGGGAGTAAACTCCCCTACACTTAGGACATTGTGCACTTTGTTTAAATCTCGCTAAAGAAAAGACAACTAAAGAGATTCCTATTTTAATATTGAGAAATATAAAATAGTGAATTGAAAAGAGTTTAGGATAGAACCGGGAAGATGGAAACACGGAATCACGGGTCGTCAAGAATCATCAAGAGTGGATCATTGAGCGCTCGAATCCCTGAGTAGAAGAAGAGAGGAAATAGCAAACACCAACGGGTCTCCCTACACTTAGGATAAAGAAAGCGAAAAGATAGATGCATGGGTTGCCTCCCAAGAAAGCGCTTGATTTTTGTTCACCGAGTCGTGAGCCTGACTCGACCTTGATTACCATAGGAAGAAGCATGAAACATATCCACCGGGATCAAAGACATGGTTTTCGTCCATCAAATAGCACAAGCTTAAGGCGAACAAGGCAAGCCAAAAAAGAATAGGCAAGGTTCCCTTAAGTAGCGATGGAGCACGGTGGGAGCAAGTATGGTGAGGTGAAAGCATGTCTTCAATAGTTCCAAAGATTTTTCCTTTTATTTCATCAGGTGGATACTGAGATGGCTGCAGAATATCGATACTGGGATCGAACACCTTTTCCTTTAAGGGAAAAGAGCACTCAGGCTCATCAGAATTTGAAGATGATCCGCGAAAAAGATGCACAACATCGTCCTCAGAAGGTGGACAAAGAGGTGTTAACTCATACGTGCTGCGGATATCGGTGTCGACCGGTTGCTTCTCCTTTGAAAGAATTTTCTTCAAATCCAAAGTAGGATCAAGACGATAATCTTCAAAATCTAAAGGAGGAGCATCACTCTCTTGAGGGAAGTAAGTGTTGAGAAACGTAGAAAAGTCTTCCTCAAAAGAGTAATCATCCAAAGTAGGATTAAGCATGGATGACGGAGGATCTTCATCATGTGAAGAATCACTCGAAAGAGTATCGGCCTCATCAAAATCATCATAAATGGGCATGTCAGGATACTCGGAAGTAAGGTCATCATAATCATCCGAATCTGAGCTAGAATAATCATCATAAGCATCAAAGATCGGTGGAGAATCATAAATGGGAGAAGGTTCCAAATTGGAGAAAGAATCATCCACATTATCTTGAAAAAGTGGATTATCAATGGAAGAATCGAATAGAGGATTGTTTTAGACGATAAAATCATCAAGCACATTAATCATATTCACTGATTCTCGGCCTCCAAAGGATTTACTTGTAAGCTTTCCCATTTTAAAAACTTGTGAATCATTCCCGACTCGTAAGATTAACTCACCTTCGGCAACATCAACTAAAGCTCGTCCGGTTCTCAAAAATGGCCGACCAAGTATTAAAGGAATACGAGGGTCCATTTCATAATCAACAACGACAAAATCGACCGGGAAAGTAAATGTGCCAACTTTAATGAACACGTCTTTGACAATACCAACGGGGTAAGCGAGAGTACGATTTGCAAGTTCAAGAGTTATCTTTGTTGGAGTAAGGTCGGTTAATGATAGTGTTTTCCAAACACTCAAAGGCATCAAATTAATGATGGCCCCGAGATCAGCTAGGGCAGTAAATTCTTCGGTTTTGTTAAAGATGCAAGGCAACACAAAACGACCGGGATCTCCAAGCTTTTCCGGAAGTTCTTTAAGAATAACTGCAGAGCAGTTTTCATTTAAGCGTGTGTTGGCGAGCTCAATCAACTTCTCCTTCTTGCTTAGCAATTCCTTGAATGCTTTGACAAATTTCGGCATGTGGACAAGTGCTTCAACAAGGCTAATGTTGATGTTCATTTGAGAGAGCATCTTCACATAGCTCGACACTTGACAGTCATTCTTGGTTAGCTCGTTGGTCTCGCCTAAGCGAGAAGGATAAGGGATATTAGGTTTGGGTGGTGAAGGTGTAGGTGTAGGTAAAGGTTGAGATGTTGAAGGGTTCTTCTTGGAAACATCGTCATGACGAGGCGGAGACGGTAATGGTGTACTAATACTAGGTGTAGGAGGAATAGGGATAAATGGTGGTGGAGGAGGTATAGATGATGGGGGTGAGATAAGTGGTCCTACGATGGTGACTCCACTACGGGTAGTAATAGCACTCACATTTGCTCGCGAATTGGTGACGGTGTTTGAAGGTAAAGAACTCGAAGAAGAGGGTTGAGCGGTGGGCAAGAAACTAGCCAGCATATTCTTTATATCATTTGTTTGAGTGCTGAAGGAGGATTGAATATTATCTCGAAGCTTGGATCTAATGTCATTTCCTTGCTTGGTGATATCTCCTTTCAGATTGATAATTTGGCTCTGTAGATTCTTGATTTGCTCTCCTTGGGTTCTCATGATGGCTTCAACATCCGGGTTAATGGTTGGGGTTTGTTGAGCGGATGGGTGATAAGGATTAGAAGCTTTTGGTGGGATTTGGTTGCTTCTATTGTAGTTGTTGGCGGGGTTTTGGTTTTGAGGAGAAAAACCGGGTGAAAGGTAGTTGTTTGACCGGTAACTCAGCAAATTTCTATCCCCTTGAGGTCGAGCTTGGTAATTTTCCGGTGAATAATTACCATAAGTTGCATACACATTTTTCGGATGTCCTTGAGTAGAAGGATAATCGGTGTATGGGTGAGGACCGCCGCATGTTTCACAAGAATTGGCAACCGCTTTAACTTGTTGTTGTTCGTTTGAAGCGAGAAGCAAGATACTTTTGTTCATTTCAGTCATCATGCGGGTGAATTCGGTCATGTTGGGGCTTGCTGAAGTAGAGGAAACATTGACTCTCGGGTTGTTCCTTGAAGAAGCGGAGGAATCCCAGTTTTTATGATGAGTAGTCATGTTCTCAATAAGCTCTCTACACTCCTCGGGTCTCCTTTTCATAAATGTGCCACCGGCGGCTGCATTAATCGTATCACGATCACGAAAAGTCAAACCGTTGTAGAAAGTATCAATTAAGGTCACAGGGAGCATGTTGTGGTTTCGACAACGATCAATCAAGACATTATATCTTTCCCAAGCATCAAAGAGAGATTCATCGGGATCTTGCATGAAACCGCTGATTTGATTACGAAGGCTCGTGACCATGGATGGTGGAAAGTAGCGCGACAAAAAGCGTTGAGTCATGTCATCCCAAGTCTGAATAGAATTCTTCGGGATACGATCAAACCATTTCTCGGCGCGATGTGATAAAGTATGTGGAAAGAGTTGAAGGCGTAGAACATCCATTGTGGCACCGGGCAACTTCATGCTTTGGGTGATTGTAATGAACTTGTCGAGGTGTTTGTTGGCATCATCATCAGGCATTCCGGCGAATGGATTAGTTTGCACTTGCTGAATCATGTGGTGCTTCAACGAAAACTCCGGAGCCGTGATTTGCATCGGCGCAATCGGTCCTCCTCGTCCAAACATGGTTGGTTGACAAAGCTCCTCCATTGTCCGAAGATCGGGCTGTGGAAGAACATTGTTGTTATTGTTGAGGTGCGGTGGATTATTGTTGTTGTTAACACCTGACATACTTAAATCTTCTCGAGTCTCGGGCTCTTGATAATTAGAAGATCTAGTACGCATACACCTACAAAGGCAAAAGAAAACAATACCAAACACAAAGACAATATATATACACAATAAAGAGAAAATCTTTTTGGATTTTTGAAATTTTTAATTTTTATGGATTTTTAACAATTTTTAATTTTTATGGTTTTTTGAATTTTTAAGCAAGAAAAATAACGCTCACAAGTAAACGGATCCCAAAAAGCAACGCGTCTCTCACAGAAAACCGTTAATCTTTACGAAAAGAGCCGGCAGCGGCGCCATTTAATACACAGGTTTTGCCTAGTAAGAAAATTATCGTTCTAGTGGTCTGATCGAATTGATCTAGTTTATCTATGCGACTCAGTCGTTCTTTGGTGGAAACAAAAGTTGTGTCGTTGTAGTATATTAAAAATGCAAGACTTTAAAAGTAAATGGCGGTAAATTAAATCTAAGTCTAATTAAAAGTAAAGGTGCAATATTAAAAACTTTGAAAAGTAAATTGATTAAATGACTTAAAATTAAAACGTGACGAAAATTAAAATTTGACAAAGTATTAAAACGTAAACTTAAAAATTAAACAAGACAAAATAGAAAAACAAACCTACTGTCGGAATTCATTCCGATCGGAATGTGATCGGAATGTATAACTTACCTCCTGATCGGAATGTTGATCGGAATACACTAACCTTTCAGATCGGGATGTTGATCGGAAACACCTTATCGGAATGCTGTCACCTAGACCTGATAGGAATAACAAAACAAACCCCAGATCGGAATGTGTACTTACCTCTTGATCGGAATGAGGAGTGGACTCCTGGTCGGAATGCTGTCACCACCTAACCTGATCGGAATACCACTAGACACCCCTGATCGGAATACCAATTAACACCCTTGATCGGAATATGGTAGGAATCCCCTTGGTCGGAATGCTCAATCGGAATCCTAGTAGGAATCCTAAACCCTTTTCCGACCAAGCAACAAGAGCGCTGGTCGGAATATCAAACCCTTTTCCGATTACGTAGATCGGAATACAATAGAAATAACACAAAATAAGCAAAACTAATAAGCTATTAATCAAATAAGCACACAACGAAAAACTTAATGAAAACCGTATAAGAAAAAGCTAATAAGCTAAAATTTAAAGACTTTTGAAAACACAAAATGAAAAAGGTATACGAAAACAAACTTTATATAAAGATAAATTTTATAAAAACTTTAGAAACTTAAAGATAAACACAAATAAGCTATAAGAATCAATAATCCAAAACAATCAAAAGCATAAAAACATAACCTTTAATCAAATAAGCATGATAATAAGCACATAAACATAAAGATCAAGCAAAGAAAGAAAGGTAGAATGAGAGATAAACAAATAAAAGTAAAGATTCAATAAAAATAAAAGTAATTTACTTGAAAATTAAAATGCAAGACAAGGTAATTAAAGTGCAATAAGGTAAATGTGCAAGTAAATAAAATGGAAGAAATAATATGTCAAACTATCCAACAAAATGAAATGATTATCCTAATGATCTATATATAGGGGAGGATTAGGGAATGCTTAGGAAGCTTCATCCACTCCTTCATTTCTTCTTAATTGCACCATTAAGTCCTTCCTTTCTTAATCTTTTGTTAATCTTGGACTTTAATGACTTTTGACTCGGGATTTCTTTGAACTTGTTTTTTAATTCTTCAATAAATAAGACTTGATTCTTCGGCTTTAAGTAAACTTCCGTCTTTTGACTTTTTCTTCGATAAATCTTCAGAATTGGTCTTGGACTTCCGTTCTTTTTGCATTCTTGACTTCTTGACTTTATCTTTCGTCTTTTTCTTTGATAAAAGCCCGTGAATGTCCGTGTTTTCTCCACTTTTCACCTTTTCGTCCTAAATCACAACAAAAACACAAACTACGCATAATTCCGACATAAATGACATAAAATACACGTTTTGGCTTGGTTATTATTGTAATTAAGTGGCAAAAAGGATGGGTGTTTACACACCTATCACTTCACGATCCCCCTTCCTGTAGTTCCACCTCAGACCAAACCCGTTTATCAACTTGTACTCCATTGACTCCTTTTTTAACAACAGGACCAAGTTGTTTCAACCCAACATGTTTAAAACCTCCATGTTTATGTACATTAAACCCATCAAAATTTTCGATGTTAAACCTAGTTATCGAACTAGCCATTCCTTTTTTCCCTTTGTTGTTTGCTAAACCTTGTAAAAAACCTCGCAATCACAAACCGACAAAGTCCTTTTAGTAATTCGCTAAACCTTGTGATATATTAAACCTCACAATCACGAGTTACGAAGTCCCCTTTTGTGTAAAAACCCTTGCTTTATCGATATAACCCTAAGAGAAACCTTCTTAGAAATCGATCAAACCAAAAAACCCTTCAAAAAGAAAAACTTTTTCTTACTTAAATATCGATTGAGTCTTGGAAATTAACATATCCAACAAATCGACAACCCTTGAATCAAGAAAGCACCCGACTCCTTTTGAAGTAACCCTTGTCGTACTTTTAATTTTACAAAACCGATTTCTAATAACCTAAGAAATCTTGCAACCTCGACAACTCTTGAATCTTTTTTAACCTTGCTACAAACCTTGTTAAGTTTTTTCTTAACCAACTTTACCGACAAGCGTCACAAGCCGTGTGCAATATACCCGTTATTGCGTAAAACCTTTTCTTGCAAATCAAATTTATTAGAAAACCTCTAAACCCTCGATCACGAACAAGCAAGCCGATCGTTAACTTGAAAACCCAAGAAAATTACGATCGAACTTAAACCACAAGAAAATACCCTTTTAACAAATCGAATTTATTAGATACACTAAACCCTCGATCACGAACAAATACTCCGATAGTTAACTTAAAAACCCAAACAAACGACTATCAAACTTGAACCACAACAAAACCCACGACAACCATAATCTTCACTTAATCGATTTTAACAAATAAAATATATTTGTTGTAACGTACCTTTGTAGTTTCAATCAAAGTAATACATCACGTGGGGTGTTTATAGTTCGTCACTTTGCTTTTTATTAACCAAAAAGATCTCACGTCACCTTGTATCTCTTGATCACCTCTTGATTAATCGCTACTCAAACGATCGTTACTACCAACGATCGCTACTTCGACGATTCGTAAAACCTGTTATCAGATACATGCATGTGCATGTGCATGTACAAAGGATATAAATTCCTTAAACCTCACGTGAGTTAAGAACACAATCGTTTTTTGTTATTCGTATTCCTTTCTCACTACTGCTACGATCGATGAAACCGCAGCGGAAACCTCAATACTTCGATCGAACCGAAACCTCGCTCTAGTCTTTGAACTTCGATGAACCTTGAGCTCTGATACCTCTTGTTGTACGATACCGACAACAAACCCGAAGTTCGATAACGCGGAACCGTTAGATCGTGAGCTGTATCGGGCACAAGTAGCGAATACGAAAGACTATAAAGAACCGACAAATATATGCACACGGAATACCCTCAACTACCTATTTATTAATAACCCTAATAAAGACACATTTAGGAATAAGAATTCAATAAATTAGGATCCCTCAATCCTATTTATAGAGATGAGGGGTAGGCAGTAGGCACCTCCTTAAGTCAAATTGAGAACTTCCTATAAATCAATTTAAAAAGGTTAACTTAAATACTTTCAAATACAAATCTATTCCTAACATATGTTACAAAGTACATTTAATTCCATAAACTATATTTAAGTTTGCTCATAATATTCCAACAAATTAATTACTCTTTTACTCCCTCCGTCCCAAAATTATTATTATCAGATAAGAATTACATCGTTTAAAAAAAGTGTATTAATTACTCTCTGAATTTCGCAAAGATAAAAAAAGAAAATTTTACCTTTTAATAATGTCTTCATAGAGTTTTGTAAATAATATCATTGATTAAGGATAATATGGTAAATTTAAACAATTCCACCAAACTATATATAAGAGTGAACAATAATTTTGGGACAATTTAAAAAAGAAAGATTGACAATAATTTTAAGATAATTTAAAAAAGAAAAATTGACAATAATTTTAAGACGGATAAAATACTTTTTTACGCTTACTCTTATGCAATTAATTAAAATTTTATATATTGTTTATAATTTTCCAAAGATAAACTACAAAATTTTCCATGTGGTTTCTTAAACTCGCACTCATTGTCATAGAGTGCTATTATTGTTGCATTTTATCGCACTTTATGCCATTCCCACAATTTTTCATTTCAAATAGCCTAATATGCGTCGCATATGAGGGTATTTTTAGTCATGAAATTGTTTAAGAGACGAAGTTTGTGGTCAAATTGAGTGTGGTCGTGATAATGCCGTTGGTGATGGGTGGTTGTAGAGGTGAAATCGGGGAAGAAGAATTAGACAAGACGAATAAGTAATAGCAAAAGGTGTCACGGCGGAGGGGCTCGTCGCTTCGACGTGACGCCTTCGCCGGTGCTCGCCGTGACGCCGTACCCCCTCGTCGCTCCCCCTTCGCTAGTCTTCAACGATAGGAAAAAGAGAAAAAACCGGTCTCCACATTTTTCAAACCGTTGCCAAACGGTAATTAAAATTTTTTTTAATTTTTTTTATAACTTTTTTTTTATAAATACCACTTATTTTTATCTTAAAACACACATACACACAACAAACACTTTCAATCAAATCTTTTCACAAAAAATTTGAATCAAAATTTTAAAAAAATAGTAGCTCGTCTGATTATTCCAATCCGTCCGATCTCGAAGATATGGAAGAATACGAAATGACAATGTAGATTAACGAAGATGAAGAAGATAAAGTTCAGCAGCATCGTAGATACATTTGGCGTGAACGTGAAGTCGCCGAACAACGTTTAATGGAGGATTATTTTGGTCCAAATCCGAAATATACGGCGGAAACGTTTAGAAAACGATATCGCATGAGACGATATCTATTTTTGGAAATAGTTGAAGGTATTGAAACTTAATGTGCAACAAATAATCCTTTACCCAAGCATTTTCATTTTTTTACTATTCGATATGATGCTACGGGTATGAAAAGTATGAGTGTCATCATGAAATGCACATCTGCCCTTCGTCAATTGGCAAACGCCACATTGGCGGATGGGTTAGATGAGTACTTGCAAATGGGGGAACATTGTGGGCGCGATTGTCTGGACTTTTTTTGTATGTGTGTTATAGATTTGTATCAGCCCGAGTTTTTAAGAAAGCCTAACCCAACTGACGTTCAAAGGTTGTACAACGCACATAATACGATTCATGGGTTTCCGGGGATGCTAGGTAGCCTTGATTGTATGCATTGGGAATGGGTGAATTGTCCCAAAGGGTGGCACGGGCAATTTGGGAGAGGTGATAAAAAACACCCAACCATCATTTTAGAAGCTGTTGCATCATACGATTTGTGGATTTGGCATGCATTTTTCGGGGTTGCAGGTGCGAATAATGATATTACCGTGTTGCATCATTCACCATTGTTCGACGACCTTTTGGCTGGCAACGAACCAGTGGCACCGTATATTGTAAACGGGCAACAATTCGAAAGAGGGTACTACCTTACAGATGGTATTTACCCTCAATGGTCATGTTTTGTTAAGTCATTCAGCCAAGCACGCGATCACTAAATCGCTCTATTTAAACGGCGTCAAGAAAGTGCCCGGAAAGATATTGAAAAGGCATTTGGTGTCCTACAAGGACGATGGCGTATAATTGCTCAACCGGCGCGTGCTTGGACTGTGAACAAGCTACGCAGAATCATGTACACGTGCATCATTTTTCATAACATGATTTTGAAGAATCAAAGGTTTGCGATATCCGAAGCAGCTGAAATGTACATCCCTCCTGGGAACCATTTGTTACGGTCATGGGTCGAGTGATGTGCAATCCGTCGCAGGAAACAAAGAGAACTCCGAGATAGAGAAGTACATTCAAGCCTTCAACGGAACCTTATTGAACATCTTTGGGCACGAGAGCAACCATGAATAATCGACCGTATTTTATATCGTATTTTTTTTTCGTATTGTGCTTTTTTTTCGTATTTGTATTTTTTTTAAGTATTTGTATTTTTATTTGAAGTATTTGTAATTTTTATTTTTATAAAATGAATTTTTAGTTTGTGTGAAAAATGAAAAAATAAATAAAATGATGAGTGGTGGGACCCAAGTGAAGAGGAGAGAGACTAGTTGTGAGTGAGAGGGTGTTTAGTTGGTTTTTTGTTTCGATTAGTTAAGATGATGTGACGCTAAAATGACATAAGTAAAGAAGGAAATGCTAGTCATGACACCTTTTGCTCTAACTCACTGTTTATTTGAAAACTTCATCCTTGAAACAATGTCATGACTAAAGTAATAACTTGGTGAACTTCAAGTGGATAAAGCAAAAGTTTCATCCTCTAAAGCACAAAAATGATGCTAGTAGTATATAAAAGTATTGAAAAAAAATTAATGATAACATTTTGCTTTTTTGGTTTGTAAAATTCACTCAAATATTCATCGTATTAAACGCATCAAATCTTATATACGTGATGCGAAATGAGATTATAGATAAAATATTTCTTAACTCATTTTTTAATTTGTTTTTTTATTAATTAATTAAAAGAATCATTTGGTGGTACCACATCAGACCTAAAATATTTGTTATGCAACGTCACGTTGTCACTCTTGGTAGTAGTACTATTAGCAAATGTCTTCTTCGATGGGGAATCTTAGATTCATTGGTTGTAATCTTTAAGACTTTTCTTAATAAAACTGAAAATTAGTGACAAAATAATCAATAATTGACTAATAATTTTCATCAAACAAAAAATGTTAGTATGTTTATTTCTATGTTTTAAAACCTGGATTTTTAGTTGATCTGGTTTAGTGACCGATTCACGGTCCAATCGATTGAACCGTCGCATCAACCCGGTTTCATATGTATGTATATCTTTTTATATGTTTCATATGATCTTAGCATAACTTATCTTACTTTTAATTAAACCGATGAAAAATATTTATTTTTACTTATTCACTTTAGCTTTTTGTTTTATATTTATAACCTTATAGCAAAAGTATGCAAAATAATTAGGGCCCATTTGGTTTATAAATGCGTTTATGATTAGAATTTAGGTCTTAGGATTTGGTTTGTTGGCTTCCTCTTTCATGTCCACAGTAACTCATGGTTTGCTACTTCTCCCCTACATGCTGAAGTCATAGCGATTCACAGGGCATGTCGTCTAGCATTCAATCATGGATGGACCCGTGCTATTGTGGAATCCGATTCTCAGGTAGCCATAAATTTTTCGTCTACGGAAGCTATCCCACCTTGGTCTTTAGGACCTCTTATTGATGATATTCGCACATGGTCGAGGAACTTGCACCTTACGTTTTCTTGGACTAACCGATCTAACAACCAAGTTGCTCGCTGGACGGCTTAATTCGCGCTTACTGTAAATCATATTATTACGTGGGATGTTTCCTTTCCTTCTGAACTCACCTCGCTTTCGAGGAATGATATGTATGATTCTCATGTTTGTTAATGATAAGTTACCCTTAAAAAAAAAAAAAAAGCTTGAAATAAAAATTATTTTTTGTTGATTACATATTTAAAAACCCACCAAGAAAGGTTGGATTGGGATTTTGGGCTTTAAAATAATATGTCTGAGTTTTATGAACATTCCAAACGGGGTTTAGAAGTGTTTTTCAGTCCAACCCCACTTAATACAGGGGTATCAAACGGACACTTAGTTTATGATTACAATTTGTAGTAAACAATTTATGAAAAAATAATATTAGTTGATGTTTTAAGTTAAAGTAAGCAAAATAATTAGTTTATGGCTTTATTTTAACTAATATTCATTTTCATCACTTCAATTAATCTTTAATACATAAAAATGTTTAAGGAAAGAAGTATTTGATTTTTTTTTATATAGTCGTGACCCGATCGGGTTAATCAAACCGAGTCAACCCGGGTTAACGAAAAACCGACGGTTCAATCCAGTTTTCAAACAATAAAAAACTGATCATATCCGCCCTGCTCCGAACCGGCTCACGGGTCAAGGCCGGGTCAGCCCGGATTTTAAAACATTGGTTTATTCATTAAGAAAGAAATTTCAGTAACAACATATTTAATAGCACTAACAAAATTGTCTGGACATCTCAGCAAAAAGCTATGAATAAATTGTGTGAAGACCGTTTTTTTTAAAGGCTAAAACATTTTATTAATAGAATTAGGCTCCAAGGAGGAGGTTTTAAACAGAAGAAAACAACAAATAAGTACAAACCAAAGGCTACGAAGGTAGCTAAAAGACCCCAAAAACTAATATCCGATTAAAGCATGAGGTATCGTTGGAGCTTAAAGATGGTGTCAAATAAAAAGCGCAGCTATGTTAACATGGCTTTGGTATCAACAACCTTTAGACATCATATTTCGTGATAGTATTATTAACACAAAAAAAATGCAATTTCATAGCAAAAGAATTGGTGCAAGTGTGCACATACTGATAAGAGTGTTTGGCGTGGGTCGATGCCCTCGTCGAGGTCATTTGCCACCACACGATAGAGTGCACCTTCTCGTGCCAAACTAAGCTGAAAGACGGATATCAATGGTTTATGTTTTATTTGTCTTTTTGGCACATGGCGGTCTGTAAGTATTTTTGCTTGTTACGTCGTGTCAGTTTATAAATCTGAATAGAGTGGTTGGTGAGATACTCACCGCCACCTTATCTTTCTCTCTACTAACTCAACTCACATTTCAACCATAGTAGTGGGTGAAAAACCCACATTTCATACCGTATTTTTTAAATACTTTTCTTCGTAAGCGTAAAAAACGTAAATGTAAGTTAAATACGAAACAAAATTAATAAAAACAAAAAGCGAAATACATTAAATACAAAAATTCAAATACAACATGTTAAAACACATAATGAAAATACAAAGTCATATACGATGCAAACGGATATACACTAATACATACATAATTTCTCATATGAGATTAATCTGTCACGGGGTTTTGTCAATACCTCTCTAAAATATTTCGCACTCAATACTTTCTCATATTGACAATCGACCCTTAAATTGTTTTGCCACTCTTTCTCAACCTTCTCTTTTAAAGTGTCTCCTAATACTTCTTCACAGGGGGAGTCAGAGTATAAAACAATCAGGTGTACAAAAATTTTAATATAAGTATTTATATAATATATAATTTTTTTGGGATTCATTTTGAAAAAATTAACATTTTTAATAAATACACACACTATGCGATAAAATTTAATCAAATTTCTGTGTATTCCCAAAAACCCTTAGCTCCGCCCTGCTTCTTCATCGATTGGTAGTTTTGTCACTCTCAAATTACATCACGTTAGTGTTTGTTTATTTTTGGCTGATGTGACATTATTAGTCCAGGTTCATGAGGGAATTATTATTATTCATGTGTGGGGTTTCCAACTTTCCACTAGTAGTATTGATTCCAACCACTGTGTTGGAGCTTAGGGTGCGTTTGGTATCTCTCTATGGGAATGAGGGAATGATAATTGGAATGATAGTTAATGTTTGGTGTATTAATGTGCTTATCAAAAATTGGAATTATATCTTAATTTTTAGGCTTTCTTATAGGAGGCTAGTGTGCCTCCTTTCTAACTTCATTCCCATTGTCATTCATATGATTCCGAAATCCATACCAATTACGATTAATAAAAACATACCAAACGCACCCTTAGTTTTTGTCATATACCAGGGTACGTAGATACTCGTGTTTTGCTACGGGAATAAGTCGGGGTGGAGTAAAATTATTCGTAATATTATTTTTAACTTTGTTAGGTTTTTTTTTGTTAGAATAGGTTAGCGTTTTATTATACAATTAGTCATTAAAAAGTAACTCTGCAAAACATACGTGACAGAAAGGATTATTTGTTTAAATAAAAAATAAAAATATTTTATGCAACATCGGGAATAGCAATTAGAGCATCAACAATGCAAAAAACCAATGTTTTTAGACCCAGGTCGACCCGGTCGGGTCAACTGGTTGAACCGGTTCCGGCCGAAAAAACGGGTCATATTGACCCGGGTTTCATATTTTCGAAACCCGGCTTGACCCGGCGGGTTTGGGGTGACCCGGGTCAACCCGGTTCTCAAGACCCGGCCGGGTTTCGAATTTTTCGGGTTTTTTTAATTTTATTTTTTTTTTAATTTTACGTATTTGCGCCGAAATTTTATTTTTACATATTATTTTGGTTGGTAAACAATTTATATTTTCAATATACGTAAGTTTTTGTAGTTTTTATAAGTATAATTTTATTTATTATTAAAAATATAAAAAAAATAAATTTTTTTTAGAAAACCGGGTTAACCCGGGTCGACCCGGGTTGATCCGGACCCGGCGACTCGACCGGGTCAATCTAAGACCCGGGTTTTAAAACATTGCAAATGACTTTTTGCATTAATTGTCATCAATGTAATATATACAATTTAAGCTTAAGATTTTTGTCAAAAACTTGGTAAATATCAAGTCTTTGTAAAAAGTTTTGCAAAAAGCTTGTAGGACAATAGTGAAAATCACTAAAAAAGACTTGGTTGAATATTAAAATGTTTTTTTTGTGGTGTTCCTATTGTGAATGCTCTTATGTTAATAGCAATTTTGATTTGTTTTACATTTACTTGATAGCGGTGGTTTGATATTAGCAAAATCATGTCTGAATAAAAAAATTAATGTATCATCTGATAATAGCAATTTTAGTGATAAGCAATTTGAAAATATTTTTAATGATCGTGACTGATGAGGTTTGGTAATAGTAATTTTATGTCTAAGTAAAATATGTCCGATGAATGTATGTATTTATAATGTAATTTAGGATTTATTATTTTTTTTGTTTCTTTTGTATTTGTATGGATATCTTTTTTATTAATTAGTTTTATTGAGGTGGGATGAGTCGTAATGTATTTTTTTCTCTTTTGTTAAAGTGTTTAAAATATTTATTATAAAACATAAGATATTATGAAGAGGTACCTTTTATTTTAGTTTTACCAAAGGCTACATCAACTTAACATTCTTATTTTAGAAAATGTTATTTTTTATAAAAGTTTTAAGTTTTTATTTAGGCTTCATTCACTTTTAATTTTATTTATTTCTATTTTTGAAATAAACAAGCAAAATAAAAGATATTAAAATACATTACCATTTTTGAAATAAACAAACAAAATCAATATATTAAAATACATTACCATTTTCTTCACTAAATATGTCAGTTACCTACTTACCCATGTCATATTAACTTCACTAAGGTGTGTTTGTTGAAACTAGCAGTAGCAGTTAGCGTTAGCATTTAGCATTAGCCGTAACAATATGATTTATGATAGCTGTAATTGTAGGTTTTAAATGTAAAATGATAAAACGCTAATACTAAACGCTAAATGTTAATTCAAAGAGCATTGAGAAATGAGCATTTTTACAATTTTATAAATGTTAACTGCTTTCTACCAAACGAACTTTATAATAAATGTGCTAAGTGGTAAATGCTAATTGCTCAAAAACGCTCTTAAATGCTGTCTGCCAAACACATCCTTTACATGTAATTCACGTCTAAAAATTTATAGGTTAAGCCCAGTTAAAACAAAACAAGATTAACAGATGGATTCGGAGTGGGTTTAGCCATCACTTTGACTCCTATTTATATATCCGAAACAGCTCCTCCTGAAAGAGGTTTGTTGAATACGCTCCCACAGTTCACTTGTTCAGGTGGATTACTGATAAAGTATGTCTTTGCTTTGTAATATTTATATATCGTACTAATTTTGTTTGCAAGCAGTGACGAAGCCAGGATTTCATACATGGGTGGGCCAAATATCAACCACATAAGTGACGGTGAGTTAAAACTCGTAAGTTGGTCGATGAATGTGTCGAAAGCGCATAGTTACAAAAAATTTATCAACCTAACAAATTAATCAACAGAATATCGTAAAATATGAGCGTCACAATTAAATGATATAGTTATGGTTTTTCATTTCAAATATTTAGAAAATCCACGACATGTCTTATTTTCTTGTACAATAAAACTTGAATTGTAAATATAATAAAATTTTGATGTAAAAATTGTATTGAAATGTAATGAAATATGCTTCCAAATTAACTTCGAGCACATAACAAGTCATAATGCTTTTAGGTACATGTGAGAACAACAGTAAAGATTAAACAAATTTAACTAATGATAGATTGGTCACCCATGCATATACATTACTCAAAATAAAGTTTTAATAAATAAAAAGTTAAATTTGTGTAAGAATCAAAATTAAATACTACGTACAAAATTTTCTTGCGTTTTAGGCATCATATCTTGGGTGGGTCATTTATCTATTTTCATACCAATTTTAAATCAATAGTAATCAATATGTAGTAAATGTTAGAATCTTGGGGTGGGTTATGGCCAACCCAAGTATACAAGTAGCTCCGTCCCTGTTTGCAAGCTACCTCAAAATTTATTTTTACTGTTCGTCGATTCAAATATAGCAGTGAAGCGCAGATTTAAGACCTAGTTATATTAAGTATTTAATAGGGCTAAGCATTGGTTCAAATCCGAACCGAAAACCGATTTTGGAAAAAAGTCGAACCGAAAACAGAACCCAATTATTTCGAGCAAACCCGAATCGAATCAAGAAAAGACGAACAGAATATGTAGTTTAGGCGTATTTTCGTGTTTTTACCCCAAAACCGAACCGAACCGAACCGAGCAAAACTGACACAAATATAAAAACCGAAAACCTAACAGAAAATAGTCGGTTCGGTTCGGCTCGGTTTTCAATTCGGTTCGAATTTCAGATTGTTTTGCTCAACCTAATCTTTTATATAATAAAAGAATTAGATTATTTGAAAATTTTAATAAAAAGTGAAGGTTGTAGAAAAAACAATTGAACCAATTAAATGGCTTGATTTTGACATATAAGCAAAATCATGCAAGGTGATTGGTAGAAAAAAGTTAAAATTGAATTGAATTTAGTTAAAATTAAAAATTTTAATGGAGGAATTTGATAAAAACACACAAAGATATATGTGCTAAATTTGTGAAAATAAGAACTTTCAAAAGGAGTGGATTAATAAAACTTTAGTGGTTGAATTTGAAGTAAATTAAATAGACTTAAGTGTAAACTTATAATTTTTTATATTTTTTAGTAACTTTATAAAATAAACAAATGATCCCCTTAAACTTTATACCCTCTATAATTTGTATTTTATAAATACAGCATATATGTTATTTCAAAAAATTAATAAATCACATAATTATAAATATTCAAATAAAAACATAAATTATTGTATATATTCCTATTTTGACACTTAACAAAGTCAAGTAATGCAACCTACATAAATTATTATTAACATATATATATCAAATTAAATGCAAGGTCTCAAACATCAGTGTGAGATGAAAATAAATAGATGTGATTATACATTTACAACAACATATATTGTTTCAAGGTCGTTATGTGTTATTAAACACACAATATCTAGAAAAGAATAGTTAAAATTTCAGTTAAATAAAGTCAAATCGTTTGTGCAACAAATATTTATACAAAATATCAATTAACGTAATGAAATGAGCATCGTAACTATTTAAGTATTAAAATTTTAATATTGTTTTATAAAATAATATTAAGCATTACAAAATCATGAATGTATAAACATGTACGTGTAAGTTTGATGTAAATGGTTTGTTGATTAATAATTAAGATATAACTGTTTAGAATATATAAAATATATTAAAAGTAAAAAGAGTATGAAATTCGAAAAATACAAATTTATGTGAGTTACACGGTGCACAGTAAAACAAAAATACAATCAAACATATAAACATTACATATCTTTTAAAAATAGAATATATATATAAAATCGTAATAATAAAATTATTATTTAATATATCATTTATATTTAAATCTCGTGCGTGCACAGGTATTAAAACTAGTATTAAATATTATATGATATTGTAAAGCCCAAAATGAACATTAAAGCCACAAAAGTCCTAGTAAACACCACCACAGTTCTTTGCTAAAAAAAATAAACCCAATATAGTTAAAGGGTGTTTGGTTAAGCGTATGAGTTAAGCTTAAGCTTATGTTATATAAATCATTTATGGTTTATATATTATAAGCTTATAAGTCTATGTTTATTGTTTGATTAATCTTGTTAAATTTAATAAAGTAAAATGAAAAAAACATATAAATATTAAATGATATAATTATTAAATGTAAGTATAAAAGTCTTTATAAATTATTCTAATATAAGCTCACCATTTGATATAAAAATCACAAATGTTTCCCTTACCCAAACTCTTTTATATAAGCTTATAAGTAGGGGCGGAGGTAGTAGAGAGATTAGTGGGTGTTAAGCCACCCTTAATCGGCCTATTTCGCTTATTATATATGTGTATTACAAGCTATTTTTCTACTATTTTCTACATTCAACCCCCAACACTATGAACATTTGCCTTAAGTATGGTTAGCTTCCTTTAACTTAAAAATCCTGCTCCGCACGTGCTTATAAGTCTACTAATATAAACTTAACCAAATACTTAGTTTCGACTTATAAGCTTATATAAACTAATAAACTTATAAACCCATTATATAAGCTAAAACAAACACCCCTGAAACTTCTTCCTCCCTTCCAACAAAAAAGGAATCTTATGCACTAGTCCACTACCCAAAAAATAATGCACCCCTTCAAGTTAACATCTTTCTAGTTCCGGCTAACTGGCATCACCGGTAGTTTTCATATGTTGGGTGTATGAACTGGTGTTCCAGCTCGATTTGTGTGTTTTCCTCGAACAATGGTGGTGATCAGGAGTTTTTCTTGGTTGTAGACAATGAAACCACCTTTTTTTTTCATGGTTGGTATTTCATATTCGTAACATCTATCCCTCAGCTTTCACATGTACCCTAATGAATAATGATGCATGCAAAGCTAGTTAGTTGGATCGTCTATAACCATGAATATCTCCTGATTGCCATCATTATTCGGCGAAACACAAAAAATTGGCTCTTCAATGGCTTTCGAACTGCTGCTGGATCGCCTCCTCCTTACAAGACATGTAAGTTATTTATTTTCCAGTTCTTATATGAAAAAACAAATAAAGGATATATTGTTGAAAATTAACTACTATTGCCTAAAGAGTTTTATTTGCTGTGGAGGTGTTAAATTTTGTCCATTTTGATATATATGGGTACTTTTTGCCCATTTTTAAAAAAGGATGTGACACTTTTTGCCCATTCTTTATAATGAATGTGCTAAACGGGCGCATATGTAAGAAACTAAATGGGCTTAACCGGCGCACTTGTAAATTACAAATTAGTATACTCGACGAATATTTTTTATTAAAATTTTTATCCCGGCTTTCAAACAAGTATTTTTATTTTTTATTTGTGGGTTTTTATATGTTTTTTTCCTTTTTTAGCTTGCGCCCGATTAGTCCGCCCGTTTCGCCCGTGCCCGTTTAGCCCGCCGCCCGTTTAGCCTGTTACCCGTTTAATCCGCCGCCCGTGCCCACCCGCCCGCTCTTTGCCACCGCTAGCTGTGATGATGGCATCTTGATGTTATCAATTACAAATATTTACACATGCTTAGCCGCTTAGCGGCTTAGGTCTGTAAAAAAATCCCTGAGCCGACTCGAGTCAGAGCCGGACCGACTAACCTACTTGAGTCAGATTACTTGGCGGAAAAGATCTATTCGGGTCAATCTGAGTACCAAATTGGGTTTGGCTAACTTGGGTTCGGCTGAACTCATTTTTTAATTTGTTTTTTAATTAATTAAAAAAAAATCATTTGGTGGTACCACATGAGACCTAAAATATTTGTTATACAATGTCACGCTGTCACTCTTGGTAGTACTATTAGCAAATGTCTTCTTCGATGGGGAATCTCAGATTCATTGGTTGTAATTTTTAGTCTTTTCTTAATAGAATTGAATATTAGTGAAAAAATAATCTATAATTGACTAATAATTTTCATCAAATGAAAATGTTAGTATGTTTATTTCAATGTTTTAAACCCCGGGTTTTTAGTTGGCCCGGTCTAATGACCAGTTCACGATTCAACCGATTGAACCGCCGCATCAACTCGATTTCATATGTATGTATACCTTTTTATATTTTTCATATGATTTTAGCATAACTTATCTTACTTCCAATTAAACCGATGAAAAATATTTATTCTTTACTTATTCGCTTTAGCTTTTTGTTTTATATTTATAACCTTATAAAGTTTGCAAGATAATTAGGGCCCGTTTGGTTTATAGATGGGTCTTGTGTTTTGATTTATATTGAGGTTCTAGATTTTGTGTAAGGTTTGAATAAATGAAGAGAGAAAAAAAAAATTAATAAGTTTTTTATACATTTTTATTTGAAAAAAAAAGTAAAAAAATAAAGAGATTAAAATACTGAGTAAAACGTAAAAATAATGACGAAAACGAACAGTTACTGACAAAAACGTAAGTTTACTGACGAAAACGTAAAAATACTGAGTAAAACGTAAAATTACTGACAAAGACGTAAGTATACTAACGAAAACGTAAAGATACTGAGTAAAACGTAAAATTAAAACGTAAGTTTACTGACAAAAACGTAAATTTACTGAGGAAAACGTAAATTTACTGACAAAAACGTAAAAATTCTTACGAAAACGAAAAAAAATACTAATGAAAACGTAAAAAATACTGACGAAGACGTAACTATACTGACAAAAACGTAAAATTACTGACCAAAACGTAAAAATAATGAGTAAAACATAAATTTACTGACATAAACGTAAATTTAATGACGAAAACGCAGCATTACTGACGAAAACGTAAATTACTGACGAAAACGTAAAAGTTCTGGCAAAAACGTAATATTACTGACGAAAACGTATAATTATTGACGAAATCGTTAAAATAATAAAGAAAACGTAAAATTACTGACAAAAACGTAAATTTAAGTTTCCTAACTTATTTACGTCTTCGTCAGTTCTTTTACGTTTTCCTCAGTTTTTTTAAGTTTTCGTCAATTATTCGCTTATCTATAAATGAAATCAAATTTGGAAAATGAAAAATACAATTTCATTTAAACAAGTTTTTAAAATTTTCAACTCTTCTCTAGAAAAGAAAACTCTTTCCTTTTTATCAGAAATGTAGAAACAAAAAAATATGGAAAATTTTCCACAACTAAACAGCTCCTAAATCTTCGACACACAGATGATATATCTGGCATGACATACTTCACTGCAATCGATAAGAATTAATCTTCGACCTATATATTATAAGAAGGATACATGTAAAGCCTCGTTATGTTAAAACGAATGGCTTGAAAACCCTTACCTTGTAGCGTTGTAACTTTACCTCCTTACTAGTGTTTTGTTTTAATAAATCCGCCGTTCAAAAATTATATTATAATAAGGACAATCCCGTCGCCGCTACAGTAACCAGCCACCGCCAACATCGGTGAAATAACTACCCACCACCACTTGTGATCCAATCATTTGGACGAGTATCAAATTTGCCGAACCACGACTACTATCGCTCACGATCCACCACCATCAGATCCAATCAGTCAGATGAGTATCAGATTTGTACATCAAGGTCGTTTTTCGTCCACGTATTCAGTTAGATCGTGAATACTTTTAGTTTAAGTAATTGTTTTTAAATGAATATCCTTAAATGATTAAATGATTGTGAATTTAAGTTAAATATGTGGATCAAGAAATGGTGTTAATAGATAAATGGGGATGAATACATTTAATTTAAAGATTAAATGTCTTTTGTGAATATGATGATGCCTACTTTTTATTTTAGAGAAAAGAATAAGAATCAAAAGTAGAATCTTACTACTTTATAAAAGATTTAAGACTTTTTCTATATTTAGAAGTCTTAAACTTTTCAGCCTTAAACATTTCTATTTTTAGCCTCAAACATTTCAATCTCAGACAATTAATATCAATCAAAGTGAACAATTGACCCATTAAAATGTTAATAACAAAAGACACATTCATATAGTCCTTTTATAACAGCCCATTTAATCTGTCATTCATTATCATGTGGTACAAGCTTATTTACTTGTAACTGCAATGTGATTTTAAATGTGAGTTTTGAAAAAGAAAAAAACGTTTACAAAACCCATTTTACCTATATAAACTCTTCCTTCAACAATCACAACATGCCTTCATATTTACTCACTTTCTTTCTCTCTATATTTGGTGATGCAAATGATGATTTTGACATGGTGGATATAAAGATGGATACTTTCTGAGGGGTGTTTGTTATTGCGTTTTGGATCAGATTATCTGATTATTTCGTTTGTAAAACGTACTTAATCAGAAATGAGTGTTTGGGTATGAATCACCATAACTTGATTTTCTGCGTTTTTGGTGGCCTAAAACGATGTTTTGAAAAAGTAAGTCCCTTCATGCTTTTTCTAAAACGTGATTTGAGGTTTAGGAACAAAAGTCCAAAATACCCATAATTATTACTCTGTATTATAAATTGTTTACCTTTGTCAATGTATTACGAAGGTTGCACACTCTTTTTTAAGACAATACACCACATCTTTGGCAAAAGAAAAGTCGCCAAGATATAGCCATGAGACATAGATAAAACCAAAGAAGGGGGATGAAGGAAAAAAGACGAAAGCGGCTGCATAGATATGATGACCTAATTATCTATCTTATTCCTTAAATATGACATTCAGCCCACTATTTATGATATACGTCCCATTAATAGTAAAAATAACACATATTTACATTAACTGGATAGTACGCGTATGTATCTTTTTCGATGTAAATATTTTGAAGCTTTAAAAACCATATGTATACGTATAAGTTTGTATATATTTCTTTGAACGACATAAGATTTGTATTCACTAAGATATAACATTGTATCTTTTAGTCATTTTACATATTAAGATGCTAAATAATCTAATTTGCCAAACACTCAAAAACTGATTATCTGATTATTACGATATCAAATAACATGATTAATTCAAACATTATATTTTAAAACTACGTTTTCTAACAGCTGATTATCTGATTATTCATTTTCAAAACGCATAATCTGTTTTAAATAAGCAATCCCAAACACCCCTTGAGGTAATTTTCGTTTCACATACGTAGTTCTAATATTTAAATTATTATTATATAGATTCATTTATTATGGTCAATGTCTCTCCATATTTTAATTGGTTTCGTTTTTGATGTTTTATAATATTTTCTTTTGATTTGCAGCTATAATCGGTTGCTCCTTATGATATTTTTGTAGTAGGAGATATGAAGATAAGGAGATGTATGATAAAGAACTAAAGATAAAAGCATATTTGAAATAATGGTTTATTTTTTCATAGCTTTGTAATTGTATGCATTTATTTTTCTCAAATATGTTCTTACTGCTTTAACCTGTAATATACGAAAAGAGCAATTCAAATGATTGAGAAGGATGATGGGTTTGACTTTTCTGTGTGTTTGGGAATGTCCTCTGAACTTTTTTTTTAAAGGCAGGAATGTCCTCCTAATGTTTGTGTTTTTCCTTGGATCTCACCTTGTATATTTACTTATTGGGCCTTAATATCTATTAATATGACCAGTCTAATTAATTCACGATCACACCTTTTTTTCCAAAGTTTATTAAATTTTACTATAAAAGTTGTCAATTATTCGTAAAGTTTTTGTTCGAAAAATATAAGACCCGTATAATATTGGTTCACCGCAACATTTGTCACCGGGGACCCGTCGCCGTATTGCGCGGGTACCCGGCTAGTAAAGTAGAAAGAAAATAAATGTATTCTAGTTATATTTTAGTGATGTCATATTATCATGTAATATTGATAATATTTACTAATAAATAATAAATTTTGAATTAATATTTATTCATCATGTTAGTAATGTGTAAGAATTTTTTAAATCATGTTGATATTTTATGACGTAAACCTTCTTTTGTCAATTTCCTACACATTTTGTTTTCGGAAAAAAATCACCTCAAGTTTAAGCCAACTTAATTAGTTAAGTTTTCCAATTACAATAATGATAAATGGATGTGACCCTCTACATTCATTAAAAGAAAAACTTTTAAATATTTATGTAAATTCTGATTGACCAATATAATCAATTAAATTACTTTCAACTTGAAAGGATTTTGATCTTTATTTTCCTATCCAAAAGGTGTGTTTCTAATTTTTTAATGGGTTGAAATACATTCGAAAAAAAGAAAATAAAAGAATACATTCATTTTCTTATTCGGAGCGCCGACAACGGGTGAGCGCGGTTTCGCAAAGAATCGACCCGAAACCAAAAAACCGAAAAATACATATTTTAAAAACCGAAAACCGAACCAAAGTGTGTTTTCTGTTCCACTTCAGTTCTCGGGTTTGGTTCGGTTGTTTTAGTTCTCACTGATGGGAACCGAAATTTATTAGACATCCACTAAATGAGTATTGAACTTGCATTAAATTATTACTTTTTTAGTGATTGAATCTATTTGTGTGAACATACGATGCAACATGGGATAAGAACGTTTAATATTTGACATTACATCCATTCACCTCTAATTCAACTTTGTATCATTATTGTTACTTTTTCTTTTATCTATCAACAATATTCCTTGATTAAGATTATATGTATTGAATCGTAGATAACGAACAAATGATAAAAAAGAGGCCCAGTAATTTTTTTTATAGAATACCAAACTGTGAATACAATGTCTAATTGTCCTCAAACTTTCAACTGTCGGATTGTCCTCAAATTTTTAATAAAGCATATAAATGTATAGATAATGATTTGACCTTTTTTGAGCACATGTACATGTCATGAGATAAAATTGCTTGCCAAGTTCAAAATAATTTTTTCAAACCTAAATTCTTAGTTGAATTGATTTGTGACATAAATGTGTAGAAATTTTAGATCTAACTCAAATCCTAAAGTTGTGGATCTATATTTCCTGGTTTCATTACTTCTTGAATCATCAAAAGCGTAGTTCGTATAAAAGAGTTATGACCAAAACAGTGTAACTATGTCATTGTAATGTGTAATCATAATTTTAGGGAATATAGTTATCCCTAGTTCTTTAACCGTCAAGTCATCCTCAAATTTGTACTAAAGCATATAAACGCATAGATCATGAGTTTAACCGTTGGAATTTGCGGTCTTATGTGTGATTCTTGAGAATAACCTGCTCGTCCAATGTTAAATAACATTTCAAACTTTATTTCCTAGTTAATTTGACTTGTGGTGTTAATGAGTTGAAAATTTGATTTGAATCCTACATAAAAACTAAAGCGCAATTCGTAGTAAAAAGTTATGACCAAAAAGGTGTAACTATGTCAATATACAACATGCAATTACTAATTGAGGGAAAATAGTGATCCCAGGTTATTTAACGGTCGGATTGTCCTCAAATAACGCATATAAATTCATAGATAATTATTTTGACCGTTAGAATTTGTGAACACATGTGTACTTCTTGAGGTAAATTTGCTTGTCCAATTCTAAATGATATTTTCAAACCTAAATTCTTAGTTAAATTGACTTGTGACACTGTAGAAGTTTTAGATTCGAGTCAAATATGAAAGTTACAGATCTATATTTCCTTGTTTTATGGCTTTTTGAATCGTCAAAAGCGTAGTTCGTATAAAGGAGTTATGACTAAACCGGTGTAACTATGTCAATATAATCATTATTTGAAGGAAAATAGTGATCCATAGTTCTTTAACCGGCAAATCATCCTCAAATTTATACTAAATCATATAAATGCATAGATCATGAGTTTGACCGTTGGAATTTGTAGTCCCATGTGTGCTTCCTAAGAATAACCTGTCCGTCCAAATTTAAATAACATTGTAAACTTTAATTCCTTGTTAACTTGACTTGTGGCAGTAATGAATTGAATACTAGATTCAAATCCAACACGAAAGTTATGGATCTCTATCTCTCGGATTAGTGGCTTCTTGAATAATTAAAAGCGAAATTTGTAATAAAGGAGTTATGACCAAAACAGTGTAACTATGTCAATATAATCATTAATTTATTTTACCGAGGATAGTCCCCTTTACCCGAAAAAATTATTAATTGAGGAAAAATAGTGATCCCAAGTTCTTTAACCGCCAGATCATCCTCAAATTTATACTAAAGCACATAAATGTATATATCATGAGTTTGACCGTTGGAATTTGTAGTCCCATGTGTGCTTCTTAAGAATAACATGTGAAAGCTAGCTCAAGTTTCTGGATTCTTGAAGTATGCTTTGAAGTGGAGCAATACTATTTGGTGAAGTTATAATGTCTTGTGCAAAATTTTGTTTCTGTATCAAGTCTAGCATATGACTGTTAGTTTATTAATGTTCAATAGAACATTGGATATTGAATTTATAATGTAGCTATGCTTATAGTAGTACACAAATCATATATTGGCTTTTATGTTCTGAATTTAATGTTCAATAGAACATTGGATTTTGAATTTATTTTGAATTTATAATGTAGCTGTGTTTATAGCTATGGATATTTATTTCATTAGCTTTTAAATTATTATTATCTTTATACAGTTATTATAGAATATATTATTATAACCCATTTTGGAGCATAATTAATTTAGCAACGAATATTGTTGCAAAGTTTCCACCTCCAGCTTTTGTTGGCAAAAATCTAAAAACGTTGCTAAATAAAAGTTCGTTGCTAAATAGCTACACCCAATAACCGTTGCTACATTGATACTTAGCAACGAATGTACACTTTTGTGTATTTACCAACGATATCAAATTTCGTTGCTGATTAGCAACAAATTGACGAAAATAACGACTTATCACTTAGCAACGGGCGATATAGCAACGGAGGGTGTTTGTTGCTAATTTCGTTGCTAACATCATTTGGCAAAATATAGCAACGGAGGGTGGGCTCAAACCCCGTGGATTAGTCGGCCAATGTGTCGGAAATCATGGTTACAAAAAAAAACATCATTTGGCAACGAAATTGGGCTGTTTAGCAACGATTTTAGGCCGTTGCTATTGGCAGTTTTTCTAATAGTGCAAAATCTAGTGTATTTGATTTTGGATTACTGGCGTCTAAATGTATCATATTTGTTACTCGTTCCTTTTATATGTACCAATAAAAAAAGTTGCAAATATGCACATTAAACTTTGTTTTTTAACATCTTTTTTGTTAAGTTTCACCTATTCGACAAGTAGCAGGTCAATTTTTTTTTTATTTACCACCACGTCACATTAATATTAAAAAAAAAGCCACATAAGATATGTAAGTTACTCTTCTCCTATTCATCTTCTTTAATCAAATTTAAAATATAACCACCGCTTATATAGTATCTAATTAATGTACATCACCGACCACGGTATGTCACCCTGCCGCTACACGGCATGTCACGCCGCCGCTACAACCAAAACAACCACCCTCATCGACACCTTCACGACCACTATACCAAACCCAAAATCAATCAAAATCCAAAAACAGATCTAAGATTTAAAAAAATTAGATTTGAGATTCAAGATTCAATTTGTGTATGTGATTCAAGATTCAGTTTTTCAAGTTCCATGTGGATTGAGGTCTTTATTATTCTAGATTTGATGCTACTGTGCCGCTGTTACCGAAAACCGTTGTTGCCGAAAACCGCAGTTTCTGTTGATAGGTCTTCTCATACGCCACTAGTATTGTCCCGGCGTCATGAATCAAGAAGTACCGATATGTTCTCGGAATATATTATAAACACGACCAAAATAGGACAGACACGCAGAAATATGAACGGATGCCAGAAATAGTATCGGAAAGAAGTTAGGGTCCGTTTGGTATGCTATTGTTCGGAGGTTTAGGCTCATTTACATTTAAATTCATATGTCTTTAGGTGAAAAGGGGGAGTGAGGACAAAATTTCAATACGAGGCTAATAGGTAGAATTTGTGTGAGAATTTAGTGGGATATCAAATCAAGTAATATATTTTTAATATTTGAAAATTGTTCATCTACAAATTTAGCTAATCCATTTGTTTGTATCATAATCATTTATATTAACTTTAATTGAAAAAAATAATTATATTAAATAATATTATTTTATTGCAGTATGTTTATAAAATAAATATATTTTTGAAATAATTTTTTATTATTTTTTATTCTTTCTTTTTTACCAAACATATCAAATTTCAACCCAAATCAAATCTTTCTTATAGCATCTGTAATGGGCAACTTTTTCAAAAGCTCTTTATTATTTCAAAAAGTCATTTGAAGGATTTTTTGCATTGCATAAATGGACTTTTATAATAGTTTTTAAGAAAGACTTGTAATTTTACAACTCTTTGACACATCTAACAAGTTATTACCATTAAATAGCTTAAGCATTTATTGTGATGTAAAAAATAATTAAAATATCTATTTTATCTAATAAAATGCTATAATTTACAAGTATTTTAAGCTTGGTGCATTAAAGACTTTTCCTAAAATACCACCATTGTACAAGGCCTTTAAAGCATTAAAATGTCATGGCATTAAAAACAATTTTATAAATAAGCCATTTTTAGGCATAATACGTTTGAAACTTAAGCACAGAACTTTTAGGATATTTATGGAATGATGTTTATGGGCTTTAATCACAGAACTTTTCAAAATTTCAAAATTCAAATGCATAAAACTGAAAACATATTTATGGAAATGTCTTAATGATCATTAATACAGAAAACGCGTATAACATTTAACAATAACGCTCCTATCCTAAAATATAGTAATGTAGCCCTAAAACTAAAACCTATATAAATCCATCCTGCAAAACATTTGCAGCACGATCGACATCCATGTTTGTGCAAGTGCTTAGATCCAAACTCTGACTTCCTTACTCTCCTTCTTTTTTGTGTTGCCATAGAATAGAATGGATTGCACATACCATTCTTGCAACATTACATGATCTAAGTGCTGCCATTGAGGTGAACCTTAATGGTTGGCATAGAAAAAACAAATCTCTCTTTTTTTTATCTTCATTCAATGAAAAAAATGTAAATGAACGAAGATTAATCAGGTTTAACTTCCATTTGTTTTAATGATGCCATATAATGGAATCGATTTTGGTCTATTCCTGCAACAGCATTTTGTTCACGATGCCCAGAAACAAATCTTTCTTTTTTATCTTTGTTTAATGAAATTTTTTTGATCAATTATTTAATTTTTTCTTCTTGATCTTCATTATATGATCTAAGCCCTCTAAAACGATGTCTTTTAAGCATGAATATAAATATGTAGCAGGATCGACATCCTACAATAATGCTGCCAAGAATTAAATGGATTTAGGTCCATTCATGCAACAACATTGATCTAATATTGAATGATCATGAATGATTAAAAAATGGACCTAAATAATATGCAGGTGGACTGATGTCAATAATTTTTTGCAGGGAAAGTTATAATCGATTCATTCTGTGTAATATGAAGGTGGAATGATGTCATTCAATTTTTGTGTTGCAAATGACTACCCATTTATATGTTTTTGTTAATTGCAGGATCTAGGTTTATCTAAGAGATTGTGTATCAGCACATTTGGATTGTAATTATTATGTTTGATTAACACATTGTAATGATATTTGTTGTATTATAATATTTTTTTATAATGACAAACATGGTTTTATATTATCAATTTATAATCATATTCTTGATACACATTGTTAAATGACTCATCATAAAGTGGGAGTTGAATGTAAACTATTATGCAACCATTATGGAGTCATTTTTGTGATATATAAACGCAGTATAAAAATATGCATTTTTAAATAGTGTTTACCTAACGCAACACTGTGCAGCATAACCATAATACATAGAATTGGGCCAATGGCATACAACATATGCGTTTTGTGTTAAAATACATAATAACTTTATTGGATTATATGGGTACCACTATTCAGAGCACTGAATTATCATGAGTAGAAGTGGATAATAGATGTATGTGTGTCATCCAGTGCACATTATAATACTTTATCCAAACAATTATACGATTTGTTGTATAGTGTCTTTAATGCTATTTAAACGAAGGTATGCTTAATACATGAAACATACTAAATCCATAACAATACCTAAAGAAGTTACAAAACATCCAATAATGGTGTGGTTAGCTAGATGTGAAGAATTGAAAGAAGTTGCTGGATCAGATAATTGGACTGATCGTATGGTATTATATTTTCAACGATCTGTTGAAGAGGATTGGAGATTTGGTATGAAACTTGATAGTTTACATGGGGATTTAGATGTTGTTGTTGAAGAAAGACAATTGCTTATCCATGAATTAAAAATTATTGGAAATTTATTGCTGTTAAAAAATCAATTAAACTCCTCAAAGAAGTCCAAAAGAAGGACAAAATTTTTTTGAGTCAGATGGAAACGGCAATCAAAGATACAAACTCAAGAATTACTGAGAAGGAGACCTTTGTTCAGAAATTGCAGGACTTGATAGTACCATTATGAGTACTATCAAAGAGCTTTTTATAATGCTGATGATTGAAAGAACCTTTGTGATGAGAATGATATCAACCTTTATATGCATTTTCTTTGATTGTGTCATGTATGGACCTAATAATTGTTCAAGCTCTACAATAAGTCACATACCAAATGTCTGATTTTTTAAAATCATTGATCATTGTATGGTATTATGTTTTCTATATGTTTTTAACACTGTAAAAGTGCAAAAAAATAAATGTAATGTTGTTTAGATAAATGCTATTATTTTAAGTTTAAAAATCTTTATGAAATTATGTTTCTATAATCTCGGGATGATTCTATAAAATATTTAAACTTTGAAAATACAGTTATCTTTCAAAAGTTATTTTTGTACAATGTTGATATTTTTATAAACATATTTAAGTCATTTTGTATCAAAACACGTTGTTTCTATAATTGTGAGAAGGTTGTTATGATTTGGTAAAATCATAAGATGTCAAAATCAGACTAGAAAAAATTGGGTTACACAAAATCATACAAATTTCATCCTTATATAAGTCAACCTAGACTCTTCAACATATGCGCACCAAACCTTACTTATCTTAAATTTTCTCTATAAACTTCTTTTAACAATGGCTACCTACGTGGCTGGCTACATCAATGATCTTTCTGGTGTTAAGGATAATGTGTTGCTTAGGGTCCGTATGCTTAGTACATGGATGCAGTAGGTTTATGGTAAAACTAACATAAAAAATATGGATGAGAATCACACTCCATTGTCTTCTAAAAAAGTTGGTGCTCCAAGTCCTGGTGACAAACGTGATGTTGAATACGACTTGAGAAGTGCAAATTGAAATGCCAAAAAGAAGGCTCTTGAAATTAAGATAGAAAAAGAATCCTTAAGTTCTCTATGATTTGCAACCTTCAACAAGGAATGGCTATTATGAATAATGTCATATTATATAAAAACGCTATTTTGACACTGTTTGAGTGTTTTTTTAGTATGAATATGGTTGTTTTTAAGATTGGGGAGTCCCACTCTTAATTTTTTGATGAACACAACATAATATTTCCTTTGGAATATTTGTTGGAGAGTCCCAACATAGACATTTTCTCCTTTGGAATATCTGTTTGGACTAATAAATAAGTCATCATATTATTCTACAGCTTGGACTGGATCAACAGGTTTTAAGCAGAGGTTGTTCAATACAATGATGTTTGAAAGAGTGCATGTTCATCATAACTTTTTTGATCAAGACAATGGCGCGTTTTTATCATTAAAGTAATAATGTAAATACATGTACCAGTGTTTGTTATTGTTTGTGTGTGAACACTGGTTTACAAAAAAATGTATACAATCATATGAATCCAACGCAATCAAATCAGTTTAATTTTGTTTCAAAGTTTTTGAAAGATATGTATTTTAGATAAAAGTCCAAATGTTATGTATATTAAAGCCCCAATTACATATATATGAAAGTCTAGTATTAAAGCCAATAATGTCAAGCTCTGCATAATTTATGTAGCAGTTTAATAATAGAAAGCCCAATATTAGTCATTATGACTTTAGCAATAGACTTAGCCAATATATGTATACGGGCCCAAATTTGATAATTTCATACATTTAGACACAAATTAGGTAATTAATCCAACATACAACCTGCTAACACATTATGCCACAATTTGATAATTCCGTACATTAAAACCAAGATTATGGAATTAATCACAAGCATCCACATCATAAGTATTCAAAGTTACCCAAAGCACCATGCTAGCAATAAACATAACAACCAAAGTTTTGACCGAAACCTTTGTTATCACGCTTTTTTTCCTTGAACAACGCTTGTTATCACGAGTATAACCTCTGTATCCTTAAAAAGGCATCTTTAGTTGTATTACCACAATGGTATTTTTTAAAGTAAACATAACACCTCTGTTTATTTATCATGTGACAGATTTCTCACAAAATATAACCTCCATTCCAAGTCTATCACCATTATTTCAGAATGACCCTGTACGGTTTAGGCAAACATTACTTCAAACTAATCAATCACAATCAGGTGTGTTATTTACTTACCTTAGTATCAAGTTTTGTTGGTTAACATGACTATGTATTATGTTTTACATTTGATCCATTATAAATTATGTTATATTATGTTAGGTTTAAATCAGCAATCTGTTACAAATAATGGCAAAAATAGTGCTAATGCAAATGTTAAGACACCAAAAAAGCGCGTTGCGTCTGTGCAAGATAAAAATTTAAACATTGTGACACCAGTGGTTGGTAGAGGTAGACCAAGGAAAACACCAAAGGTTACTACGGCTCCTTTGTCGCATGATATTATTACTAATCTAGCAGCTGAAAACTCAACCGGTAATGTTACATATAGTTCCATACACTATTGATATGTTTGTAAAATGTATATAATATATTTGGAAAGTTAATCTATTTTTTTCTTTGCCGTGTCCCAAAGTCCAATACTTACCAGCACCAACATCAATTTTAATCGTTTTATAAGCCTCACAAACAGTCCGGTGTCACGCGGTATACAAGTTTTACCAGGTTCATCAACACGTGTCCCACAATATCATTTGAGTCATGTTACGAACGGTAAGAACTTTATACATTTCATGTATAAATTAGTTAAACATCATTTAAAGAAAAAATCATTTATAAACATATTTAATCATCGTTTCAGTAACGATGCAACAACCCAAAATTGGTCGAGGTAGACCAAGAAAGACAACGAATGCTACTACGACTCCTGCTGCGTATGGTATTATCAAGGATTCATCATGTGCAGGTTCATCAACACGTGCCCGACAATCCCCCTTGAGTGATGTAACAAACAGTAACAACTTTATACATTTCAATGTTAGCATAGGTTTATTATGTGAGACCCCCAGAATCTGACATGGCACAACTAGGCAACGAGGGGGTAACACGTCATAGTACAAGAAACAATGAATTACAGTTCATACAAAGCTGACGAAATAAAAACATGTACATTACATCATAAAATGTCAGAGTTTTTAAACATAGGTCCCAGAGTTTTTTTAAAGCGGTAAAAAAATTATATTATTTCGTCTCAATTTATAACATAAAGTTGCCCAAAAGATATAATAAACTTCTGACAATTTATATAAAACCAATCCTTCAAAAGCATCACAGAAATCTCCAAGCTGCGATAATATCCTGCGGGCTCCCATCCAAGCAAAGCTAAGTAATAATACCTGAGATTAAACATGTAAAATCGTCAACACAAAGTTGAGTGAAATTCATAGGTTTAGCAGTAAAGGTGTGGAACACAAGCATTCGTTTGAAAACACGTAGTAGGGGAAATGGTTATATACGTCAACCACGGTCCGATACTATTATCATTATTGCTGTTTAGTTTCATGAACCGAAGCTTAACTACGTAAGTATTCAGCCAAAATACTCAGGTATAAACAAATATAAGTGCGTCAAGGTACTTGAGACGGGGATAGTCAATCCCGATGGATCCACCTACAACGTTCGCGCTTAGTACTCGAAATTAACGGTTCATGATCGAAGAGATGAAACTCAAGGCTAACGTCTAAAAGCAATAATAATATCGATAATCTGAAAATCTTACACGATCTGGATAGCATATAGTTTTTAATGGTTGTGTTCCATCATGTAAAATCTCACCCCGTGTTTAGAAACCATGTACAAGTAAAAAGGGGCTATGAACTAACCTTAGCCACGAGGTAAGTCAATCACGTACTCTGCAACTGAGTAGAAACGGTAGTGGTAGACGATCACTGACGATATGGATGCCCGGGGAAACACGAAAACCACAACCTATCAAAATAAGGCGCACGTTAAGACTCGGACTCGAATATCGATATGTACCAAATATAATATGACTCAAATGTTTTCAAAGTATACATGTTTCGAAACCATTGACACGAATCAAATGAACACATTTATCCAACGTTACACGTTAAAACACTTGAACACTTGAGAATGACCCGTCATACGACGCCAAGTCAACGCAAGTCAAACTATCCTTTACCCTTACTTGAACCAGTAGCTAAGTCATTTATATAATGACTAAGCACTTGAATAAGTCATCATGTCCGATGATGAATACTCAAACTCGCGCAACACAAACATTGAACTACGTGTCCAAAATAAAATCGGCAAGTACACCCTGAATGTACACACCGATCTACCCTATCTAGACTTCTCCGTTTTAGATGAAAATTGGTGTCAAGGTCACTTATAACCTGTATAAGACCTCACCAAAGTTTGAGCCAAAGTTCATACTTTAAAATCCATCAGCTCGACACTTTACTCGACTCCAAATTTGGGACAGATTTGTGCACTTGTTTTGTAAAACCGTTTGGACCACTTTAAAAGTACTATCTCGGCAATCCGTCTTTTGAAATCACTACTAGACTCATCAAACTCAGTTTGTAAACTTTGAAAACCAGTAGATACATTTATCTATCCAAGCCTAAAGTCCCCGAGAGTCGACCCAAAATCAGCCACAATTTCGGATTGTGCCGACTTGCGTCTCCCGGTACACGAAAACTAAAACTAGCATAACTTTTGACTCGTGATGAGTTATAAGCTCTATCTTATACCAAAACGACCGTCTCGGAAAACTCTACAACAATTTCAAATAATATTAGCCTTTCACAAACCTTAAACCCACGAAACATACTGTTTAAGGCTGCTGTCCCAAATTGCCTTTTTAGAAAACATGTCAAATCCATTTTTCAACCAAATCAACTCATACCCATACCTCTAGGATCACTATACTATGAAACCCATCAACCAAACACACATAAAAACTCTTGCATGTAAAATATAACAAATTCAAAGATTAAAAACAAGACTTTTAAGAATTAAAATGACATAATCTTACCAAAAGCAATACATGCATGATGATTAAATCATCATACAACCATGGAATTATAAAGTCTTGAAAACATTGATGCATGTACAAGGTTTTGGTATAAAAAGAACCACAACTGAATTACAAGGTGTGGTCTAATTTTTGTTTTATGAGAATCAAGATAAAACTTGAGGATTTGAGGGTGTTTGTGGGTTGAGGGTGACGGAAAAACAAAAGGGAGGAGGGAGGTGTTTGTGTTTTTTTTTTTAAATGAATGTGTGTGCTAGTTGTGGAAGAAAACTGGATTTTTATATGGTTGTTTAAGTGGAGGGGCCTAAGTTGCCAATTTGCAAACTTGTGGACCTAAAAGAAATTAATAGTTTTAAAGGGTAGAAAATGGTTATTGGTAAATATTAAAAATATTTACGGGGCTCGGGTTTCGTAAAAATACTTTTCAAAAGTTACAATGCATCATAAAAATGATTAAACGATTTCTCGACACGACTTAATACGTAATTAAAATGAAATCGTCGAAAATATAAATTATCGAAACAATCGATAAATAAACGTAAAATTTTGGGCATCCGTCGGTATCGTGATCACTAAGAATTCTCGTTGTACATTGTTTTTGAATAAACTCGTTATAAAACGCACGCGGGTGATTTTAAATCAAAAACTTTGATTTAAATTAAATACGGAAAAATAAGATAAAAATTTTATAATTCCACAAAAAGTATTTATCGATGATCAGAAAAATACTTAAAAAATATAATTTAAAAATCTCAGGATTTACATATAACAATACAAGAAAACGTAATACGTTAGAAAAATGCAAGAAGCACAAATAAAAAGAATAAAATAATGCTGGGAAAGTACGGGTTCTCACATATTACATTATTTACATTTGTCTGTTTGTAAATACATGTACCAGTGACTACAACTTTATACATTTCAATGTTTGTGTAAAGAGGAGAATCACTTTCTAAAACCGGTCTCTACTTACCACGTCCAGCTTTTACTCACGGTTAACTATATGTAGTTGTGTCTCGATTGTAAAAAGCAAGAAAGGGTTGAAGGTTGTTGCATGTGACACAGACGGGAATGTATGTAAAACAACTACAAATGTTGTATACAAGGAAGTGTTACATGGTCTTTGACGAAGTTTATAATGGTATTGTAATCTTTTTTTTTACATAAATTTTAAGTCTTACTTAAAGTTCACGTATCCATTTGTAATCATTTTAATTTTAAACTTTCACATGCTAACGACATGGACAATTTCTTTTCAATCAATTGGGACTCACATACGTCATACGTGAATACCATAGCGGATCGAATGCTTTTTTTAATTGTCACAAACTTTAATATGGTTACGAATGCTACATGTTCTTTCTTTTATTGTCCTCATCTATTACGAGAACCCGTTTCATCTTTATAAATATAAACATCCGTTAATTTTCTTTTACGAAAATAACTTTTTAAGTTAAACCCGATGTTAGAGGGGTCTTTAAAATAGTCTATACAATAAATGTATAAAGTGTTGAATTACTTGATTGTATTGTGTATGCTCTTGTATAATCTTAAACCCACTGACAAACACCAAACGGGCCTTAATCTTTTTATCAAAAGTATTATTGTGTGTGAAAGAGAGAGAAACTTTGAAAATAATAATTTATGTGTACCTTTTAACTGTGAAGATGATGTTTTCAACTTTTTCAAAGAGTAAACTGATAGAAATTTAAGTTGTTTAATATGGAAAGATTACGAGATAATGATAGAAAGTGTTGAATTCCTATGCAAAGAGGGTCTAAACTCATCAAGCTATAACAGTATCTCGAATGCATACAAATGTCAATAGTTTTTTATTATTTATTAAAGTCTTTTGTAAGTAGTTTTTAGTATTGGACTAATAGTTTTATAGAAAGCTTTTTTAAAATACTTTATATATATAAAGTTTTTCTTCAAACCTTTTGCTAGTGAATAAGATACGCATTTAAAGTATTAAATGTAAAAAGTTATAAGAGGTTTACTCTATTGGAGATGCTCTAAAAAGTGATGCAAAAGGTAAAATAAAGTATTAGGGCTGTCATTAGGAAAAAAGAAAAAAAAACTTAAGGCTGGGGGAGTGGTGCTCAAAACCCACGGGTGGGGTTGATGTGGCAAAAAGCCACACGTGGGTTACCAAGAACCTTACCATCTCACCTCAAAAACCCACGCGTGGGTTGAGGTTCCCAAGCCAAAAAAAACTCGCTACAGGTGAAGAACTCACCACTCGGTTAACACAAATATGTGGGCCCATCTTATTTTATTAACTAAACAAAAGAAAAGAAAAGGAAAAAACCTGCAAGTATTTGCTTTTTTTTTTCTTCTGGGTTTTTTAAGAAGACGCTGGAGAAAGATGGTGAGCAAATGGTGGGCTACGTATTTTTTTTCTTTAATTTTATGTTGGGCTTTACAAGTTTTAAAATGTTTTTAAATGGGCTGTGTTAATAAAAATAAACTAACTTTATAATAAAATTGGGCTATGTTTTTTAATTGGTTGAGTTAAAAAAGGGTTAATTATTTTTGTATAAATAGTTGTTTTAGAATGTATTAAGTTTTTATAAATAGTTGATTTTTAATTTAAAAATAATATATAAAAAGATAAAAATGATAGTGGAAAGATAAGGTGGAGGTAAGGTGGTGGTGGGTTTTTTTTTTCCTTAAGAACTTTGAAAGGTGAGTTTTGAGTGGGTTAGTAAGAGGAAAGAGAAAGTTGAGGTGGAGCTGACGTGGCGGTAGGATTTTATGTTACCACTCCCCCTAGCCTAACAACTTGCTGGTGAGATACCAAAAGCTTACCAGCTGAGTGGTACCACTCCCACAGCTCTAATTGTCCGATGGTCCCCAACAAAAGAAATGAATAATTGATTCTCGCAAGGTAAGGAATCAATAACGTATTAGATTCATGGTCTTGTCATTTTCTTGTTCATTTAATATGAATGTGTCTACATTCATTTTTCTACCCCGATGACTGTGTTTATAGTTTATTAATGAGTTGGAAGATGACGGCAATGTTTTAAAACATGGGTCTTAGATCGACTCGGTCGAGTCGCCGGGTCCGGGTCAATCCGGGTCAATCCGGGTCGACCCGGGTCAATCCGGGTTAACCCGGTTTTCTAAAAAAGATATTTTTTTATATTTTTAATAATTAACAAAATTATACTTATAAAAACCATAAAAACTTACGTATATTGAAAATATAAATTGTTTACCAACCAATATAATATGTAAAAATAAAATTTCGTCGCAAATACGTAAAATTAAATTTTTTTTTTCAAAAAAATCCCCAAAAATTCGAATTTGAGAACCGGGTTGACCCGGGTCACCCCAAACCCGCCGGGTCAAGTCGGGTTTCGAAAATATGAAACCGGGTCAAGAACGTTGATCATATCTCCATGCCTTAAACAAAGAACTCCACTATTTATTGTACTACGTAAAGTATAATCAACCTTTAAAAAAACCCATGGTCCGTGCACGGCACCAATACCCGAAACTCACGGGACAGCCCATGAATATACCCGATAATAAAGTCTATAAATACATACATCCCCACTAGTTAAAGTTGTACCTCACAACATCATACACAAAGACTACCCGAAACTCACGGTTCTAGTTTTTCCCTGAACAACGCTCGTGATAAAGAAATTTTCATGGTTGTTGACGATCCAACGAGCATGCATCATGCGTGAATGGAGAGAGTAAAAATCCTCATTCAAGCATCATGCATGGTCGTTTGATCCTCCACAACCATGAAAATCTCTTAATCGCCATCATGATAAACAAACACGTACTATACTACCTTAAAAGATTCATCATGAACAATACCCATGCAGTAGTGTTGTTTCTTGTTGTTATCACGATACTAGCAGCTCAACTTTTTTTTTTCCTTGAACAACGCATGTGATAAAGAGATATTCATGGTTGTTGACGATCAAACGAGCATGCATCATGCGTGAATGGGGATGAGAGTAAATCCCCATTCAAGCATCATGCATGGTCGTTTGATCGTCAACGACCTCTTAATCGCCATCATTGGTCGATCAAACACGAAAAAATGAACTTGTACTCGTGATAATTAACGACAAGAAACAACACCATTGCATACATATTGTTCATGATGAATCTTTAAGAAAGTATATTATATAGTGTTTGTTTATGATGTTGTGACTTGTGAGGTACGTACTAGTACAACTAGCGCTAGTCTATTTATAGACTTGATTATCTACTATGATCACGGGTCGAGCCGTAGGTGAGTTTCAGGTTGGACCTGAAGAACCATATAGTACGTGTCTCGTGATAATCATCACTGCGGTCGATCTTTTCTCCCAAGTGCAAAGGTTGGCTCTGTTAGTGGTTTCAAACAGGTGCTTAAATTAAGATTAGAGTTATTATGGCCTCTTGGATCTCCTCTCCTAGCTAGTCTTTTGTTCTCTTCCTTACAAAACAGATAAAGCATAGTTGGGAATGAGTTATTGTCTACAAAGTTTACTTGTTAAGGATGCCATCTTGATGTTTTTAATTACAAAGGTGTTGACAAACTTGTTTCAGATTATCGTTGTTATTGTTAGGTTACGGTTGTGTAGATTATATTTAATATATCTAACTTATTTATATTAATTAAAAATAAATGTTTCACAAAACATATTTAACGTTTTTAATTTAATTATTAAACGTTGTAAACTATTATACCCGTATTATGTGCTGGTCTCAAACTCCATACGAAATCATCTTAAAATAGTCATGAATTGTTATAAAGATAATTCATATTTTGGATTGTGACTATTTTTCTTTGTCGGCATAAATATATATGAAAATGTGAATTGGAAGAGACAGCAGAATATATTTTTGTTCTTGCTTTTGCTTCATGATACAAAGCAATATAAAGTATTCATTCTTTGGTCACTTGGAAAAAAGTAATGCGACATATACTTGGAAATTATAAAATCAAATAGTTAGTTTTCACCTTTCGTGGTCCACATTGACGGCAATACTATATAGCTAAAATTACACACAGGGCATATACACTGTTTATGTCTAGCAAAAACCAACTTTTTTTTTATGTTATCAAAATAATTATAATACTCGTGAAGACAAAAGTTCTCTAAGGAACATTCATCCAAAAAAAAAGAAAGTAATATCCACCATTTATTTAAATCATATCTAATAGTTTATATTAATCTTTTTAAATTTAATTAAAAAAACACATTCTATTTCTTAAAAATTAAATATCTCTCAAACCGTTAATCGTTATGAAAAAATAATTATACCACGACGAGAATTAAATTATCTTTCTAAAAATATGAACTTCTGTATACTTTCGGTGACCTTTTTTTTAAAATTTTCGTAAAAAATAACATGCGATTCTCGAAAAATACATGTGATTCTCGAAAACTTATGTTTAATTTATTATTTTAAAAATTACATTTGAATTTGTAATGTCACATGCGATTTGTAAGAATATACATGTATTTTGTTTGACGAGAATTTCAACATTGTAAATCGTTAAAAGTATATGAAAATAACCGTCTAATAAATGACAAAACTATTTTCGTTAATACTTTAAAATCATATGTGATTTATGTGAATTACATTAAAATGTTCGAATCACATGTAATTTTGTCAATGCCGTTAATATAAAATATGTTCATTTTACCGAAGTGGAGTCCCCTTTACCCAAAAAAATATATGTAAAACAAATTGGCTTCTAAATTACATGTGATTCGGTGATAATTACATGTGATTCAAGCATTCCGAAACCGTAACTTTTTCTAACAAACCCACATTAGATGAATCACATGTGATTTTTTTAATCATGTATTATCTGTTTTCATTTATGTAAAATATGTAAAACAAATTGACTTCTAAACTACATGTGATTTTGTTTGAGTCACATGTAATTTTGCTTGAATTGCATGTGATTCGGTGATAATTACATATTATTTTGCTTGCAATATATGTGATTCAAGCATTCTGAAACATTAGCTTTTTCTAACAAACCCACTTTAGATGAATCACATGTGATTTTTTTTATTATGTATTATATGTTTTCATTTATGTAAAATATATAAAACAAATTGGCTTCTAAATTACATGTGATTTTGTTTGAATCACACGTAATTCTGCTTGAATTGCGTGTGATTCTGTGATAATTACATATGATTTTGCTTGCATTACATGTGATTCAGTCATTCTGAAATAACTTCTTCCAACAAACCCACTTTAGATGAATCACATGTGATTTTTTTAATCACATGTAATTTTGTTAATATATTAAATTGTATGCTTGAATTACATGTAATTCGATGATAATGATAATTACATGTGATTTTGCTTGCATTGAATCACATGTAATTCGATGATAATTACATGTGATTTTGCTTGCATTACATGTGATTCAAACATTTCGAAACCTTACTTCTTCTAACAAACCCACTTTAGATGAATCACATGTGATTTTGTTTGAATCACATGTAATTCTGTCAATATATAAAAATGTTTTGTTTTCATTCATATAAAATATAGAAAGTAAACTGGCTTCTGAATTACATGTGATTTTGTTTTGATCACATGTAATATTACTTGAATTACATATGATTCTCTATGTGTTTTTACATGTGATTCACGTAAAATATATAAAGCAAAATTGCTTTTGAATTAGTTATGAGTTTATTTTAATCACATGTAAATTTGCTTAAATTACATGTGATTTAATGATAATTACATGTGATTGATCCGAAGAACAAGTTACTTATACTAAATCTAAAATCATAATTTTCGCCAAACCGTAAGTAATTTTTCAAACACTTTTGATTTGTGTCAAATGACATGATTTTTACCAAATCACATGTGATTTGTGATAAATTTTCTTTTTAATGATACGTACTTCTATATACTTTCGACAATTTTTTTTAATTTCCACACTCACAGATCACATGTGATTTATTAATTTATAAAGCACACGTGAATTTGTAAAATCATTTACAATTTAAGGATTTCTGAAATCACACGTGATTTGTTACTTTAATATCACATGAAAATTTATGAAATCAAATGCGATATATGAAATCACACATGCATTTTAGAAATAAAAATCAAATTGATTTTACAAATTACTAGTTTTTTTATAAATTATGTGTAATTTTTTTGACAAAAATTTCAACAAAAAATCATCGAAACTATATGAAAAAGCTAGTGTCGTAACTTGTTACGTGTTTACATTCGACTATGTAAATAATTACACTAATATAAATAATAATACAAGTTATTTATTTATTCTGTTAAAAAAATAATTTTTTAAAAAAAATCACAAGTAATTTTTCCGAATCACATGTGATTTTTATAGTCGAAAATCGTAATAATAAAAAATCGTCAAAAATATATCAAAGTGCCTATCTACTGAAAGATAAGAATTTTCTCGTCGCAATGGTGTATTTTTCGTAATCTGACGATTTATCGTTGGAAAGATATAATGTTTTTAAGAAAAAGGTGAAAGATGAGTTTTTATTTTTTGATGGAAAAAATAATGGTTGAGATTTATTTCTTTATTTTTTTATTGGTTGATGTTCAATGTAGAACTCACATGGTTTTTAAAAGGGTTAATACATACGTAAGTAAATAACGTTTTCAAAAAAGTGCGCTTAAAGTAATAACGTTTCAAATCGTTCACTCAAGTTACTCAAGTATATGTTACCGGTTAATTGAGTTACTCATTTTTTCATTTACCCAGCCGGTTTTAGTAACTTAGGTGCATTTTTTTGTAAACGTTAGTAACTTAGGCGCATTTTTTTGTAAACGTTAGTAACTTCTTTATGTATTAAGAGAACAAGTTTGTCTATTAAATTCTTTATGTAACCTATTTAGCCGGTAACCCTTCCATAAAATCCCTTTATTATAAAGTTTAACAATCTTTAATAACCTACTTAGCCAACCCGTATACTTAAGTAACTTGAGTGAACGAATTGAAACGTTATTACTTTAGGCGCACTTTTTTGAAAACGTTAGTTACCTACGTATGTATTAACCTTTTTTAAAATTATTTTAAATCCATGTGTCGAGCTAAAAGGCGATTAGAAAAACAAAATTTATGAAAAAATATCTCTTGAAATTGTATTCACGAAGTTGCTTATATTTTGGGCTCACATTTTTGTATTACCGAATTTTTAAAAAAAATTAACAAAATGAAAGTCTTGAAAAGTGGTTCACGAATGTGACATAAATTCGAGAGACTCTCCGTACAAAAGAATTTCAATACCATACTTTGACACTTAAAAAATTAATATTATAACGTTTTATAAACAAATTTTAGAAAGTTGAAAATACATCTTCGGAAAACAAACATAATTTCAATAAACCAATTGCATATACTAACCATACATGTACAAAAGAATCGTACATCTATTTTTTTTAATTTCTCAACAAATATGAGTGGCATACTTTAACACTTAATATAATATTCATCTTAACTCTATTTTTTACGAGCTTTATCTATTTGTGGATAGCTCTCTAAAAACAACTCAAATTGCTAAAGCAAGCAATATATAAAAAGTCGTAACGATAACAAACCTTGCACAAACATCGTTGTTAACCATTTTTTTCCATTAAAATCCATTAACCCCGAAGTTAAAAGAGATTAGAGTTCAAGTATGCAAACATCATAACTGGCAAGAAGAAAATACAAAATTATAAAAATTGTCATACTCGTAAACCACTTTTCAAGACATCCATTTTTTAATTTTTTTTAAATTTGGTATAATCCAAAAATATGGGTATAGAATTTATGCAACCCCGTAAAAAATATTTCAAGATATACTTTTTCAAAAAAAGCAAATTTCGTAATTGCCTCCTAGCTCGACACATGGATTCAAGATAACCTTGAAAACCATTTCACGAGTATCATGATCATTTTAGTAATATGAAAAAAAATGGCCTATGCTAGACATAAACAAATGTATATGACCATGTGGGTAATTTTCGCTACTATATATCCAGTAAGTGATATTGTTTTAATTGGCGGAAAGATAAACTAGTCAAAACAACATATATACGGAGTATTTTGTTGTGGTTATTTTTATCTCCGCTCTACTATAAAATAAAAAACATTTATTTACTAAAAGTTTTGCTTATTAAACTTTTATAAAGCAAAACTTAAATTAATAACTTTTCAAAAAAATGTTTCTTTAACAAGAAATAATCTTTTGAATTATTTCTTTTTACTTTTATGTATTTAAAAAAAAATCTAAAAATCTTTTTATTTTTTTAAAAAAAATTGTGGGGAAATTTAATCGAGAAAACAAAGATATAAATTATAGGTGTTACATTTTTAAAACGAAAACTTATAAGCGGAGGTAATAAATACGGAGTATTAATTTAGTGGTTAAATTTTAAGTAACGTAGATAGTGTTAAGTGAAAATTACAAATTTTCATATTTTTTCAATAAGTTACAAAATTAAGAAATACCTCTAATTAGGGGTGTCGAAAAAGTTGACCCGACCCGAACCCGAACCCGAACCCGAATAATCATATTCGGGTCGGGTCATTCGGGTCCAAAAGTGTATTCGGGTCAATTCGGGTTGGCCCGAATTGACCCGAGTTCTAATTAGCTCGGGTTCGGGTTATATATTTTTTACCCATGACCCGACTTGACCCGACCCGACTTGACCCGAACCCAACCAACCCGACTTGACCCGACTAAAATTACATTTTTTACATTATATTAGTACTTAATTTAGCCATTTTTTACATATTTTCCTTAAACTCGGGTTGACCCGAACCCGAGTTGACCCGACCCGAGTTGACCCGACCCGAATTGACCCGAACCCGATTGACCCGAGTTCTAATTAGGCTCGGGTTCAGGTTATATATTTTTTACCTTTGACCCGACTTGACCCGACCCGAGTTGACCCGAACCCGACCGGGTCAACCCGAATCACACCCCCACCTCTAATACTCTATAACCTAATAATATCACAATTACAAAATATTAAACAATTTTTTTTATATATCACCATATTAAACTAAAAAATTAGATTAAATTTCATTAATTCATAATCTCGTGCGTGCACAGGAGTTATAAGTAGTAATATAAACAACTATTAAGTAATTATAACTTTTTTTAATAAAACACGATGAATATAAAAATAGATAAAAGAAACCCACAACTTTTACTTACTCTTATAAAAAGAAAGAAGTTTGGAAGATTCTGAAACACCACTAAGGGTGTGTTTGGTCGGTCGGTTCTAGAGGAAAAGGAAAGGGGAAAACTTCCCTTTTATTTGTTTTAGGTTACAAGCTTAGGCTTATATAAAAAATCATTCTCCTCATAATTCAAGACACAAAAAGATCTCCCTCCTTCTTCTCTTTGTTGCGATCGCAGGACAACCCACAAAGGGGGTTTTGGTTGGTTTTTGTTTGATCAAATTTACTTATAATCTAGTCCTAGACCCTCTCTAGGGTTGTTGGGTAGATTCTCTACACGCGTAGAATCTCGGTTTACACGTGCTAGAATCACGGTTAGCTCGTTGTATTACGTGTGTATAAGATCGTAATATATCCTTACTTAAGATAATATATTGGTAGTGTTTATAAACCCTAATTGGTGATTCGTTCTTCGTCTTGTGGATTTGCTTTAGCGTAAAGGTATGTAACCTTATTTCGATTAATTATAATTGTGTTATTATTATGATCTTGTTAAATCGCTTCCGCTATGTGTGCTTTGATCTCGTTTAGGGTTTTATGTTTGTAAACTCTCAGTGGTATCAGAGCCAGGTTTAACATGTTATAATTATCGAAAATCTAAAGTTTTTTAACTAATAATTCTTTTGAGTTAAAACTACATGCTTTTTAGGTTTTCTTAAAATTAGGGTTTTGTTTTTTTTTTAAATTAGGGTTTTTTGGCCGAATTTTTAATAAAAAAGAATTATTTTGAAACCCTAAATTACATATGGGATAATTTTAGATTAAACTGCATGATTAATTATTATGTCATGTATGGTTACAACATGTTAAGATTTGTGGGAGGATCCATGATAACGTGCATGTTTTCATGGATTATAAAATTATATATTCATATGATTTTATGTGCTCCGTGATTATTTGATTCAATAAATCTTGATTCAGGGAAGACTTTTATATGAATATAAAAACTTATATTTTATGATTATTGAATAAATCGTATGCATGTGGCTATTTGATTTATTTATTGCACATATAAATTGTTATTATGTGTTTATGATTTAGTTGTTTTTTACTTGTTTATATTAAATTGGTGAATTGTTGTAAACAAGGGTTTTTTCCGAAAAGAAATAATATAGACTAAATCATATTCAAATAAAGATTTGTTAGAGATCTAAATTACATATATTGATTGGTGAATTGCAATAATAAGCTAACGGCCTACTCCTTATGACAAACTATAAAGTGGGTTTAACGCACCGCTGGTCATGTACCCGGTTAAGGAAGGAAGTGTTATGCCATTAGTCGCTGACCAAATTCCCGGCTCGCCTGTGTGTCAAATTAAAATTACCTACGATTATTAACTGAATTATACCTTAAGGTTGATTTACCGCAAATTTACATCCGAAACACAATGAATAAGGGTATTGCTTTGTGCTTTAGCCGAGTTCTAAAAAAGTACGTTGTGAATAGTTGTGGGTAAATTCTTTAATTAGTTTAACCAATACCTCAACATAATTTATTTAGAAATTTAGTCTCGTGAAGAAGTTTACTAAATGTTTTATTAAATTTTGATATGGAGTTGTATGCATGCTTTTCCACACATTAATTTTGACATCAAAATTTATACCTTTAAAATTTAAATTGAATGCTCCTAACTGACGAACACTTGAAATTACTACGTCATTAAATTAGATTTTTTGGTGATGTTGTGATGGAGAGAAAACTTTCATAGAATGAGAATTCGTATGATGGTTTTACGTTATTCAGATTAGACGACTTAATTAAGTTACTCATTGAGATATGGAAACTTAAGGCATTCAGAAGGGATGAAATAAGTTTACAATGCAAAACGTTCTTTTGGCAATATAAATCCCTTAAATATCTAGAAATTGAAAATTGTTTGTCAATTGAATTGTTCGACAAGTCACTATGTTGAGTACATTCATTACTAGCAGATCAACTGATGTAATGGATTTATGTCAATATACTTCTAGAATTCAAGGAAAATAATATGGTTTTTATACCAGGGTAATTTTATTTTCTTCAAAGTATTTTATTATCGAAAATACTAATATTAGAACTTATTTGTGTAGAAATGGCTCAACCCGACAATAATACTATAAGTTTTGCGTTCAAAGCTTTCTTTGATCGTCATGAACTTACTGGCCCAAACTTTAATGATTGGTACCGCTTACTAAGAATTGTCTTGAGAGTAGCGGGTACTATTGATATCTTGACTACTCTTTATCCGGAGGATCTTGCTGAAGGAGCATCTGATGCGCAAAGGCTTGAACACGCTGTTAATGTTAAGAAGCACTCTAAGGTGGCTGGCTTAATGTTAGAAAAAATGGCTCCTCCACTTCAACAGAATTCTGAGCTATTTTCACCTAAGCGAATGCTTGATGAGCTCAAGGCTATGTTCGAAAAGCCACAAGCTGTGGAGATCTACGACTTAATAGTTGTTTTGCATAGCTGTAAGCAAGCTCATGGAAAGTCTGTTAGTGCCCATTACATGGAGATGAGGGGTTATATGGAACAGCTCATTGCACTAGGACAACCCTATGATCATAATATGGCTATCAACTTGATCAATAGGTCCCTTAACAAGGACTTCAATGATTTTGTTTAAAACTATAATATGCATTACACTGGGAAGACAGTTAATGATTTGCATGCAATGCTCATTGACTATGAGAAGGGGTTAAAGGAAAAGGCATTTACTTCTACGCCTTATGTACTAACCATACGAAGGGATAGAGTGAGTAAGCCAAAACCGCAAGCGAACAAGAAGAAAGGAAAAGGAAAGGGTGATAAGGGCAAGCAAGTTGCGACTTATTCAAAACCTAAGCAGAAATTTGTCAAGAAGAATAAATCTCAGAAGGATGAGACTTGTCACCATTGTAAGGCAAGTGGTCACTGGAAGATGAATTTCCCTCTTTACCTCGAAGAATTGCGAGAAATAAAGAAGAAGTCTGAGCAGAGCGCTGTAGCTTCAAGTACTTTATTTATGATTGAATTGTTCAATTTCACATACATATTAAATTCCTGGGTATATGATACGGGATGCGGTATTAACATTTGTAATATGATGCAAGGATTAATCTGGAAAGGAAGCTATCCTATGGGGAACAATTTCTGCAAGTGTGCAATAGTGCACAAGTAGTGCTTGAAGCTATAGGGACATTTAATTTAGTTTTACCTTCGGTTTTAGTACTGATTTTATATAATTGTCATTATGCACCGACAATTGTTAGGGGTGTTATCCTTTTCTAGTTTGTTGAATAATGGATTCGTTCACACGATTGATAATAATGGAATTCTGTTTGGAAAGATGGTATTTTCTATTTTAATGCAATTTCTGTGAGTGGTGTGCTTGAAATAGACATGCATGATAATGAATCCAAGAATAATAAATCTACCTTTAGCATGAGTAAGAAGAGAAAATTTGACAAGAACTCTTCTTATCTTTGGGATTGTAGACTTACCCATATTGGAAAGACTCGTATACAAAAGCTTCCATGTGAAGGACTTTTGGAAAATATCAATGATGAATCATTTGATAATTGTGAGTCTTGTATCTCTAGAAAGATGACCAAATAACCTTTTAATAAAAATATTGAAAGGGCTACTGATCTACTTGGACTAATACATACTGATGTGTGTGGACCACTTAGACATGTGTCAAGGAAAGGTGCTAGATACTTCTTAACATTTACGGATGATTATAGCCGTTATGGTTATGTTTATTTACTTAAGTATAAGAATGAGGTATTTGAAACATTCAAAGTGTTTAAAGAAGAAGTAGAAGTGCAACTAGGAAAGAAGATTAAAGCTCTTCGTTCTGATAAAGGTGGTGAGTATTTAAGTCAAGAGTTTATAGATTATCTAAGTGAGAATGGAATTTTTCAGCATCTTACTTCTCCCTATACTCCACAACAAAATGGTGTATCTGAAAAGAGAACTTGTACATTATTGGATATGGTGCGATATATGTTTAATCTTACAACTTTATCTTTATCCTTTTGGGATTATGCTTTAGAGTCTGCAGTTCCCGTTTTAAATATGGTTCCCATAAAGAAGGTCGATAAGACACCATATGAACTATGACATGATAAGAAGCCATATTTATCTTATTTAAAGGTTTGGTGTTGCGAGGCGTATGTGAAACATGACTCGGGTGACAAACTCCAACAACGATCTGTAAAATGTATCTTTGTAGGATACCTTAAGGAAACTATGGGTTACTACTTTTATTATCTACCTAAGAACAAAGTGATTGTTGCTAGGTATGGAGACTTCCTTGAAAGTGATCTTATAAATCATGAATTCAGTGGGAGAAATTATGATATTGAAGAGAGTCATATAGATACATTACCTTCTGAAAACACTAGTGATATAATTCCTGTAGAACCAGAAAGTCTGGCGGTTCCACCGAAATTAGTTCCTCTGCGTAGATCCGCAAGGATTAAAAACGCGAATAGCAATATATGTCTTAACATAGAGTATGATGAAGAAGTAGCCGATCCTGGTGAACCTGCTAATTATAAATCCGCCATACTTGATCCTGAAAAGGATAAGTGGATGGTTGCTATGGATGAGGAAAAGAAATCCATGAAAGTTAATGATGTTTGGATTCTTGTAGATCGACCACCGAATGCTAAAGTAGTAAGACATAAGTGGATATACAAGAAGAAAACCGACATGTACGGAAAAGTACAATCTTATAAAGCTCGATTAGTAGCTAAAGGTTTTACTCAAACTTTTGGCGTAGACTACGAGGAGACATTTTCTCCTAGAGCAGCCTTAAGAGCTATTAGGATTCTCATAGCTATAGCAGCATACTATGACTATGAGATATGGAAAATGGATGTTAAAACTGTGTTCTTGAACGGTCGCTTAGATGAATACATCTATATGCAGCAACCAGAAGGGTATGTTGATCGTGAAAATCCAGGACACGTGTGCAAACTTCAAAGATCCATTTATGGTTTTAAGCAAGCATCACATCAATGGAATAAACGATTTGATGAAGAAATCAAAAAGTTTGTATTTATTCAAAATCGTGATGAGCCATGTGTATATCACAAAGCTAGTGAGAGTGATGTAGTATTTCTAGTCCTATATGTTGATGACATATTAATCATGGAAGTAACATTCCAAGACTTAAAGCTGTTAAGAATTATCTTGGTAAATGTTTTTTTATGAAGGATTTAGGAGAAGCTGTATACATTCTAGGAATTAAGATCTATCGGGATAGGAAAAGACGGTTAATTGGTCTAAGTCAAGATGCTTATATAGATAAGATTTCTAAGAAGTATAATATGCATAATTCTAAGAAAGGTTTTCAACCTATGGAAGTTAAGCATAACCTGAGTCATGAGATGGATGCATCAACTCCTGAAGAGGAGACATACATGCAGAAGGTGCCTTATGCTTCGGCTGTAAGATCTATCATGTATGCTGTTAGATGCACAAGGACTAATGTGGCGTTTGCTCAGAACTTGGTCAGTAGATACCAACAGAATTTAGGAAAGCTCTACTGGACTGCTGTTAAACATATTCTAAAGTATTTGAGGAGTACGAAATATATGTTTTTGGTATTTGGAGTGAAACCAGACACAGAACTGAATGTAACAAGGTTCTGTGATGCGTCCTAGCAATGTGATAAATACGATACGAAGTCTAAGACGGGTTACCCTTGGCCATGAACCTCCTTTGGATTTTTCATTTACTCAACTCTTCCTCTTTCAATTCGAAACGAAAAAGAAGAAAGGAAGGAAAAAACAAAATCAAATTTGTAACTTGCTATCCTCTTATGCAAGATTTCACTACAATCAATTCAATATGGAAATAAGATAGAAGGATTTCTAACCGATATTTCAGTACAGTATTTCATATAATATAAGTATCTTGTACTTGTATAATACTCTTTCCATAGAACCAGAGTTTTTATTCGACTTCCATAGAAATTTAATTTAATTCCAACCTTAACCCGAGTCTCGCGGCTGTTGAATGCACTTTTATTCTTTCTCTTTCCTCCCTTATTCTAAAAAGGGAAAGAAGAGAAAATAAGGGGGCTTCTACTTAATTGTATCTCTAATCTTCTTTAGTCCTTCCCGCGTCAATAACTAGAATGAAAAAAAACGAAGAAGCGCTAGCAGATGAGATTGGACCTATATAGACTAGGAAACACAAGGAAAGAAAGTCTTGGGGGTCCCTAAAACAGAGTGAGAACTAGCCCTTTGAGGAGCTCTCTAAGCTGTCTAACTCTCTATTACCATATGCAGAGGGAAACCAGGTTCAATAGCCGGATAGAGTAAGAAAACAACTAAATAAAAATGAGTACTTGCTACGGGTGAAGGAGTAAAGAGTTTCAAGAAAAAATCTCCTTAATGCGACTGCCGGATGGCTGTTCCTGCTACATTTCGCTGGGGAAGAACCGTGATCAATAGAGGAGTAGTTGACTGAAAGAGCAAGAAACAGACAACGATTGCAATGCATGCTACTCAATCTGAGTACATGGCTGCTTTAGAAGCTGCAATGGAAGCTGTTTGGATTAGGAAGTTTATTGGAGATCTTGGAGTGATGCCTTCAATTAAAGAACCTATTGATATATATCGTGATAATTCTGCCGCAATAATATTCGCCAATGACTCTGGAGTCATGAAAGGCGCCAGACACTTTATGCGTAGACATCACTACGCCCGAGAACAAGTTGAAGCTCGTGAAATCAAATTAATAAAAGTTCACACAGATGATAACGTAGTTGATCCTTTTACTAAGGCTTTGCCTAGACCAAAGTTAGTTAAGCATGCCAAAGTGATTAGGCTGCAACTAGCTAGCGAACTCATGAAATAAATCTATGATTAGTATTTGGATATAGGATGTTATGACATTATTATATAATGAAATAAAGATTGATTTTCGTTTATTCTTATTATTTAATAGTGTATCCTATTTTACATGTTTTAATCCATGAATAAATTTTTATGGTAAATGTCCGTTGTCGATTAATAATATGGGAATATTATTAAATTAAGACAAATCAAAATAGCGATAGAGTATACTTGAAAGTATTGAGGGTTTAACATAATAACAATTATATAAAACCCTAAACAAAATCAAAGCACACATATAGCGGAAGCAATTTAACAAGATCATAATAACACAATTATAATTAATCGAATTAGGGTTACATACCTTTTAGCTATCGAAGATCCACAAGATAAAGAACGAAGCACCAATATCGATAAAACCCTATCACCAAGATATAGTTTAAAGTAAGACTATATTACGTTCTTGTACACACGTAATAAAACGAGCTAACCGTGATTCTAGCACGTGTAAATCGAGCTTCAACATCAAGTGGAAAATCTACCCAACAACCCTAGAGAGGGGCTAGGACAAGATTATTGCTAAACCAAAACCAAAGGATAAAAGGAACCCTAAAAAAGGTGATTTTCCTTTGGTGTTGATCGCAAGAAAGAAACCAAACAAACCAAACAACCCTAAGGTTGCGTTTGGTAGTTGATCGCAATAAAGAGGAGAAGAAAGATTATGGTGTGTGGAATTATGAAGGCTAAGGGGTCCTTATATAGGCCTAATTATCTTGTAGCCCAAGGAAACGAATATAAGGCAAGTTTTCTTCTCCCTTCCCCTTTGGTGTAGCCGACGGCCCAAACACCCCTAAGGGGTGTTCCGGAACCTTCCATTCTTCTTTCTAGTTATTCCTCTTTCTATTTATTCCACAACGCTCGTTTATACTTGACTCTTAATTATTAAACGATCGTTGAAGTTATAGTTCTAATTTAATAAATATAAAAAATATATTTATTAAATAAATTAATAAATATAATAAATATTTTTATTAAATAAATTAACGCTTTACGTATTGTGTGCAATACCATAATCTCGACTTCGACCCTATCACACGACTATTAAATAAAAGTCCATAAACTTTCAAGTCTATTGATCGATTTTGGATGATATTCGATGAATCAAATATTGGACTTATCCCAACTATATGATTTTACTTTGTAGATCTTTGTCATGAAGTAAATAATAAATAGTTATCCTTAGACCCGAGATACCAGAAAACTGTTTTGAATCTAGTGCATTTTTGTGAAATAATCTAACGCTAAACATAACTGGTAGCTATAAAGAATATTTTCAAAGGTGTTGCAAAAATTCATAAGTTTTGCTTGTAGTCAGTATAGGATTTATTTCCTCCAAGTTTGTTTTGGAGTTTAATACAGTTGGACCCCTCGTGGGATTAGTAAGATGTTTGTGTGGCCACACCCAAATTTATTTTGGTAATCTTGCTGAATATGTGAACGAGAAACAGAATGGTTAATGAAAGGAATGACTAAGATCCATATCCTTATTAACGTTGTATTAGAAATAAAAGGATAATAATAATGATGATCATTAAAAGGTTTTATCTAGGAGACCTTACTCGAGTTGTACTAGAGACATTGCTAACTGTAACTAGACGCTAGTCAATGTAATCACGATATTCGAAATATGTCCAAGTAGGAGCTGAAAATTTATGGACTTATATTTAATTGTCGTGTGATAGGATCGAACTCGAGATTACAGGATTGCACTCAATACGTAAAGAGTTAATTTATTTAATAAATATGTTTATGGTATTTATTAATTTATTTAATAAATATATGTTTATGTATTTATTAAATTAAACCGAGATATAACTTTAACGATTGTTAATTAATTAAGAGTTAAGTATTAACGAGTGTTAAATAAATATATAGTAAGTAAATAAAAAGAAAGAAGTTTGGAAGATTCCGGAACATCCCTAAGGGTGTGTTTGGTCGGTCAGTTATAGAGGAAAAGGAAGGGGGAAAACTTCACTTTTATTTGTTTTAGGTTACAAGCTTAGGACTTATAAACAATCATTCTCCTCATAATTCAAGACACAAAAATATCTCCCTCCTTCTTCTCTTTGTTGCGATCGTAGGACAAACCCACAAAGGGAGGTTTGGCTGGTTTTCTTATTTGATCAATTTTACTTATAATCTAGTCCTAGCCCCTCTCTAGGATTGTTGGGTAGATTCCCTACAAGTGTAGAAGCTCGGTTTACACGTGCTAGAATCACGGTTAGCTCGTTGTATTACGTGTGTACAAGATCGTAATATAGTCTTACTTTAGACTATATCTTGGTAGTGTTCGTTATAAACCCTAATTGGTGATTCGTTCTTCGTCTTGTGGATTTGCTTATGTAACCCTAATTCGATTAATTGTAATTGTGTTATTATTATGATCTTGTTAAATTGCTTCCACTATGTGTGCTTTGATCTCGTTTAGGGTTTTATGTTTGTAAACTTTCAGTAATAAATACAGAGTATTAATTTAGTGGTTAAATTTCAAATAATATAGATAGTGTTAAGTGAAAATTACAAATTTTCATATTTTTTCAATAAGTTAAAAAATTAAAAAATACCTCTTTTACTTTATAACCTACTAATATCACAATTACAAAATATTAAACAGTTTTTTTTATATATCACCATATTAAACTAAAAGATTTATTAAATGTTATTAATTCATAATCTCGTGCGTGCATAGGAGTTATAAGTAGTAATATGAACAACTATTAAGTAATTATAACTTTTCCTTAATAAAACCTGATGAATATAAAAATAGATAAAAGAAACCAACAACTCTTTCTTACTCTTTTGCCTACTAAAAAATGAGTTATCAAAAGTTTTACATTTTTATTTACTCTTTTGCCTACTTTTGCTTACTCTTCAGACTTTTAGTGATCCCTTTTTTTCTATTTTTAGTAAAAATTGATAAAAATAACTTTTGGTGACTCTTTATTAGTAGAAGAAAATACTTTTAGCGCCCACACCTTTATTACTTACTTTTTTCACATTTAATTTAGTAAATGTTACTTTATACATTTGTAGTGTTATTTTATAAGCCAACTGAACGTAATACCATTTGTTATTCAGTTGGTTAAAGATCAAGCAAAAACACTCGTTCTTAGTTATCATGAAGCAACCACTAGTATCGTAGCATACTCGTTTGACATGTTGTGTGAGCAATAATAGAGACAAAAATTTAGTCATTAAGTTTCAAGATCAAGACTTTTGTATTTACTTATTTATTATGCATTAATTCACATATTAGGAGAAGACAAACGAGCAACAAGCTGCGCTTTTAGCCCTTTTGTATAGCAAAACCAAATTTGTAAAAAAGTATTCAAATCAAAAAATCAATTAAACAAATGTTAGTATTCATTAATTTATTATGCATTAATCATAAATGATAAAGTAGATCCATTCTGTTGTGTACTGGTAGTTAACATCATGTAACTAGTTCTAAATCCCAACAGTTATTCATGCTCATGTGTAACCTAGTAATTAACGAAAGCACACAACATAAAGGCAGAGCCGGTCTGGACTTTTCGATATATTTGACGAGTTTTTCCAAAAATGCCCCATTAAGTTTTTTAAAGACAAAATACACTACCTTTAGGTGTTTTACTTCAAGACAATACCCACAATCATCTTAAAAGAAATCGAACAACTCCGATAAATCTTAACGTTTAAGATTCTGTAACGGACTCATATTTTATGTCGGTAGCACTAAACCAAATTTTGCTCATTTTCACTTGATACTAACCGTTTACATAATTATATACAAGCCAGATATTTTCCTTTTTATTCTGAACGATACAGTCCGTCAAATATCTAGTTGAAACTATTATATAACTCTAACTAGATTCAATGCCCGCCCCATGGGCGGGTTGCTTCATAAATTATTGAATGAGAAGTTATAAACAAACTTTTGTATACACATAAGACGGATACGAACATATAGATAAGAAATGTGATAGGTGTGAAAACACCCATCCTTTTACCACTTAATTATAATAATAACCAAGCCAAAACGTGTATTTTATGTCGTAAATGTCGGAATTATGTGTGGTTTGTGTTTTTGTTGTGATTTAGGAGCAAAATGTGAAAAGGGAAGAAAATAAGGGCTTTCACGGGCTTTTATCGAAGAAAACGAGAAAAGACGAAGTCAAAAGATCAAGAGTGCAAAAAGAACGGAATTCCAAGGCCTATTCTGAAGATTTATCGAAGAAAAAGTATAAACACGGAAGTTTAATGAAGTCAAAGAACCAAGTCTAATTAAAGAAGAAAATTATAAGACGAGTTCAATTTATATCGACAAATCCCGAGACGACGTCAAGAAAGACAAAGAATTTAAGTCGAGTCGAGACAAAGTGAAAGGAGAAAGCATCAACACCTAGCCTCCCCTCCTCCTATATATACCCTCAAAATGTGTCATTAGGAGGGTGTTAGTTAATTAGATTTTAGTTAGTTTTTTTTAGATTAGGAGTAGGAGTAGGTGTAATCTAAATTTTCATGCTTTTTCATTAATCTTGTACTTTAGGATCTTTATTAATTTTAATTTCAATCTTTTTCAATTAATCATTCTCATTCTTCCTTTTTTTATTATTAATCTTGTGTTGATTTTGATAATCATGTAGTTTAATTAATCATGTTCTTGTTTGATTGATGTTTTTGATTGATTGTGCTTATTGGTTTTTATGTGTTTGATTTTTATAGCTTATTGTGTTTGATTCTTATTGTTTGGTTTTGCTTATTTTTAATTAAGTATTTTTATTAGTTTATTTTATCAGAAAGTTGATTTTTAATTTTTAGATTTATTAGTGTTTTTCAAGTTTTTGATTTGTGGTTGAATTAGTTTTTCTTAAAAGTGTTTTAAATTAAGTTTTGGTAGATTGCTTATTTGATTTTAGCTTATTCGTGGCTTATTTTCTGATTTTTAGTTGTTACTGTATCTTTTTATCTGAGTTTTCATATCTTCGGATTAGGGTTTTAAATTCTGAAGATTTCCCTTTTTCTGAAATTAGTTTTCTCTAAAATTGTTCAATATTCCGAAGATTTTATTTTCTCTGAAATAGCATTTCTCTGAATTTAGTTTATCCGAAAATCCTTGTTTCTCTGAAAAAGTTTATTATTCCGAAGATATTTTCCTTTCTCTGAAAATCTTATTTTTTCCGAAAAAGAGCCAAAACTCTGAAAAAGAGTAAAACTTTGAAAAAAAGCAAAACTCCGAAAAAGAGTAAAACTCTGAAAAAAAAGTAAAACTCTGAAAAGAAGAAATCTCTGAAATTCGTCCTTTCACTGAAAAACATTCCGAAGATTTTCTATGAATATGACCAGCCTACTTGCTAGCTTTGTAACATTTCGAAGATTTTCTATGAAAATGACCAGCCTACTTGCTAGTTTTGTAACATTCCGAAGATTTTCTATGAAAATGACTTGCCTACTTGCTAGCTTTATGTTTTTCCTGCCAAATTGAGGAGCTATGTTGGTAGCTTGAGCTAGCTTGTTTATTTATTAGTATTGTTCCGTAATCGTTTAGTTTTATCTGAAAGTTGTTCCGATTTTAATTTTGAAAGTCACGTATTTTTAGTTGTATGTGGATTTTTAGTATTAATATTTTTTCCAATAGTTTAAGTTTTATCTTTTATTTAGTACCCGCTTTAGGTTTTGCCTCGTTTAGTTTTAAAATACCCTTTTAGTTTTATTTTCTCCTTTTTCATTAGGTTAGTTTTATTTTTCAGTCGAAAGTTAATTTCTTCGTTTAGTTTTATTTTTATTAATTGTTTCGTTCTAATATTTGTTTTTAATATCGTTTCTTTATTATTTGTCATTCATTTTAATTTTAGTTTATTCCTTTTATATTTTGTCATTTCCTTTTAAAGTTTTATTTTTATCTTTAATTAGTTTTAGACAACGACACACTTTCTTTTTGTTAACCAAAAACGACCGAGTCACACTTTCAACTGGCAATCAATTCGAATTGATCGAGAAGAACAAATTTTCATACTTGACAAAAACCTGGTATTAAAATGACAATCATTAAAATAAGAAGAGAAATAGTAAAAACGGTAATCTTTAAAATAAAGATGGATTTGTAACTATTTGTCTAATGTATAAATAAGAAATATCTATCATAAAAATAGGCAAAAAGTACGCAAAATGAAAATTATGGTACGAATAGAATTCGAAAATGATTGAAGCTACACATTGCATAGTACCGAAGTATACCATCCGAAGCAAAAATTGAACATTACAACATGGAAAGTCTCAACGAAACATACACATACCATGAGCTGTCGTAATGAAACATATAACACTTTGGTTATAAAAATCGTACAACTGTAATGGTTCAAATCTTGATAATCATACTGATACAATGTTCCCAACTCTCGATGCCAATGTTGAGTAAAGAAAATAAACACAAACAAGGCTTGTAATAATGTCTTCATTCAAGTCTGAAGCATATATAATACACGGCTTTTGCCCAGTAAGAAAATTTTATCGTCCGATCTTTTCGAATTGAGAAAGGGAAAAATGTGCGACTCAATCGTCTTTTGGTGAAAACAATGGGTTTGTCGTTGTAGTGTAATTAAAATGCAAGACTTTAAAGTAAATTGACGGTTAATTAAATCTAAAACTAATTTAAACTTAAATGGTGCAATATTAAAACTTTTAAAAGAAATTAATTAAATGACTTAGAATTAAAGCGCGACGAAGAATTAAATTGACAACGCAATAAAAATAACACTTAAGAAAAATAGCGGGAAAATAAATACTTGAATATAAAAGGAAGTGAAAACAAACCTAAGTTGGAACCCGAAATACTGTCACTATCTGAATTACCAAACTTACACTGCTTATCCGGATTCTGGGATGAGATCTTTATTCGGAATAAATCCGTCACGTTTATCCGGAATACTGAACTTAGATCCTTTATCCGGAATGATCTCCTGCGGCTTATCCGGAATATGTTTAGACCCTTATCCGGAATAATCACTTGTGAGTTATCCGGAATTACTCGATATCCGGATTCCCTTGCCAAAGCTTATCCGGAATAACTGTCACCTTATCCGGAATATTCTTCAACTCTTTATCCGGAATCCAGTCAAGAAGCTTATCCGGAATAACCTGAAGTCTCTTATCCGGAAAACTGCCTAGAATCTCTTATCCGAATAACTTCACACCCTTATCCGGGATTCGCGTCAAGTAGCTTATCCGGAATCCCTTTCCTGAGCTTATCCGGAATAAAATGTCACCTTATCCGGAATAATTTCCGGATACTTATCCGGAATAATCACAAGTCCACTATCCGGAATAACCAAAAACTGTCCCTATCCGGAATAATTTCCGGATACTTATCCGGAATAATGGGGTTTGAGCTCTATTCGGAATAATGGATTGGTGGCTATGTTCAGAATAAGAGGGTTTACCAAACCCGGATAACCACTAAAATCAAATAAGCTATAAACTACAATTAAGCTAAACACAAATAAGCACTTAACTAAAACTTTAACCAAAACACTTTTAAGAAAAAGCAAATAAGCTAAAATTTAAAAACTTTTAAAAACACTAAATAATAAAAATATTAAAAATCAACTTTTTATAAAAGTTAACTAATAAGCACTTAATTAAATTTAAGAAAAACACAATAAGCTATAAAGTCAATAAGCAAACACAATAAAAACCATAAAAGCATAACCAATAATCAAACAAGCATAACAATAAGGTAATAAGCACAAAGATGAACAAAAATAAGAAAGGTAGAATGAGAGATTAAAATAAAACTTGATTAAAGAAAAGATTAAACAACAAACTTAAAAACACTTACTTGGAATTAAAGGAATTAAAGTGCAAGACAAGTATTTAAATTGACAATTAATTAAAATGACATGAAAATAAGGTGGAAAGACTAATGTGTCAAATTAGCTAACAACTCCTAATGACACATTAGGAGTCTATTTATAGTGATTAGGAAAACTAAGCATGTGTTGGTTCATTCTTCTTTCTTTCTCGACTTCTCGTCTTCTAATTTCTTCGACTTTTTCGACTTTGTCTCGGGATTAATAAACTCGTCTTGTAATTTCTTCATTAATTTAGACTTGAGTTCTTCGGCTTTTATTAAACTTCCGTCTTTAGACTTTTTCTTCGATAAATCTTCAGAATTGGCCTTGGACTTCCGTTCTTTTGGTACCCTTGATCTTTCGACTTCGTCTTTCGTCTTTTTCTTCGAAAAAAGCCCATGAAAGCCCGTGTTTTCCTCCCTTTTCACATTTTGAACCTAAATCACAACAAAAACACAAACCACGCATAATTCCGACATTTACTTCATAAAATACACGTTTTGGCTTGGTTATTATTGTAGTTAAGTGGTAAAAGGATGGGTGTTTACACACCTATCAAATCCTCTACACTTGACCATTGCAATGTCCTCATGCGATGCATTATTTATAAAGCAAGATTACACTTTCCATCACAATCAATCCACATTGGCCTTTATTAAAGAGATAGAAAATATCAAAACAAGTAAAGAAATCAAAGACTTACCTTAGGGTTTTGGAATGTCATGAATGATTATCATCCTCAAGTTTCACGTTCCCCATACCAAGCTTAAAAACGAGATCATTGTTATTATAAGTTAGCAAACTAACACAAACTCATGTGGGCCAATTATTTACTTAGACTCCCTTATTCCTAGGTGTATCTCTTATATTTTATTATTGTCTTGAATGATCACGAGGATGCATTGTTGACTTATTTCGATAGTTATTTAGGCTGAAAATAAAGTGGGACGATTTAATCAATAGTTAGCTAAAGGACAAAATCTTTTAAAACTGCTTCTCGGGACCTCATAAAGTTCATATCTTGGCATAACTTGCTTCACGATTTGAGACCTTTCTCGGACCGATATTAAGCATTGACTTCATACTTCAAATCTTGAGAGACGTTCTTGAAATTATGGTATTCTCTTCATAATAGGAATTTCTTCTCTTGAACTTTTTGAGAGATTCTTCATATTTGGACCACGACTTCTTCATTTTTCTCCAATCTTTATTTGGGATTTTGATTTACAACGATCCGCCTCCTTTTAGGACTTGGATCTATTTATCCTCATACCTTGTTAGGGCCTTTTTGGATAGATTTCTCCATGATCTTTACGGGAGTATTTGCTTTTCGTCGTGTGTCTCGATCCTTCATATTGATTTTTGATAAGTTATGCCTTGGCTATGAACTCAATAAGTTATGCCTTGGCTATGAACTCTAATCAATACCGAGCAACTTTTAAACGATCTTGGGCTAGAAGCTAAGTAACTTTTCAAATCGTACAACCTTATTTATTGTAATTATATTTATTAACAAGCGATGGGAGAATAGGCTTATAATCAACTCACATAAATTCACGAAAGAATACCAAACTTATAATTGACTCTATCATCTCTCGTCCTCCACAATTTAAAATCTCAAGGAATTAGACTCGTGGATGCTTAGCCTATTAAATCAATGTTTTGGGTTTTCGAGTCATCTATAGGATCTTGCAAATTCTTAGACTTTTTCAAGTTTAGAAATCGCATATTAAAGTTCCCTTGATAAACAACTCTCTAGGATCAATTATAGGAACTTTCGAAAAGTTCTTGTTCTTAACCCGTGAGAGTTAAGACTTTCGCGTTTTAAAGCTCCCTATATAAAAGCCTAGCAAAACTTGACTTAAACACGTTAAGGATACTAGCTAGAGTAAACTTAGATAAGTAAACTCGGGTTGAGTCAAAGGATTCACAACGTTTAAAAATTAAAACCTCTTTATTAAAAATTTATTCTAGCAAGGAAGGAAAATAACTATAACAAAGGTAATTACTAATAGTCCAAAGTAGATCAAAAGTTTTGAAAAATGTCGAAAAATTAGATTTTCCGGTTAAAATGAGGGCAAATACAAGGAAAAGACCATTTAATTTCGATAGAAGGCCCCTTACACTTAATATAAACATTGTCCTCAATGTTTAAGCATGTGGAAGTAAACTCCCCTACACTTAGGACATTGTGCACGTTGTTTAAATCTTGTTAAGGAAAGGACAACTAACGAGATTCCTATTTTAATATTGGAAAATATAAAATAGTGAATCGAAAAGAGTTTAGGATAAAACCGGGAAGATGGGAACACGGAATCACGGGTCGTCAAAAGTCATCAAGAATGGATCTTTGAAAGCTCGAATTCCTGCACATGATTAGAAAGAAGACAACAAACAACATACTAGGGTCTCCCCCTACACTTATTATAAAAACAAGAGAAAAAGGATAGATACTTCGGGTTGCCTCCCGAGAAGCGCTTGTTTTTGTTAACCGAGTCGTGAGCCTGGCTCGACCTTGATTAGCATAGGAAGAAGCTTAAAAAAATCCACCGGGATCAAATACATGATTTTTTCCATCAAATAGCACAAGCTTAAGGCGAACAAGGCAAGCCAAAGAAGAGTAGGCAAGGTTCCCTTAAGCAAAGATGGAGCACGGTGGTAGCAAGGGTGATGAGGTGCAAGCATATCTCCAAAATTTCCAAGAATCTTTCCTTTTATTTCATCAGATGGATACTGAGATGGCTTAACAATTGCAATACCGGGATCGAACACCTTTTCCTTTAGGGGAAAATAACACTCAGGCTCAGCAGATCTTGAAGAAGATCCGATCATAAATCTCGCAATCTCATCCTCAGATGGTGGATATAGAGGTGTCAAGACATAACTGATGCGGATATCGGTGTCGTCCGGTTTCTTCTCCTTTGAAAGAAGTTTCTTCAAATCCGTAGAAGGATAAAGACCATAATCATCAAAGTCCAAAGGAGGGGCATCACTCTTATGAGGGAAGTATGTATTGAGAAAAGTAGAAAAGTCTTCCTCAAATGAGTAGTCATCCAAAGTAGGATCAAGTGTTGTTGGCGGAGGATCTTCATCATGTGAAGAATCACTTGAGAGAGTATCGGCCTCATCAAAATCATCGTAAGTGGGCATGTCTGGATACTCAGAAGTAACATCATCATAATCATCTCCATCGGAACTAGAATCGTCATCATAAGCATCAAAGATCGGTGGAGAATCATAAATTGGTGGAGGATCGGAATTGGATAGAGAATCATCCACATCATCTTGGAATAGTGGATTATCATAGCAAGAATCGAATAGAGGATTGTTGTAGACGACAAAATCATCAAGCACATTAATCATGTTCGCTGATTCTCTTCCATTAGATTTGGTTGTGATCTTCCCCATTTTTTGAACACTTGTGCATCATTCCCGACCCTTAAAATTAGCTCACCTTCGGCAACATCGACTAAGGCTTTTCTGGTTCTTAAAAATGGCCGACCAAGTATTATACGAGGGTCCACTTCATAATCAACAACAACAAAGTCGACCGGAAAGTGAAGGTGCCAACTTTAATAAACACGTCTTCAGCAATACCAACGGGGTAAGCGAGAGTACGATTTGCTAGCTCAAGAGTCATCTTTGTTGGTGTAAGATCGGGTAATGATAGTGATGTCCAAACACTTAAAGGCATCAAATTAATACTTGCCCCGAGATCAGATAGGGTAGTAAATTCTTCGGTTTTGTTAAAAATGCAAGGCAACACAAAACGACCGGGATCTCCAAGTTTCTCCGGAAGTTCTTTACGAATAACTGCAGAACAGTTTTCATTTAAGCGTGTGTTGACAAGCTCAACCAGCTTTTCCTTCTTGTTAAGCAATTCCTTGAATGCTTTGACGAATTTTGGCATGTGGACAAGTGCTTCAACAAGGCTAATGTTGAAATTCATTTGAGAGATCATCTTCAAATAGTTCGACAATTGAATGTCATCCTTGGTTTGCAATTTAGCCTTGTCTAAGCGAGAAGGATATGTAATATTGGGTTTATAGGTGGAAGGTGGGGTTGGTGAAGGGTTCTTCTTATTGGGTACTTCAGTAAGAGGTGGAGACGGTAATGGAGAACTAATACTAGGCGTGGGAGTAGAAGGGATAAATGGTGGTGGAGTAGGTGTAGATGGAGTAACTGGGGAAGGGATAGATGGTCCTACTACGGTTTCTCCACTACGTGTAGTAATAGCACTCACATTTGCTCTCGGGTTGGTGACGGTGTTTGAAGGTAGAGAGCCCGAAGTAGAGGGTTGAGTAGTTGGTAAGAAACTAGCCAGCATATTCTTCAAATCATTTGTTTGAGTGCTAAAAGAGGTTTGTATATCACGTCGAAGATCGGATCTAATGTCATTACCTTGCTTAGTGATATCCCTTTTCAAATTGATAATTTGGCTTTGTAGATTCTTAATTTGCTCTCCTTGGGTTCTCATTAAAGCTTCAACATCTTGATTAATGGGTGGGGCTTGTTGAGCGGGTGGGTGATAAGGATTAGAAGCTCTAGGTGGAATTTGGATGCTTCTATTGTAGTTGTTGGGGTTGGGGTTTTGAGGAGAAAAACCGGGTGAAAGATAGTTGTTCGACCGGTAACTTAGCAAATTTCGATCACCTTGAGGTCGGGCTTGGTAATTTTCTGGTGAATAGTTACCATAAGCCGCATACACGTTTTCCGGATTTCCTTGAGTAGAAGGACAATCAGTGTATGAATGAGGACCACCGCAAGTCTCACAAGAAATTGCTACAGCTTTAACTTGTTGTTGTTGGTTTGTAGCGATGAGCAAGATATTTTTGTTCATTTCGGCCATCATGCGGGTGAATTCGGTCATATCGGGGTTTGCTGAAGTAGAAGAAACATTGACTCTCGGGTTATTCCTTGAAGATGCGGAGGAATCCCAATTTTTGTGATGAGTAGTCATGTTCTCAATAAGCTCTCTACACTCCTCGGGTCTTCTTTTCATAAATGTGCCACCGGCGGCTGCATTAATAGTATCACGATCACGAAAAGTTAAACCATTGTAGAAAGTATCAATCAACGTAACGGGGAGCATGTTGTGGTTTGGACATCGATCGATCAAAACATTATATCTTTCCCAAGCATCAAAGAGAGATTCATCAGGTTCTTGCATGAAACCGCTGATTTGATTTCGAAGGCTCGTGACCATGGATGGTGGAAAGTAGCGCGACAAAAATCGTTGAGTAATGTCGTCCCAAGTATGAATGGAATTCTTTGGGAGACGATCAAACCATTTTTCGGCGTGGTGGGATAAAGTATGTGGAAAGAGCTGTAGGCGAAGGACATCCATAGTAACACCAGGCAACTTCATGCTTTGAGTAATAGTAATGAATTTGTCGAGGTGCTTGTTGGCATCATCATCCGGCAATCCGCGAAAAGGATTAGTTTGCACTTGTTGGATCATGTGATGCTTCAACGAAAACTCCGGAGCCGTGATTTGCATCGGCGCAATCGGTCCTCCTCGTCCATACATAGTTGGTTGACAAAGCTCCTCCATTTTCCGAAGGTCGGGTGGGGGAACATTGTTGTTGTTATTGTTGAGGTGCGGTGGGTTATTGTTGTTGTTCACACCTGCCATAGTTAAATCTTCACGAGTCTCGGACTCTGGATAAGTTGAAGATCTAGTACGAATACACCTGCAAAAGCAAAAGAAAAAGATACCAAAGCGATAGACAATATATATACACTATAAAAATAAAAATAAAATCTTTTTGGATTTTTGAAAATTTTTAATTTGTATGGATTTTTGGAAAATTTTAATTTTTATGGATTTTGGAAAACTTTAAGCAAGCAAAATAACGTTCACGAGTGAACGGATCCCAAAATTCAACGCGTCTCTCACAGAAAACCGTTAATCTTTACGAAAGAGCCGGCAGCGGCGCCATTTAATACAAGGCTTTTGCCCAGTAAGAAAATTTTATCGTCCGATCTTTTCGAATTGAGAAAGGGAAAAATGTGCGACTCAATCGTCTTTTGGTGAAAACAATGGGTTTGTCGTTATAGTGTAATTAAAATGCAAGACTTTAAAGTAAATTGACGGTTAATTAAATCTAAAACTAATTTAAACTTAAATGGTGCAATATTAAAACTTTTAAAAGAAATTAATTAAATGACTTAGAATTAAAGCGTGACGAAGAATTAAATTGACAACGCAATAAAAATAACACTTAAGAAAAATAGCGGGAAAATAAATACTTGAAAATAAAAGGAAGTGAAAACAAACCTAAGTTGGAACCCGAAATACTGTCACTATCCGAATTACCAAACTTACACTACTTATCCGGATTCTGGGATGAGATCTTTATTCGGAATAAATGCGTCACGTTTATCCGGAATACTGAACTTAGATCCTTTATCCGGATTGATCTCCTGCGGCTTATCCGGAATATGTTTAGACCCTTATCCGGAATAATCACTTGTGAGTTATCCGGAATAACTCGATATCCGGATTCCCTTGCCAAAGCTTATCCGGAATAACTGTCACCTTATCCGGAATATTCTTCAACTCTTTATCCGGAATCAAGTCAAGAAGCTTATCCGGAATAACCTAAAGTCTCTTATCCGGAATACTGCCTAGAATCTCTTATCCGGAATAACTTCACACCCTTATCCGGGATTCGCGTCAAGTAGCTTATCCGGAATCCCTTTCCTGAGCTTATCCGGAATAAAATGTCACCTTATCCGGAATAATTTCCGGATAGTTATCCGGAATAATCACAAGTCCACTATCCGGAATAACCAAAAACTGTCCCTATCCGGAATAATTTACGGATACTTATCCGGAATAATGGGGTTTGAGCTCTATTCGGAATAATGGATTGGAGGCTATGTTCGGAATAAGAGGGTTTACCAAACCCGGATAACCACTAAAATCAAATAAGCTATAAACTACAATTAAGCTAAACACAAATAAGCACTTAACTAAAACTTTAACCAAAACACTTTTAAGAAAAAGCAAATAAGCTAAAATTTAAAAACTTTTAAAAACACTAAATAATAAAAATATTAAAAATCAACTTTTTATAAAAGTTAACTAATAAGCACTTAATTAAATTTAAGAAAAACACAATAAGCTATAAAGTCAATAAGCAAACACAATAAAAAACATAAAAGCATAACCAATAATCAAACAAGCATAACAATAAGGTAATAAGCACAAAGATTAACAAAAATAAGAAAGGTAGAATGAGAGATTAAAATAAAACTTGATTAAAGAAAAGATTAAACAACAAACTTAAAAACACTTACTTGGAATTAAAGGAATTAAAGTGCAAGACAAGTATTTAAATTTACAATTAATTAAAATGACATGAAAATAAGGTGGAAAGACTAATGTGTCAAATTAGCTAACAACTCCTAATGACACATTAGGAGTCTATTTATAGTGATTAGGAAAACTAAGCATGTGTTGGTTCATTCTTCTTTCTTTCTCGACTTCTCGTCTTCTAATTTCTTCGACTTTTTCGACTTTGTCTCGGGATTAATAAACTCGTCTTGTAATTTCTTCATTAATTTAGACTTGAGTTCTTCGGCTTTTATTAAACTTCCGTCTTTAGACTTTTTCTTCGATAAATCTTCAGAATTGGCCTTGGACTTCCGTTCTTTTGGTACCCTTGATCTTTCGACTTCGTCTTTCGTCTTTTTCTTCGATAAAAGCCCATGAAAGCCCGTGTTTTCCTCCCTTTTCACATTTTGATCCTAAATCACAACAAAAACACAAACCACGCATAATTCCGACATTTACGACATAAAATACACGTTTTGGCTTGGTTATTATTGTAGTTAAGTGGTAAAAGGATGGGTGTTTACACACCTATCAAATCCCCTACACTTGACCATTGCAATGTCCTCATGCGATGCATTATTTATAAAGCAAGATTACACTTTCCATCACAATCAATCCACATTGGCCTTTATTAAAGAGATAGAAAATATCAAAACAAGTAAAGAAATCAAAGACTTACCTTAGGGTTTTGGAATGTCATGAATGATTATCATCCTCAAGTTTCACGTTCCCCATACCAAGCTTAAAAACGAGATCATTGTTATTATAAGTTAGCAAACTAACACAAACTCATGTGGGCCAATTATTTACTTAGACTCCCTTATTCCTAGGTGTATCTCTTATATTTTATTATTGTCTTGAATGATCACGAGGATGCATTGGTTATTATTTACAAACCACGCATAATTCCGACATTTACGACATAAAATACACGTTTTGGCTTGGTTATTATTGTAGTTAAGTGGTAAAAGGATGGGTGTTTACACACCTATCAATATATCTATCTTGAAGCTTCAACGTTGACTAAAATAAAATACTTTACAAATAATTTTATGACAAACGTTTCAGTTCTCAGCATATGTACCATAAACCCATTAATTAAATTTAGATTTCAGATAATCATGACACGAAAAACAGTACCTCTTTCTGACATGAGGGGATTATTGCACTGCATGTATATCTAACTATCTACTCCGAAGCATGGATGTAATCGTGACTGCTCCAGTCTAGCAAAAATCAATAAGCTTAAGCAAAAACCTTATGACCATAATTTCTACATGACAGCTATATATCCTCTTCATTTTAATCAAATTTACACCTTGTAATGTTTCTTAATATGAATATGAAAAACCAATTTCTTACATATATCTCTCGTATCTATAGTTATCAGATTAAGCAAAACTTGATGACCTTAATTTTTACATGACACCTACATATCCTCTTCATTTTTAATCAATTTTTACACCTTGTAATGTTTCTTTAAAAATGAGATTCAATCCCTATATCAACATTCATTGTTACTACTTAAGGTATAACTATTGATATGAATAATTAAGATTATTATTGAATTTTTATGATAATAAAAAACAACAGGAATTTATATGCTACCTAAAAAAGATGTCCTGGTATCCATTGTAGATTGACATCAAATAATGTGCTCACATGTAGTGGCATCAAGAATAAAACCAACTCATGAATCAAAGAAGCAAATTGCTAATTTGGGTATATGTTATCACATATTTTCTCAATATGCATCAAATAACATATGCCTAATGTCACTTCCTAATTGTAGGGTGTGGGTTTCAGAAATAACCATCTCGGATCTGTGGTGGAGATAACCTTCCAAAATAATCATAGAATGGAAGATCTTATTTTTGATGTTCTTTCTTTACTCCCTAATAACCGAACAACATATTAGTTTTATAAGCGTTTAATAAATTCAAATCTTTCCCCATAAGCAACAAAGCTACTTTTACAAATAGAAAACCATTTTATAAGTAGTACTAGGAAATTCGAAATTTTCATCAATAGAAGATCGGTAGATTAATAAAGTTTATTAGTGAAATATGATCCCCAAAGGACCTAAAAAGAAGATGTGCAAGCAAACACATAGAATTAGGATAATAGCTTATTGCGGATAAAAACCTCTACAAAGTGACTTTATGTTTGATAGTTGCATCAAACACTCATTAACAATAGAGCTTAACCATAGGATATCTTGCACGAATCTATGCATGCAGATATAGAAGAAAACTTCAAAACCATCAACAATGAAACAAACCATATATATGCTCAATTTGAATGATCAAATTTAGACACTAAGCATACTTAGGCGCCATTAATCGAGATTAATCGAATTTTAGATATAACATTTTATCCATCATCTACTTAAGCGAAAATGAGAATTACACTTCAACCATATTAATTGGCAGGCAAAACTTTTTGACTCAAACCTGATACGCAACCTTTGGCTAGATGACCTGCTAAGAAACTAACATTTGTATGCTATCCTACATACATATATCAATATTTCTAGTAAACGTTAATATAAGGGTCATACCAAAAAGATGTGGTACATGTTGCACCTACATTACCAATAATGTTAAATTTTCCACTGACATTACCTTTTGCTCCTACAAAAGAAAGATTCAAGTTACTCCTTAAAGGGAAAAAGACCAATTTGGTCAAAATCCCCTCTCCAAAGTAAAACCATGGTCAAGTTTTTTGATGAGGACAAATTTAGTCATACACAAGTGCACAACTGCACAACTCCATCCAATTACCGCCACGTGTCCACTGATCAGAATAGTAAATTACTAAAACGCCCCTTTCTCTTTCTCTTTCTCTCTTTCTTCTTTGTTCTTTGTTCTTTCTTCTGTAAACCGAATCTTTGGAATAATCAAAACAGATTACATTACGTAAACCCGAATCTTTGTTTCTTTATTCACTTTGATTATTCCAATTCACAAAAATTAGGGTTTTTTTCAATTCACATGGAAAAAAAGGACATCTCGAATCCTTATCCATCGCCTCACAATCACGCGACTTCGATCTCGACGCACCAACCGATCCATCAATCATCGCATTCGACGAATTTGTATCGGAGTTCGCCTCGAAACTTTCTGCTGCTGCGGCGAAGATCGGCGGTCAAGTGAAAGATGTTACCGATGTGCTTACTCAAGCTTTTTCTGTTCAGAAGGATCTGCTTATTCAAATTAAGCTAACTAAGGTCAGTTATTGCTTAATATTCATTTCACATTGTAATTAATTAAGTTAAATTTTGGATGATCTGGTTGATATTGTTACGCTACGAGTAATTTAGCCTTTGATGTATAGGTTGGATGAGTTTAAGGGAAATGATTATGATTTGATATAGATTCGAGATGTTATTGTTTTAGGTGTTTTCGGTTGTTATGATGTCGATTAGTTTTGTAATTAGGTGTGTTTATTAAGTTAGGTTAGTTAAATATTTGACTAATCTAGTTACGCGATGATTAAGTAAGCTTTCGTTGTTATGAAATGCTGTTAAGTGTTGCTGTATTTGTGTTTTAAGTAATTATTGCGTGTTTATGAAGTTCGGTTAGTTAATTTGATGCATTAGTTGTGAAAATGATATTGTCAGGTCATTTAGTGAGGTTTTCGGCTCTTCTAATGTCGATTTATTTTAATTGTCTTTTGTAATTATTGTTGTTCTAATTGTTAAGCAAGGATTAATTTAGCTTTTGATGAGTTTAAGTGAAATGATTATGATTTGATAGTATAGATTCGAGATGTTATTGTGTTAGGTGTTTAACTGTTTACATTTTGGTAATTAGTGTTATAATATAAATGTGGGGTGTTTATGAAGTTAGGTTAATCAATTTGACTCTTAAGTTGGGGAAATTATATCATTAGGTGATTTAGATGTTGAATTATTGAGGGAATAGTACGTTTTTTCGGCTGTTATAAAATATGTGCTACAAGTCTCGATTTAGTTGATTAGTTCTATTGTTATTACGTGTTTATAAAGTTAGGTTAGTTAATTTTGTATTTGATTTAATCTAATTGCTGTTATGCTATGATTGATTTAGTAATTGATGTGTAGTCTTGTTTAATGTAGGTGAAATTGCTGATGATTTGATAGCGGTTACGGAATTCCAAAATTATATTCTAACAACATTATGTAATGCCAGACCATCTTTCGGAATCCCAAAGAAGTCAAACAATATCCTGTCCCATCTCCTAACCGCTGCAATCTACCTGCATCTTGCATTCATGCAACTTCAGATGCTCTTGTCACCGTTGATACTAATGCTCCATCGGCAAACATAGCACTACATAAGTGGCATCCAAATACTCCAGATGGACATGGAATGCCTTTTGTGTTTCAAGCTGGAAAAAACAATTTAAACCCAAGTGGTGGTGGAGGTTTCATGCGTATGTTCCGAGTCAAAACTGGGTCCAGCTCAAAAGAATGGAAATATCCTCAGGCTTATGCCTATGCAGCTTCAGGGATAAGGAGCTCTTCAATAGTTTCCATTACGTATAACAATGAAGTAATCACAGGTAAGGATTTTTTAGCGTTCAATACTTGTGTGGTTGAGTAATGGGTCATAAAGGTTAATATTGTAAGAAGTGTCACAACGGGCCAGGTTGGGCCTCAAAATAATTTTCTTGTTCATTCTGAGTTTTATATAACTGGGTTTATGTGTTAAGTATATTACAAACAGTAGTATTACAATAATAATGTAGTTTTTTGTAATAAGATTTTGAAGGTTTTATATACTGCCCAATTCTTAATTGGTAACTATGACACTCACTTAGATCTTTGGGCCTTGTATTAGGTGGACACGTGGATAACAGTATCAGATTAGTATCACCTGATGGTGCAAAAACATTAGAAATAGCAAAAGGGCATTGCGCACCTATGACTTGCTTGTCTCTATCACCCGATAGCAAGTACCTCGTTAGTGGGTCCCGAGACACGACGGTTTTAGTGTGGAGAATACACCGGTCACCAAGATTCCGGTCAGGCACCATGTCAGAATCACCCACCGGCACAGTAACACCAACTTCAGTTAGTGCAACAACTGCAGCAAGTTGTTTCGTAGATAAAACCAGAAGAAGGCGTATCGAAGGTCCAGTTCAGGTTATCCGTGGCCATCTTGGGGAAATTACTGATTGTTGTGTGAATTCAGATCTTGGAGCCATTGCCTCATGCTCTTATTTTTCAGATGTTTTGATTCATTCAGTGAGTCGGGGTCGATTGCTTAAAAGGCTTTCTGGTGTAAAGGCTGATATGGTTAAGCTTTCAAAAAATGGGGTTATTGTCACTTGGAATGATTCAGTGCACATTCTCTCAAGTTATACAATTAATGGGGTCCTGATTGCTCGTGTGCATCTTCCTCTATTATGTTACATTTGCTGCATGGAGATTTCATTTGATGGGCGGAGTATTTTGATTGGGTTAAACTCACGCTCGACTAATGATTGTGATACTCAATTAAACGAAGGTGGTGAAATTGAGAGATTGGATGTTTCTTCTCCTTCAGTTTGTCTTATCGATCTGTATACTCTTAAGGTATGAAGTAGACAGTAAACTATTGATGCTCCCTCTTAGAGGTGGGGAAATGGCTGGGTCGGGTCACAGGTCAAAGTTGATTCTGGTCACAAAGGGTTGTTGTTATGGGTTGGGTTGAACCGCAAACACATTCTTATCCACTTTTATAATCTTTTACGAATAATAATGCTGAAACCTATTCACCAAACATATGGATATGGTAAATGGATTTAGAAAATGGAAATCCTTTACTACATAGCAAAACGTGTTGCCTTATTGTATCTAAAAAGTTGTAGCGTGTGATTAATACTGGTAACATGCCCCCCTCAAATGAAAACATAACATATAATCTCTTATTTGTTGTTTTTAAGAGTAATATGACCAACACAAAAAAAATTTCTAACGCACATTAAATTTTACCGCAAATGTATTTAACCATAAAATACAATTTGAACTAGACATATATTGGTGTTCAAACCCTACCCTTGCAATTCCGTCTTTCACAAGGAATAATCTTGACAGGTGTTTCATGTATTGAGACTTCAAGAGGGGCAAGATATAACGGCACTGACGATGAACAAGGACAATACCAATCTCTTGGTGTCAACATCTGATAAACAATAAGTACGTAAAGTATATCAGAAATATCAGAACAATCCAAGAGTATCTATGGATCAGTTGCAAAGGCATGGTCTGCTGAAGACGGGTTAGGAATACCAATGAATGGACCATTGCAAATTGGTAGGTCTGAATCGGTTAACCTACAATTTGGTAAGTTTGGGATCAGTGCTTGGCCGACAGACCTCGGTTGCACTAGTCATACTAGTAGTGTTGATGAGTCAATAGGAGAGCTTACTGATAATGGCAGCAAGTATTATTCTTCATGTTGTAGCTCACCCAAGGTCTCAGAAGCACATGCTAAAGAGGTATATTTAATCTGCCAATGTTTGTTTTTAATTGTAAGAAAAGCCATATCTTGATTTCTAACTTCATAATTCCTACTCATCAGTTGAAAGAAGACCAGTCTGTGTATGGCAGTGATGAAGAGGTGGACGAGACCCCTGAGGTAGATAGCGATGAGGATCTTAGCGATGATGCCAAAGAACATATGCATGAAGAGGTACCATATGAGGGCTGAGAAGTGGCGTCGACTCTCGGTAGTCAACCATCTAATAGTGGCATCGACTATTAGTGTGTACATGTAAAAAAAATAGATATGTTGGTATATACCTAGTTGAAGCTACATATCAGAGTCGTTCACTTAACCCTCAATGGTCAGAATGACGGAATTATTCTTTTAAGAATTAATCACTAACTATGGCATCATTCTGTACTTTCTGTTAGATATCGTTTTGCTCCAGAAAGAACCAGAAGAGGATTTAGGTATGAGCATAATGCAGTACTTAATTTAGAAACATATATTAGCTGTAAGCCTGTAACATATATCGAAAATCATTAAGAAACAAAAACATCAGCATAATGCAGTACTTAATTTAGAAACAAAAAAGATAAGACCAAGTACAATATATCAGATAATTACACTCGGTTAAATACCACTTTTCTATTCTAGTCTCCCCGTCACCGAGGGTGGCGGCCCGAACAATTAAGTACAAAAACCAGATCCTATAAAAGAAATTAAACATTCAGAGAACTAGCAGTTCTAAATAATATACCATTTACGGTCAATTCACTTTTCTTCATCTATCTACATAACTGGTTCAGCAGGATCCAAGGACCGACCAAACTCGTCTAGCAACACTAGCATCATCAGATGGTTATTTGGGGATGCAACATAATAAATCCTGAAAACCACAAGCTCATCCTCGGCCTCCTTCAACAAGCTTACCGTCTGAGGTTTAATATTTCCAGAGCGCTTTTCCGTAGGAGATATCTATAACAACAGTACGAACTGAAGGATAAGGAAAAGCCAAAACGAACTCTTTACAAACTAAAATTTAAAAGTTTGATAGCATCAATTTATTTGTTTGACCTCCTGTTGTGTACTTGATGAAGAGAAGCCATCGACCAGCTGCGGTCTTGGTCAATTTCTAGTCTGTGGAGTACTAAGTATGATTATCCAGCTCATTTTCTTCTTCTTGTATTCAACAACCATATTCATACCGACAATAGTAATCGTTGGCTGCAGGGACCCACAGCCACCGTGGCTTTTCTTAACTTCCTTATCGCCGTCCAGGTTTATATATTCAATGTCATCACCACCTTCACATGTACTTTTGCTCTTGCAAGCCTCGAGAACCTTCTTAAGCCTGTTTTTTAAGTTTCTTATTTTCAGGGCTTGCTTGAATTTATAATCCTCCTGAAACACAGTCACAATGACGGGCCAGTTAATAAAATTTGCTATGTGCAATACAAGCACATAAGCCACCTTGGGCTTCCCTCTTTCTGTCGTTTCGCCATGTTGTATTTGCATAACAGACATTTCTCTCTGCAACAACAAAACAGTTGTGTGAAACAACAATAAGATATTCTATGCAGCATTGTCATAAAATTACACAGTATTGTTTCTAAACGGAGACGAAATTCATTCATTCAAGTCCTATGATGAACTGATTGGCAAAAATTCATCCAAATCCCTTAATTACCAGAGAAAAAATGTGGCGCGAAATACCAATCTCGCAATTAGCAAATTAGGAAAACAGACAATACAGTGCAGACAACAAAAACACTGATTTCACTCGAGCATTTCAACAAACACCTACTACACATAACAAAAAACACCCAAATTCACACACCAAACATCATAATTAACAAAAACCCCAAATGGGTCATCACTAAACCCTAAATTCACACATCAATAATCATAAAAAAATTGCAAAAATACCTAACAACAGCTTCTTCTTTGCTCTGAAGCGAATTCAAATCAAGAAAACACTTCTTCAAATCAAGTGGATCATCATCAAATTGTCCCAAGAAGGTGAATTCCTTTCTTGACTTTTCTCTTCAATTACATAAAGGAAATGAATTTGTTTATAATGTGATTTCTTGGTTAAGCTCTGGAATTAGATACAAAGGAGAAGAAAGCAGAAGAAAGAAGAAAGAGGAAAAGACAGAGATAAGAAAACAAGGGTATATTTGTAATTTCAATATTTTAATAATATAATAAATATTGTGTCAGTCAGACACATGGCAATAAAGTAGTGGAGTTGTGCAGTTGTGCAGTTTGTGAAATGCTCAACATGACCATATTTGTCCCTAGTTGAAAAGTTGACCATGATAAGGTTATGAAGTGATCAAAATGACCAAATTGGTCTTTTTCCCCTCCTTAAAATGTACAATATCTTTCACTGAAAACCAAGATTGTTATGTAAATACATACTTCGATGACGGTGATTACTTTTTCGCTTATTCTAAAGGATCGGTGGTAGAATTTGTCCAAATATAGAAATCATAAGCTTCTTGTTAAATGCATACATGTGATTTAAGTCAAGCTCAACACACAATCGGATCTTCTATTGAAAGAGAGTCACATCACCTAGATTAAAATATAAAGAAAAATTATGCAATTATTTTAGAATAGAAAGATTACTAAATGTGTAAATAAAGCTTTAGATCGAATATAGACTTACTAACAAATAACACAATTCAAACACTTGAAGGAAACACTCTAAAACCTTTTATATATTTCTCTTAGAGCCCTGGGAGTGGTGGCGCCGTGGGGTGCCAAACCCACGGCGCGAGAGGCGTGAAGACTCCCACCCCAGGCAAAAGTCGCGGCGTGAGACCCCGGCGCGGGTATACTCACGTCGCGTGAGTTGATTTTTTTAAAAAAAAATTCATTTTACCCCCCTAAGACGGTTTAATTTTTAAAAAAATTTCATCTAACCCCCCCAAACGGCTAGTTTTTGAAAAAATTTCATTTCACCCCCCCCCCAACGGCTAGTTTTTTTAAATTCGAATTATAACGGCTATTTTTTTTTATCCGTCTATAAATATACCTCAAAATCAACCATTTCTTACACACCAAAACATAAACACTCTCTACAAACAAATATGAATCCCAATCACGTTCCGTCAGTTTTTGAAATCGATGAGGAATTCGATGCTTACTTCTTGCCAATAGCACACAATCATTATCAACGGTTGCTCGAAGAAGAGAATCGTCCAAGACTAACTCGGACCCCAGTCAACCGTGACCGAGAAGGTGCTGAGGAACGGCTCATGAACGATTATTTCGTTGAGAATTGCAGGTATCCTTTGGTTAAGTTTCGTGAAAGATTTCGAATGAGCCGAAGACTATTTTTAAAAATAGTTAACGGCATAAAAAATTATCAGGCCGATCATCTTCCTGAGCATTTTAATTATTTTACTTCTCGACCCGATGCTACGGTTCGAATGAGTATTAGTGCTATTATGAAGTGCACAATGGCTATACGTCAATTGGCATACGACAACACGCCGGATGCATTTGATGAATATTTACAAATTGCTAATCGAACCGGACGTGAGTGTCTAATGTATTTTAATATGTGCGTTATTGACTTGTATATGGCCAAGTATTTAAGAAAACCAACTCCGGCCGATGTTGATCAAATATATGATCTACATCTTACGAAACATGGTTTTCTGGGGATGCTTGGCAGCATTGATTGTATGCACTGGGAATGGAAAAATTGTCCAGTTGCGTGGCATGGGCAATACGCTGGTGGTTATAAAAGATACCCTACTTTGATGCTTGAAGCTGTTGCTTCGCAAGATCTGTGGATTTGGCATGCGTTTTTTGGGATGGCAGGTGCGAATAACGATATTAATGTTTTAGATAATTCTCCGTTATTTGATGACCTTCTGAATGACGAAGCACCGGTAAAACCGTATACGGTTAACGGAGTTGAGTATCAAAATGGGTATTACTTAGCGGATGGTATTTACCCACAATGGGCGAGTTTCGTGAAGTCTTTCACGGTTGCAACTGACGCCAAACATGCTCACTTCAAAAGGCGTCAAGAAGCTGCACGGAAAGATGTTGAACGTGCATTTGGTGTTCTCCAAGGACGTTGGGGAATACTACGTCAACCAGCACGCGCGTATGAAGTAAACACCTTACGGCGACTCATGTATACGTGCATCATACTTCATAACATGATTTTGAAAGATCAAGGTATGCAGGTGTTAGATTGGAACCAAAATTACGTTAACCCGTTAAGAAATATGCAACGAACATGGCTTGAGCGGTGTGAAGTTTACCGCCAAAAAAACAAAGAACTACGTGACCGACAAACCCATCAAAGTCTTCAACAAAACCTTATGGATAATATCTGGAATCAAATTGACCACGGAGATGAAGATGCATATGAAGATGAAGAAAACTAAACGGCGGGTCGTATGATTTTAATTTTCGTATGTTTTTTTAATTTTCGTATGTTTTTTTAATTTTCGTATGTCTTTTTTATTATGTTCGTTTTATTTTAAAAGTATTGTAATGTTGCTTATGTTTAATGAAATATTTAAGTTTGTTTAGGGGGTGTTTTGTAAAATTCTGAAAAACTGGAAATCACTTGGAGTGATGACTCCCCTGTTTTTTTCATGTGAGTGAGTGAGTGAGTTTTACTGACGTGACACCCAAAAACACACTCACTCGGAGTGATGACTCCCAGCGCTCTTAGACATTTCATCATACACTTGTTGAACACTTTCATCAAATACCTGTTATCAAGATATCACTGTTTATATATAATATACAAGAATAAAATATTCATAAATCATTTAAAATAAAATAAATGAGAACCAAAACTAATTCAAAAAACGAAACACTGATTAAATCATGTACAAAATTATATAGACGTCATGTTTGCATCATAAATCACCAAACTTCAACATCCAAAATTTTTTTATTTGATCATCATGACATGTTAAATTATAGTAAACCTTTGGTAATTTGGGATTTGGTGTTAGGGATTGAATTTAATTTCAATGATTAATTTAATAAGGATTCGGTTACATTGTTTATGCAGATTAATTTTAAACACAAAAACTTTAAGAAAACACCCTGCCCCCAAAACTATGGGAAAGAGTTTTGGGGAAAGCTTAATCGAACGGTTATTAAAAAGGGGTTGTCAGGTGTCAAATTTTAAAAGGTTTTGCAAAAGAGATTAGTTTAAAAACCTTCTTTTATATAAAAGGTAGATTTAAAATTAGTAGTTTAATATTATTATTTTTGTTTCCTGTACACTTTTAGTATAAGTTATAATTATTCTGTTAAAAAACAAAGCCAAAATATAAATAAAAATATAAGAATTTGTTTATTTCATACAAAATGAGTACATAAATATTAAATAGTAAAGTAACTAACAATATAATTTTATTTCTAAAGCAATAGCCACATTCTATCTCTTCCATTATTGTCTTCATCTTCCTCCCAATAACTCGAGTTATCATTTTTAATTGGCAAAAGGTACCAAATTTAATGGTCATTTTCAATTAAGGTATTATACTTTTTTCTTACATAAAAAGGTATTTAACTTATTTTTCTGGTCAATTTGGGTATTGTTGTTAAATATTTAACGATCAGTTACTAAATTTTATACATTACAAGTCCATCACCACTACCATCATCAATCATCGTCCTCACCATAAAACCTGCCTTTTTTTAACATCGCTATAAAACCAGCCTACCAACGCCAGTTTAATCCATCAATTTCAGTTTTCAGCAGTTTTGAATTATTAGCGCTCGAAGGTATACCGTATCAAATAGAAATACTTAGACCTATTTCAGTTTTTATGGTAAGTCTTAATTAATTTGATAACTAAAATGTAATTATTATTTCTTCATTACGAGTCATGTCTTGACTACACGTCGATTGTTCCGTTTACTTCATAGTTCAGATATTGTTTTTTATTTGACTTTACCGTTCAACTTTGTTGTTGGGCTGCTATTTACGTATGAATATTTATGAGGTTATAAATTGTTCTTGCTGGATGGTTATATGGATAAAATGAATGTTAGGTAGTGTTTGATAAGGACTTATATAGTCTTAATTAAAAAAATAAGAATGTGAATTAAGTCATAAGTAGTTTGTTTGTTTTGTGCTTAAAATAAACTAACGACTTTCTGGAAAAAGCCAGCAGGAGAGTGTTTTCTGTATTAAGTCATGACTTATTATCTTTATTTTACAAATTTACCCTCTAACTTCCTCACTTAACTAATTTAAAAGGACACAATAGTAAACTTCTATGATTCAAACTCTATATTCAGCACACAAAACAAACAGTCATATATCCGTCTACAAACAGACAACATATATTTTTACCAACACTTTAATTTTACAGGACTTAATAAAAAAAACTAAACAAACAGGCCCTAAGCATATCATTCTTATCTAGGTGAATTAATTATCTATACTTATATCAATACTACATATAAAGTATTAAGACATTTTAGTTATAATTAAAAATTCAAATTACATACGTTTGTGTATATTGTACAACTATACAAACATAATTAAAAATCAATTAAATCATACCAACATAATTCAATACATATATTAAAACTAATGAATACATAATAATTTTGTACATATTTAACATTAAAAAATATCGATTCTAATTATTGTATAATTAATACACTCTTACTTAACATTACAATTATATATGCAAATCGTGCAACAATTAAAAGAATATACGGAGTATTTACAAAAGTTGTCTACCTAATTGATGGTGTACATAATTTTAAAAACTGAACCGGGTCAATGGGCTCAACAGAGAACTAGACAACAAAAACTGCTCGAAAACGAACCATAGAGATTGCACTCTCTCTCAAAGATTTTAAGCTTTACAACCTTATAAGTAGTTAGCACGAACTTTTACAACATAAAAACTTAATAAAATAAATATGTATTAATTATTGAGCAATACACAATAAAGAATACAGATTAATATGCAACATGTACAAATTATTAATAGTATAAATAATATATTTTTACATACAATTATTCAAACTGTTCATTAAAGTATGTTTAATATCATATTTGTGTTTGGTTATGAACATTCAGTTTTTTTGGACATTTGCATGTTCAGAAATATGTATCATCTATGTATCTATTTAGAACAAATTTAATGAAATACTAATCCTTTTGCCAATTAATTCGATTGAATCGTATATATGTAAGTATGAATATTTTAAGGTTATTGTAATGTATGAAAACATGTAAACATATAAACTACGAATATTCTTGATATTTACACGTTATAATATTGTGACGAACAGATTAGTAAACACTTTTCACCGTCAATTATAACAATATCACAATTCTATTTTTGTATCATATGGTTTATTATTGCCTAAAGTTATTCAAACTTAAAACTATTATCATTATTCGTAATATAATAATAAGTATAATCGTAAAACATTATACACGAATAATTTTAGTTTTAGAATACCCCAACCGCAACGCGCGAATATCTTGCTAATAACTATATAAAGCATGAATCTAATCCTAACTCCTATCTTAATCTTAAACCTAGCTCCAAACCAAGATAAATAGGTGCAATCATACACCTAATCATTATTAGGTACCACCTTATTAAGTGACATTTGTACCATTTTAATTATAAAAAACTATATTTATTCTTAAATTGATATGTTTTTATGATCTAATTGCACTATATATTTTATGATTTTGTGTTATTTAATTCAATATATATTTTTATGATTTTTTTTATATTTTTAGTGGGTTTATTCTATTTTGATTCAAATTTCTACAATTTTAACCATAGTTTGAATACAAACTTGATTCTTTAAAAGAAGTGTATAATTTTGGAGAAAGCATTTGATGAGTAAGATATGGGTGAGAGTCTTTTTACATGCGAGAGAATAATGATTTTATTATGGTGTTGCGGGATGCTATAAAAAATCCAAATGAACACATACAACAAACATGTATACACTCGAAATGTTGTGAAACGAATTCAGTATACGGGTAAGGGATTATAGGGATAGATGGGTTAGCAACATTTATCGTCCGCTGCTATGCGCGAATATCCAACTCTTATTGTTTCAACTCAAAGTAGGAGTTTTCTTACTCCTTATTTTTCCCTATTTTGAGGTCCTTCATTTTCTTCCATTTGTTATTTACAACGTAAACAAATGAATATCCCCTGTATACGAGCTGAGGCAACTGGCTTCATTATAGCTCGGTCACCACCATATGGTCGTTGTTCTTGAGTCTCTTCCCCGCCCTTGTGTGGTTCACGTCCAAATTCACATACTCACCTTGCCGGAACCGGAGGTGGTTTCAGAAGTCCTGGGTTTTTTGTTACCCCGTGGGTAAAAAGCAGGCATCTCTACGTCTTACCAACTTGCATAGACGGGCCATCATAGGGACCAGGGAGGGCCACGACCCTTCCAAATATTGTGACATGTAGTGAAAATATTACTAATTTCGTCTTATAGTTATTGCTTATTTTTTTATTTTGGTATGTCTAAAATAATTCGGTCCTCTCAAAATAAATGTTCAAGTTCCGTCATTGCCAACTTGAATGATGTTTCAATGTGTTACAAGTAGTCTCCAAGGTAACAAATGTTTGTAAATCGTATTGTATTCCGCACACATATTTCGTTATGCGATGAGCTCATTAGAACCACTTTCATAACTATTCTCAATGTTATTCATGATGCCACAAAAAGAACCAATTCTAGGACGAACTCCATTTTTTCATTTGTTCAAAAGTGCGTCGTACCATGTAGTTGAACCCGTCTCTGTTTCATACTACTTAAGAACGGCTCAACAAAAATCCGTAGTTTTTTTGGCGTTTCCTTTCTTTCTATTCTCCAACACATGACACCAACCTTTGCACAAAGCGACTATTTCGCATTTGTTCAATCTTTTTGCGGCTCCTTAATCTTGGTCTCAACCTGCTTGGCTTTTGAAGCCCGTTTTGAGGGATCTTAGGTTTGGTGAGTGACATCTCTTCGACATGAGAATCGTCATCGTCGTCATCAACTCAAACATTGACCCGGACCTCGACCCACAACGTACTCTTGGTATATATCAGTTGGTCAAAATCCATATCAAGATTAAAGCGATTAACCGCAGAATACGACGGATTCGCATGCGAAGACATCGATGAATCAATAATAGGACGATACAACCTATTTTGAGATACGTAAAAAGCTTGTTGGTTGCAATAGGGATTAGTGAAGGTACTGTTATGATATAAATGCTTAGATATTGTGCTTAGAGTTTGTAGACGAAATCGAATGTTTGGCGAGACACCATATAATCGAATATTTAAATTCGACGTTAAATGCAATAAATTTTCTTAAGTACCTTCGGATTTTGGAGTTTTGTTTTGTGAGTTTTCTTTTTAGACATGGTAAAATAGGTAATTTTTTGTAATTTGAATATCTGACAAATATAGTTAAGTTGATTGAGTAATTATAAGCACAAAGTGTTTACTAATAGACTAAGAACACTCGGTGTTGTAACGCCGGCAACATCGTTGGCCGACGTGTTCAGCGTTACTATACTGCTAGACGATTTTGAACGTCGTTGGGCATAGCATTGCCTCGCCAACGTGCGTTGAGGGTACTTATTCTAAAAACAAAAACTTTCAACCCCCCCCCCCCCCAATTGATTTTGTTTTCAGATAGAAAAAGCTTAAAAAATAGTTACATGTGCGGTGATGAAGATGACGAGAGAGTTGCAGGTTCGGGTGGTGAAGATGAGTGAAGAAGAAGGCTAGTAGAAGAAAGAGGGGCGAAAATAGGGTTAGAGTTTATTTTATTAAAACCCAATAACATATTAAAGCCCAAATTATAAGATGAAAAACATGAACTATTTAATTTTTTTAGAGGGTCTTATGAAAAATAAAAGGTGGATGGTATTATTTGGTATTATGATTAGAGAAGTTAGTGTTATTTTGGTGTTGTTGTAAGTATTTCTAAGATCAATTGGCTTGTAGTTTCATTGCGTGTAGTTTTTTAAGATCAATAATTTGCGTGTACATTATGGGCATGTTTGGCAAGAGTTTTTTAAAAGATTTTTTGAAGCTCTTAATGTTTTGTTTTAAAAATAGTATCTTTCAAAACAACCGGCTTTGTTTGGAAGAGCTTTAAGCTTTTATTTTAAATAAGTAGTTACTAAATAAAAAACTGATTTATTAAACTTTCTAAATTATTAAGAGCTGCTGAACTTTCAAGCAATTGATATACCCTTCAACCACATTATAATAAATGTAAATATGTCATTTTTACTCATTCTACATCTTAATATGTGGTAAACAACTAATTTACCAGACATTTTTATTGAAAAAACGCATTTTATAGCTCGTGTTAACAGTTTCGTAGTTAACAGCTTACAACTTACAACTAATTTTGCCAAACATACCTTACGTCTAAGTATTTTCAAAGAACCATGTGAAATGTGTGAGTATTTCTATACTATGCAATTAGACTTTAAAATGACATTATTTAAAAAGTTAAATAATATAAAAGTAGAATAAAAGAAGGGGTATGAGAATCATTTAAGGTATCGGTTAGTTCAAAATTTTGAAATTCTGAAATTTTAAATTCTACTTGATTAAAATTCTTGAGAATTAAACATTTTGGAATTTAAAAGGCCTATGCATGTTTAGATGTCAGAAATTTATAATATTTTGAAGTATTAATTTTGGTTTGAATCAATTAACACGAATAAATATTATTTATATAAGTTGTTTATTAAACGAGTAAAAATTAAACTTTCCCTTTTTGTATAAAATATATAAAAAAATTTATGAATCTTTAAAAAAAGTTTATAAGTTTTATAAAAAAACTATAAATTTTATAAACAATTTATAAAATTTGGTAAAATATTATATAAAATTTATAAAATATTTATATAAATTTTGATGTATTTCTCTTGTTTATACGAGTAAAAGCCAAATAAATGTTTTTACAAAAAATTTTAAATTTTTTATTCAAATGAGTAAAATTTGAATTTTTTTATTTTTTATATAAACTTAATAAAAAAATTAAAATATTTAATATAATTTTTTTATTTAACGAGTTAAAGCCGATAAATATCTTTTTTATAATTTTTTAAAAAAATTACAAATTTTTTTAAAATAATAAGTTTTTTATATACACGCTTAAAAATCAAAATATTCACCTTTTATATAAGTTTTATAAAAAAAAGTATATAACTTTTATATATTTTTTATATAAATTTTAGTTTTACTATTTAAAGGAGTAAGAACCGAATAAATAAATTTTATATAAACTTCTTAAAACTTTTAAAATTTTCTTTTTTAATAAGTAAAAACCCGAGAAAAAATCGCTTGAATAAAAGTTTTTAAAAAATAATTGTCAAGTAAATTAAAATTCTTTACTTTTAAAAGGAATTTTAATTTCTCTCTTTTTGGCAATTTAAGTAAATTTTAAAAATCCTTTCATTTCTTATATCAAACGTAATATTTAAGAAAAAATAAAATGTAAATGCAATGAATATCTTCCCATATCTTTGAATATTTTCGAATCAAACGGCCGTAAAGGTATGAGAATCATGTCATTTTGTTACAATGCTATCTGATGGGGTGTGTTTAGAGGCGGACATAAGATTTTAAAAAGGATGTTGCACAAAAAAATTGTTAAGCCAACTCGACTTATATCGTAAAAAATAAGGTAACATAAAAACTTTGGGGTTACACTTACTAATAATATGGTAGTTTTGAAAAAAATTTGTATTTTGTAACTTTAAAATGGATGTGACCCGTGCCGCATCTATGTGGCTCCGCCACTTGTTGTGTTTATTGTTTTTTAATGGGTTGGAAAGTAACGTAGCCTGTTGGATACTGCTGTATTTTTTTTTCCAGGTTTTGATTTGTACCTATTTGTCGTAAGTTTTTTTTTTTCTTAATGGTAAATTTATTAAGAAAAGGCCACAAAGGCAGAAGTACAAAGCAAAAGCTTGACAAAAATTAGATGGGACACATCCCCAACTAACAAGCAATTGCCACAAAAAGGTATGGACAACATCCTATACTCTATAAAACTATAAGTAATGGCAATGGACAAACCCTATGTTCATTAAATAAAGAAACAAACTAGGCAACTAAAAGAATGACAAATAGTTGCTCCCCATAATACAATATTGATCCCAATAGAAAAGACCAATAAAAGAATGACAAAATTTTTTTTTTTCCATGGTTTTGATTTGTACCTATTTGTTGTAAGTTGTAAGCCCTGTTGGGTCTTTGTTTTTTTATTTCTTTTTCTAACTACGAAATACTCATAGCATGACAAACCGAATGACATGTTGCTTTTCCATTTTTAACACGTAGTAATAATGTGTAGAACTAGTGGATCGATCATGTTCTTTCCGCTATTATTGTTGTCTTTCACTATTACAAATTTGATGTGACATGAAGGTCGATTATATTGAAATGGTATTTGGTGAAATTATTTTAAGTTCGTGTATTTCTTTGGTATCGAGCCTCCCATCGAACAAATAACAAGAAAGGCATATCCCGGTAAAAGATCGACCATATTTCGATGCCTTAAATAATGAATCCATAAATATTGGCTATTAACGAGTAATGAAAGTACGAATAAAACGTAACTTGTAACAATATGCAACAATGATACATGGGTGTCGCTGAACACTCCGCGACACCTTCTAATTGTCCGATCGTCCCCAAGAAAAGGAAGGAATAATTGATTCTCTCAGGCTGGGCGTAACGCATAGAGGTTGCGACCTCGTTTTTTCGGCCGGCGACCTAGTGCGACCTATTTGCCACAACCCGGCGACCTAGTAAAAAAAAAAAAAAATTTTTTTTAAAATCAATATTTTTTCTTTATAAATACCATATTTTCACACACAGTTTTTTCACACACAACTCAACACACAACTCTGTTTTTTCACACACACATTCAGAAATAAAAAATGGCATGCTCATTCCCACATACCGAAGCCGAGATTAAGGCTATAGTTAACAGACAAATACTTCAACAACAACGCCGTTACGAGCAGCTTACGAAGTTAGGTGATGATTTCGATGCTGCGTCCGAAGAGAATAGGGAATTGAGCTCGGCATGTAAGAAATGCCGTGATCTCTCCCCACATGAGCGTCAGTTTATCGACACATATCTTAGTAAGCAAGCTGAATTGAATTTCAGCCTCCGGAGATCTTGCGCAAGAAAGGTGACAAAATTTGAGGCCAGAATTGAAGAAAATACTAAATGGTTGAATAACTTTGGTTCTTCGTCCCGATATCAAACAACACATATCGGTCCTTCGTCGCAACAACACCGAATAAGAAATGAGTCGCCCGATCTACCCTTTCCAATTCCAAACCTCACAGATGGCAGAATGACTGACATTGAGGTGTATCAAGAATACCTAGATCAAAAAGTGTTGAGACAAACTCAGGAAGAAGAAGAAAGGGAAAGAAGGGAGCTGGAGGCGCAAATTATGGCCGAAGAAGATGAAGAAGAAACATTGCGTTGGGAGTTTCCTTGTGTTCTTTTATCGGATTCGGATCCGGGAACTGACTAATCGTATTATGTAATTTTATTTTTAATATCGTATTATGTAATTTTATTTTTAGTATCGTATTGCATTTTCTATTGTATTTCAGTATTTTCAAGTTTTATTATTATTAAATAAATTTTTAACTTTCGAATACAAGATTTTTACAATTTCTTACAGTATACAGTATAAATTATATAGTAAATTTTTTTTTTTTTAAACACAAACAAACCATTTATTTTTTTTTCAAACAAACACAAAGCCAAAATTGATTAGACCGTGACCAAGGTCGGGTTGGGAGAGATTTTTACCGGCGACCGAATCGCCGCAACGCGACAATTCGGTCGCGACCGAGTCCCCGACCGAAAAAATCAGGTGCGTTGCGCCTAGCCTCAAGGAAAGGAATCAAGAACGTAGATGGTCTTGTTATTTTCTTTTCCATTTTATATGAATGTGTCTACATTCATTTTCCTACATGAGGGGCCTTTTGAGTACTAACGTGGCTGAGGTAAAATTACCCATAGCTATTAAAGTATAATCAACCTTTAAAAAACCCATAGTGCATGGTCCGTGCACGGCACCAATACCCGAAACTCACAGGTCAGCCCATGAATATACCCGATAATAAGTCTATAAAATACATACACCCCCACTAGTTAAAGTTGTACCTCACAACACAAACACTACCAAAAGTTGTACATATGCAGTTGGTTCTAGTTTTTCCTTGAACAACGCTGGTGATAAAGAGATTTTCATGGTTGTTGACGATCCAACGAGCATGCATCATGCGTGAATGGGGACGAGAGTATGTAAATCCCCATTCAAGCATCATGCATGGTCGTTTGATCGTCCACGACCATGACAATCTCTTAATCGCCATCATTGTTGTGGTAGCAAACACAAAAAATTGAACTTGTACTCGTGATAATTAACAACAACAAACAACACCATTATATAGTGTTTGTTTATGATGTTGTGAGGTACTATGATCACGGGTTGAGCCGTACGTAAGTTTCAGGTTGGACCGCAAAGGTTGGCTCTGCTATAGTGGTTTGGAACAGGTGCTCATCAAATGAAGATGAGAGCTATTATGGCCTCTTGGATCTCCTCCCCTAGCTAGTCTTTTGTTCTCTTCGTTGCAAAACAGATAAAGCATAGTTGGGACTGAATTATTATTGTCTACAAAGTTAATATCTAATCGTATGGTCTAGCCGTACGTAGTATTGTTGCGTCCCAATAAATGCAATATTTCTCTATTATATGAAAAAGAATAAGAAATTTCAGATTATCGTTGTTATTGTTAGGTTGCGGTTGTGTAGATATGTCGGAAATACGTGAGTCTAACGTGGGCATACATTTAAACACGAATAGTATTTTAATATATGTAACTCGTTTATGTTTGACGAAATATATTTACGTTGTAAACTAATTAATACCCGTATTATGTGCTGGTCTAAAACTCCAAACGAGATATCATCTCAAAATAATCATGAGATTTGTTATAAAGATAATGGCAAAAGTTCAAATGCAATCGTGTTTTTTCTCATAAGTAGGGGGAGAAATCTTTATCATTCATTTTTGTTTTATATAAAGGTGGAAACCTAAGATTTACAAAAAAAAAAAAGATACAACACCATTTTTCTAAAAAAGTTCAAAAGTTTCAAAAATCGGACTGAAAAATAAAGTTGTAAATTTTTCGAACTGATTTTTATTAATGGTATTTCATTAGTAAAATAAACAATGAAATATATTACATTATAATATATTTGTTAAATATCATTGGTAAGATTTCATTGTATTATTACTAATAATATTTTATTGTTTTTATCATTAGTGATATCATCAATATTAAAATCAGTTTGAAAAATTTATAACATTAATACTTTCGCTGATTTTTTGACATTTTGATAAAACTAGTTGTTTCTTTAATTTAATTTTAGATAATGAATGGTTAAAATTATTCTCTTACTTGCAAGTAAAAAAAAGACTAAACATAATTGATATTTCGAATATACATGGAAATATAAATTGGAAGACAACAAAATATTTGTTTGTTTTGTTATTGCTTTTGGTTCATGATACAAAACGACATACGTATGTCACTTGCAAAAAAGTAAAAGCAAAAAGTTGTTCCCTCTGGTCCCGTAGACGGCAATACCATATTGATATTGTTTTCAAGAAAAAAGACAATATCGTCAAGTTGAGAATTATATAATCAATTTTAGGGTGAGCGTGGGAACGAAACCGACCCGTCTCGACCCGATCTTGATTCATCCCGAAACTGGAATCGTGAAAAATTCAAATCGAATCTCGACCTGATTTGATCCTGATTCTCGAAGCGAACCGAGTTAGGCTCGAGTTACTCCCGATTTGTGTGATTTTCTTTGTGCGATCCTGATTTAATCCCGAGTCCCGACTCGAACCGAGTCTCGACATCATAAAAATCTCATCCCAAGTCTCGACCCGAATTTAGTCTGTTTGTGTCGGTCGGTCTTGGTTTTGGTCGGTTTGTGTCGGTTTTTGGTTGTTGGTCGGTTATGCTCACCCTAACCAATTTTAGAAACAACGATAAATTTAGTTATTATCAAGTGGGTTGAGTATTTAAGAAGTTGAGCGTTGTCGGTTAAACATTTGTGAACCACCAATTAATTAAATTTAATACTTTTATATGAACAATGCAAATAAAGTAATGGAGTTGAGCACATTTGATTTCGTTACGTAATCGTAGTTAACAACGTTAACTAGTTCGATCTAGATCTCAACAGTAACATCACGATTAATATTTATGAGTTACATGGAGATAAACACGACAGGTCCGCTCAATACTCGTTTTATTTTTAACAGATTCAATAATATCCAATAAAAATACATAGGTGTCTCTAATCCCATCGTGACAACCTCTAATTCCGTTCCAAAAAAGAAAGGACACATGAACATGACAAACTGAATGACATGTTGCTTTTCCATTTTTAACACGTAGTAATAATGTGTAGAACTAGTGGATTGATCATATTCTTTTGGCTATTATTGTCTTGCAAAATTACAAATTTGATATGACAAGAACGTCGACCATATTTCGATGATGAACTCCATTTAAACTGGCTATTATACTCCCCCACGTATTAACCAACAGTCCAACACGTATATTAGGGTGACTATTCAATTCGGGTTGACGGATTCGGATTAAGAGATTAACAAGTCAGAAAACCTCAACCGAAAGTTGACTTATTTAAATAATCAAAATAGTTACGTTAACCTTAACCTATTTACACATAAGTTGGACTTGACACATTTTAACTTTTTTATATTCTTTTGTGTTCTTTGAAGAAAAATATATTTGAGTTGGCGGGTAAAAAAAGTTACGTGGCTTGAATAGTTTAAACGAGCTTTCGATTGACTCATTTAACTGGTTTTATATATAATGGGTGACACATTACACTGATTAAACGGATTTACAGATTGATCTTTCTAACATATTAAACCTGTTTAATTTATTTCTAACCTGAACCTGACTTTTATAATAATCAGGTTATATTCGTAGACCAAAACCGTCCCTGAAATTCGTGTCGACTTAACCCGAAGTTTGTTAATTTTTGTGTATTCGTTGCTTCAACTGAAAGTACGGGTTTTGTTCCTCCTTGTTTTCCTATATTTGAGGTCCTTCATGTTCTCCCATTTGCTAGGTACAACGTCAACAAATGAAGATCCCCTATCAACACAACCCGAGGCATGTGGCTTCTTCTTAGCTCGGTACAACCAATTAGTCGTTGTTCTTGAGTCTCTTCCTCGTCATTGTCTGGTTCATCGTTCAAATTCATATACCCACCTTGTCCGGAACTATAGGTTGTTTCAGAAGTCATAGATTTATTTTTACCCATTGGGTAAAAAGCAGGCATCTCAACCCCTTGCCAACTTGAGTAATCTTTCAATATGTTCCAAGTCATCTCCAACGTAACAAATGTTTGTAAATCATATTCTATTGCGCACACGCTTTTTGGTATGCGATGAGGTAATTAAAACAACTTTCATGACTATGCTCAATGTTATTCATGATGGTAACAAGACAACAGTTCTAGATCGAACCCTATTTTTCCTTTCGCTCAAAAGCGTGTCGTACCCTCTAGTTGAACCCGTCTCGGCTTAATAGTACTTAAGAACGGATCCCCAAAAAGCTTTAGTATTTTTAGTGTTTCCTTTCTTTCTATTCCCGGACACATGACACCAACCTTTGCACAAGGCGTCCTCTTTCGCTATTGTTCGTTCTTTTGGCGGCTCCTTAATCTTGCTCGCAACCTGATTAGCTTTTACGGCCTGTTTCGAGGGCTTCTTAGGTTTGACGAGTGACATCTCTTCGACAGTGACTCATCATCAACTTGAACCGCACCGTGGTAGGAATCGTGACCCGAACGTTGTCCCATAGAATGATCTTCACTCAAACCTTAACCCGCAAAGTACTCTTGGTTATAGATCTTTGTCAAAATCCATAACAAGATTAAAGCGAATAAAGTGAATACGATGGCTTCGCATGCAAAGACGTCGATGAATCCATAGTAGGACGATACAACCAATTTGGAGATACGTTGAAAGTTTGTTGGTTGTTATACGAAGGAGTGAGTGGACGATTTTGATAAACATGCTCGAATTTTGTGGTTCTGGTGATTAATATTCAAAGTTGGTGGGTTGAAAGCAAATTTTTAGTGAGACATCAAATAATAAAAAAAATTCTGATCGGACGTTAAGTGCGAAACATTTTTTTAAGGACCTCGGGATTCTGGGGGTTTTGTTTGTAGGTTTTCTTTTTACACTTGATGAAATATGTAATTTTTTTATTTGTAAATGAATGTGTTAGAAAAATGATTTAAACGAATTGAGTAATTATAAAGATAAAGTGTTTAATAGATTGAAAATATAAAGGATGATTATGAGTATTTTTAAGATCAATAATTGGCGTGTAGCTTTCTAATATTAGTAATTTATGTGTATATTATTGTTATTTGGCGCGCAAGTTTATGAGAGCTTATTGGAGCATGAGTTTATTTTTTTAAATAAGATTCTTTTAAAAATAAGTCTCGTTTGTTTGATATAACTTGTACTAGCATGTGAAAAAAAAAACTAAAATATGTTACTAAATTAAATTCTTCTTGGAGTACTGTTTAAAAAAAACTTCAATCCTTGTTCCAGTAGTATGTTTCAACAATCCACTCTAGTTGTCGTTAATATTGCCTACACTATGTCCGAGTATATCTAAAGAACCCTATGAAATGTGTCAGTATTTCTAAATTATGCAATTATAGTTTAGAAAAACATTATGTTAGGTGATTTTTGTGTCACCAATATGATTTAAGTGTAATGTATTGATTTAGTTGACCAATATGTAATCGCGATAAATGTTCATCAAATCGAGTTGTGCGAAATGCACACTTGTATGTCGTTAATGTGATTATCATACAGTGGTGAAGCCCCCGTACGACAGGGGTCGAGGGGCAGCACCCTTGGAAGCAGGGTCCAAGGAGCGGCAGCCCCTGGCAGGGTCCAAGAGTCGAGCTGCCAGGTCAGCTTGAAAAAGTTTTATTTAGTATAAAGTGATATGTTAAAACGCACTTAAAAATAAAATTCCCAAACTCTTGGATTCGATTTTTCCGGTTTTTCAACAGTTTCGGTTGTTAAATAACTGCTAGACAGTTACAACCAATTGTAAGTTATGTTGGTCTTATATATTCATTATGTCTTATTCTGTTTCATAACATATAAACATATTCTTCGTTCATAATCTGAGTTTTATCCGATCTGAAATTCAATAAACTATCGAAATATTTTGATTTGAAATTGTTTACACGACTCTTAAATTTTTGTAATCCAAATTCTCTAACACATTATTCAAAAACTTAAATAATAAAAAGTTAGAAAATTAAATACTAATGTGTAGAACTAGGGGATCGATCATATTCTTTTGGCTATTGTTATCTTGTAAAATTACAAATGTGACAAGGAGAACGTCGACCATATTTCAATGCCTTAAATAATGAACTCCATTGAAACTGACATTAAACAATAATAAAAGTAGAATAAAAAGTAACTTGTAAAAATCGTTTAAAAACATATTTAAATGTATGCAACAATGATACATGGGTGTCGCTGAACACTCCGTGACAAAGAAAAGGAAGGAATAAGAATAAAAAAAATTACGAAACTAGATTATATTACAAGTCTCTTTACCAAACTAGACCAAGTTTTCTCTTCTTACCAAAATAGACCAACTAGTGCACTAGCTTGTGCAACTAGGCGCACATGTTTGTGCATAATGGTGCATTTTGATGTGCATCGCCATCTAGTGCACAAGGTGCATCTCACAGCATCTAGTGATTTGGTTGCAAGCGCACATAATTTGGTGTACATGTAGTGCACAAGGTGCATCTCACTCCATAATCTGATGGAGCATTTTGGCTAAGTGCACTAGGCGCACAAGATGGTATGCACCTAAATCACAATATACAAGAATGCATTAATTTTCAAGTATTTACGCATGTATGATTTGTGTAACTTCATAATAATGAATTTTGATGCATTAAATTTCTGGAGAAAAATAGACATATCGTAAGGATATTTAAAAAAAAAATGAATTTGATCTCTGGACTAGGCGCACCATTATAGTTAAGGTGCACAGAATGCACCATAGCGCACTATTACAAGTAAGGCGCACCATTGTGTTTGTTTTAGGCGCAACTTTTATTTGTTATGCACCATAACGCAAGTGGTGCACCAAGGTGCACAAGATGCATCTAGGCGCGTATGTTTTGTGCATCTAGGCGCATGAATTTGTGCATCTAGGCGCATATTTCTTGTGCATCAATATGTTTGTGCATAGCTTTGTTTTAGGCGCAATAGCGCAAGTTGTGCACCAAGTGCACAAGATGCATCTAGGCGCGTATGTTTTGTGCATCTAGGCGCATTAATTTGTGCATCTAGGTGCATATTTCTTGTGCATCAATATGTTTGTGCATCTAGGCGCATAGTGTGTGCATTAGGCGCACAAAACTGAATTTTGGTAGGTATCAGCGCATAATATTTGGCGCATAATTTTTGATGGTGCAACTAGTTTTCATTCGTTAGATTCTACAATCCTACGGCTATTATTAAAAGTCTAATTTGGTAAAAATTTTGTGCGCGGACTAGTTTCTTATTTCAGCCAGAAAAGAGGCTATTTAAGAAATTTTCTCATAGGAATAAGCATTTCGGCCCAAATTTTGAAACTGTACCGAAATAATATAATTGATTCTCGCAAGGACAGGATCTGATTCATGGTATTGTTATTTACTTGTCCATTTTATATGAATGTGTCTACAATCATTTCCTATCCCGAGGGGCTGTATTTATACTCCATCCGTCTCATAATAATAGTTTGCCGACAAAAAACACGCAATTTAATAAAAACATAATTTTTCGGCTTTCTCTTTTTTTTTTACACAAATACAATTTTACTCTTAACCAATTAATTTACAAATTTTTTATTGTTTGTAATAATACTATTAGGATGATATAGTAAACTTAATTTAAAGAGTTAACTACATTTTTGGTCCTTGTGGTTTGGTCCGGTTTTTACTTTTGGTCCAAAAACTCAAATAGTTTCGATTTTGACCAAAAAGAAACTTTTTCTTCACTTTTGGTCCAAATCCATGTTGACTGTTAGTTTGACTTGTTAAATAATATAAAATGACTAAAATACCCTTTGTTTTATTATTATTATTATTTTATTTTTATTTTTTTATAATATTTTTTTATAATTATTATTATTATTTACTCCAATTATTATTGTTATTACACTTAAATCTAATTAAGATTTTTTACATTATCAGCGTAAGAATAACCCAAGGTATACATCTAATTTTCTTTACCTAATTTTCACATTTTCATTTAAATATCAAAAATTGTTATTCACTCATATTTATCCAAACAATGTTTCACATTCCTTTAAACACTGAACCACTGTACAAACTATAAATCATTATTCAATACAAGATCCACTTTTAAAAACAAAATCTTAAAGATCTAAAAAAGCCCATGGTTAATCTTTGATAAAAACAAGACTTTGCCCGAGACCTTTAATGATATTTAGCAAAACATAAAAAAAATGATGAAAGACATGTGGTGATGCTTCCGTGATTCAGTAGGTCGGTAGGTGGTCTGGTGGTGGTCAGATCGGATGTTAGTCAACGGAGGAGACAGTGTTAATAGGGTTCTTTATGATTCGGTTGTGGTGGGTTTTATTGATGGAAGCGGGTACTGATGATGGGCATGGTGGGTGTTGCAACAACGATGGCGGGTATTGCAGGCGGGGGTCAATGTATGTGGTGTTTAGTGGGTATGGTGTTGGGTGATGAGAAATGGGAAGATGGTGGTAACGAGATCCATGGTTGATCAGTGGTGGTGACTGGTGATTTGGTGATTGGGTTTTTGTGCAGAGACAGATTGAAGTGATGAAAGAGATTTTTAGATCTGTAAATATTTTGGGAGGATGGAATTGTAACTTTTTTAGAGAAGATTTGGATTGTTAAGAATTTTTAAGAATAAGAAAAAATATTGTGTTCTTTACTTGTATAAAATAAAAAGAGTTAACTGCTTTTTTGGTCCTTGTGGTTTGGTTCAGTTTTCACTTTTAGTCCAAAAACTCAAATAGTTTCGATTTTGACCAAAAAGATAAACTTTCTCTTTACTTTTGGTCCATTTCCGCCAAATCCGTCAATTTGACATGTTTGACCGTTAATTAAGAGGGTATTATTGTCTTTTAATCACACTCATATTTTTATTTTATACAAGTAATGAACACAATATTTTTACTTATTCTTAAAAATTCTTAACAATCCAAATCTTCTCTAAAAAAGTTACAATTCCATCCTCCCAAAGTATTTACAGATCTAAAAATCTCTTTCATCACTTCAATCTGTCTCTGCACAGAAACCCAATCACCAAATCACCAGTCACCACCACCGATCAACCATGGATCTCGTTACCACCATCTTCCCATTTCTCATCACCCAACACCATACCCACTAAACACCACATACATTGACCCCAGCCTGCAATACCCGCCATCGTTGTTGCAACACCCACCATGCCCATCATCAGTACCCACTTCCATCAATAAAACCCACCACAACCGAATCATAAAGAACCCTATTAACACTGTCTCCTCCGTTGACTAACATCCGATCTGACCACCACCAGACCACCTACCGACCTACTGAATCACGGAAGCATCACCACATGTCTTTCATCATTTTTTTATGTTTTGCTAAATATCATTAGAGGTCTCGGGCAAAGTCTTGTTTTTATCAAAGATTAACCATGGGCTTTTTTTAGATCTTTAAGATTTTGTTTTTAAAAGTGGATCTTGTATTGAATAATGATTTGTAGTTTGTACAGTGGTTCAGTGTTTAAAGGAATGTGAAACATTGTTTGGATAAATATGAGTGAATGACAATTTTTGATATTTAAATGAAAATGTAAAAATTAGGTAAAGAAAATTAGATGCATACCTTTGGTTATTCTTACGCTGATAATGTAAAAAATCTTAATTAGATTTAAGTGTAATAACAATAATAATTGGAGTAAATAATAATAATAATTATAAAAAAATATTATAAAAAAAATAAATATAAAATAATAATAATAATAAAACAAAAGGTATTTTAGTCATTTTATATTATTTAACTGGTCAAACTAACAGTCAACAAGGATTTGGACCAAAAGTGAAGAAAAAGTTTCTTTTTGGTCAAAATCGAAACTATTTGAGTTTTTGGACCAAAAGTAAAAACCGGACCAAACCACGAGGACAAAAAATGTAGTTAACTCAAATAAAAATATGAGTGTGATTAAAAGACAATAATACCCTCTTAATTAACGGTCAAACATGTCAAATTGACGGATTTGACGGAAATGGACCAAAAGAGAAGAGAAAGTTTATCTTTTTGGTCAAAATCGAAACTATTTGAGTTTTTGGACTAAAAGTGAAAACTGAACCAAACCACAAGGACCAAAAAAGCAGTTAACTCTAATTTAAATTTGTTATCTATTTTTGGACTAAACTATTAATATGGAACGTCAAAAAATGTTATTCTGTTAATATGGGACGGGGAGTAGTTTTTTTCAATGTTTTAAAACCCGGGTCTTGAATTGACCCGGTCGAGTCGCCGGGTCCGGGTCAACCCGGGTTAACCCGGTTTTCTAAAAAAAAAAAAAAATTTATTTTTAATAATTAACAAAATTATACTTATAAAAACCATAAAAACTTACGTATATTAAAAATATAATTTGTTTACCAACAAATATAATATGTAAAAATAAAATTTCGTCGTAAATACTTAAAATTTAATTTTTTTTTCAAAAAAACCCGAAAAATTCGAAACCCGGCCGGTTCTTGAGAACCGGGTTGACCCGGGTCACCCAAAACTTTTTTTAATGGGGTGGAAGGTATCAAGTTGATGGGTCCTTTTGAGTAATAACGTGGCCGAGATAAAATTATTTCCATGCCTTAAAGTATAATCAACCCATATAGTGCATGGTTCGCGCACGGCACCAATACCCGAAACTTGCGGGTCAACCCATGAATCTAACCGATAATAAAGTCTATAAATACACATACACCCCCACTAGTTAAACTTGTACCTCACAATATGATACACAAACACAACCAATAGTTGTTATCACGACCAGCTCAACTTTGTGTTTTTCCTAGAACATCGCTTGTCATAAAGAGATATTCATGGTTGTTGACGATCCAACGAGCATGTATCATGCGTGAATGGGGATGAGAGTATGTAAATCCCCATTCAAGCATCATGCATGGTCGTTTGATCGTCCACAACCATGGCAATCTCTTAATCGCCATCATTGTTCTATATATCAAACACAAAAAATTGAACTTGTACTCGTGATAATTAACAAAAGAAACAACACCATTGCATACGTATTGTTCATGATCAATCTTTTAAGGTAGTATATACTATAGTGTTTGTTTATGATGTTGTGAGTTGAGCAGTACGTGAGTTTCAGGTTGGCTGTGCTATTGGTTTCGAACAGGTGCTCAAATTAAGATGAGAGTTACTATGGCCTCCTGGATCTCCTCCCCTAGTCTTTTGTTAGATAAGCATAGTTGGGAATGAATTATTGCCTAAAAAGTTTATTTGTTACCTATGCTCATATCTAATCGTACGGTCTGGGCTTATTGTTGTATCCAAATAAATGTAATATTTCTCTTTTATTATGAAGAAGAATAAGAAATTCCAGATTATCTTTGTTATTGTTAGGTTGTGGTTGTGTAGATTCGTAGAAAATACGTGAGCTTATCGAGGCACACTTAAACACGAATGGTATGTTTATTACTATCTTCTGTATATATAAGTCGTTTATATTTATTATATATGTAATACGTTTCACGAAATATATATATAATAGTTTTATTTTAATCGTTAGAAGTGGTAAACCAATTAATACTCGTTAGTTAAAAGAAAAAAAGGGAAAAGAGAATATAATATTGTGTGCTGGTCTAAACCTCCGTATGCAATATCATCTCAAAATAGTCATGAGATTTGTTATAAAGACAAACTGATGATTTTGATAAATGTTTAGAAAAGTACGAAAAAATAGAGCAACAACTGACAGTTTGTTCTAAAAAAATAGGGCAACAGGGAAAAAAAAATAATATGTGGCGCACTCTGCACATGATTACCCCTAAAGATAATTGAACAATGAACTCTTTTAAGATATTTCCCCAAAGATAATTGAATTACAACACAATATTCGTATGTTATCTTCTTAGAGCATCAGCAATGCTAAAACATGCAATAACTTTTTACACTTTTCACCTCATCTTTTGCATTAACTTTCTACTACTAAAAGTCTTTGCTTATAAACTTGTGCAATGCAAAAGCTTTTGACAAAAGCTTTTTGGATAGAGAAGTTTACAAAGGGATGATCCTTATATGGTACAATTTGATTACCATACTAATATAGTATACACCTTAAAACGTTTGTTGAAGAATACCAAGTCGTTCCTAAAAGCTTTTGAAAAAGCTTTATTTTGCAATGCAAACAAGTCTTATAAAAACTTTGTAGAACAATGCCAAGCTTTTAAAAAAGCTATGCGTTGCATATGCTCTTATTTTTACTTTACCATACAAAGCAATATAAATATGCATTCATTAGTCACTAGAAAAAATGTAAAAAGAAATTACTGAAAGCAACGCATATTAAACGGAATAACCAAACTTTACAATATTTTATTACATCACCAATATCGACTTTTTGAACAAACTAAAACCAATAAAGTAACATGACGAGTAAATCATTTTGCTCGCTAACCTTTTTTTGCTCGCCATGAACCTTTAATAAAAACAGTACGAGCAAAGTGTATAGGACCGAACCCAATAAACATCACACGAGCAAAATATATTACTCGCTCATTGTCCTTTTGCTCGTTAACTTTCCTTGTTCTTTATATTAATATGCACAATTGTGAATCAACAAAAGTAGATGCGTAAGCGAGCAAAATATGCACACAACTGTCATAAATGTAAGCAAGCAAAATATGGCTCTCCATGACACACTATATAGCTTTAATAATTTGGGCGAGCAAAATAATGCTCTCCATGAGACAGGCTTTAATAATTAGGGTGAACAAGCATGATAAAAGTAGGGGTGGAAACGAGCCGAGCTGAGCTCGAGCTCGTCAGGGCTCGAGCTCGGCTCGTTTAAGTTTTACAAAGTTAAAGCTCGAGCTTGGCTCGTTTCAAGCCTTATTATTTAGACTCGGGTTCGGCTCGTGGTATGGTAGACAAGCTCGGGTTCGGCTCGTTTATTCGATTTTGCAATGTAAACATAAAATTTGGCTCGAGCTCGCCTCGTAGTATACTTAAATTAGGCTCGTTAATAAGCTCGTTAAGAAACTCGTATATAAAACATTAGGCTCGTTTAGGCTCGCGAGCCCAAACGACCTTTGTACGTAAAGCTCATGCTCGAGCTCGTTTAATAAACGAGCTGCAACTTAGGCTCGAGCTCGTTTCAGCTCCGCTCGTTCGAACTTTTACCGATCCAATAAAAAGCTTTTAACGAACAGCTCGGCTCGTTTCCACCCCTAGATATAAGAGCAAAATAACTTGCTCTCTATTAAACGTGTCAACTTGTTTTTTTATGCTCATAAATAATTAGAACGAGCAAATTTTATAAGCGACCAAAAACCTTTGCTCTTCATGCCCCACATGTCCACTGCTTTACAGTTACATTTTACAAATAGCGAGAACAATTTTTCACTGAGCAACAATATTTGCTCGTACAGTCTATTTTGGTAACACTAACCTCAGACGGTCTTTTCTGTAACAGTGATTTCTAGAGTGATTCCTAGATGTTCATTCTTGAAATTACCTCAAAAAGTAATATGACATATGCTCGAAAACGTATAAAAATCATTATCACGTGGGTTAAGCATTTAGTGTCGTCGGCTTCCAACTACTTAAATATAACACTTTCATATTCACACATGACAATAAAGTAATAGTTGAGCATTTGAGCATTTGTATATAACTAAATTTATACTTAAAACTAAAAGTGACTACAAAGTGGACACATTGTTCTAAAAATCAATGTTTTAAAACCCGGTTTTTTAATTGACCAGGTATAGTGACCGGTTTACAGGTCAATCGATTCAACCGGTTGAACCGTCGGGTCAACCCGGTTCTATATATATGTATATTTTTTTATATTTATTATGTAGTATTGAATTATCTTATAACTTATCTTTCGTTCATTAAAACGGATGAAAAACATGTATTTTTTACTCATGATTTTTAGTTCTATATTTATAACATTATAGTTCAAAGTATTCAAAAATAATGAATTTATAATTACAGTTTGTAATAGATTATAATAAAACAATATTAGTTGATGTTTTAAGTTAACTTTGATTTTATTTTAACTAATATTAATTACTATCACTTTAATTTATTATTAAAACTTAAAAAAAAATTATGAAAAAAAGTATTTGAAATATTTTTTTTATAAAAATTCTTGACCCGGCCGGCTTTATTAAACCGGGTCAACCGGGGTCAACGAAAAACCGACGGTTTATCCGATTCTCAAACAAGTAAAAACCCGATCACATCCGAACCGGTCTCCGAGCCGGTTCGCGGTTTAACCGGTTCAACCGGCCGGGCTAAACCGGTTTTTAAAACATTGCTAAAAATGACCAAATTCGTTTATTTCCTTGTTTTCATTAATGGAAAGATAAATGATATAGCCACAACGAGATATACATCTTGTTTTGGTTATTGTTATCTTCGTTCTTTTATAAGCCAACTAAACGTAATACCATTTGGTATTCAGGCGGTTAAAGATCAAGCAAAAACACTCGTTGTTGGTTATTTTATGGCAACCACTAGTATCGTAACGTACTCGTTTGATTTGTCATGTAAGCCATCAATATCAAAACCCGTTTATTTGATTTAATCAATTAAACAAAATGTTACTAGTATATGTTTATTTAATGAGTTAAAAATGCTAAACTAAATCTATTCAGTTATGAACCCGTAATTAACATGTTTTAAATATTTCTATATTTCAATAGTGACATCACGAATCTATCTATTCGTTTAGTCTTTATGAATTACACGTAAATAAACACGTTAGATCCGTTTAATACTCGTTTTATTTTAGGGCATCCACAACCCACAACATAACATACGCATAATAGATACTTGGTTATCATTTAATGCATTGTAGAAATGCCAAATCATCAGTTCATATAATTCAAGTGTTTCTCTGAACACACTTCAATTTAACCTGACACCATTGTACTTATGTAATATTTTATTGACACTCTCATTTCTCATTATTAATTGCATGATAGTGGACAAGATACATATGATAAAAATATAAGGCATTATAATTATGTAAAAATGCATTGAACTTCGTATGGTCTAATTCATTGTGGGAGTTTTTTGTGACACAGTAAAATGTTGATTTAGTGATGATGTGGCATTGTATTATACTCAAATGAGTGTAATGCATTGGAGATGCCCTTAAACAGACTTCGTAATATCCAATCAAGAATACATAGGTGTCTTTGAATACATCGTGACACCCTGTAATTCGTTCCTAAAGCCGATGGTCCCCCCAAAAAAGGAAGGAGCAAAGGAATCAAGAACGTAATTATTCATGTTTCTGTCATTTTCTTGTCCATTTTATGAAAGAATGTGTCTACATTCATTACCACGTAGTAATAATGTCTAGAACTAGTGGATCGATCATGTTCTTTTCGCTATTGTTCTTTTGCAACATTACAAATTCGATGTGACAAGAACGTCGACTATGTTTCAATTATACTCTCACATATTAACCAAGAATCTAACACGTATATTAAGGCGACGATTCGAAGATGGGTTTGGATTGACAGGTTAACGGGTCAGAAAACTTCAATCGGAAGTTGACTTATTTAAATAATCAAATCATTTACGTAAACGTTAATATGTTTACACATAATTCAGACCTGACACATTTAACCTTTGTATATACTTTTGTGTGCTAAAAAATATGTATGCGTGGATTAACTGGTTAAAACGGTTATGCGGGATAAGTAGTTTAAAAATGTCTTTAATTTTCCCCTTTAACACGTTTTATATATAAAGGGTGACACATTAGACTAGATAAGCGGGTTTTTAGATTGACCTTCTTAACATACTAAATCCGTTTAATCTTTTTCTAGCCTAACTTTTATGTAATAAACAAGTTATATTGATAGATCAACCCTTTTTGAAATTCGTGTAGATTTAACCCGAAGCTTGTTAATTTTTGTGTGTTCGTGTTGGATTAACCTTTCTGAAGATCTAACTCCTGTTACTTCAACTGACAGCACGAGTCTTGTTGCTCCTTCTTTTTTTCTTTTTGAGGTCCTTCATTTATTTTCATTTATTAGCTACAATGTTAACAAATGAAGAACTCACATCGACGAGGCAGATGGCTTCTTCTTAGCTCGGCCATGACCAATTGGTCGTTGTTCTTGAGTATGTTCCTCCCCTTAGATGGTTCATTGTTTAAATTCACATACCCGTCTTGTCTGAAACTGGAGATGGTTTCAAATGTAACAAATGTTAATAAATCGTATTTCCCACACACGCTTTTTGGTATGCAGTGAGGTCATTAGAACTACTTTCATAACTATACTCAATGTCCTTCATGATGGTAAAAAAACAACCAAATTTAGGGAGAAACCTATTTTTCCATTTGCTCAAAAGCGCGACGTACCATTTAGTTGAACTCGTCTCGATTTTATAGTACTTAATAACGACTCCCCAAAAACTCTTAGTTTTTTGGGCATTTCCTTTCTTTCTTTTTTCTGACCACTCAAGGGTAGCCTAGTGGCAAAAAGATTTGTGACTATCACTCCAAAGTGTGTGAGGTCTCAAGTTCAATTCCCACTAGGTGCAAACAACCTTGAAGTGGCCACGCCAACCTCCTGAAAAGGGAGGGCTTTACCTGGTTTGAGTCTGTGTGGCGGTGGGCTCAAACCCCGTGGATTAGTCGGTAAATGAGTCGGAAATCACGGTTACCAAAAAAAAAAAAAAAAAAAAAAACTTTGAACAAGGCAACCTCTTCCGCCGATGTTCATTCTTTTAGCGGCTTCTTAATCTTTGTCTCAACCTGCTTGGCTTTTGAAGCCCGTTTTGAGGACTTCTTAGGTTTGACGAGTGACATCTCTTCGATAGGAGACTCGTCTTCATCAATTTGAACCGCACCGTGGTAGGAACCGTGAACCGAACCTTGTCTCATAGAATGATCTTCACTCGGACCTTGAACCGCTAAGTACTCTTGGTTATACATCATTTGGTCAAAACCCATATCAAGATGTTAGCGATTAACAGGAGAATACGACAGATTCACATGCGAAGATGTCGATGAATCCATCATAGGACGATACAACCTATTTGGAGATGTGTAGAAAGCTTGTTGGTTGTTATAAGGAGGAGCGATGATAAACATGTTCGGATTTTGTGGTTCTTGTGATTGATATTCATAGATGGCGGGTCGAAAGCATGTGTTTGGTGAGACACCGAATAATCAGAAATTGGAATCCGGCATTAAATGCGAAACATTTTCTCAAGAGCCTTAGGATATTGGGCTTTTTGTTTAAGGAGTTTTCTTTTTAGACATGGTAAAATAAGTAATTTTTGATTCGTAATTTGAATGTGTGACAAAAATAGTTAGATGGTTTGAGTAATTATAAGGGTAAAGTGTTTACTACTCCTTTCATCTCATAATTATAGTCCCCTATATTATATTCGGACGTCCCGAATAAATAGTTCACTTCTAGAAATAGATAAGAAATACATATTCAGTTTATCATATTACCCCTAATTGAATGTATTATTACAAACAATAAAAAAATTGTAAATTAATTAGTTAAGGGTAAACATGTCATTGTGTCAAAAGTAAAAGAGTGGGTTTTTTTGTTAAACTCCATGGTTGTCGTTGGCGGATTATAATTATGAGACGAATGGAGTAATAGACTAAAAACATAAAAGATGATTCACAGTATTTCTTAGATCAATAATTGGCGTGTAGTTTCATTGCCTTTACTTTCTAAGATCAATAATTTGCGTGTATATTATGTCTAAGTATTTTCAAAAACTCGTGTAAAATGTAAGAGAGAGAAAGTTGATGTTGCATTAATGTGTTTAGTGTGAAAATGCTTTTAGATTTGATTGATAAAGATAATTTTATTATGTCTGAATATCTTTAAAGAACCCTATGAAATGTCCGAGTATTATTAAATAATGCAATTATACTTTAGAAAAGCATTATTTAAAAAATTAAATAATAAAAAAGTAAAAGGAAAAAAAGGGGTATGAGAATCATTTTGGGGTATCAGAATCATGTTGGGGTATGTGTATTGTTTTTTAATGGGTTAGAAAATGACTTAGCCTATTGAGTACATGTTGTATTTTGAGAGAATTGTATAAATCGTCCTTTAAGTTTGGTCATTTTACATGTTTCGTCCTAAATATTTTGAAAGTGTAGATATCGTCTTAAAATTAAACTATTTCGCAAATTTTCATCCTTAATGCTTAGTCATTTTGCAGGTTTCGTCCTAAAAGTTTTAGTTATTTTGCAGGTTTCGTCCCAATAATTTTTCTCATAAGGACGATACTTGCATTAAAGTTTCCCTACAGAGATAATCCTTGCACTTTCCTAACATTTAGGACGAAACATGCAATTTGGCGAAACTTTAAGGACGATTTATGCAATTTACTCTTGTATTTTTTGTCCATGGTTTTGATTTTTATCTATTTGTTATAAGTGGAATTTGTCGATACGACTCTTTATGTATTGTTACGTTCAGCAGAAGCGTTTGAATTTTCTTTTTACCAAAAACACCCGTCTGTTGACGGGTTTTTTACGTAAATAATAATGAGACACGTGTCAACCTGTTAGTGGTCACTTTAAATATAAAAGAGGAGTACACACATTAAAACCCGTGGATAGCTTAAAAAATAATAAAAATTTGTTAGTGGCCCAAAGAATTCAATATTCACACATTTCAAGGCCATTAGTAATTTTTTATTATTTTTTAGCCTATCAGCGGAGTTTAATGTGTGTATTTTTTTATATCGACCACTAATAGGGCTGCTACGTGTCCACTATAATGCCACGTAAAAATTCTCGCGGACAGACGGGTGTTTTTTATGAAAGAAAATTTCAAAAAGCCTTTGCTACAATACATAAAAGGTCATCTCGGTAATTTTCACTTGTTGTAGACCCTCGTGGGTTTTTTTTCTCAGACATTTCATGTAACTCTTGATGAATATGAAAAATCTAAACTCTTTCAAAGGGGTCTTCAAAAATATTAGAAATTATTCAAAAAATTTAAATAATAAATACTGACACATTTAAAAAAAATATACATCACAAACCGTTAATCGTTACGTCAAACGAATCGTTACGCGTTCAGTGTAAAGGTGCTTTTAGATCTAAAATCACATTCACTCCGAACACGTTAACACCAAACGAATCGTTACGCGTTCAGTGTGAATGTGCTTTTAGATCAATAAGTTTTTTTAGTTGATGCGGTGTTAACGTGTTCAGTGTGAATGTGCTTTTAGATGTGACTAATAAAGATAGTCTTAGTATGTCCGAGTATTTCCAAATTAGCGCTTTTGTTGTCACATAAAAGTGTCGGCCGATCTGGTGACAATGCACGTAACTCTTGAAGAATATGATAAATCCAAACTATTCTGCATCAGTATTGGCCATGGCTCGGTACTCTGATTCACAACTAGTTCGCGAGACAGTTGGTTGTTTCTTTGTACTCCATGATAGGGATTTGGAGCTAGGGGTTCCCGCGGGTGTCCGTGACCCCTATGAAATTTTTCTGTGTAGTGTTAATTTGTGAAGAAAATATAAATTTGTTTGAAATCCATCTTAAATGACCTAGTCAATCGGAACGTGTTTCTACCATTCGTTTTAATTCATTTTTACATATGTTATATTATGGTTCAAAAAATTTGTGCACCTGGTCATATTTCGTCCTGGCTGTCCCTGCTCCATGAAACTAAATTACCGTCAAGAAAAATAGAGCAACCATACGTAGATCGGCGAGTTTCAATACAACGACCCCAATCAGCATCCGAGTAGCCCATACTGGAGTTGGAATGAGGCCGGAAAAATGTTAGACTAAAGGCCGATTGTTCCCTTGGCATATCACAAAATTCGTTTAACAGATTGAAATTGAGCATTGGTTGGGGCACGGAGAAATTGGCTATTAAATATCTAAAATATATGATATTTTATAGGCAAAAGTTTAATGTAAACCGTTTTTATAATATCAATTTTTCATCTAACAAAAAAGCACACTCTCATCATATTAAAAAAATATATATCTCACAAACCCTTAATCATTATGTCAAACGAAACATACCATTACGACGAGAATTAAAAAAAAATTCTACCGAGGGACACATGTATATACTTTCGACGAATTTTTTTAATCATATATGATTCATAGAATCATATATGATTTTGGAAAATCATACATAATTTACCTAGACAAAAGAATTTCGTCGAAAATTTATAAATGTGCTTTTTTATATAAAGATGATTTAAATCTGGTTGCGGGTGGTATATCTTTTTTATTTAGCATTTGTGAAATATTTAATTTTTTTAAAACATATGAAAAGTGAAAAAAAAATAAAAATTTGTGAATAGAATTGATTAATTAAATATATGTTAAATTAGGGTCATATTTTTTGTTATTAACAAGTGTCATTTTTGCATCATAGTTTCATTTGTTTCTAAGTCTTTACTTAATAGAATAAAAACCTAAAGACGATTAAGTTTATGACAAAAATGATCAATAATTTGCGTGTACTTTATTTATGTCTTGAGATAAGATAGTGTATTGCCAAACGAGCTAAACAACCCTATGTAATGTTTGAGTAATTATGCAATTACACTTTAGAAATGCATTATTAAAAAAAATTAATTAAAAAAAAAGAGAAAAAAAAAACTAATGAAAAAGTTAAAGAGGGGTATTAATCGAATCATATCATTTTTTTTTCTCTCATGGGGTATGTTTAGGGTGCGTTTGTTGAAGTGAGCAGTAGTAGTGAGCAAGAGCATTGAGCAGTGAGTATTAGTTGTGAGCCGGAGTAGTGAGCAGTAGCTTCGAGTAGTAGCCGTCATAGCTCACTGTTCATTTTTTCACCGTTCTTTGTCACCACTCATTAAAAGAAGCATCGAAAAACTAGTATTCCTAAAAATTAGCACATCTCACCGCTCTTTTGCCAAACGTCTTAAAAATCATAACACTCACCGCTCTTTTTGTCAAACAAACATTAAAAATAAAAGGCATCTTCTTTACCGTTCATCGCTCCAAAAACTTTCATCACGGCTCTTTGCCAAACATAGCCTTGTTCTTTTTTAATGTGGCCATGGTTGTGAGTTGTACCTATTTATTGGCCCTCGTGGGGTATTTTTTAGACAAATCGAATAACATGTTGCTTTTCCGTTTTTAACGCGTAGTACTAACGTGGAGAACTAGTGGATCGCATGTTCTTTTAGCTATGGTTGTTGTCTTGCAAAATTACAAATCTGATGTGTCAAGAATGTCGACCATATACTTCAATGGACCATATACTTCAATGCCTTATATGATGAACTCCATCGAAACCGGCTACTGTATTTAACAAAAATCAACTTTACAGCGGGGGTGGAGACAGGGACGGAACCAGGGTGGGTCTCGGGGGATCCTGGGACACCCATAGATTTTTGTTGCGTAATATTAAATCTGTTAAAAAACTTTAATTTTTATAGGATTTGTGCTAAATGCAACATGATCCCTAAAATTTGTGTTTGTAGTATTATTTAGTTTATTGTAAATACACCTGGTCATTTTGTGTTCTGGTTCCGTCCCTGGGTGGAGAACGGGAGTAGAGCCAGATTATAAAGTTATCGGTTGTATAAAATTTTTAATACGAGTAAATATATAGTATACAACTTTACAATCGAGTTCATTTTAAAGAAATAGATATTTAAACAAATATATACACTACGCGACAAAATAACATCGAATTTCTGTGCATCTCCGGGAACCCCCAAGCTCCAGCTCTGCTTTAGAGCATTCGGTATAGTTGGCTGATGACTTCAAGCTATGGTGCCAAAAAGTGTATTGCCTCTCGTACCATACTCTCCGGCTCATACCATGGTTAATTTTGAATATTACGGAGTAGTATTTTTTAGGGGAAATCTCGAAATGCCAGCTTTTACATGGGTGTTGGTGATAAATGCTTTAAAATTTCATATTTTTCGAACATAGCCCGAAGTGATTGAGGCAACCTATAGTACTGAGGCAACTTTGAATCATATGTTGACACATGTCCGACATAAGTATAAGCCGTCTTAGTCGCCTCAAGACACGTGTCAACATATGATTCAAAGTTGTCTCGGTCGCCTCGAGTTATTTTCGAAAAACATAAAATTTAAGTGCATTTGCCACCAACACTCCATGTGAAAGGGGCATTTTGAGAAATTTCTCTATTTTTTAATTGTATTTGTATCTTGTTGTTAGGTCAATTCAGTACCTAATGACCTTACTGGTAGATTTGAATAACAATCAGCCTAAGTGAAGTATTAACCTTGAACATAACAAAGTCACTGAGTGAATAGTCACTCAGTGAGTTGCCTTCGAGTTCCTAGACTCAGTCTAAAAGAAAGACTCGAGCATTCAGAGAGGCGAAGCTCAATGAATGACTTCTATGACGAAGAAGAAGGTGATGGGTTCAGTGAGTTGTGGCAATAGACTCACTCAACCCCATACGATCTCCCTGAAGAAAACAAGCATTCTCCAAGACTGAAGTAAAGGCGGGATAAGTTGAATTGTGACAAGATGAAGTACATCACACAATTAGCGTGACTTGCCCTTTTGGGATACATGGGGTACTGACAAGTGTAAAGGACTTACGTCTTACTACTTAGAATATGGTAATACAAGATACTACACTGTACCAATAAGACAAGAATTGCACATGGGCAATTATTGTCTTCTACCCAACTTTCCTTTTATAAATAGGATGCTTGTAAATGGAGAGAAAATAACTTTTGTGCACTAAATGCTTTATACATTCACAAACAAAGTTTCTCTCCTCCAAATACGATCAAACACTTGAGTTCTAAACTCTTGTTGATAGAATCATCAAGCTTAGCAATCGTTAGGATTGGACTAGCTTGTTAGTGAGGAGATCACAAAACCACACATTGTCTATTCAATCCCTATTGTAGCTTCGTATACAATAGGGTATAATTCTTTAATAAAGCTAAGAGTTAAACGTTGAAAAACCTTTGTGTTATTTACTTTACTTGTATTAAGTTTATTGCATTACTTAACCATGGGTTAGGACTATACTTAGTATACTTAAGTATAGTACTAATTACAAAGGACCAACAAGTGGTATTAGAGCGGTAGGATTATAAAACTTTTAACCACCGTCTCAAAGTTTTTAAAACCTTGATCCATTATGGCTGAAAGTAATGTACCCCAACTTGTTAACAAAAAAGGAGCAAGTTACTCTGTTAACGCTCCTAAGTTAGAAGTTGAAAGATTTAACAAATGGAAGAAAAGAATGCTCTGTTATTTGACGGGAATGGAACCTTATTACATAACTTGTATTAAGAATGGTCCATTCAAACCAAAAATGGCAGCTGGTGATGACAAACCTGAAAACCAATGGTCTGACGATGAAAGGAGAGTGGTCAATCAAGACCTACGTCTCAAAAGCATCATAATATTTTGTCTTCCTGACGATATTATGGAGGCTGCCATCGAGTGTGAGACGCCCAAAGAGACTTGGACAGATCTTGTTCATAGTTTCGAAGGACCATCCGACACTAAGGAAAATAAGATCATGGACCTGAAGTTAGAATATAACACTTTCAGGGCCAAACCATGGGAAACACTTCCTCACACTTACACCACGTATAAGACCTTGCTCAATGAGCTAACGAATTACGGGGTGAAACTGTCAAACATGAAATCAATGTTGGTTTTGTGAACAGTCTCCCTGAAAAATGGCTTGGTTTTTCTCAAGGATTGAGAAATGCTAATCACATATAGACTCAGGATCTTACAGACATTTATGGGAGATTTATCTATGAAGATAATCTAATAAATAGAAGATATCCTGAGTCCAAGAATGCCTTAATAACAGACACCTCATCCAAACCTACCCAAATTGATCATGGCCCCATTACAACTGCTTTTTACTCAAATGCAATTGTTCAAGATTTTCAGGAAACCTCAGATGATGAGGTAGATGAAAGATCTAGTGCCGAATTCATAAGGGATCTAAACAGGGAATATCATGAAAGGGCCATGTTGGCAAATACCAAACACTATATCAAAAGAACTAGATTTGCTGGTAACCAATCCACTAGGGGAGTGGATTGCTACCGATGTGGTAAAACTGGGCATTTTGCAAAATATTGTCTTTCAAAAACTCCATTGACCTCTTATAAAAATCAAAATTATTTATCAGGCAATGACAATTTTCAACCCAAGTTTAAACCAAAACTAATTCAGGCTTCTCCAATTAACCAAAGTTTTCAAAATAATAAGAAAATTGAGAAAGACTATAGGTCTGAGTATAAAAAGGATAAAGAAAAACTTGCACTCTTGGAAGCTGAACCTATTGTTGCTCAGACTTAAAAGCCTGCTCAGAACAAAGCCAAAGGGCTGGCAGCTGAAACTTTTGATTGGGATGATGAAGACTTGTCCTCAGAAGAGGAGGAAGTCAGGTATCAAGTGTTAATGGCTCTAGCTGATGATGAACTATCAGTTGGAAAGAATCATGCTCGAAATAGAGAATGGGTTGACATCACTATGAGAAAGGTAAACATGCTTCTCACTATGGATGAAGAATCTGATTGGCAAAAATTCCTTAAGTATATAAACATTGACCTATCATTCGTTGAAGAGCAGAGATTGAATCTTCTTTCAAAATGTAATAAACTTGTTTTTGAATTAAACAAATGTAGAGAAGATTTATTAATTTTAAAACAAGCCAAACTTGAAGCAGTAAGCTGTCAACTTCAGAACACTGAACTTACTAAAATCAATCATGCACTTTAAGAACAACTTAAGGAAGAAAAACGCATCAATGAGAAATGGACAAATAGCTCTGCCTTAGCTTCTTAGTGTATAAACAGTCAAATACCTGCCCAAAAGAAGAAAATTTTTGGGGCACGACAACTCACTGGAAAGGGACCTACTAAGGAAATAAGTGAAAAAGCATTTCTCCCTGTCTCAGTTGGGTTTGATCATGAAATGATTCCTAAGTCAAAAGACTGGGTTGAGAGATCAAATCCTGAGAGTGTTTTGCCTAACTTTGATACTGGAAAAATATTAATTCTTGAATCTCAGGCTATTAATGAAAAACTTGGTCTTAATGAAAAGACTGATAAATTCAGTAACACTGAAACATCTAGTGTTGCTAAAGACATTCAGACTCCTCTACCTCCTTTGAAAAATCTTCAGGGGGCAAGTCCATGTTCTGATTTAATTCCATTGTCTTATCAAGAACACTCACCTAGAGGAAGAGCTAGGTTAGGTTGTACTGAACAAACAAAGCCTGACTCAAAAGTGATAATGAATCACACTAAGTCAGGAAATGTCAGTGAGAAAACAACCAAACCTGTATCTCCCTTAGGGACTCCTACACACTCAGTCAACTCTACTCCTATTGTAAATCAAGAGGAGTTAAGTAGATTGTTCCAACTTTTCATGGAAGAGAAGATGAACTCAGTCTCTAAAACTCAGGGTAAAACATCTGTGTCCTCACAGTTTGAATCATCAACAAGTAACAAAACTGAACCTGAGTCTTCTAAGAAAGTTAAAACAAAGAAACCCTCCTGTGAGCTATGTCATTATACAAATCACACCACTGACAACTGCTTTAGAGTTCTCTATTGCATGAAATGTAAAAGTGAAGATCATAGAACATCAGATCATGAGATTCACATAGCTTCTATTAGAAATGCTAAAAGATACAATGCTCAGCCTTACAACTATGGGCCCACCTCACAACAAACCAGAAAATCCAAGGCTAAGCATTACTCACCATGTACACATTGTGGCATTCCTAATCATAGACCTGATGATTGTGTATACTACCCTGAGAGCGAGATTTGTGGAAGCAATGATCACACTACCTCAGGACACAATAGGATAATCATGGTCAGAAGGGGGATGCTAGTTGAGTCATCTCAAAGTACTGAATCCTCAGTCGGAATAAGCTGCAAAACATGTGGAAGCAATGTTCATTCTACCTCAGATCATGCTGAGTTTGAGTACTTCAAACGAGGTGAAAGACGTCAGGCTTTTCGAGCCAAAGAGCCTACTAAAAAGTAGGCTCACAAGAGAAACTAATCCACCTCATTATTTGTGTAGAAACACTTCAAGGATCCTGTCTGGTACTTAGACAGTGGGTGTTCAAGAAGTATGACAGGGGTCAAAAGTTATCTACACAAATACGTGGAGCAACCAGGTCCTAAGGTAGTATTCATTGATAACTCATCTTGTGTTACTTAGGGATATGGTTTAATTAAATGTGGTGGAATAGTTTTCTCAAAAGTGGCGTTTGTAAATGGTCTGAAGTACAATCTCATCAGTATCAGCCAACTGTGTGATGCTAAGTACATCGTTAAGTTTGATGATAAGCAAGGAACGATCTTCAATGCTAACAAAGAAATTGTGTTGACTGCTCCAAGAAGAAATGATGTATATGTCCTAGATATGTCATCTGTAACACATTTAGGAGCATGTTTCTTTGCTAAAGCCTCAGACTCTGTCAATTGGCTTTGGCATAAGAAACTGTCACATTGATGCGTTCTTTGTGAGTATACACAAGTTTTAAATTTATGCAAGGATTATCGAATAAGCTAAGAACACACGGGCAAGTATAACCCTTTCGTTTGTAGCTAGCTTTTTGTGGTAAGCCGAGGTCGTTCACTGGGATTTGGGTGTTTTCGGTTGTAAAGGATCTTCGTTACAATGTAACGTTGGTGGTAAAAATGGTTGTCACTCTCACAATTATCATATAAGTAACAATAAGCAAATAATAACAAGTAACAAGAAGATGATGATTAAGCTAATAAGATGAGATAAAAAATAATAATAAAGATACTTGTTTGGAACTAGTATTCATTTCAATGGAGTGAATAGATTATCGGTAGATAGTTAAGAAATAGCACACAAATTATAAGTATACAATTTTAAGTCAATGGGTAATATCATGGAATTGCACATGACACGGTTTAGAATAAAGAACCCTTTCGACCTATGATCAATATTACAAACCGGTAATTAAATCCATTTATGAGAAGTATGATTTTAGCCAACTTGTTCATTAGAGCCCTTTCGACCTATACTCTAGATTAAACCTTTATAAATCCATTTAACTTGTTTACTCATGGTTGTCAATCATGATAAACCAAACATATATGCGCATTAACATTTGGAACGAAACATAACTAGGAATCCTTTCGACCTTTAGACCGAGTTATGGTTTACCAACAAGTTATCAAAACTCATATTGATTTATACAAACTCATAAACAAAATCATAATTCAATATTACAAAATAATAAACACTCCATATCCATGTTTACATTATTCCAAACAAGTATAAGAATACTACTCCATAATTATTTCAACAAAACTCATACGAAAAATATTCATAACATTCATAATTATTCTTGAAATAATAAAAAGAGTTTTACCAAATTGCTAATACAATAAGTAAATGAAGGAATTAGAGCAATCCTTAGGCCTCCAATTGATTACAAGTTATGTGGTCTTTCGGGTTATGTATTTGAAATTCATATTTCATATTTGAGGCTGGTTTTGGGAAGGTTTGGTGAAGATTGGTGGTGATTTAGGTATCAATAATCACTATCAATGATAAACGTAATGATCCCTTAGAGTTTGGCAAGGTTATTTTGATGATTGGAGCTCCAAAAATGTCACATTTTGGAACACCTATATTAAATCCGGGATTTCACCAAGGAAGAGAATTTCCTTGATGAATAATGAAGTTACTAATGAAAGTGTTATGTTACAATGACCCCCAAGGGTCTTATTTATAGATGAAATTAAGCCTTGGTCATCAATGTTTGGCTTGGAGCCAAAGAAATATTCTTGGAGCCAAAGGTGATTCTAGAATGCTCCATAGAAGCTTGCATGAATGTGGACATAATTTTGTCTAGACAAATATTGGTGGCAACTTCACTCATGATGGAGGCCACTTGTAATATGTTGGAGGCAAATCAGCTCCAATGTGATGGTGGCAACTTGTATTCCGCCAGTGGCAACTTTCATGCTGAGTGACTTGTACACTTCATGAAAACACTTGTTCTTGCTCTCGAAATGGATCTTCAAAGGCTTGTACTTGTCAGGATTCCTTCGTATATGCATGAATCATCATTTATTCTTTCTTTCTTGTCTTTTCTTCACTTTCCTTGATCTTGACTAACTAACAACACAAAACACAACTTTACACATATATGAGCTATAAAACCCGTTAGTATAACCAAAAACCATGCAAAATATACAGATAATGCTCAAGAAAACATGTTGGATTTGAGCGTTATCAAATCCCCTCACTCTTAAGTTTTGCTCGTGCTCGAGTAAGGAAAAGAAAAACTTTGCTTGCCCTTAAGCAAATAATACTAGAAAAAGTTAGAAACTAAATTCCTACGTTCTAAAAAAAAAGAATTTTTTTTTAAAAAAGTTTTATGAAAAGTTGAAAATTCTAAGAAAAATTGAAAATATTTTTGGTTTTTTTGTTTTTATAAGAAATGGCTAAAGGTGCAAACCCCCTCACACTTAAGAGGTTGCTTGTCCTCAAAAAAGTAAAAGAAAAACTTCCCACATATATGAAAATGGTTTATTGAAAAATAAGATGCAAATCTACCAAGTACAAACAAAACTAAATGAAATGGTGTGACAACCAAGTGTACACATCTAAAGAGGACTTTTATTGGGTTACAAGGCTAAGGGTTAATGGGTATGGATAAGAAATGGGATATTTTATAAGAGGAGTCACGAATGTACAAATTAAAAGTCTAAGTCTCATGTTGCTAGTTACCAAATAAATCACAAGCCCAAAAATGATCATAGCTACAAGCTTTATTCACCACATATCGATCAACACATATATATCACGTCTTAGCATATTGGCTAATCGATATCCAAACGTACTTCATCTTCCTTCTTCTTCATAATATAGCTCATTGGCTATTTTTGTCATCACCTTTATTTTTTTACTCTTTTTTTCGATGACTTATTTTCTTTTTCTTTTTTTTTCTTTTTCTCATCCACCTCTTTTTTTTTCTTTCATTTTTTTCAACCCACATCAAATTCGCCCCTTACACTTCGCTTGAGCACACACCACAAAAAAATACAAATAGAAGCGGCGATCTCCATCTTTGTTGGAATAGCACATACACATAGCGAAGTGTGACAACTATAAATCATCGAAAACAATCCACCATACTAAACAACTAGCAACCCACCATTTGGATTTCGACAAGGGTAGGCTAAGGTGTAAGGTTAAATATTTTTTTGTTTTCTTTTTTTAGTGGATTTAACAAAAACGAAAAGAATGGCTCAACGGGTATTCTAAGGGTATTTAGCACTCGACGAGAGTGCTAACAAAAGGGTTAATATGGGAGTTTAGCTAATCGATGTAACTAGCTAAAAAGAAAATGGAAAAGGTTATTTGGGTTTTATTCCTAACGTTGTCTCTTTGTCACGCATATACACTTATATCACACAAGTGTGATCTCACTAAAACTTTTTTTTATTATTATTTTTTAAATTATTTTTTTTTGAAATTATATATATTTTTTTCGTGGGAACGATTATTGAAATATATTTACAAACAAATGTGTAAAAACAATTAAATCCTAAGAGCAAACAAGTGTACAACTCTCCCCCCTTTTTTTCTTCTTTTTTTATTAAAATTTTTTTATAACAAAAATTGGTTTTGTTTTCCCATTTATTTCCCCTCACACTTAAGTTTTGGTTTGGACTTAATGTTAAAAGTAAATTTCAAAGTATGAAAAGTGAGGAAATAAATAAATAGACCAATAGAAACGAAACTCCCCGGAATATGAAATTGCAATAGATCTCCATATGATAAGATGCCAAGTTAGAAAGACCAATCGATTCCATACACTTCCATCCTCTCCATGTATGCATCCTCCTCCATTATCTATTGTTGTATTTATTCAAACAAAATACACAAAACAAAAAAACAAACAAACAAGCATGCAAGCACACATAAAACTAATACTACTAGCAAAGTACACCCCCTCACACTTAAGATTTTCCAAGTTAGAAAAATACTTTTGGGGTGTACATATTTATTCTAAACACACAAAATTAAAGACACAAACAATTAAAGCACGGGTTGCCTCCAGAGAAGCGCTTAATTTATTATTGAGTCATTAGCTAGACTCTTCCCCTCGATGTTATGATTCTTTGACGATATGGCTAAGATGGGGAACTTTGGTTGGGTGCCATTGATTTTGATAGATATCATCTTTGAAGCAAAGAAATTCTCCATTTATAGTCCAAACTTTGAAAGGCTTCTTTGGCACATCATTGTCGTCCTTCTTTATCATTCTTCTACTTTCAACGCCGTTCATTGATTTCAACTCCGCGTCATGAATTAACATTATATCATGTTCATACGTCTTCTCCTTCTTGTTTGGGATATGCACGGTGCAATCCTTGGGAAAAGTTGAGTTAGAAATGATAGGTTTCAATTTTGGCATGGTTGGAATAGGTTCTTCTTCTTCCTCGATAAAAGCAACATCACCCTTATCACTCTCGTTTCGGATAGAGGGTAGATCGTATCTTGATTTGGTGTTGGTTATTTGAGGAATGGACTTGGTTTGTTGGATGAACTTTTCGACTCGATTGGTTTTTGTCTTCAAGTCTTCGATTATCGTTGTATGGTTCCGGAAGTTTAGATTGATTTGAAACTCCGACTCAACCAAATTGTTCTTGACACGTTCGTTTTCTTCCATTTGCCAAGCCATAAATTCTCTCATCATCTCATCTGTTGAGGCTTTAGGTTTTTGGTGATATTGTGATGAGTGTGGCGTCACATCTCGCGGTCGAGATTGAGGAATGGGACGGTTAGGGTTTAGGGTAAGATAGGAATGTGAATTCCTTGAATTTTGGTCGTGATATCCTCAGTGATATTCTTCAACATAATTCGCTTGGTTCACACATCGGCTGTGTCATCCTTCATGGTGGTTTTTGGATCGTGATCGTCTCTACGATCTTCTCGCATATCTTTTAGTTCATTCCTTATGATTAGGAATTGGGAATCGATAAGCCTAGCGAGAGCTTCAAATTTATCCATCAACACAGTGTGATCGGAGATGATGTTATTTCCACTGGCAGAAATAACGGTTTTAGGATAAGGTTCGACATAGGAATCCTTCGAATAATATAGCTTGAGAAATACCTTGTCCTCAAGGATTTGGAAAGCTTCGTTAGGAGTATTGTAGAGGAAGATTCCTCCAGCGTCGAGAGATACTTGAGTTGGATCATCTAAGCCATGATAGAATGTTTCAATTATCGTTCTCTTGGTTAGATCATGTCCATAACAAGCGCGAAGCATTTCTTTGATTCGGAGCCAAGCTTCAACGAGAGTCTCGTTATTGAGTTGGTGAAAGTCATGAATGTCATTTAGGAGACGTTTAAACTTTACGGATGAAAAGAATCGGCTTATAAAAGCTTCTCTTAATTCATTCGATGAAGTAATTGTTCCTTTGTTTAGTTCATTCAACCAAGACCTAGCTTCTTCGGTTAGTGAGAATGGGAATATCCTCAAGTTAATTGCTCCCTCTTGATTTTCACCATATTGGAAAAGGGTACTAATCTCAAGAAAATCTAGAACGTGTCGGTGAGGATCGGATATGGATTGTCCATCAAATTGGTTCTCCCGAATCATTTTCATGTGGGTACTCGTGATAGTGAAATTGTTCAAAATATGGATTTGAACAATAGAGGAACTATGTGTTGGAGCAACGATCCTAGTGTTTGACCACATAGGTTGATCATCAGGATCAATGGTAACAATGGTTGAGGAATCGGATTTGGTTTCATAGGATGATATTCCTTCAATATGGAATGGATTTTTGAATATCGTCACGACTTCGGTGTGGAATACGTCGTCTTTGGAGGCGACGATGAAAAATACTTTGATGAACGGTGGTTTGATGTATGGTTCGGGTGATTCAATTTCAAGAGGTAAGATTGGTGTTTTATTGGATGTCGTCCTATTTTTGATCTTACGTTTAAGCTTTTGGAAAGGACGAACAAGTTGTTTTCCCCAAGAACGCGGGTTTATACAAACTTGGAGTGGTTTGCAAAATGTCATAAAAAAATAAACTAAATAAAACAAATAAACAAAAAAAAAAATTTGTATATATATTTTTACTACTACTATTATTACTAAGTTTTTTTTTATTTTTTTACTACTAAATGAAACAAGAAAAATAAAGATGAAAACGCAAACGAATTATTGTATCAATCAATCAAACCGTATGGTTCAAATGACTTCGGGTTCTACACACGAGGTTTGGAATAAACCGGAGCGAATAGAAATACGAACGAGGCACAAAATGGTTAGAACGGGGAGGTATGGTGGGTTATGAGTAAACAAAGATAGATGGTTCTAACATCGAAGAACGTACGTTAAACGAGTAAAATAAAATACAATTAGGAACGAGTTTTGGGTAAGGCTCGGTTTAAATAAAAAAATCTTGGGTAAGGCTTGGGTTAAATAAAAAAAATTATTTTTTTTACATATATATATACATATATATATATATACATATATATATATATATATATATATATATATATATATATATATATATATATATATATATATATATATATATATATATATATATATATATATATATATATATATATATATATATATATATATATATATATATATATATATATATATATATATATATATATATATATATATATATATATATATATATATATATATATATATATATATATATATATATATATATATATATATATATATATATATATATATATATATATATATATATATATATATATATATATATATATATATATATATATATATATATATATATATATATATATATATATATATATATATATATATATATATATATATATATATATATATATATATATATATATATATATATATATATATATATATATATATATATATATATATATATATATATATATATATTTAAGTTTCAGGACTTGCCGGCGGCAAGATTGGGGTGCCGGCCGGCAAAGTGGGGACTGTTTGGGCGATGCCGACGGCAAACAGGGGTTGCCGTGCGGCAAATCGGCTACTGTTTTGTTGTTGCCGGCGGCAAAGTGGGTATGTCGGCGGCAACTTGGCTGCTAAATTTTTTTTAGGAACTAAAAATTAAAAACACTTAAAAAAATCTTTTGTGGGGTTGATGAAATAAGGACTAAAAAGCTTAATCTAAACACACTTTAAATATTAAACACAATAAGCACGAATTATATGAACGAAACACTAGACGAAACAAAGATTCCAATACACAAAAATACAAACAGATCCCCGGCAGCGGCGCCAAAAACTTGATGCGTTCTTTGTGAGTATACACAAGTTTTAAATTTATACAAGGATTACCGAATAAGCTAAGACCACACGGGCAAGTATGACCCTTTCGTTTGTAGCTAGCTTTTTGTGGTAAGCCGAGGTCGTTCACTGGGATTGGGTGTTTTCGGTTGTAAAGGATCTTTGTAACAATGTAACGTTGGTGGTACAAATAGTTGTCACTCCCATAATTACCATATAAGTAACAATAAGCAAATAATAACAAGTAACACGAAAATGATGATTAAGCTAATAAGATAAGATAACAAATAATAATAAAGATACTTGTTTGAAACTAGTATTCATTTCAATGGAGTTAATAGATTATCGGTAGATAGTTAAGCAATAGCACACAAATTATAAGTATACAATTCTAAGTCAATGGGTAATATCATGGAATTGCACATGACGCGGTTTAGAATAAAGAACCCTTTCGACCTATGATCAATATTACAAACCGGTAATTAAATCCATTTGTTAGAATTATGATTTTAGCCAACTTGTTCATTAAAGCCCTTTCGACCTATACTCTAGATTAAACCTTTATAAATCCATTTAACTTGTTTACTCATGGTTGTTAATCATAATACACCAAACATATATGCGCATTAACATTTGGAACAAAACATAACTAGGAATCCTTTCGACCTTTAGATCGAGTTATGGTTTACCAACAAGTTATCAAAACTCATACTGATTTAAACAAACTCATAAACAAAATCATAATTCAATATTGCAAAATAATAAACACTCCATATCCATGTTTACATTATTCCAAACAAGTATAAGAAAACTACTCTATAATTATTTCAACAAAACTCATACGAACAATATTCATAATATTCATAATCATTCTTGAAATAACAAAAAGAGTTTTACCAAATTGGTAATACAAAAAGTAAATGAAGGATTTAGAGCAATCCTTAGGCCTCCAATTGACTATGAGTTATGTGGTCTTTCAGGTTATGTATTTGAAATTCGTATTTGATATTTGAGGCTGATTTTGGGGAGGTTTGGTGAAGATTGGTGGTGATTTAGGTATCAAGAAACACTACCAATGATAAGGGTAATGATCCCTTAGAGTTTGGCAAGGTTATTTTGATGATTGGAGCTCCAAAAATGTCACTTTTTGGCACACCAATATTAAATCCGGATTTCACCAAGGAAGAGAGTTTCCTTGATGAATAATGAAGTTACTAATGAAAGTGTTATGTTACAATGACCCCCAAGGGTCTTATTTATAGACGAAATTAAGCCTTAGTCATCAATGTTTGGCTTGGAGCGAAAGAAATATTCTTGGAGCCAAAGGTGATTCTAGAATGCTCCATAGAAGCTTGCATGAATGTGGACAAAATTTTGTCTAGACAAATATTGGTGGCAACTTCACTCATGATGGAGGCAACTTGTACTATGTTGAAGGCAAATCAGCTCCAATGTGATGGTGGCAACTTGTATTCCGTCAGTGGCAACTTCCATGCTGAGTGACTTGTACACTTCATGAAAACACTTGTTCTTGCACTCGAAATGGATCTTCAAAGGCTTGTACTTGTCGGGATTCCTTCGTATATGCATGAATAGTCATTTATTCTTTCTTTCTTGTCTTTTCTTCACTTTCCTTGATCTTGGCTAACTAACAACACAAAACACAAATTTACACATATATGAGCTATAAAACCCGTTAGTATAACCAAAAACCATGCAAAATATACGGATAATGCTCAAGAAAACATGTTGGATTTGAGCGTTATCAAATCCCCTCACTCTTATGCTTTGCTCGTCCTCGATTAAGGAAAAGAAAAACTTTGCTTGCTCTCAAGAAAATAAAACTAGAAAAAGTTAGGTTCTAAAAGAAAAGAATTGTTTATTTTTTTTAAAAGTTTTATAAAAGTTGAAGATTCTAAGAAAAATTGAAAATATTTTTGGTTTTTTGGTTTTTATAAGAAATGGCTAAAGGTGCAAACCCCCTCACACTTAAGAGGTTGCTTGTCCTCAAGCAAGTAAAAGAAAAACTTTCCACATATATGAAAATGGTTTATTGAAAAATAAGATGCAAATCTACCAAGTACAAACAAAACTAAATGAAATGGCGTGAATTCATCACTCAACACTACTTATATTAATATTGATCGAGAGCTAGATTACCTCCAATGGAAAAATCAAAAATTGAAACTTGATCGAATCGGATACGATGTTGAACAGAAATGCTAATAATAGCTCGACTCTAGCGCAATCCTCGACGCGAACCCAAAACTGTGATGTGAAGCCAGATTCAACGTTAACCTGGTACGAAGTTCTAACCATGAATGATCAATGCATGGTCACAAATACGAACCTCAAGTCAAGACTTGAGTTCAAATGAACCTATGTTCCTCTTGTTTAGCACTCTTGGCGAAATTGAGATTTAGGATGGTGATTGTTTATAAAAAATATCAATTAGAGTGTATGCATATTAAGAGCACTACGGACCGAAGAGTCGGACGTGGAAGTAAACGTTTGACCCTAAAACATGTTTTCTATTTTGGTATTTAATATCTTCCATATTTGCATGGTAATAGGACGGTTATTAAGCAAATTAAGGCTAATAATTTGGGATAATATAGTAACAGCTTTAGTGAGACCTTTTTTAGAATCGTTTTAGTTTTTTTTCCTCTTGAAGATTTTCTTGCCATTTTTATTACGTAAACATTTAAGGAATGAATTTGTATTTAGCTTTTGCACATTATAGCTATGTATGTTATTAGTAAATTAGAGGGATTAAACATTATGTTATTATGAAATTAATGAAATAAAATAAAAGCCAAATTTTTAGGTTTTACAACTCTTCCTCTCTAAAAAAAATAACTCGTCCTCGAATTAGAGACATGATAATGTTGTGGTTTTACAATTCTCCCTCTCTAAAAGGAAAATTCGTCCTCAAATTAAGGTAATAAGTTGCTGGTTATAAAAGCTAAAAGGACAAAAAAGCTGAAAAGACATGTAAGCTGAAGGGACATGAATGTGACATGACTGACAAGAACATGGAACGTGACATGACTGAAGAAGACATGGAACATCACATGACTGAAAGAAAACATGGAACGTGGCATGACTGAAAGAACATAAATGAATTATGGCAGGAAAAGGATGAGAAGTCCGGATGGACTCCTCCGTTTCAAGTGGCTTCCTGCTTGAAACGGTTCCTTCAAAGATCTTGACATAACGAAAATCTTGGTCTTAATGACCCTGTCCTGATGATGCTGAAAAGTTTTTGGTTCCATACCTAAGATAGATTTTCTGAATCAGATCAAATGAATAAGATATAACATGTAGGATACATGAAACGGTACGTACAAATAACATGAAAACATATCTTATATCTCTGAGAAACGATGCTGAAGACATACTGGGACGAACTACGTGAACAATTGTGAACGTGGTTCGCGATCATTTGATAAACGATGGGCATGGAATATATCATGAATGTGATACATGAACATACTATGAACGTGATACTAGGACATATCGTGAACGTATGCTGACTGAGGGAGGAATGCCAAACGATATGGCCTGAGATGTGAAGCGTCTGCCTGGATATGGAGAAGCTCTGTTAACTTGAGTCTGGTTCCTTGAGCTTTCTGTAACCGAATTCAGTAGTAAACTGTGAAATGTGTATCGCGAAATGGCACACTAACCTGAATGTGAACCATGTCATGAACGCTATCGTGAGCTTAAATCGTGAGGTAGCACAAAACATGAACTGAAACAACATCATACTGCGAATGAGACGTAAACGTGAAAGTGAAAATAAACATGAAAGTAAAGTGAACGTAAACATACACATGATCGTGAACATGAATTCTGTCTGATATGTTGGTCGGTGGAATACCTTGATTCGGACAATTTACTGCTAAATTTTCTGTAGGTCCGCTACTGCGTAATCCTTTCGGATGAAAGAAAACGTGCAGGTTGATTACATGGTTGAGGATGACTTAGATAGTATCATACTTTTTCTGAGTCTGTGGTAATAGATAATAATTTCATGGAATTTCGTCTCCTTTCTGTTCATGAATTTCTAAGGGTTGTAATAACTTACTAACATGACGACATTCTGACAACATTCTATCTTGAACCTACGGTATGTTAGGCATCTAGATATGAACATAGCTGCATTGATGTGTGATACTGCTTCTATGGAAACATTCTGGTGGAAATCTGGTTGAATAGCCATGGAAGAATTTTTAGTGAGGACTGTCAGCAATTTCTGCGGTAGCAGTCAATTGAGTTCTAGAAAATTTTTGTACTTTAGTCACAGACGTCGCTCTTGACCATCTGGTGATAGTCTTCACCTTCGCATGATTTCTAAAGTTTCTTTCTGCTAAAATATGATGGTTTAGAAATGCCACCTTGTTCATCTGGAACTCACATCTTGAAAGTTGCGTATATAATTTCCTCCTATCAGAAAATCTACAGGATCGTGAAAAGATGATTCCCATGTTCTTCTCCAGAACTTAGGAGATTAGGATGTTACCACAAAACATACTGACGGTTTTGTCTGCGAAGTCGTAAAAATTTTATTCATAAATTTCATACTATAGCTGGGGCATTAGGGAGCCCAGACGTATACGTCAAAATTTTTAGAAAGATTGTACGTGTTCAACAGCAATCTGGAAAATATCACGTTCTTCTCTCACCATTGCCGGTGGCATGGTCGCGAATTGTTTTAGAAATATTTAAGATATCGTAGCAGGTCAGGTAAACCTTCTATACTTGGAATGAATATCGATTAAGGATGGTGATCTGGTAAATTTTCCGGTGGTCGATACATGATCTCATGTTATTGGCCTTCTTCCTGATAGAAAGAAACGGTGCACTTCCTGGTGGTGCACTAGGGCGAATAAAGCCTCATTCTAGTAATTCTTGCAGTTAATGCTGCAACTCTTTTAACTCAGCTGAAGTCCTGCGATAAGGAGTTTTGAAAACAGGTTATGTCCTTGAGACAAGCTCGATGTTAAACTCTGTCTCGTGGTTAAGAAGGAATTTCTGGAAAAACTTTTGGAATGACATTTGGAACTTTGTAATAATCTGCTGATCATGAATTTAAGGAATTTCAGAAGTCGCATCATGAGTGGTGATTAGAAGTCTTCGCAGCTATAAGACAATAATTCACGTACTTGTAAAGCTGAAACAGTTTGTACTGATTTCTCTGGCAGAAATATAATGAACAAACCGGGAGTTAGTAAGACGGGTCTCGTTTTCAACTGGAAGGAAAAGCCTTTATAGATACGGTGATACTGTGGAGTCTTTTCTGGCTAGGAGGTAGGTAATACCCGGTTTAAGATAAAGCTGACATATGAATACGTGAAGTAAACGTGACAACTTTCATTCAATGTGCTTGTCTGTAATCTCACAGAATGAATACTGCGTGTCTAACCTAAATAATAATCCAGTGGCGGTAACCGAATTGTAATGGTCTGATTTATGCGTGGCATAACAAAACGGGTATACCCCATTGGTGGGTACCAGAATTTTGGAGGACCTAGTTTAGGAGGCATACTTGTGTTATGAATCTGACTCGTAATTTGAAAAGGTATTCGTATAGCATGTATCGGAACTGGTGTCCTGAAAGGTGTCTTCCGAAAGGATACTTGAGACCTAAGTCTTGACTGATGTCTTGACATGTATTTTAATAGGCGAGTCTGAATAATGTTAAGAATTCCTGATAATTGCTAGGGTTTGCGAACCGGTTAGACTGTTGACCTCTATATTTCTGGTCACATCCGTTTCGGAGTTCGGACGGTTACTGACTGATTAATTATAAGCACGGTGGTTGCCACTACTGCTTTGTCTGTCAATTAATGACAGTCAATTTCATGACCGTGATTCATGTAACCATTCTGCTGAGTGGCCGGCTGGGTTCCAGTTCTCACTCTTCTTAATGAAAGGTTAGCTGACTGAAGTGTGACATCTAGCTGAGAAGGTAAAAGTATGGAATGGAATACTAGTCTCTGATGGTTGAAATTTATTCTTGTCAGAAATTTTAAATTTATAGTTTTCGTCCTTGCTCTTGAAGAGTCTTCATAGTATAAGTAGCATCAACATCTTGGGGCCTTACCAAAGTATCAGCAACATCAGCATTCGTGAGGTCTCCGGAATATTAGCAGCAATGGTATCTAGCAAAATCTTCAACTATCGAGCAGCATCAGCATCTGGTAGAATATCGACAAGCGGAAATGCCTGAGGTGATTAAGGATCAATTAACGGTACACATGGAGTAAGGTACATGGGGTACACCTGAAATACTGTACGTGAAGTACACGATGAATACTGTTCATGTGGTACCGCTGAAGGTTTGCTGATATGATCGATACTGGTGTAAATTGTCTGACACGGTCAACGGAAAATAATTTGATTTAACTGGTTAGCAACTGAACCGAAACGGTTAACATGATAGGCTGAAAATTTCTGCGTAGAGTTAATGCTGGTTGTATAGAGGCTGAAAAGTATGATTAAACGGATTTTCATCAATGTTCAGTATGAAGACATGATTGATAGACCAGAACATGATTTATCATGAAATAGGATTTTATTGTAATTCTTCTGTATCTTAGCATGAAAACATCATTACCTTGCTGAAAATGGAATCCTCATAAGGAGACATGAACTTAATCAGCATGAAAACGACATCCTCTTGAGAGTATAAACTTGACTGATACAAAGAACATAGAAGAATAATCAACTGAGGTTTAACATCAACTGATGTGGATAGTTATGGTTTAATTCATAGTATCCATAGTAGGAATCATGTGACTAAGTATGGGCGATTCTGGTTCGATCCATACTTGTCAAATGAGAACTGTCATGTATATCTGGGACTAAATATGGATGGCGGTAGTCCAATCCATACTTGTCAAAACTTTATAAAATGTCATGATATGAGCAAAGGTGAACAACTATGAATCGGTTCACAAAACAACCTTCGACTGAAAAGCATGAAATTTGACCAGAACAATGGTGAACGTTTATGGCTGGTTCACCAAGTAATATTTGACTGAAAACATGAATCTGTCATGAGTAAGGATGAACGCCATTGGGTCGGTTCACCAATACAAAAATCTGAACGGGCAAGGGTGAACGCCTATGGGTCGGTTCACAAAACAAAATTTGTAGAAAAGCACATGCGACTAAATATGGCCAGTCCTATACCAACCTTTTACTTAGTCAAAACTTTAAGAAAACTGACTGATAAATGAAGAAAACTGATTGATAAATGCATGAGAAACATGAAAGATAACAACGCCAAAATATGGAAAGTTCCTGGTGACTACCCACTAGTCACATGTCAAGTTTTAGAGCCTACAGGTCGAACCTATAGCTTTGATACCATAATTGTAAAATTAGGTATTATCTATAAAAGGTTGACATAATAAAACCCCTCTTCATGGCGGCGCCACGACAGGTTCAAACGCCACCACCATTCTTAGATTCTTTTAGATCGTGATCTATTAGGAATCATTCATTTATTAGCAAACCAATCGTACCCATCATCGTAATGTTTTGATCTCGCTGCTGATTAGTTGTGAGAAGATATAGGCTTGTGATTTCGATCCCCCTATATTTTTCTGTGATCATTTAGTTAGCGGAGATCAAAATAGACCCTTGATTTGTGTTTCGTATGTTTTACTAATAGATTCGACATGTCCCTTAGATCTGCGATTTAGACGGATTTTTTTTGGGTATTTTCTTGGATCTCCCTTCAATCCAAATGGCTCCTGCTAATTCCAAGGAGGACGAACTTGCCAAAATCTCTGTTTCGATTTTTGTTACAAATTTCCCAGATTCCTTCTCGGCTAAAGACCTTTTCCACACTTGTAGAACATATGGTCACGTGGTGGACTCGTTTATTCCAGTCAAAAAAACTAAAGGAGGTAAAAGGTTCGGTTTCGTTCGTTTTATTAATGTTCTTAATGTCGATCGTTTGGTTCAAAATCTCTGCACAATTTGGATAGACCGTCTTAAGATTCATGCTAACGTAGCTCGGTTTCAACAATCCCCAACTAATACCGCTAATGCCCAGGGTGTTAATGATAGACCCATCAATGCTACTAGTGTCAAAACTGGTCCCAATGTAGGGGTTAGGACTCACGGAAGCTACGGTGGTTCAAACAATAATAATGTGCATCGTTCCTTTGCTAATGTTGTTAATGGTGATGCTATTGTGGATTCTACCCCTAGCATTTTATTAGATGATGAATGTCTTAATCAGCAAGACTTATCCCTCTCCCTGATTGGAAGGGTGAAAACATTTTCATCCCTCTATAACCTACCCAACATGTTTAATAATGAGGGTTTTGCTGATGTTTCCATTTGATTCATGGGAGAACAATGGGTCATGATGGTCTTTTCCAACAATGATACTAAAGCAGCGTTTCAGAACAGTATTGGGATCAATTCCTGGTTCTCAGTGTTACAGGAAGCGACAACTGATTTCTACACAACCGAGAGAATTGCCTGGTTAGACATTGATGGGGTTTCATTTAAACTTTGGTCAAATGCCACTTTCAAAAGGATTGCAAATAAATGGGGAGATATATTAGACATTGATGATCAAGAAAACTCTTGTTATCATACCAAGAGACTTTGCATCGTGACCAAGCTAAAATCCAATATCTTTGAAAGTTTCAAAGTCATCTTTCGTGGAAAAACATATTGGATTAGGGCTAAAGAAGTCCCCGGCTGGGTCCCTGATTTCACGTACGAGTCAGACGATGAAAGCTCTATTAATGATGAGGTTCTAGTTCAGAATAGTGGCATTCCAGTTGAAAGAGATGGTAGTGAGCAATGTGAACCAGTTACTGTGGCCGAAACAGTCTTTGATAAGCCAGAGGAACCGAACGAGGTTCAATCTGAAGATCCTTTTGACATATATAATCTCCTTGAAAAGGAGAAACAACAACCTCAAGCCAGGGAAACTGGAAGCAGTAGTCGTCCTTTTCCTCCAGGTTACACTCCCCCCGTGCAAGATGGTTTACAGGATGCTAATCATATTGAGCAAGTTGAAGAGAACAATACCACACAGAAACGACTATAGATGCTGAGGATAATGGGTCTGCTGACATTTTGAATGTTAACTCCTCCAACTCTCGACGTTCGGGTAATTTTAAAACCGCTAGTGTTCCAATAACAGGTGGCTCGATTTTGGCAAGTCTAGAAGACCTAATCAAAGTAGGTCAAACTATGGGGTTTAAAATGGATGGGTGTGAGAACGACATCATGAAGATTATAGCATCACAAGGAGAGGATATGGTTAATAAATGATTTTTTTTGTCTCTTAACATCCAAGGCCTTGCTTCAAAGGCAAAACGAGATTTGATTCGGGAGTTATGTAATAAACATGGAGTTAATGTTCTTGCTTTACAGGAAACAAAATGGAAAAAATGGAGGTCTTCACGGTCAAATCTTGTTGGGGTAATTTTGGGTTTGAATTTGTCCGTAGTGATTCTATTGGGAACTCGGGCGGGATCCTTTGTGCATGGGATCCTAACTGTTCATTAAAAAGGACTCTAATTCCTTAGATTATTTTGTTATGGTAGAAGGCGTCTGGCTTAAGTCCAACACTCACATTCTTCTTGTAGTTGTATATGCTCCCAATGATAAACGTGAGAGACGTATGTTGTGGGATCACTTACTTTCTGTTGTCAATCATTGGGAAGGGGACGTTCTTATGACGGGAGACTTTAAAGAAGTTTGCCTTCAATCGGAGACATTTGGTTCCACTTTTTACGCTAGGGATGCTGACTTATTCAACTCTTTCATTCTCAACTCTGGGATGCACGAAATTCCGTTAGGTGGCTACAACTTCACTTGGTGTCATAAATCCGCCCAAAAAATGTGTAAGCTAGATCGCTTTCTTATTTTAGAAAACATGTGGATCTCAAAGTCTAACTTCAATGCTATAATGTTAGATCGTCTTCATTCCGATCACTGCCCTATCTTACACAGAGAGTGTACTAACGATTATGGCCCATCTCCTTTTCGCTATTATCATCATTAGATTAATATGGATGGTTTCAGGGACTTAGTTGAGAATGCATGGCGTTCAGCTACTGGTGATAGCTCCAATGACATGCGTAACCTTGTTAGTAAGCTGAAATTCCTCAAAAATAAAATCAAAGAATGGAACGTCAATCAGAAGGGTAGGACATCCGATGACCTTAATCATCTGTATAAAGATCTTTGCTTAATAGACAAGGAATTCGATATTCGTAATGGTTATGATGATATCATCGTTAAAAGGATGGAGATTATTAACTCCATCCACTCTATTAATAGTAATCGTGCTACAAAAGCTCTCCAAAAAGTCAAGGTAAAATGGTCTATTGAGGGGGACGGGAATTCTCGATTCTTTCAGGGATTGATCAATAAACGACGTAAACAAATGAGTATAAGGGGCATTTTGAAAGACGGCATATGGATTGATCAACCATTATTGGTCAAAGAAGAATTTCTGGATCACTTCAGGAACAAATTTGCAAAGCCGGTGGGCCGTTACCTTTCTCTTGATATCGACTTCCCTATCTCTCTAACTCATGAACAACAATCTGAGCTTGAATTAGAGATCACCAGGAGGGAGCTTAAGGTAGCTGTTTGGGATTATGGTGTAGACAAATCCCCCGGACCAGATGGATTTACATTCGGTTTTTATAGACAGTTCTGGGATCTTATAGAAGAAGACGTGTTCAGGGCCGTCAACTATTTTTTTGTTAGTGGAGTTTTTTCCCTGGGTTGCAACTCCTCTTTCATCGCCCTCATGCCCAAAAATCCTAATGCTAATTCGGTTAGTGAATTTCGACCAATTAGCCTTATAGGTAGTCTTTACAAGATCATCACTAAAATATTATCCAATTGCCTTGTACCTGTCATTGACTCCCTCATTCATGAAGTCCAATCAGCGTTTGTTACTGGAAGACAAATCATGGACGGCCCATTCATCCTAAATGAGATCATGCAATGGTGCTCGTCAAAGAATAAACAAGCCTGCATTTTTAAGGTGGACTTTGAAAAAGCTTTCGATTCGGTCAGGTGGGATTTTTTGGATCAAGTTTTAGCGAAATTTGGCTTCGGGGACAGATGGCGCAGGTGGATGTTCAAACACTCAATCCCTAATTCAGTGGGATGTTCAAACTATCAAAGCTGACATTCAGTCCATGAAGGAAATGGTAAATTAGATGTTTCAGGCTTTCAAAGGATCCTCCACCACCTCAGGACCCTCACAAAGGGCAAAAGCTAGGATTAGTCAGGCTGATTCTTCAACTTTTGAGGGGGAGAATGTGCCACCAATGATGCTAACTTGGACTGAACCTCCTTCTCACACTGAGGGGGAGCAGGAAGAACTAGCACAACCCCAACCCTTAAACTCAATTCCTCCCAACCTTGAGCCCTCAGTATCTAATTTAGATAGGGGCAAAGGCATTGCTGATGAAACCCTGACACCTCCACCAAAGAAGCTTGTAAAAGCTTCAAAAGAAAGAAGGCCTGGTCTTGATGCCATTGTCTTGGTACCATATGAGATTAATGGAAAGATGTACAAGATGACTCCTGATCAAATCCAAGTGTACTTAGATAGAATGGAGTCGGCTAAGGCTAGTGAAGCAACAAAGGCTGAGATCTTGAGGGTATCCACTGAGTTTGTGAAAGAAGTGGGTGGTAACCCTGAGGCCTTGTTGAGCAAGAAATGCGGAGAAGAGTTCATCCAAAAGAAGGAGGAAGAACTCAAAGCCATTCAGGATGAAATGGTCTTGAAGCAACAACAAAGAACCACCCAACTTAAGAAACTATATGACCAATACACCAAAGTCGTTACCCAAAGAAGAAAGCCTGAACCAATCACTAACCTTCAAATCATTCCTCATACCACACCTGTCTCAGTATCTGTCTATAGAAACAACGATGAAAGGAATTTTGAAGTTATGAAGAAATTTTCATTTGGTGATTTCGGTCTCAGTGAGTGGGACGAAATGGGAAGGATCTTTAGGACCAAAACAAAATAATGTGTCCATGGAATACTTAACTCTCTCAGTAAGAGATATGAGAGGTTGAATCAGATCAAGGAACAATTAGGAATCATTGAAGATCTTCCTTTAACTGAGCAGGATCCTACCAAAACTTAGGGAAGAAAGAGAAAAAGAGTTGAGCTTGAAGCTGAGAATAAGATCCCTGGGTTAGACTGCAATCGTACTCTCTCTAAAAATGTCCCATTTGTGAACAACATGGTTATAGAAGAACTTGAGTGGGGTATCTTCTTCATTGATGTATTTGGGGATCAAGCTTTTCAAAGAATGAGTGACATAGAGAAATGCACTACTGAGAGTGTTCTCATCTTTCTTGTGATAGCTGGACAAGTTCAGACTGATGAGAATAAAAGATTCACTGAGAATCTCGGGGAGATAATTGCTAGGAGGCCTGATAAAGAAAAGGTGTTGAAGTCATCAAGGGTGAAGAGGGAAGCAATGGATTCCTGAATAACTGTAATCTTTTGTTTTATTTATGTTTCTTGTACCAGACTATTCAGTCTTATGTAATGATCAATGAAAGTGAAGTACGTTGTTATATCAAGTCTTTTCATCAGTAGAACAGTTTGTAATAAGAAGAAGCCTCTTTGCTCATTTATAACAATTTCACTTAGGCAAATTTTATATCCAAATAGGGGGAGATTGTTAGGTCAATTCAGTACCTAATGACCTTACTAATGGATTTGAATAACAATCAACCTAAGTGAAGTATTAATCTTGAACATAACGAAGTCACTGAGTGAACAGTCACTCAGTGAGCTGCCTTCGAGTTCCTAGACTGAGTCTAAAAGAAAGACTCGAGCATTCAGAGAGGCGAAGCTTAATAAACGAATTCTATGACGAAGAAGAAGGTGAAGGGTTCAGTGAGTTGTGGCAATAGACTCACTGAACCCCATACGATCTCCCTAAAGAAAACAAGCATTCTCTAAGACTGAAGTAAAGGCGGGATAAGTTGAATTGTGACAAAATGAAGTACATCACACAATTAGCGTGACTTACCCTTTTGGGATAGATGGGCTACTGACAAGTGTAAAGGACTTACGTCTTACTACTTAGAATAGGGCAAGACAAGATACTACACTGTACCAATAAGACAAGAATTGCACATGGGCAATTATTGTCTTCTACCCAACTTTCCTTCTATAAATAGGATGCTTGTAAAAGGAGAGAAAATAAGTTTTGTGCACTAAATGCTTTAGACATTCACAAATAAAGTTTCTCTCCTCCAAATATGATCGAACACTTGAGTTCTAAACTCTTGTTGATAGAATCGCCAAGCTTAGCAATCGTTAGGATTGGACTAGCTTGTTAGTGAGGAGATCACAAAACCACACATTGTCTATTTAATCCTTATTGTAGCTTCATATACAATAGGGTATAATTCTTTAATAAAGCTAAGAGTTAAACGTTGAAAAACCTTTGTGTTATTTACTTTAATTATATTAAGTTTATTGCATTACTTAACCATGGGTTAGGACTATACTTAGTATACTTATGTATAGTACTAATTACAAGGGACCAACACTTGTGAGTTATGTTTGAAACAATGACCACCAATCGTGCTCATGGTGTTCCCTTTTGTACAAAAGGGAGGTGTTTTGGTGTCATGTAATAAAATGATAGCCATGAGAAAAAAATGGCGAGATGGCACATATTTTGGCGATATCACCACCCCACGACGTTGACTGTACCTAACGTTATAAATAGCGTAAGGTGTAGCGTGACGACATGATCAAGCTACACGTCTTATTTGGCATGATGAGTCATGACGTTTTTCAAGGTCTGATTAAAGCTGAAAAATATAAAAATATTTATAATTTATTATATATATGTATCATATCTCAATTATATTTAGTTTACAAAAATGTTAAACATAAAGAATAAAGTTTAAAAAAATATATATTTATTAATGCTTAACTCGTCGATCAAGATATTTTTCTATCAATTTAACTCAATGGATTGTATGAATGATATGCTTGAAACTGATCCGTGGTTTATCCAATATAACCCAATTATCCTTGATAATGATATCTGGATATGAATATGTTGAAAGAAGATATCGATAAGATTCTGCTTTGGGTGAAATTTCATGGTGTTTATATGACGTCATTTAGTGAAAATTTTATTAGTGCAGTTGCTAGGAAACTTGGTACTCCCTTAATGCTTGATTCTTATACCGCTGAAATGTGTTTGAAATCATAGGGTATGTCTAAGTATGCTAGAGCAATGATTGATTTGAATGGTGCAAAGTTGAAAGATAAAATCGTGGTGGCTATGCTTAAACTCAAAGGCGATGGTTTCAATTTAAACACTATTTGTGTTGGATATGAAGGAAAACCTCCTAGATGCTTGAGTTGTAAGATTTTTTGCCATGTGCTTGCGGATTTTCTTAAGGGTACGAAATCAATTGAGGCAAAGAATGTTAACAAACCTAAGCAAGTAGCTACAGGTGCACCGGTTGGCTCAATGGTGAACTTTAAACCGGTTACTCAGGAATATCGAGTGTTAAGCAAGAAGAATACTACTTCAAGTTGTAGGAAAAAGCATGATGCAACAGGGCCTAGTAAAGAGGTTCGTGTAAGTAAAGAGATTAGTAACTCAATTTTTTTTGTGCGCTTAATTCTGTTGAAAATGATGATGATTTGGGTACGCATGGTCTGACTTCTAAGTCAGTTGGTTTGTATGACTTTTCGGATGGGTTTATATATCTAAGGATGGTACTCCTCATCCGGAAGTTAGCTATATCTCGATTATTGAGAAAATTGACAAGATTAAAAATAAGATTGTTGAAGGAAAATCTACTATTGTGGATGATAAAGGGAATCCGTTTCTTAAAAAGGATCTCTCTATTACTTTGAGAGGAGAATCGTTGGTTTGACCGAAAGGACATCCATACTTTTTGAATATTTCTGAAGTATGGGGCAAGATATTTCATGTAATCTTAACGATGAGGATGTATTTGAGTATGTGGATAATTGTTGGGAATAAAATTATCTAGCCGTTGATAAAGGGAGTCAAGACGCTGACAAGAGTAATCAAGCTGTTGACCAACAAGACGCTGACAAAAGAAGATCAAGCCACCATCAAAAGTCATTAGCTGTTAAGTCAACACGTTTGTTTCAGTTAGGAAGATATACTAGAATATTGTATTTCTTATATTCATCTATTTGATATCTTCCTAGAATAGTTGATACATAGCTTAATGTTCAAGGCTCCTTACATCTATAAAAGGAGGCCTTAGGGTTTATTGTTAACACGACACTTTCAGTAGTATTGTACGTCGTGATTATCGTTAATCAAAGTTGAAAGTTTGGTATATTGGTTGTTCTTTGTTCTAAGTATTAATTCCGCATAATACTTAGATTGTTTCAAACATAAAGTTTCTCTACGTATTATACTTGATCTAATCTCGTTAATACAAAGCTAAACCGATCTAAGTTTGGGATCAACAATAATGACATGGCAAACATATGTGTGGATTGTAGAGGGGAGGGGGTGAATACGTTTTAAAAATCTTTTGTATCAAATGTCGCTTAAGGGGGACATAGTATGATAAGTGTTGTATATAGTCAAGGACTATATGAATCAAGTAGAACATTCAGTGATCACAACACGTGCAAGCAATTATTAGATGCAAGTATAAATATAGAGCAATAAAGAAAAGGGAAATGCAAACTAACACAATGATTTATAGTGGTTTGGATACAAGAACACCTTCCTTGCCCTACATCCACTCCCCGAGTCACCTACTCGAGAGTTCAAATTCACTAATCAACAACCTCCTTTATACTAGTGGAGAAACCCTTACACGTCGCTTACAATATTTACCGATACATAAGTTAGGATGTCGTGTTCTTTCACACGGGTACAACAAATCCCTTCTAAATCGCTCACACTTTATTCGGTACTAAGCTAAACACCGGGTCCTTGCATAATGGATAGGACCAACACCCTTTTACATCGCTTACAATATTCTTCGACACCTAAGCTAGGATGTCATGCTCTTTCACATGGGCATAACAACTCCTTTCACACTATGTATTTTGAAAACTAAAATGCTAACCACACTATTACATAAGTAGTAGATGTATTGATACAACAATGGTAGATGTATAGGTGACATTTATTACATCTACACAATTAAGAAATGAAGGATCAAAGCTTGGATAGGTTTCTTGATGGTGATAGAGTTAGAGATTTGAGAAGAAAGATCTTAGACATGGTGCCGAGATGAATCTTGATCTCGGATGTCTAGCATTCAACCTAAGTGATCTCCATATCTACAAAGAGAAACACTAAGAGAAGAACAAGTATATATCTAAGATCTACATGTTAGAGAAAGGAAGTGAGTAACGAAGATCAGATATAGAGAGATTATGATAGAAAGGGGTGAGGTGTAAGCTTGGAGAATGCTTGGTATTTATAGGTACCAAGCTCAGCAGTTCACGAACACCGCGGACCCTTTTCAAAAGGGGGTTTATCCCTTCATAAAGGGGTCTGTAGGAGCTGACTTTGGTTTTGTCATAAATACCAAATCTCTTCTCCAAGATTACACTCAAAGTCATTACTACCTTATTGTTGACTTTCTTAATCAGATTTATTAGAGTGTGCATGTACCATTTTTTTTGTTTGCAAGATTATACAAAAATACATGAGTTGAGAAAAAGACTTGTAGTAATGTGAGAAGTATGTTTGAGAAAAAATATTATTACAAGTAACTTGTACATTTTACGTTATGTATTACAAGTTACATGTTTGTCATCAACAAAACAAACAAGGATGTATAAATTAAATATCGTAATATTTGCACAAACAATATGTTTGCTAAAACATCTGATATGAGACATGAGACTAATAGTTTTTGGGAATAGTGGAAAATTATTACAAGAATGCTAATGATGACTACGACTCATACAGTGATGATGATATGTATGATGATAAACATATTGAGGGTAGTGTCTATTCTGTTTCTGATAATATTAGAATCAGAGTCTGTTGACAAAAGAAATTTTAGTCTTCATTATGTTTTGTGTGAATTTTTAATCATTTAATGTGTTTCTTCTTGATAGGAAGTTGTTTGCCTATGTAACTAACGAAGATATAGAATGTTGACATTTTAGGACTAGTTAAACCATTAACTACGAGTACACAACGGAATGGATCTAGTAAAGTATTTATGGTTAACATATATTATAAACAAATAGGTACTAACCTTTTGTTTATTTGATTAAATAAAATAAATGGGTCTTGATCTTGGTCTTGAAACTTAACGACTAAGTTGTCGTCTATATGATTGTCACACAAAACGTCAAATGAACCGTCACTACAATGTTAGTAGTAACTTCAATTTGAAACACCTTGTGTAGATCTTGTAACTTTGAAACCCTGGATTCAAAACCCTTGATAGGGATTACGTAAGGATAGGTTTATAACCGTTACAAGAATAATACCAAAAAATCTCTCAAACCCTAATTAGGGTTTATGCTTCCCGATCCAAGGGAGTAACGAACAAAGACCAAAACCTTGATAAGAGTACCAAGGGTTTAGTATAGGCTTGGGCTTCACAAGAGAGTACCAAAAGGCATTCGATCTTGCAAGGATTTACACTTTGAGGATTTTTGTTTTAGAGAGGAAGATTCACACCAAAGATTGGTTGTAGGACAAGAGGGAGGGACGAAAATATATCAAGTGGTATGGGGGTTAATATAGCCCTCATACCCTAAAAACTTTCTTGTTCCCCACTCCAAGTTATGTTATTTTAGGTATTACTTAGCCTAAAAATTAAAACAAACACCTATTATAGAAAACCATAGGGGTCGGCCACTTATAGGCTTTCCATTGAGTTTCGGGTTTTGACTTTTAGCCCCCTGTAATTTAATTTAAGCTCACGTTTAGTCGGTTAATCACGTAACGCACTATAACCATCATTGAATAAATAAATAGTGAAGTTTATTAAATATCTAATATAACGATAAGTATGAAATACTTAATAATACTGTGTTCTTCGTGTTTGAGTGTGTGCCCTTGATAGCCTCACTCATTCCTAATGACTAAAGGATCACATATCCCGACATCTCCCACTTGTGAGAGTTTGGAACATAAATTTCCCCAATAAAATATTTAGCAACACTTTATTGTAACAGAGAATGATTAAGGTATAGTTTCAAGAAATATCTCAAAAACAAAATGGTGTACTATTACATGACTTGCTAATAAGGGTAAAAGCTGTATAATACCATCGTGCTTATCAAAATATACCGACTTTAAACACTTACACTTTAATCACTAGACAATACCAATGAACTTTAAAAATTCTTTCGTCTTTACCAATATGGTGACTTGTTACCGACATGTAGGTACAGTATTATCCACGTATTTTTTTTAATATATCCACATCTGATTTCCATTATACAAATAGTCAATTGATAGTTGACTTTATATGTTTACTAAACAAATCATTTCATATATTTATTATTTTCAACATCATGCCATCACTATCTTGATTTTCAATAACAAAATCAAAGCAAACAATTCAAACACATATGAAACATGACATGTTCTGTTTTTACAACTATATATTTACAAACATGACTTTTGTCCTGAGATATGGTTGGAGAAGGATGAGACGACAGAAAAGGTGAGGTTTGTGGCTTGGGATCCATATATGTATCCGGTATCTAGGCGGGTCCAAGAATTTGTTTAGGAAAGGAGATGGCATTTTTGCAAATGAAGAGGGTTGTAGCGGGTGTTTTGGGGAGGTTTAATATTGTTCCTGCAATGGCTGATCATAGTGAGCCTCTTTTTGTTGCAACGTCGAAGATGAAAAGTGGGTTTTTAGAAAAGATTCAGGAAAGAAAAAGATAATAAATTATTGTAATAGGATAATAAGATAGTTGATTTTGCATATGGTTATGAAGATTATGATAGCCTCTATATTTGGAAGGAAATGGTTATGAAGATTATGATAGCCTCTATATGGTTACGAAGATGAAAGGTGGTTTTTGGTAAAGATTATGGAGAATTGTTGATTGAGGATGATGATAAGGTTACTATTAGTAAAGGTGAAGTGGGTTGGGTACATATGGGTAAACAATATGGGTGAGTCATGGGGGATTTTTTAGTGACGTGTATTATTAAATTAAATTAATTAATGACGTGAAAATATAGCCGGTAATATTGGTAACATTGTTACAAAACAAACAAGTTCGTTGGTAATGTCTAGCGATTAAATTGTAAGTGTTTAAAGTCGGTACATTTTAATAAGTACGTTGGTATTGTATAGCTTTTACCCTGCTAATAATCATCCCTTTGTTACTAGTACCGTTAAACCATGCATATGGATCCTAACTCATTCCATAAATTTAACTTTAGTTTCTCGTTCTAGAATTTAATTCAGATATGCCGTATGTAAATAATTATCAATTTGATTTACCCTTTGGGTGCGACCACAATGATCTGATTAATTTTGGAAAGGGACCAGTGGTACTAATCTGCACATACTTCATCAAGTGGAGGAACAAATTCTATATTGATTACAAGTGTTGTGGATGTTGCTTCGTAACATTTCCAAGTATAACCTTTATAACTACCTTATTCAGGATAGCGTTTAATTTATATTCAAGAAATGTTGTCCACACATGCACCAACTTGTTTGCATCTCAAGTCTAAGGATGATTTTAATAACTGACTGTAGGGTAAAATACACGTTTAATGAAAAACGCGTAAATGCTGTAAGTATTAAACAAGTACGTTAGGAAACGTAAATATTCGAAAGTGAAGTTCGTTCTCGGCGAAAGTGTGTGATGTGTGCCAAAATTAAAAATTCAATGTTTGGATTAGTAACATTTTTGGAATAAGAGAGAGAAAATTAAATGACGAGTTACGCTACGAATTACACTATGACGAAAAATAAAACGTGAACGTAAAAACGTAAAATGCGACGAAAATTAAACTTTATTCAAAAGTTCTCAAAAAATTAGTTTAAACTTCTAAAAACATATCTAGGGTTTACAAATAAAGAAAACTTGTTGAAACTTTTTAAATTAACTAATATTTAACCTTTAAATGCTAATTAAAGCCCTAAAAATTAAATAAATCAATAAAAAGTCCAAACCAAGATTTTATCACTTGTAAACCTCAAATATACTTAATTAACACTAAAAATTATTTTTCCATAGTTTTTCACTAATCAAATCTATTTTTAAGGCCTAAAAACAAATTTTAGATTAAAATAATCATAAAAATAAAATGAACAATGGAAAAAACCCAAAACCTTTTCTGAAAATTCTAAAATACTTAAAAGAACTTGGGAAAAATGAAAAAAGCTAAAAAAAGTTGAAAATAAGCCAAATAAGACAAAGTCAATAAGCTGTTGGGTATTAATGCTAACAGTGGGAAGGATCCCAAAGTTGTCAGTGGAAACTTGGTTCCCACTGATAGTGTAAAGTCTACAGAAAGATTAAGTGGGTTTTTTTGGTAGTTTTAGCTATGTTTTGTTAGAGTTTTTGGGCACAGAAGGCACCCCCACAAGCATGGACTTGTGGGGAGTCTAGATGAACATAAAAAATAGACACACCAACACCAATCACCATACAAATTCACATGAACAGTTACACAAAAAGAAATTTCTGGCAGAAACGATATTGCTAAGAAAAAAGGTGGCACAATGGGTTTCAACAGCTCAATAAAGCTACCTAAAGGTTCCAAAACTCTAATACCAGATAATGTACCCCTAAATTAACCCTAAATATAACATAATCTAAGATTGCAAACAACAAAACAAAGAATCAAGCCCTAGCTCACCTACTGGAAAAAACTGCAGACAGGAATGTGGTGTTGCTGATGTTATATGCAAACCAGTGAGTTTCAAACAACCAAAACTTGATTTTAAGCTAAACAAACAACCAATTTTTGGGCACACACGCCTAGATGGTCCTAAGATCTAAATGCTAACATATTTTCAGTCAATAAAACACCAAGATTAGCCCCTAATGACCTACTGATATTCTAGACAGATTTTATGCAGAAACTTACAACTTTGATTTTTTCCACTACAAACTTTAAACAAATTGCAAAAATAACTAACATTATCCTATTTAGTCATGCCAAGACCTATCCTAACTCTCTACTTGTCACCCACAACCAGTTAAGAAGTAGATTCAAACACCCCTTAATTTTTGTTGACATAAAATTTTCAAATGAAAAATATTCAAAACACTTAAATCCTATTCTAAATCAACAGAAACATGTTACTAAGCTTAGATTACAAGAGCTAATCATTAAAATAACAACTATGATCAAGCACACCACAAATCACATGCACACCATAAGAACAGTTAATAAGTGAATAGAGAAAGTGATTACCACCTATAGGCTTGTGCAGCCTATAGACACACCTAATTTGAATCACATTTATCTTACTGAAATGGAGAGTGGTGTGTATCCGTTGTGTGATGGATTGGATTGAAACGAGTTTTAAATTTATAAACACGAATTACCGGAATGACTAAAAACGCACGGGCAAGTATGACCCTTTCGTTTGTGTATAGCTTTTATATGGTAATACCGAGATCGTTCACGGGGATTTGGAAAACCTATGATCATTCAAAAATCTACTATAATCTTTTGATTGTAGCAAATTGTAAACAAATAAATAACAAGTAATTTGATGAGATTAACAATAAGATTAAAGGCAACACTTGGTAAAGATTAGTTTGGGCATTCATTGTAGTATGATTGTGAAGACGTGATAACGTATATGATTATGATAATTAGATGGTTAATCCAATCTACTGTTTTCAAAAGCTTCAATCTTCATCAAGACTTTGGTTAAGGAAAACAAGCATTAGACTCAATCACTCAATTCAAGACTTAATCCAATTTCAAATCATTTGATTCACGGTCGTTACACGAATTTGTTAACAATTATAGTTATGTGTATTGATAATCAAAACTTCTTAAGAAATGGTCAGTACAAAATATAGCCAATCATAGACAAACCGGATATGACTTGTTGATAGAAAATAACCCTTTCGACCTATGAAATCTTTATCAACAAATTAAATTTTGACAACAAATGTCACATGAAACATAAGTACCAATGGTTCAAAGGAAAGCTTGAAATTGAAATAAAACATAAATCACAATCACAACCACTACTTCATACCACAAACATCATCCTACCAAGGGTAGAATGAGATTTAGCTAATCATAATGAACAATGAAATAAACTAAAAAATAATAGTTTTGTAAGTCATAATCAAGAGCCTTACAAACTAGAAAAATAGTGCTAATGGTTAGGGTAATGATCCGTAAGAGTTTGGAGATGTTAACTTTGCTTTTCGGACTCCAAAAGTGACTCTTCTTACACCTCCTTGCTCAAATCCGGGAATGGTGTTTTGGACAACGTTGAGAGAGTTTATTAACTTACAATAACAGACATAAGTATGTTATGAAATGTGATATATTATGAGATGTGACCCTATGGGTCTTATTTATTGAAAAATTGAAGGCAAGGAGTGAATGCATGGCTTGTTGGGAAGGTCATTTTCTTGGAGCCAAAGAGAGTGTAGACTCTTCTATAAAAGGTTATTGTGCCTTCTTTAGATGCTTCAAGAATACATGTAGCTTCTAGTAAAAATCTGCCAACATGAAAGTGGAGGGTGGCGACTTGGATTTCGTTAGTAGCAAAACTGCATGTTGAGGGAAGGAATCGCTGCTGGTAACTTTCAGAATGTTGGTGGCTACTTTCATGCTGAGTGACTTGTACACTTCTTGAAAACAGTTGTTCTTACACCCAAAATAGATCCTCAAAGGCTTGTAACCAGTACACGGGTTTTGAACTTTGACTAGGATTCTTCGTACTCGTACTAATCTTCACATTTGCAATGCTTTATACTTTATTCCTACAATTGGCTACACAAAGACTTGCAAACACATTTTGGCACAAATATGCACAAAAGTATTATAGAAATAACCAATATACATGTACAATAGTACGGATAACGCTCCCAAAAACATGTTAGATTTGGGCGTTATCAGAGAGCTTGTGATGAGCTTATAGGCAAGAAACAGCCTTGTTGGGGATATACCATAGAACCAAGGCCAAGAAAATGAAGGTGATGGTATCTCTTGGGGTACCTGCTTGAAAACAGAACAAAAACAACAAACACAAAAAGCTCATAGAACTTACCACAATCTCAGTTGTCAAGTCAGATTATGCAAAGCCCTACGAACAGTAAGATGAACAATAAACCAATAAACCTTAATTTTGTGAAAATACTTGGGATAAAAGAAACTTGCTGCAACAGAAATGTTACCAATACTGAATTGAACACGCTTGTATAACATAAACATTTATTTGGTTGTCAATCAAATACATGCCTTAGTTATGCAAACTTGGGTCCCAAAAATTTCTTATCCAAAACAGATTTTGAAAAAGGGTTTTTGGTAAACTTAAAATTAAAGCTGCATAAAAATAAAGACGAATGTTAAACACAAGTAAACTAAATTTAAACTCAGAAAATTTACAAACATTCTGGAACAAAATATAGGGTACAAACCACCTCTATATTTATACTAGGCTAAAGATTTTACTAGAAGAAAAATAAAAGTCTAAACCCTAGCAAGAAGAATTCCTAGAATGCCCTTAAGAGTTTGACTTGAAAAATCTGTCAAATGGCTCCAATGTGATTGCTGAGTTGATGCCATTTGTGTGAATTGATCTTGAACATTGGTGGAGTCCTTTGGGAGCAAGAAACTACTGTGGAACGTTGATTAGTTGTTGTAGATTCCCATTTTGCCATAAACGACCACACATGGGTTAGGGGATGGTTGTGTGGGTCCCAGTGATGCACATGGAGGTGATTTAGGGGTTGGGTTCGGTCTAGGGTAGTAGCAATTAGTGTTTTGGAAAGGATCAACAAATAACCTTTTCTCATTAACGATTTAAAAACTAGGGTTTATCATGGTACAGTGTTTCGTTTGATCCAATTGTCGGGTTAAGGAAGTGTTAAACGGTAATTAATTAGTTTATATTAATTTAAAAGAAAATTAACATTAAACGTATTAGTGGGGTTAAATGGACCGTGTAGGGGTCATGGGCTGTGGTGTTGGGTTTGTTTGGGATTATGTTTGGTAGTAATGAGTAAGGGTTATAGTTTTGGCATAAACACCCCCTGAACTTCCAAGTTTTGTGCAATAAACTTCTTGGCAGCTTTATACTTCATTTCCTTTGTTTAGAACTTTGGCATAGTTGTCATTTTTGGCACATGTGATCTCACAACTTTGAACAAGGACAAATATTTCACATTTTGCATTCTCCACGGGCTTGTTTTGTAAATCTTGAAATATTAAGGACCCACATGTAATATTTGATTTTTACAAGGGTATAATATGAAAAGTCTTCAAACTTGAGGGACCAAGCTTGACAATCTTTAAAACTTGAAGGACTTCTTTGGAAATTCATTGCTCGGGTCCGGTTCTTTGTGCGACTACGTTTCTCGTATTCGTTTTTGCTTGTTTGTTTTGATCTTTTGGTGATTTCACGATATCCGTACCTAAAATATACCATGAACAAACACAAGCATATTTTACGGTATTTTATGACATTTTTGTACATTTTAAGCCCGATTTGGACTATGAGACTATGTTTGCAGTCTCATCAATAACCACGTTCGAATCTTACTTATGGAAAGGATCCAAAAGTAATATTCAAAAGTTCGGGTGTCCAATATGCATCCAGTATGAATAACATATGAGTTTGGCAGGAATAATCCATATATTCATAGAATATAACCAACATTCACATTTGTCTTAATATAACATATGCCCATATTGCTAACCGACAATGGATATATTTAGAATAATAAAATATTCAAAGATTAAACTTGCAAATATAATACAATAATAATTATGGAATGAATAACAAATATCAAGTATCTTTATTCATCATAAAGTATAAATTATCTTGCAACCCCAATTATCCAAATACTAAAACAAATATGTGATAAGTGCATAAACACTCATCTATATTACTCATGAAATGAACTTAAATGATTAAATAATCATAACGTATGTGCTTTATATATGTTTTTTTTATGTATGTGCATGCATGAATATCGAGAAATCTCAAGAAAACGATCAAGTAAAGACAAAACAAACATGAAAATGAAGAAACGCAAAAAGCCGAATCCATGATCTTGTTTAACGGAGTTATTAAACCTTTCTTTCTCAGATGACCAAAACAACCCTTACTATTCACAATATTCCCTAAAATACCATTCAAGTTCCCAAACTACCCTTTAACCCCTTAATGTTAAACATTTTAGCATTCTTAGTGCTTGGAAAATTACACCATTAGTCCTAAGGACTAACGTTGAAATTTCTAAACTAATTGGGAATAGAGTGATAACATTACAATTCGTTTAACCCAATCTGGCCCAAAAAACTCACAATCCCAAATGATAAACTATACAAGCCCGACCAACCCTTTTCCCCTTCGCGCAAATTTCCATTCATTGTACATCGTTTTCACTTTCAAAATTTACCAGATGAATTAATTACCTTACAAGGTAATTAGCAAATTAAATCATGGTAAATCACTCCCACATGGCTAACATGAATTTCCCACATCATTCCCATCCATGTCTGCAGCCAAGTCAGAGACTACGACACCCTGTCAATCTTGGCAATACTAACTTTGACATACGCACATCCTAACAACTCCCACTTGTGGAAGTTTCCATCATTGCATATTTAATACTAACATTGATAGATAGTCTAGCAACACCATCAATGCTCCCAAAATACATGAGTTTGATTTCATTAAACATTCTCAACCTTATGGTGTAAATTATTGCATCTGTTTTGTTTATGATACTGTTAATCATGAATATGGATCAAAAGTACTTTCATGTTTTAACGATTATGTTTCTCATTTCTATATTAATTAGGATTACTAAATGTTAAAGATTCATCTTTACTACACTTTGGGCGTGTGTACTCAAACATCAGATCAACCCTATGAGGGGCCAAGTATGTATCACACTCCATCACTAATGAAGGAAGAAAATCTTATTTTGAATACAAGTATCTTTCACACATGTCAAAGACATCTATGAATAGGTTTTATAATTGCCCATTTTACTGACGCGGCGTTTACACTAAATCAAGAAATGTTATCTATCCATCGAAGATCTACTTGCATCTCAAGTCTAAGGCTTAGCAATACTTACCATTAGTGTAATCTCTTAATGACGAAAATCCGTAAAGTAGACATATACGTTGGGGTAATCCAATTATTTAACCACATTTAATAACCTATGAGTTTGGAAGATTTATCTTTACATATCTTTTTAACAAAGATACAACCAACCCTCATAATTATCTTAGCTCAACAATATTCCCATCTTGATTGACAACGGATGTTTAGAATGTATATAATACATATAAATACATATAAATATGCAAATACTACATCCATGGTTAAACATGCAAATGTATGACACAATAGTATTTAATGAAAACGATCATACCTCGCATGTAGATTCATTGTTTAATATGATTGCTTAATCATCCCTTATCAAAATACCAATTTAAGATCACTACATGATAATCCTAGCTTGAATACTATTGTCTTAGTCACAACAATCCAATTGTTGATAAGGCATAGATTCCTACAAACTAGATTACTGATCTTATGAAACTTTGAGAATACTCATTCATAATCACAAGTTGTGATATTCCTTGAATAATATGATGATAGTTACTTTGTATGTGCGCATTATGATATAACAATATCCCATTAATTGTTCATACTACTTTCCATAAGATGTACAATACATTTATTAGAAATATCTGTCACAACAGTTTCCAAAACTGTAAAGTATTTTAATTCTTTAATTTATAATGCAATTGTGCTTTTAAACCAAGCATGTCAGTTTAGCAACAATGTCAGTCATAACAAAGACTTTCTAAAACTAGAATTGAGTATCATCTCAATTAAAATAGGCACTAGTGTATATATCATACCACTATGTTACTATTTTGTAAACCTTTTATATATGATACTTTTTAAATTTTATAAAAAAATTCTACACGTTATCATTAAAAAATGTGAAAATTACTGAAGCAGTCTAAATTGGAAGCACTTGTCCAGCAGAGGACCAAATTATTCCACTTTACCAATAAACCCAGCATTGCGCGGGTTATTTCATTTGCAACTAAACACGTGGCCTAATTTGATTGGTTAGGTAAAAAACGTTGTACACAATTTATATCCCACGCGTCGTATCTTGAGACAACTTTTTTATTAGTTTTTTTATTGTCTGGGAGATATAAATGATGTATTATTTTATTTTGGTAAAATGGAATAATTTGGTTCTCTGCTGGACAAGTGCTTCCAATTTGGATCGTTTGAATCATTTTGTTGGGAAACTAACTCTGTTAGTTTTCCCTTAGTCATAGATTTAAGCAAAAATACTGTGAATCGTAAACTTTCCTGTGCCTCAGCGACATGCAAGTATCGCAAGTCACAAAAGTTCTAACGTCTGTGAACATCCACAAAGAAGTATAAGTCAGAAACATTGTCAAGGAAATCGAAGATTACTTAACGACATACTCATTAGTTGTGATGGATAACAGTTAAGATGCATCAGAGACTCTCAGTGGTTAAGTGTTAACAGGGGTGAAAATACCCTGTTAACACTCTATAGCCTTTGGACATCTCTAAGTGTTTAGGCGGGAACTATTTGAGTGGGACAAATAGTTGCTTTGAATTAAAGCTGCCTAAAGTACGAGAATATGAAGAAAAGGAAAACTTTGTCATCTTGGTTTCCTTAAAGTGTTGTAGCATCTTACCAAGAATAGAAGAGAATCTTTGAAAGATGTCTGACCCTACAAGTCTTGTTAAGTCGCTATCAACTCAGCCCAACAAGTCAACCTCGTACCACTATATATAGAGACTGTAGCCCGGAGTTAATGTTGTTCACTTTGTCATTATTAGTGCATTAACTCTTTCAAATATGTTGAAGAACAGTTGTGTCTGTGTTCTTAAGTTTGCTAGTAAACTTGTCACGTCGATCAAGTTTACTTATCCAAAGGGCATACCACACATTGTCACTCAAACTGTGTGATCCAACACATTGTAATACTTGTTATACAATAATAAAGTCTTACGTTGGAAAAGTATTTCATGTGTTGTTAATCCTCTAGATTATCGTTTCAGTTACGAATTAGGAACTTTTAATTGGTATCAAAGCACTGTCATCGTTCGTAGTTTTAAAATCAAGATCCACCATGCCTGAAACGAGCAATATTACCCCACCACCACCACCACCACCATTTGGGAACAATCAACCGGCCAACCAACCCTCACCTCAACCGTCACCTCGAGTTACCACCACGCATAATGAAGACGATCTTCCGCAATTACTTGACACAAGAGGCGGTTCACACGTAACAAATGTACCAGTTTTTGACGAAGAAGACTTTGCAAGTTGGAAGAGTCAACTTCTTGTCTATCTCGATGAAATTAAACCATTTCTACTAGAAATTCTAAAGAATGGACCATATGTTTTCATGGCGCCCGCATCAATCGAAGAAAATCCACTTAAGAAGTCTCTTAAGAAATGGACTCCAGCTGATAGAAAGTTGGCAAATCAAGATAAACGACTCAAAAGTATCATAATTTCATGTCTTCCAAGACATACTATGAAGTTTGCCATTCAGTGCTCCACAGCCAAACAAATGTGGACATATTTAGTTCTAGGTCATGAAGGACCACCAGAGACTAAGGATACCAAGATTCATGTACTCAGACTTCAGTTTAATGCTTTCAAGGCATTGGAAGAAGAAAATGTCTCACAGACGTATACAAGGCTCGAGATTATCCTAAATGATCTAGCTATGAATGAAGTCACCATTCCACAAACTGAAGTAAATGCCACATTTGTCAACAGCCTACCAAGAAAATAGGTGAGCATGAATCAGACTCAGAGGACTAACAATTCCATTAAAAACGACACCTTGGTCAACTTTATGGAAAGTATAGTTATGAAGAAGGCCTAATCGATACCATATACAAGTCAGATTCTGAAAGATTCACAGTTCAGGGAGCAACTACAAAAGCCCTGATTTCAAACTCAAGTTTTCAAGACAGTAACTCTAATGTTGAAGAAGACACAAGAAGCAACCATGATTTCATGACAGACTTTAATTCTGAATTTCATGAAAGAGCTTTGCTGGCCAATCAGATAAGGTATTTTAAAAGATCAGGAAGATTTGAATCAGCCAGCAGACCCACTGACAAATCAAAAGAAACTTGTTTTTCTCGTGGAAAGACGAGGCATTTTCAAAAAGATTACCGTTCCACTAAATAATCCTCACCTTCTTACCCGTCATTATCAAAACCCTACAAGTTCAAATCACAGCAGAACAGCTCATTTCATAAATCCAACTCCTCTGATCATGAGAAGAAGGATTACAAGAATAAATACAAGGCATTAAAAACTGAGTTAGAACAGATGAACTTGAAGTTGGAAGCTCTGTCTAAGAAAAATGCAGACTAGAAGTCAGACAAAGGGTTGGTAGCTGAAGCCTATGGTTGGAATAATGAACCCTTAACTTCTAATGAAGAGGATACTACAAGGGTCAGGGCATTTATGGCAATAGATGATGATGAACCAGCTATGGGAAATATTGATGCAAGATCAGGACAATTGGTTGACATCACTATGAAAAAGGTACACAGACTCCAATCCATGTCTGAATGTCATGAACGAAAACATGTACCAGATTAGGTTGGGTTAGAACCGGTAATGGTGGCTCGAATATGTTGGGGTTTTCATGAGAAGTTGTAGAATAAGTTTATTTCCATAATTATTGGTTTAAGTAAAAAAATATGTAAAATTACCAACTTAGGCATCTTAAAAATTCAGTATTTTCTTTTTGAGAGGGGTATTCATGGTATTTTTCAAATCTCTTTTATTGAAGAAATAGATTCGTGAATTTCCACTACTTCTCTCTCGTGAAAATATCAGCGAAAAAGAAATCAGATTTTTAGCACTGAAGATGTGAGATTTAGATATGCGTATCGAGGGGTGAGCAGAAACCCTACCGTGAACCGTAAAACCACACCGCAAAGACCGCACCACGAAAAAAACCAGCAGATGATTTTAAGAAAAAATAAAAACAGCAAATGGGGTGCGGTTGCGGTTTTTACCCATAAAACCGAACCGCAAAACCGCACCGCACCATACAATAATTATTTTATACTGAAAAACGTCGCATCGATTATTTTATGTGAGTAATAAGACTTCTAGTGCATATTATCATTGATATTCTCATAATAATAAGTGAAGTGTTTGTTAGATTCTGAATTGTTATAAAAAAAATAAACATTTTAGAATAAAAACATCTAATACCCACATTTATGAAATAAGTTACAAGTGAAGGTGCGGCGCGGTTAAAAACCGTAAAACCGAATCCATTGTTTATGGTGTGGTGCGGTTTTTATTTTTACATAAATCGCAAATACGATTGCGGTTTGGTTTTAGTAAAAACCGCAACAAATCGCATCACGCTCACCCCTATGCGTATCCCTTACTCGAAGGTTCCAACATTTTGTTCGAAGTTTAATGAGTACTTCCTTTCTAAAAACTACTCAATGTCTTTGACAAAAAAAGAAAAGAAAAAAAGTTTAGAAAAATATTATTATTACTGCATGTTATTCTTAAATAATCAAATAATGTGTTTTTTTCTAATTTATATTATAATTTTAACCGCGGCTAATATAAGTATGATGAATTCAATGAATTTTATTTTGTCGATTTTTTTAAAATTATTTTTTGAGTAAAGTGCAAAAATTATTCTTCTGGTTTGTCAAAAATTTGAATTACATCTCTCGTTAATATTTTGAGGAACATATATCATTGTGGTTGTAAAATGGTAAATCATACATTCCTGAGGACGGATAGTACAAATATTTTTCCGTTAAGGGTGAAAACAGTTTGTTAGCTTAGGAGTGTTTTTGTCTTTTTTACAACCTAAGGATGATTTTTGCACCTAACTTTTAAAAAAAAATAAAAAAAGTTCTTTTTGAAAAAAAATACAAAAATTAATTTATTTTCAAAAAAAATTTCGAAAATTATTATTTTCAAAAAATTATCGAAAAAAGTTTTTTTTTCAAAAAAATTCAAAAAAGGATTTTTTTTTCATGAAACTCAAAAAAAATTTGTTTTAAAATTTACTTTTTTTAAAGAAAAACATTTTTTAAAAAGAATTTCAAACGATTTTCAAAAAAAACTTTTGCGAAAAAACGTTTTTGATACTTTAAAAAAAGAAATAATAAATTTCCTTTTTAAAAAAACTGTTTCAAAATTAAAAAAAAATTCGTAAAAATCTTTTGAGAATAGAAATTTCAAAAATGTATTCTTCAAAAAAAAGTAAATTTAAAAAGAAAAATTCTTTAAACTTTTTGGAAAAAGGTTATTTTTTTAATTTTTTTAAGGAAAACTTTTTTCGAATTTTTTTTGAAAAAAAAGTAATTTTTGAACTTTTTTTTCAAAAATAACTTTTTTCAAATTTTATTTTTTTGAAAAATCAAGTGAAAAAATCATCTCTGGGTTGTAAAAGGATTAAATTGCCCCTAAATTAACAAATAGTTTTAATTTTTAATGAAAAAATAGTTGCACAATTCGTTCTCAGAGATGTATGATATACCATTTTACAACTACAATGATGTATGTTCCACAAAATATTAACTAAATATGTAACTCAAACTTTTAACAAACCAAGAAATTGATTTTTTCACTTTACTCTTATTTTTTTTTTATCAATTTCAAAGGGAAGAAGTAAACAAAGATTAATAATGATTGTGGGACTCTCTGAATATTCCTGTTGGTTTTGCACATGCTGATCTGCAAGTAGTTTGTTTTAAGGTTACATCATTGCCTTGTACATTTTGTCTTTACCCGGCTGGTGTGACATTAGTAGGTTCAGCTTCATGGGCTATTAGTTAGTAGGTTGTTTTTATTCAACAAGTAGCAATAGGCTGTTTTTATTCAAATTTAATGGGATGTAAGGTTCAAATTTTAAAACAGCAAAAAGATTTAGATATTTTTTTTTCGTGCGAAGCCATAAATTTTAGAGATTTTCCTTTAGGAGTATCTCCTATCAGTTCAAGTATTGGGGTTTGCTAGTTTGAACGGTTTAATTCGAAGATCAGATTTCAATTGTGAAATACCACGACACCAATTTAACTTTGATAAAATAACAATGTGATGATTTTTTCACTCAAATGTGCTTCTCAAATCGGTGGATTATGTGAGTAAGTTAGCTACGGTTTTACCATAAACTTTTAATGGTCCTTGATTTATTAAAATTTTGTAGCAGTTACGCTGAAAAAGTATTGTCAACATAGTAGCTGATGCGTAAGGGACAAATTTCCTATGAAAATCTGGTCAACAAATTAGTGTGTAAATTGCCACTAGTTCGTGAAATATTTGTGACAGATGTTACACATAAATTTGGTTTATAATGTTGTTAATCCATGCGAAATTAGTTTTTAGCAATGTAGGAGGTGACATGTAAACAATTTTACTTCTACGTGAAAATTCTGATCATTTATACTTTTTTCGTCTTAAAATTATCTTTCGATTAAAAAAAACTGTTTAAACAAACCATGACTAATTCTACAATCTCTCTATTATTTTTTTTCAAAATGACACTCTTACTAAAATTTGAAATATCATTTAATCAAAAATTATATAATTAACCCAATCAAATTTTATTTATTTTTATATATTATGTTGTAAACAATTGAATTAAAATATTAAATATATTCGTTAACTATATTCTGAAAGGGATGAACTATATATATATTAGGTTGGAAGGAATGGTATATGAACTCACCACTCGCACCTCAGCTTTCAATTATACTAGTGGTGAGAAACTCACCGCCGTGTTATATACCACTAAAACTCAACAAAATCATGAACTAATAAAACAAATTAGAAGAAAAAAAGAGTCTCACATATGTGTAACTCACTCAAATAAAGAACCTGATCAACCCGCACATGAGTTGTATGACCAGGGTAACAATTCACGCGTGAGTTATGAACTCACTCGTCAAAAATACCTCCATTCCATCCGGTCATATAGACAGCGGCAGATCCAAAACAATAAACTATCAGGTGCATAATTTTATTTTTTTTGCATAACACATATTTGACACCATGTTTATTTTGAATAAATCTAAATTTTAGCAAAAATTTATATTACGTGACAAAATGTTATCGAGTTTGGAAACCCTGAGAACCTCTCTGGATCCACCTGCATATAGAGGTATTGGTTACATCATACTAGTGTGATATTTGTGGTCCAGGTTCATGGGCGAGTTATTATTCTTGTAGGGTTTGGTTTTAAATTTTCACTAGTGGTATTGATTTAATTACGTGGTCAAATATGGTACAAGTAATTTTTTTGACTGATTCATCATATCGGATCATTTGATGATTTGATTTTAGGAGTATTTGGACCCGAATCCCAAAACTGAACCGGAATTGTACCAATTCTCGGTACTCGAATCCCGTTCGATACGGTACTGGTACCACAAAATAAGGTGAAAAAAAATTCGGTACGACTAATTCGGTATCGATTCGATACGGTACGGTACCGTACTCATCCCTATTTGATTTCTAGATGGGTTAAAGAGTGTAAACTACAAAACACATCAATTAGAGCAACTACAATGACAAAAGTTATTAAAAACTTTTTACAATTTTACAAAGTCGTGTTTAGTAGTTTTTCTTATTGTAACAATAGTTTTTTGGGATTTTTTTTAGAAAAACTTAGTGACTACCAAGTCTTTTGCAAAAGCTTTAGTTAGTAAATGATCTTAGCATGATGGCATTAAATGCATAGAGTCTTAAAGACATGATGCATTGTAGATGCTCTTATTGACACTTTACATCATTGAGAGTCAAACTTTTCGCAAAAATCATTTTTATCAAGGGATATTTTTTGCAAAATGTTTAAGTTTTTTTTTGAAAAATCATCCATGTAGGGATATACATGCCAATAGTTTTTGACAGAAATGTATTGTACGAGAAAGTGCAAAATACAGGGATATATTTTGCAGTTTACTCGGCTTTTTTGTAAGGCTTAGTATACGGGATTTTGTAGTAGGTCAAGCTGCTTTAAAAGTCGTCACGTGTAAAATGACAAGAATACGAAAATACATGCATTGAAATCCAACATTTTGCTTAAATCTGCAAACGTGGTATTAAATAAAATAGGCTTTATATCAATCCGATCATCCAGTTAAAAACACAGGTTAAAACAGATCCGATCCGGCTAAAAAGCAGGTAAAATAAAAAACGATTTTAATGCGATTCTATTTTAAGGCAAACTGGTTTGTTGACATGTTGAATCAAAGAGAACTAGTTTAAAAACCGATTTAATTTAATAAAAACGATTTGCCCACATTTGACTTGTAGATGTTGAATTTAGTTGAAGGGTCTAGAGATCATTCTTATTAGTATTTTTTATCTTATAAAAGCAATTTAAAAATCAGATTTTGAGAGGTGTTTATATTAATTATCAACCCAAACACACGAAATTAAACAACAATCATATAAAGGCTTTATGTAATATAGGAAGTATGTTTCATATTACTTAATATATCCGTGTTGATGGACCACCTAAACATAGGGTCGTTTCATTGATTTTGATGGCTCTGTGCCAAAAAAAAAGAACATGCCATCAAACACTACAATTTAAATGTATGTAAAGAATACCCCTGAGTATGGTGTTAAAAGGCACTAAAACTACGATGGCAAAATAAAACCACATCACATATGTCTTAATCTATTTTCAACAAATACAATATCAAACCACAATTAACCTCTAAAAAGATCAGCATGTATGTAAAATAAGGTAAATCAAAGAATTTGGTGGCGTAAAAGTATATTGATCTATCCGTGTTTCTATAAAAACATATCGATCTAATATTCTCAGTAAAAAATGGACTATATGTAACTTCATGTCATAGTTAGATTATTTACTTAATCTAAAAAGATCATCATGTATGTAAAATAAGGCAAATCAAAGAATTTGGTGACGTAAAAGTATATCGATCTATCGGCGTTTTATAAAAACATATCAATTTAATATTACTCAGTAAAAAATGAACTATATGTAACTTCATGTCATAGTTAGATTATGTACTTAAATTTGGGTTAAACATTTGGAGACCTTCTAAAGTATGTGGCCCTATGTATATGCACTTGTGACACATGCTGTGAGTCGGCTTTGCCTGCACACAACTTTCTTACATTTATGCAAGATGTGTAAAACTCAACCTCAGAAGACTGGGCTTTGAACTTTGCATAGTCGATTTAGTTGGACTAATGCATTAGAATAACAAGGAGCGTGCGAAAACCGGAGCTGGATACGAAAGTATGTAATGTAGATTGTAGATGCAAAAGTCTGCTGGGCCACTAAGTGGGCCGAGAATGCCTCTGGACCGTATGGGTCTTCCTCTCCACAAGCCTATAAGAAAGTAACACACGTTAGCTCGCCTCGGGTGGGAGGCCCGAGACCAACTCCGGTGTGAGAGTAAGAATCAGATTGAGCCGGATGGCCAATAATATGCAGAGCCGAATGGCCAATGTAGTACGTGTAATATATGTCTGTGTGTGAATATGTGTGACTTACATTGAATGAGGGGTATTTATAGTGTTGAGAACACTGTAGCGGAATGTAGCTCCTTGGAGGTAGCACTCCTTGAGCCTTGTGACCTGACAGGCCAAGCTTTGGTCCAACAGGCTATGCGAGGCATCTGGGTAAAAGGATGTATCGTTTGTTCCCAAGAGAATCTGCCCTGCTTTTGAGGTGTGCAGGTGGATGAGCCTTATATCCGAGCGTCAGGCGAGTGTCCACTGGATAATAGGGTGTGTCGTTCTTTCCCAATGCACTGACACCACCTTCGAGGATTCCCTCTAGACTTGCGCTTGCTAGGTGAGCTGGTCTGCCAGGCCGCACGGCCAATGTTGTTTCTAGAAGATGACTTGGCACGTGGATATGGTCGAGCGGCCATATACGCGAACATGTCCCCCCAGTATTGGATTATCAATGTGAAGCGTTGGCGATTCAATACTTTAGCCGTACTGCCGTCTCCTCTGTTTTCTCTTTTGTCTTGTACCCATAACTCATGAATATTTTATTTCTTTTCTCCCTTTTTTTGGTGCGTACCTACCCTCATAATTATCTCCAGTAAAAAATACTGGTAATTGCGCCTCATTTAATGCTTCTGCGCATTTTGTCGGCCAGCTGGATGGCACTTATGCTTCATGTGGTCGAGAGGTGTGCCACGTGTTTTTACTGTTTGTTGAAACGACCCTTGGTCAGCCCTGGGGGTCTATAAATACCCCCTTTCCTCTTCTCATTTCTTACCTTCTCTTTTTTTACTGTCGAGAGCCGTGAGGTACATCGCTTCTTTCCAGGTGTGTCTTTCTTTTTATTAGTTTTCTTTTCCTGTCTTTTCTTAGTCTTCCCCGACCTATCATTATGTCTTCCGACTAGTCTTATGAGCTTGACCTCCCCAGCCAAGAACAGCGTGAGGCCATTAATGAGGCCCAAGTTATGCCCAAATTTGACATGCATCTCTATCATTCTGATTTGAATTCGGATCATGTGCGCCGCGTGGCTGAAGCTTATCATATTCCACTAGATCCGAATCCTTCTGCTCCTTCTCGTAACTTTTGCATGAATGAACTCCCTTCTCACCTCATTGGTCTCTATGTTCACCACTTTTCTCAAGGTGGTCTTCGTATTCCTTTTTCTTCCTTCTTCCTCCGCGTCGTTGAAAATTTTGGTGTACATATCTCACAGCTTGTTCCCATCGGTGTCAATAAAGCTACCCTTTTCGAGATCTATTGTCGTGGCTTGGATGTCACTCCTACCGTGGCGTTGTTTTGTCTATTTTATAAACTTTGTAAGGTAGGTGATTGGTTCTCTTTTCAGAGTCGTGACTCCAAACCTTACCGTGCCTTCCTTAAAGATGTTCCTACAAGTTTGAAAGGTTGGAAAGGTCTCTTTTTCTTTGTCGATCGGAGGGCGGCTCCCATCGCTATGCCATGGAGACACCATGACTCCAGCGTGGCTGATCCCCTTCCTAAAGTTTCAGAATATGATCCCTCAGATGCCACAAAACTCTGTGAATTTGCTATTCCCCTTAGTAGGCCATATCAAAGTCTCTTGTATGCTGGTCGTCTTACCCCTTTTTGAAAGTACTCAGGTTTCGATTGTGTACTCAGCGGTCCGGCCGGGGAAAGTAATGTCTCCCTCTTTTCTCTTGCTTGGTTCTTTATATTCCCTACATTGTTTGACTTTCCCTCTTTTTGCAGGTGTTACTATGTCTGAGTTTTTGAGGATTCCGTGTTTTGCTGGTGCGTCCATTCGCAAGGACAACCCTTTGCCGCAAGGCACAGTTGTCCCTACCTACACTAGTTCTCCCTTGGCTAAGGATGCTCCTATCCCCCCAAAGACCACTGCCATGGAGCAGGCTGAGACCGTTGATGCTAGGGTTGTTGCTGATCGTGAAAGGAAACAAAGGCGTGCCGTTGAGAAGGCCGCTCGTGAGAATGCAGTGGCTGGTGGTTCCCATAGCGCTGGTACTAGGGCTACCCGGGCTACTACACATTCTAGGAAGTCGAAGAGAAAGGCTGATGGTGAGGGCTCCTCTCATAAAAAGAGGGAATCCTCCCATAAAAAGAGCAAGGCAACTAGGGCTTCCGTCGTTCCTCCTCCAGCGCCTTCTAGTCATGTTGAGGAAGATGGTGGTGGTAAGTCTCACCCTCCTACTCCTTCGGCCGAGAGGCCTAATGCCATGGAAGATCTCCGACAGCATACTGACGATGTCTTATCTCAATCGCAAGCTTCTGAAGGAGAGCCCCATGTGGAGGAGCATCCTCCCTCATCTGTTTCTCGCCCCCCCCCCCCCCCCCCCATCTGTTGTTCCTAGTGGCCGCCATGTTTCTCTTGATGGTGAGAACCTTGCCTTTCCTGGAGGTTAGCTCTTTCTCTCTTTTTTTATATTGTACGCACTTTCCTCCCTTCCTTTTTTTTCTTCTTACGTTTGTTGTTTTCCTTACTTAGGTGATGCTTCCAAACCCATTAACTTGGATGCTGATGTTACTCCTGACGAGGCTGAGAGTTCCTACCGTAAGGCCTCTCAATTTCTCTGTTGCAGTTATTATTATTTTGGCGTGCATATCCTTCCTCTTATGTTTACTTCGTCCTGGCAGGTGATCCTTACAAGCGTTTTGGCAAGCGGCCCTTCAATCCCCAGTGGGGCATTACTGAGTCTACTCGTGTGGACAAATCCAAGGACTGACATGACCTACTTGCCAACCTCTTCACTCCTGCTGATCTTGTGTACTTTAATGAAGGCATGACCATGAGGTGGCCATACGGTCCAGTTGGCGTCGATTGGCTCAGAGCACCCAGATGCAGTCCAACGTTCTACTTCGCTTCGAATCTTTGCTGGAAGAGCATAATGCTTGTGTGTCCTCCCAATCCGAGTTGGAGGCTTGTCGAAGGTCTCTTGATACTGCTAATGAGGAACTGCTAAAGAGTTGCCGAGACTATGACAGGCTCCTTGGTGAACATGATCTCCTTATCTCTTCGGAGATGGATATGGCTGGACGCTTGGCCGTTCTTGAAAAGGCACAGAAACTTCATGCAGAAGTCATTGCCGCGAGGGACGCTAGGATCACTGCCCTAGAGAATGAGCTAAAAGTTGCTGAGGAGATGCCCAAGGGCTGAGAACTGACAATACCAAGTTGGCCATTGATTTGGGCCGTGAGGCCAATCTGAGGAAGAACCTTGTGAATGACCTCTTTCCTGTGTTTGTTCGACGCCTTCTAGCAAGCAAGTAATATAAATCTGCACATGGGGACGTTTTCAGTCTTGCTATGTCCTTGGGCTTCATGCAGGCTGTGAGTCGCGGAAGGACTAAGGAGGAGATTGTTGTTTCTTTGGCCGAGGCGTCTGGTGATGACTCTTTTGTGACAGAGACCGGTTTAGTGGAGGCATTTGAGGCCCTATTCGTGAAGAGTTATCCCTTTATAAGGTCTCTCGAGCATGTTTTAAGAGTCCAATGGAGCTTCAAAACTTGATGCCGGATGGGGAGGTGACTCCCGGCCAAGGGCCTCTTTTGCAGGACTGCTCTTCCGCCCAGTGATTTGCTCCGAACTTTGTCTTAACATATCTGTAATAATAATTTGATGGCCATTGGCCTTAACTTATTCGTATAATTTGTGATGCTTGTACGTATGGCCATCGAGCCATCTTATCTATGTTTCCTTGGTCGTCCTTCTATTTTGGCCTTTCGTGTGTGGGTATTTTGACTTATATGTATCTTACTTCTAAGAGTGAACCTTGGCTACATAGATCGGCCGGGAGGAATCACCTACTCTCCGGAGCCACTTGGATATTTATTCAGCTTTTGATTTTGGTTGGGGAACATTGACTACATATATCGAGTGGAGGGATCTAAGTTTCACTCGGAGCCACTTAACCCTTTATTCCCCTTCCATAGACATCGACCATATTTATCGATTTCAGAGGTTGCGAGCCTTCCATCGAGGTCGCTTGTACTTTGCCTATTTTGTTAGATATCGATCACGTTAGGATCGCTTTTTGTTTATCTACGAACATGGGTTGTTTAGAACCGTTCATGTGTTCGTTCTTTTAAAAAGGGTGGTTATAAACATTGGCCACACGTTCCTACCGCAGGTGATTGGCCTTTCGGAGGGGGCCACTTTTTCCTTATGTTTATACTCCTTTGCCATATATAGGGAAAATTGCTATTCCTCAGCCGGGAGATAGCTTTGATTAACTTCATCATTAAAGTGTTACAATGATAAGATACGTTTAAATGCTAGGCTAGATGTGGCATTCCCTTAGGTTAATTGCGTGCAAGGTGCGTGGTACTGCCTTGCCATTTACTTTTTCCAATTTATATGAGCCATTCATGTAGGCCTCTGTCACCTTGTAAGGACCTTCCCATTTTGGACTCAGCTTCCCCGGTTTTTCCACGCGACTGGCCTCGTTTCTTCTGTAGACGTAGCTCCCCACCTTGAAAGATTTGGCCCTGACCCGCTTATTGTAATACTGCTCCATCTTTTTCTTGTATTTGGCCTCTCGGATGGCTGCGGCCTCCCTTCTTTCTTGCAACAGGTCTAACTTGAGTCTGAGCTCTTCATTATTGGCCTCTTCATCCTTGATCATGAGCGTCCTATGGGTTGGCATTCCTATCTACGCAGGGATCACGGCCTCACGTCCATATGTTAGGCTAAATGGCGTCTCTCCATTGCTTGTTTTCAATGAGGTCATGTGTGCCCAGAGTACATTTAGAAGCTCGTCTGCCCACCCAGTTCGATCACGGCCTAGCCTTGTCTTTAGCCCTTCTATTAATGACTTGTTTGCCCTTTCCACGAGGCCATTGGCCTGTGGGTGTGCCACTGCTGTGTTTATCTGCTTAATGTAGAGTTTTTTGCACCATGTCTTGAATGGGTCATTCACAAAGTTAGTCCCATTGTCAGTCACTATCACATGGGGTAGGCCAAATCTACAGACAATGTTATCCCACACAAATTTTATCACGTCCTTGCCTTTTACGTTGGCCAAGGGCTTTGCTTCCAACCACTTAGTAAAATAATCAATTGCCACAATGATGTACCTGACCTTACCCGGTGCTGCGGGAAATAGACCCAACACGTCCATTCCCTATTGGAAGAACGGCCATGGGGCCATGATTGATGTCATTAGTGTCTTGGGCATCTTGGGTACGGTGAGTGAATCTGACATGCGTCACATTTTTTTGTTTCCTCTCTCACGTCACGGTGCATCGTGGGCAAATAGTACCCCTGTCTTAGTGCATTTGCTACCACCGATCTTGTCTTCAGATGTATGCCACAAGCTCCTCGGTGTATCTCACGGATCACATAGTTGGCTTGGAGCGGCCCTACGCATCGTAACATTGGCATAAAGTAAGATTTTTTGAAGAGTACCCCTCCTTCCATCACATATTGGCTGATCTTCATTCGGAGGGCACGTGTTTCATTGTAATCCTGAAGCCATATTCCTTGCTCCAAACATCTTATGATGGGTGTCATCCAGTTATCTTCCTCCTCTTCCACAATGGCGTTTACTTCTTCCCTATCTGTTGAGGGTTTATCTAGCACCTTCACCAATACTTCTTTTGTCAAATGATTAAATGCCACTGAGGCCAGCTTGCTTAGCACGTCAGCCTTTTGGTTCTTACTTCTCGGGATGTTCATGATTTTGAAGCTCTTGAACCGTTCTACATGCTCTTTTGCCTTATTCAAGTATTTGATCATGCTCTCATTGGCAGCCACGAAATCTCCATTGATTTGTCTGGCTACCAATTTCGAGTCCACATTCACCGCCAAATGTTCTACCCCCATCTCTTCTGCTATTCTTAGGCCAACTAGCAAGGCCTCGTATTCTGACTCATTGTTTGTGTTGTCAAAGTTCAACCACAAAGCATACGTGTATTCTATGCCGTTGGGGCTGATCAATACTAAACCTGCGCCCGAGCCTTTCGGGTTGGATGCTCCGTCCGTATATAGCACCCATTCCTCCTCTTTATCGACCTTTTCTTCCTCGGAAACATGTGTCTCTAGGTCCTTTGAAGTGTCTGTTCCTACTGGCACTTCATTCAGAAAATCCGCTAGCACTTGACCCTTTATAGCGCTTCTTGGTTCATAGGCAATGTCGTATGTCCCCAAATCTATGGCATACTTTTCAAGCTTGCCTGATGCTTCGGCCTTGTTCAGGATTTGCCTTACGGGTGATCTGTGATGACCTTGATTGGGTGTCCTTCGAAGTACCGCCTTAGCCTCCTTGATGTGCTCAAGAGGGCCAAGGACAGCTTCTCCAAAGGGGCATAGTTTCTTTCTGCTTCGTGTAGCGTTCGGCTGACATAGCGGACTGGCCGTTGGATCCTATTTCTTTCTGCTAACAATATTGCGCTGATTGCTCCTTTCGCTGCTGCCAGATATAAGGAAAGTGTTTCTTTGGGCCTGGGTGTGGTGAGTGATGGTAGCTCTATCACCATTCTCTTCATTTGTTAGAAAGCCTCCTCCGCTTCTTCCGTCCATCTGTACTGTTCTTTGTTGGCGTTAGTTATATTTTTCAAAGTGTCAAAGAAAGGTAATGACCTTTCGGCAGATTTTGAGAGGAAACGGTTAAGCGCGGCCAACTTCCCTGCTAAGCTTTGCATTTCGTTCCATGTTTTGGGTGATTGCATATCTGTGACGTCCTTGATCTTGGCTGAGTTGGCTCTTATCCCTTCCGACGTCACCATGTACCCTAAAAACTTGCCCTCCTCAACTCCGAAAGAGCATTTCTTTGGATTAAGCTTCATGTTTATCTTTCGTAAGTTTTCGAACGTTTCGGCTATGTCTGCCAGCATTTCTTTCTCAGTCTTGCTTTTTATGACCATGTCGTCCACATATGCCTCCAGGTTTCGTCCAATCTGCGACTCGAACGCTGTGTCCACTAACCTTTGGTAAGTGGCTCCTGCGTTTTTTAGGCCGAAGGGCATTTTGGTGTAGCAATACGTCCCCTGAACGGTGTAAAAGGCTGTCTTTTCTTCGTCCTCTTGGGACATTTGCACTTGGTGGTAGCCCTTGTAGGCGTCTAAAAAGCTTTTGTACTTGTATCCCATGACAGCTTCTATTTTGGCATCAATCTCTGGCAGAGGATAATAGTCCTTTGGACATGCGGAATTCAAATTTTTGAAATCTATGCACATCCTCCATGCTCCATCTACTTTTTTGACCAACACCGTGTTGGATATCCACGTAGGATACCTAACTGACCTCACGATCCCTGCTTTTACCCATTCTTCCACTTCCTTGGCCACAACTTCGCTTTTTTTAGCAGAGAGTACCCTCCGTTTTTGGCTCACCGGCGCTACCGACGGATTCACATTGAGCTTGTGTTGGACGATCCTTCTTGGTACTCCGGTCATGTCTTGCGGCTCCCATGCGAAGACATCTAAGTTGTTCTTTAGCAATTGTTTTAACTGCTCTGAACCTTCTTTTGACATGTTTCCCCCAATCGTGACCAGTTGGTCGGGGAAGGCCGGGTTGATCATTACCTCCTCTGTTAGGTTGACGGCTTGGTGTTCTCCCTTCTTCGGCTCTTCCTTTGCCATTTTCCTCTTTCCTATCTCTCTGCATTCATTAATAATTGAAAATGATGTAACGAGAGTTGCAATACCTCGAGGTGTTGGGAATTTCATCATGGCATGGATGGTAGATGGGATGGCCCTTAGCCTCCTTATCCCCGGTCTTCCTAGGATGATATTATATTGGGAAGGGGCGGGTATAACGGTGAATCTCATCATGGCCCTTCGAAATAACCCTCCGTCCTCGAAGCACACCTCCAACTCTATCTTTCCCAACGGCTTCACACTTTCCCCCGAAAATCCTGACACCGTGTTGTGCGTCTTAGTCATCGTAGCTTGTATGCTTGGGTGAAGGCTGTTGAAACAATGCTCGTACATTATCTCCACGGACGCACCGCCGTCCACATGTACCCTTCTTACCAAGTATCCTTCGACCTCGGCCTCTATCACAATCGCTTCTTCTGACAGATCCTCGTCTGTGCATGGTGGGAACGTTATCGGGACGTTCATCCAGTCCTCGTTGACCCATCTCGACTTCCTCTTTCGGTTATCACTATATCCCGACACCATGTTTATCACTTTGGCTTTTTGAGGGTGGCCCTTCTGGCCACCCTTTCCTTTCTGCCTCACGTCTTTAATCAAGTGGTTGAGCTTCCCGGACTCCAAGGCGGCCTCCAACTGTCTCCTCAGCTGAAAGCAGTCATTCGTATAGTGCCCTTTCGCACAATGATAGTCACAATATATATCCATGTTCTCCTTTTTTGGTGTTCCTACCAAGGGAGGTGGAGCCGGAAGGTTTAGCTGGTGTTCTGCTGCCAAAATTTCCTTCGGTGAGCTGGACAAGTCTTCTAGGGTGAATCTTTGATTCACCTCTTGTGGGCGCTGCGGGTGACGGTAAGGCAAGGTATAGGGTTGAATGTAAGGGGTTCTGATTTGATAGGCCCCTCAGTCTCCCCCTCTTCTTCCTTCAAAACCCTTTTTCTGGGCACGGTCATAGCTCTGGCCTCCCGTCGGGGAACTGTCCACCCGGATATACTCTCCCCTAGGCAGCTCAGCATCCCTAAATGTTGTTTCAGCACGGAAAAAGTCGTCCAAATGCTTCAGCATCTCATCCACCGTCTTTGGTATGCTTTCAGCAAACCGCTTGGCCAAACCAGGACATTTGTGTGAACCCATAAATGAAGAGATCCTCATGAGGTCAAGCACATTAGGGATGAAATTGGATTCACTTACCCACCTTTCTTTGAACGTCGACAGGCTCTCGTTGGCCTTTCGGATGATCTTCGTGATCTCAGTGGGGTCCTTCGCACACGTCTTCAGCATTCCAAACCGTGTGAGGAACTTGGCCTCCAAATCATCCCAATCATCTTTGCTTCCTGACGGTAACTCGTCGAACCAAGCTCTAGCCTCATCGTCTAGTGTTTGTTGGAACATTCGGCACTATACGGGTATGGGCCATTCCCCCTGGTTCCCCATCCCTTTAAAATGGTTGATGTGATCAGCCGGATCTCCCGTCCCCGCGTAAATCCTAACGTTGGCCGGCATCCTATGGCTAGGAGCTGAGTATTCAATGATCCTTCGGCTAAGGGGGCATTTGGCCAGTGACTTGAAAAGTTTTCCCAAATCATCATCTGCCACCTTCTTCCCCTTGCTTTTCTCTCCCTCGCCTTGGCTTTCCTTCTTCTTTCCCTTATCTCCCGAATGTTCTTCCCCTTTGTCAAAACTGATTAGCCTTGGCTTGATGTAGTCTCGGTTGCTTTTGTCTTTTATTAATTCTTTTAGGGCCGAAAGGTGACCCTCAATGATTTCTTCATTCGTGAGGCTGTTGTGGTTGTCATTATGAATTTCGATTTCAGGTGATGTTGGGGCAGGACCCGCCATTCTTTAGCTACGTGGTAGATCGAATTTAGGGTCCCACGGATGGCGCCAGTTTGTAGATGCAAAAGTCCGTTGGGCCACTAAGTGGGTCGAGAATGCCTCTGGGTCGTCTGGGTCTTCCTCTCCACAAGCCTATAAGAAAGTAACACACGTTAGCTCCCCTCGGGTGGGAGGCCCGAGACCAACTCCGGTGTGAGAGTTAGAATCTGATTGAGCCGGATGACCAATAATACGCAGAGCCGAATGGCCAATGTAGTACGTGTAATAAATGTCTGTGTGTGTGAATGTGTGACTTACATTAAATGAGGGGTATTTATAGTGTTGAGAACACTGTAGTGGACTGTAGCTCCTTGGAGGTAGCACTCCTTGAGCCTTGTGACCTGACAGGCCAAGCTTTGGTCCAGCATGCTATGCGAGACATCTGGGTAAAAGGTTGCATCGTTTGTTCCCAATGGAATCTGTCCTGCTTTTGAGGTGTGCAGGTGGATGAGCCTTCTATCCGAGCGGCAAGCGAGTGTCCACTGGATAACAGGGTGTGTCGTTCCTTCCCAATGCACTGACACCACCTTCGAGGATTCCCTCTAGACTTGCGCTTGGTAGGTGAGCCGGTCTGCTAGTCCGCACGGTCAATATTGTTTCTAGAAGATGACTTGGCACGTGGATATGGCCGAGCGGCCATATACGCGAACATAGATGGAGGTGGATGTTATTCGACGGTGACAAATTCAAGGTAAAAAATTATCAATTATGATAGAGAAAAATATCTTACAAGGGAAAAGAGGAGCTCAAGAAATGCGTTGTAACAAGTTGATGCAAAAAAATGTTAAACATTTTTTTGAGGAGAGCTTTGCAAAGAAGAATAAAGATTCGTAGGGGGTTTGATAAGAATGTAAAAAATATCAGACTAAAATGGAAAAAAACTGATGAAAACGTAAAAAACGGACGAAAACGTTAAAAAGCGGACGAACACGTAAAAAAACTAATGAAAACGGAAAAAATCGGATGAAAACGGACAAAAACTGACGAAAACGTAAAAAAACTGACAAAAACGTAACAATACTCGCGAAAACGTAAAAAACAGATGAAAACGTAAAAAAAATTGATGAACACATATAAAATGATAAGAAAACGTAAAACAATTAATAATAATGTGTAACTATTTAGACTATTGGGTTTTTGTCCAATAGTAGAAACCATTTAAACCATTTATAAATCTATTTGACTCGAAATTCATTTCACAAAAAAAAGTTGACTCGTACGACTCTATCACTTTATTTTGATGAATCCATTTCACCTCATAGAATTGCGAAATTGACTTAAATTTATTGATTTTTTTTTATTGGACTGGGTTAGAATTGCAACCTCCTAATGTAGATGAATCGAGAAGAATGAAAGATGAAGGAGATTTAAACCTGTTATAACACGACATAGCTTTGGGCCGAAATTAACAGGTCTAGAATAACATATACTGTATGACATAAAGTCCCTCTCTTAAAAATAAATTTTCCTTGTATTATCTCTAGGACTTGTCAATTGTCCCGCAAAAGGTGATGGTCCCGCAAGGAAAGGATGGAATAACTAATTCATGGTCTCGTCATTTTCTTTGGATGTGTGTCTAACGTGGCTGATGTTTTGTCCATGGTTCTGAGTTGTATTTTTGTTGCAACTTGCCAACTTGTTAGCCCTTGTCACATTCCTTTGTTTTTACATTTGTTTGTTTATTCTAGTTATGTGTATCCACAAATTAATGTGCTTAAGGCTGGGTTCTAATTTCTTTTGTCACGTCAAATTTTTTTCACCGACGATACACAACGACATATTTGTCTCAAACAAGATGATCTAATGCGACCAAGTTTAATTTTTTAAATATAATTTTTTACAAATAACTATCTAAATAAAATAAAAAACATTAAAATAATATTTATATTTAATTATTGTTAAAAAATGATTAAAAAAACTTAATTTAAGACAAAGAGGGTAAAAAATTACTAACTAAAACTAACTCTAAAAATAGTCAAATTAATATATTTCGTGTGAAATTAAACAAAGCTCAATATACTAAACTTTGGAAATTTTTTACAAATTTTATATAATTAAAACTAATTAAATTTTATCTAAAAAATATATAAAAATAAAAAAAGAAAGAAAGAAAAGAGGGATCGAATTCAACGAATTGGTCGTCGTAACGGGACGACCGACTCTGACCAAAACCGCGACAGAGTCAATCGATCGACGTTGTGCCCAACCTAAGAGCCTCAAATTAATGTGCTTAAGAGCCTGATGAACGGTCGCTGACTACTTGACTGGTAAGTCTTTGGAGTCAGTTTGTGGTTGACGCATCACTCCGTTTGTCGCGTCAAATTATTTCGCGCTAACGCCACCAGGTCGGATGGTAGCATTTTTTCTTGTTTTTTTCCTTTGATTTTTGTATATGTGTTTATGTTTATGTTGTGTGTGTTCTGTGTTGCCGCAGGTCGAAGGGAGAAGAAGACGAGGATAAGAGGATGATTTTTTTTATTTTTTTTACACCTTACACATATAATTGTTTACATAACTAGTCTCTTTGAGTATTTTGCTTACATCGTTAGTATTTTTTTCGTTTGCATCGTTAGTCTTATATGTTATTTTGTATTTTTTTTCAATATACTTTGGCGTCACATTTTGGGTCTCGACGGTTGCTACAAAAAATGTGATACCAAAAAATTCTGATAACAAAACCTCAAAATCATACGCGCCATCTTTAACACCACTTTTAAAGCCCAACCACTTCAGTGCTGTAAGTAAATAATTGAAAGTGCTTATGCGGCAAGAATGTTGATTATGTTTCCATGGCTTAAATAATGAATTTCACTAAATCTCATTTTTAGAGGATGTTTGGTTTAAAGTCGAGTTTTATTTTAGATATAAGTTTATAAATTGAGTGATTTAGGTTTAGATTTGGATTTAATTTTGAATATAATATTAATTGTTATATAAATAAATGTATATATTAAATAGTTATTATAAATTTGAAACAAAAAATATTTTATAATGAAAGAAGAAAAGAGATAAAGAGAAAAATAAAGTATAGCCCAAAAAAATAGTTTGTCAGTGAAGTAGGTGTGACACCCTGGAATTTTAAATGCCAACGGGTACCTTATTGGTACCTCTATCCTACTCAAAAAATACAAAAAGTACATTATTTGTGTATTTTTTATCTCCTAGTTTTTTTCTTGACAGTTTTTTTATTAGTTTTTGTTCCGTATTTTTGACCGTTTAACAGTTTTAACCTGTTAAACTTTATTTTTTTGATTCCGTATTTTCCGATTCACAGTTTTATAACAAAACCAAAATTAAAAAAAAGAAATTAAAAAAAAATAAAAAAATAAAAGTGTATATATGGGAATTTTGGGGGTCTTTATAACCTGACCCAATGCCAACAATATGGAATTTTGGTGGACCATTTTAGAGCCAGCTTCAACCAACCAGCAATTTTAAATGAAAACCTGGATACTAAAACTCATCTCTCTTTACCAAACGGGCCCTTAAACTATAATCAACTTTTAAGAAACAAATCAATACCCGAAACTCACACGGGTCAGCCCGTAATATAACCGATAATGAAGTCTTTAAATACACACTACCACTAGTTGCAGTAGTACCTCACAACATGATAAACAAACACTATATTACCTTAAAAGATTAATCATGAACAATACCTATGCAGTCGTGTTGTTTCTCGTTGTTATCACGAGTACGGTACCGGCTCAACTTTGTGTGTTTCCTCGGATAATGATGGCGATTAAGATATTTTCATAGTTGTGGACGATTTCAACGAGCATGCATCATGCGAAAATGGGGACGAGTAAGGTATGTATGCTTGTTTGGGTCGCCCACAACCCTGAAAATATCTTGTAACTATCATTATCTGAAGAAACACACAAAGTTGAGCTCTTACTCGTGATAACAACAAGAAACAACACCATTGCATACATATTGTTCATGATGAATCTTTTAAGGTAATATATTATATAGTGTTTGTTTATGATGTTATGGCAAATATGGAAGTGAAGAGCGGAATTCTTCATGCATGCAACAAATGATTACAAGGCTTCTTTAATCACTATGGACCTTTTCTCCAAAATGTAAAGATTGCTTCTGTTATGAGTTGATATGGGTCTTTGTTTCTCTTCCTTACAAGTTACAAGGCATGTAATTTATTTACTTTTTGGTGTCCAGCTTCGCCTATTTTGATGTTGTTTATTCTTATTTTCCAGAACAATGTATTTAATATGTTTACGTGTCATTGTTAATAATGCAAAGGAATGGTTAAGTACATCGTTGAACAAGAATCTTTGATATATGCATGTGAGCATCTCTTGTAAAATATTGTTGAGTTCTGATACGATCTAAACAGAAAAAATGGCAGCCGAAGCCCACCAATTCATCAAGTGGCTTGACAGTTGACACACCACTTGCTAAATAGTGACATGATTGAAAAACTCGACTTGTTATTGATAAGACTTTTTCAGTTCTTTTATGAAAACCACAAAAAGTTACTACTCCCTCCGTTCCAAAATTATTTTTCAGCTTTCTCTCTTACTTTTTGCAGAAAGACAGTTTTACCCTTAACCAATTAATTAAAAACCTTTGTTAAGTTTATAATTATGATTTCACTTAAGGGTAACTAGGAATCTCGATCTAAAATTCCTACCTATTTTTAGAAGTTTTAGTAATGGACAATTAAATTGGGACAAACCGAAATGAAAGGTGGACTATAATTTTGGGACGGAAGGAGTACTTGGAAATGAAGTGAATATAGTTACCACGTTTTATTAACCTGCCATCGAACGTAGATCTTGATGTTTTTAATTACGCATGTGTTGATATGCTTAGAGGTCGTTTGCGTTTTCGCCACGGCGCGAACAACTACACCGTCCTTGCGTTTTCGTTCTCAACATCAAGGTTGCCAGTCGAGATGGTGGGCGATGGAGCGAGCACACGACGCGAACGGTGCATCGTGGCTCGCTTTTTAAAAAAAAAAAAAATTGTGACTGTTGGTAACAGCTAGTTTTTGAAGGGGCTTTTTTGTCCGTTTGATGCATAAAAACACCCACATTTTACCTATTTTTTCACTCTAAGTACCCCTTAAACTACAAAAATTATATACCATACTATATTCTTTTCAACTATTACTGTTATATATCTTTTACATCCATCATGAGCCAAAATCCAAACCAATATCCGAATAAATGGATAAACTCTTTCTTTAACGTTCCCCAAAATCGAATACCGAATACTCAATTATTGAATTCGTCATCTTCATCCAGCCCAAATACTCCCTCATCCGCAAACTCTTGCTCATCAAGAAATAATCAATTTTTTTCATTTACTAATTATAATCAAATATCAAATCCTTTCTCTAACTTCCCACAACAAAACCCGTTTGTTAATTGTACACCCGAAGCATTCACCTTATGGCTAAAAAATTCCCAACAATCTCAAGTATTCCAACAATCCCAACAACAAAACTTTCCTCAACACTCGCCTCAACAACCTCAAGAAACCGAAGAGCACGATGATGATAAAGCTTCACCCGTGGGTCCTTCGAAGAAAAAAGGGAGACAAAAAAGTGTTGTTAAGAAAAAACCCAAAATCGAAACGTGCTTTTTGGTCCCAATGTGAAGAAGAAATTTTGGCCGAATGTTGGATAAAAAATCCGAAGATCCGAAGGTCGGGAATGACCAACAAAGTGAGATTTTTTGGTTCAAAAAAGTTGCTATATATAACAAACAGGTTACGAAGGAGGGTTATAAACTCGAAACAAATATATGTTGACCGGCAAGTGGACACCGATGAATGGAGAGGTGCACAAGTTTAACAATTTTTATGACAACGCCAAACTTTTGAGTGGCGAAAATGAAGAAAATTTGATGACTCATGTGTTAAGCTTATATAAAGATGATAGCGGGAACAAGGAATTTTCGCATTAAAGTGTTTGGCCTTTTTGAGAGGTAAGTACAAATGAAAGAATCCCAATTCGACACGAACATGACGACAACGAGGGAAGATAGTCGATGAGATCCCTCGTCCATCCGGAGCTCCAAGAAAGGCCAAGGTTCAATACTTCTCAAGCTCATCCGCCACTTCGTGTTATCAAAAAGAACAATTGCCCGAATTGCTACAACAACAAATAATCTTTAATTGTTATGAAAAAAAAGAGCGAATGGAGCGAGAGATAGTGGTAAGACTAGAAGTGTGTGAGCTTCAAAAAAGGAACGAAGACTTGAAGATCCTTCGGTTCGACACTACCAGAACGAGTGCGAAGACACGCCAAAGATCGAAATGTTAAAAGACGAGACGCGTGCAAAATATCTAAATTTGTAATGTTTTATTATTAACGAGATCTATTGCACGCGCGTTGCAGCTTGCATGCGTAACTAACGGTGCAATAAATCGATAATACAAAAGGTTGTTTTCGTCAATGGCTCGCTTTGAAAGAAATAAATAACTTCAAGCTACATAAAAAAATTAAATATATACGTTAATTTTTGATATTTTTTTATAAAATCGTACGTATGACGATCTCTTTAATAGTATTTTTTAGATAGAGTCTCTAGATGTACATCACATATTTGATGAGGAAAGTTCGTTATACAAAGTAAATAATAAAAAGTTTAGGTAGTTTTCGTACACATTGGTGTTGTTTATCTGAAGAAAGAATAATGCTCGTGTTTTGCATCGAGATATTTTTCTTTGTGCTTTGAAGCTATATTTTCATAGTGGTGTAACCAATAATTTTTGTAAGAACTGAAGTCTCATAGAATTGTTCATAATTAGTCTCTCGACCATCTACACTTAGAAATCCAAACATATAGTCGTCAGTATATTTTTATCGAAGAAGTTATTGGTAACAGTCAAATATTTGTCAAGGAAAGTTTGCTATATAAAACAGCCATAGATAAAAAAATATAACATTATGTCTTTGATTCAGGTGTTTTTTAATATTATCAAATAGTTTGTGCGTTTGCTTTCAGTATTTTTTGTAAATATGTATTTGAGTATTAAATTTTTTATAACATCTTATGCATGTTAAAAGTATTGAAACATTCGGCTTGTTTTTCATAACTCTGAAATTTTTTTTAGTGATATATATTTTTTAATGAATCATTAGATTTTTGCTACATATTTTATAAACAAAATTGGTTATATTAAAATAATGTCGTAAGCGATGATCTCTAATGTAAGGGATTGTTCGCGTCAATGACTTGCCTTGCAAGTAATAAAAAATCTAAAAAACTATTTCGAAAAGAAATTTTTTAAATATGTATTAAATTTCTAATTTTTTTTATAAAAGCATACGTATGTCAAGGGCATTACAAAATTGGGTTCATTTAGTTCATAATTCAACGATTTTTTTGTAGTATTTGTTTCGCCGAACGAATCAATAGATATACTTTTTATATTTAATAAATAAAGTTTTTCAAATAAAAAAGACGTAAACACTTATAATCTTGAGGTCATTTTTGTAACCTGTCATATTATCAAGGTGAGATATGGAAATTTGTTTATTAATTAATTATTTTAGATTGCTTTTATATTTGGTTGGTGACACAAACGCTAATGCAAAACGACATAGCACAAAATGAGATGACACTGTTTCTAGCACGACACAAAATGAGATGACACTTTATAACTAGGGGGTTTTGGCCCTTCGTCGTCCTAGCAAGAGATGGTTGCAGCCATTTTTGGTGTTTCATTTTCCGAATATATTTGGGGATCTCATTTTTATACGAGTTAGATCTATTTGTATGTGTTAGATATGCTTATGCGTATTTGGAGGTTTAAGGGATTAACAACCACGTATTAAGGGCACGCGTAGGAAACTTTTTCTCGCCAAAACAAAGGAAAAAAGATTAAAAAATGGAAGTGGCAATCATTGTTCATAAGTGAATGGTAAACGTGAAATCAGTCGCTTCAGGCCTTTGATGCACATTATTTTCAAGATGTGATGAGTTTGAACGGCCTCGGTAAGTTCAGGTCACTCGTTTTTTTAGAAAAGCAAGTTCAGGTCACTCGTATCTTAGCGAGGCAACCTATCAGGTTGCAGCCATGGCGAGTGTACCATATTTTCCCGAATGTTGCCCTATTTGAGCCTGTACCGGGAAAACTGGTATGTTAAAGTATTCCCTCCTTTTATAAGGAAAACTTACATGTCCTGCTGCGAGTTTTGTTATGAATTGCAAAGGTATGCCTCAATTTATACTTAGTCTTTTAAGGGACTGAAATTTATAGATGCCACATTTTATACTATCCATTTTGCAGATTACCTTGAAGCTCTTCGAAGATGATCAGAAGTCGAAAGAAATCTGACCTGACAACGAATATAACAAGGTAATGGGTCAGTTAGGTGTGGTCGAGTCTCGGAAGTTGATGGAGAAAGGGTTGTTCCGTACCGATGTCATGCTAAAAATGATACAGGTGAACCGAAGAAAAGTGTAATCGAAAGCTTTAGGTTGGATTGATCAAAGATTCAGTTTTCTCTCATTCATGTTCTATAGAATAAGAAACTTTGTGCATTGTTGCTTATTTGGTGTTTTCAATACAATTGTGAAAACTATAATTCGGCCCCGCAGCTACGCGCGGGTACCAAAACTTTTTTATATTAAATATAATATGACCTCCAAGGCTTGGCTTAGTGTCCTTTAAAACTTAAGATAACAGGATTTAAATAGAAAATGTCGTGTTATGTTGTATAATAACGAGACTCAAATGTGTAAGTGTCCTATCAAACTCATCTAATAAGATCAATACATGAAATGCAATATTAGGTTCCTTGATAATAAGACTTATAAGCTAACTCTTCATATTAGATATATTTTTAGGACAGTGCTTAAAAAGGCGTCGTAGGAAAACGTCCTAAAAGCCCCCTTCGGTTGTGGGGTATGTAAAGTTACAAGACAACCCACAATAGATATGGAAGTGCAATTTGTGACGAAAAAAGGAACATATGCTATTGAGAATAAAACCGTATGATTTAAGTTCATTTGGATACCAAACTTATCTAAGATATGAGAGGACTCGTCCCCACCTTCCATCTCCCTATCATCTAATGGTTGGGATTAAATCCTCATTTTACACTACAGGGGTATTTTTGTCATTTCAACGCCCAATATATAAACCTTTTTATCTTTTCTTTCTCATAAAAAACACACACACACCGTCTGCGACCTCTCTCTCTACCCCGATCTAGTTTCTCTCTCTACAAATCGAAGCGTATAATTACAAATCCATCACGAACATCATCATTAATCCATCACGAATTGATTAATTAGATCAATTAATTAACACGAATTCATATCAGGTTTGTATTTTCATAATCTATTCTTATTTTTTTTAGCTTATTTGATTTTGAATAAGCTTATTAATTTATTATCAATAGCTTATTTAGAACGAAATATTATGATTGATTGTTCTTATGTGAATAAGCTTACAAATTATATGAGAGTTATGAATAAGCTAGTTTATTAGTTTTGTTTTGCGAATCCTACTGTATTTTATGAAAGTAGAATTAAGTTTGTTTTTGTAAGCTAAAATAAGCTTGATATAATATAATAATTGATGATATATCATATATGATAGATATATCATATATGATATATCGTCAGTTATCATGTATGATATAACTATCCTATATGATATAACTATCATATATGATATTTCAAACAAACCACAAGAAAACATATGTTGGATTAAGTTTGTTGATGTAAGCTGAAATAAGCTTGATATATCATACTGATAACTGATGATATATCATATATGATAGTTATATCATATATGATATATCATCAGTTATCATATATGATATATCAAATAAACCACTAGAAAAAACGTATTTTGTATGAGTATTTTTCATAAAATCTGTATAAACTCTTGAAATCTGCATTCTATCATAAATATGAGCAATATATTTTGGTGTTAAAATTTTGCATAATATGTTATTTTCTTTATTTTATAAATGCAGTCAGACAGAGATCGTGTGATTGCCCGATTTGAAGCAAAGCAGAGAGAGGATCTTAATTATAACAAGAGGACGTGCACGGATATGTTTTAAGGATCAAGACAGAGTAGGCGCTATTCACGAATTCATCATTTGATAATCTACTTTAAGAATAGTTTATTTTTGAAAAAGAAGAGTAGTTTTAATAATAATGTTGTTTGCATCTTTTGATTTTGTATAAATGGTTTTCATATATGATATTAGAGGTATATAATATATGATTTTATATTAGGTTACGTTCTGTTTGACTTACCATATATTATTCTGTTCAAACGTTCATTTTTATGTTATGAACAAGTGTTTAATTATTAATTGTACATACTCTTTGTTGTAATCATGAATTCATCAGATTGTTTGTTTAATATATCCAAGTTTTTCTTGAGTATCATATATGATAATGCATTATCATATATGATAGTGCATTATCATATATGGCTTAATTTAAGTGTTAGATGCATTATCATATATGATAGTACGTTATCATATATGATAGTACATTATAATATATGACTTAATTTATCAAAACATCATGACATAATACCAAGAAAGTTAAACCATATTAACAAAACGTTGTATCAGATACTAATGGATTACAAAATCGTCTATATACGTAAGAACTCCATCAGGAGATTACAAGGAAAAAAACAAATTAACAATAAACGTAAAACAAAAATTCATGAGCTTCTTCATTAAGCTTCATGGCCATTTGGATGCTTGCAATGTTCAACATGCCTTGTAAACAACCTTCTCCACACAAAAAAGAATATTTAATTCAATTTTCAACAAATAATCATATATGATATTTTAGCTATCATATATGATATTTCATTAGCAAGTCATACTAAATATGTTCAGTGAGATTAAGCCATAAAAAGTGTTAATTCAATTTTCAACCACATAATCAAATATGATATATTTCATCATATATGATATTTTAGCTTATATCATATATGATATAGTATATCATATATGATACTTCACAAACATGTCATACTAAATTTGTTCAGCTAGATTAAGCAATAAAACCTTATAATTCATGAAAATAAGCTAATAACTTAGCTTATAATTCATCGATCTATAAGCTTATTCACATTAAACATCTAATAAGTTATCTTATTATTCGACACTTTAAAATTCATTTAATTTATCAAATAAGCTATAAAAGAATAAGATGAATTATAAGCTTATTCACATCCAATAAGCTAAAAAATATGAACAAAACAGATCGAATTAACTTTACCTTATTTGTGAAGGGGATGATCAATTTACGAAGGTGATGATCGATTTACGAAGGTGATGATGGAAGGATTTGATTTTGTGATGATAAATTAAGATCTACATATGTGTATGTGTGTGTGTTTTGAGAGAAAAGAAGAAAAAAAAAGGATCCATTCAGAATGTGAGAGTGGTAGGTGGTGTTAGGTGGGATGGTAAAATGACGAAAATGCCCTTCTGTTTTTTTAATCTGACTTTTGGATGAAATGTGATGACGGCTTGAATCAGTCCCCTTGTATCCAAAAGATACAAAGGATCCATTATAACCGGACTCTTGTGTGTAATTTTTTATTATTTTTTTGTAAGGTTACTTTTGGTTGTGTGAGTATAAGAGAAAGGTAAATTGACAATCGCCTGGCATTATTTTTGGCTTGGAATAAGTCTTGTCATTTTTTTCCTTAAACTAAAAGGCCGAAACTCACGGATCAGCCCGTGAATCTAACCAATAATAAAGTCTATAAATACACTACCACTAGTTGCACCACATGATACACAAACCCTATACTACCCCTATACTACCTTAAACGATTGATCATGAACAATACCTATGCAGTCGTGTTGTTTCTCGTTGTTATCACGAGTACGCTACCAGCTCAACTTTGTGTGTTTCCTCAAATAATGATGGCGATCACGATATTTTCATAGTTGTGGACGATCTAACCAGCATGAATCAAGCAAGAATGGAGACGAGTAAGGTATGTAGCCGGTCAGCCCGGCCCATTCCTGCATGCTACGCTGGATCGCCCACAACCCTGAAAATCTCTTTTGACTATCATTATCTGAAGAAACACACAAAGTTGAGCTCTTACTCGTGATAACAACCAGAAACAACCCATTGCATACATATTGTTCATGATGAATCTTTTAAGGTAGTATAGTATTTGTTTATGATGTTGTGAGGTACTACTACAAGTCCTACAACTAGCACTAGCTTATTTATAAACTTGATTATCTATATGGAAGTGGAGGAACAGCATTCTTCATGCATGCAACAAATGATTACAAGGCTTCTATATGTAATTTATTTATTTTTTTGGTGTTGATTAGAGTTTTCTGTTCTTGTGCTTTATGATTAGAGAGAGTACAACTACTAGTCTTATTTCCTTTTTTTTGTGTGTTAATCGTGATTTCTGACTTATTAGCCGACTAATCCACGGGGTTTGAGCCCGCCGCCACAGAAAGTCAAACCAGGTAAAGCCCTCCCTCCCTTTTCAGGAGGTTGGCGTAGACTAGTCTTATTTCCTGATTAAATGTAATTTGTTTTGTTAACGAGGTAGAGAAGAAAATGTATTTAAGGTATATATATATATATATATATATATTTTAATTGTTCTTTAACAATTGATATCGACATACTTGTCCGTTGTCACACACGAGCCATCAAAGAAAAACTGGCAGCCAAAGCCAACTAGTTCATCAAGTGGCGTTGACACACCACTTGCTAAATAATGACATGATTGAAATATTCAACTTGTTATCGATATGTCATTTATTGGTTCTTTTATGAAACCACAAAAAGTTACTACTTGGAAATGAATTGTACTTATTATTTACCAAGATTTATAAGCTGTAACGATGGCGTAGATCTTGATGATTTTAATTTCGCATGCATTGTGATATGTTTAGAGAAGTGGTTAAGACATTTTTATTAGAGTGGTGATTTACACACTCTACTTATTTATTTGTACATTTAAATTATGTGTCTTGACATTAATATCTTAGGCTGGGAAATGAGAGTTAAATCTCACGGGTGAAACCTATGTGACAAAAGCCATCCTATAAACCTCACTATAACTCACGCGTGAGTTTTATTTTAAAAATCAATCAGTGGTCACTTTCCCACTGCTCGGCATGTGTGCCAGCTTTTCTTTCTTTTTTTTTTTTTATATTTTTAAATAAACTATTAGTGTATTAGAGTATTTAGTGGAGGTATATTATATACGAGTATAAATTTGGGTGAGGTGGAGGCGAGTTTTTTTTCCTTATTCCCACGGTAAGATGAGTTTTTGTGAGTTGTAAAAAATCTGATGTAGTTGTGCCACTCCCCAGCCTTACATCCTTTGGTAGTGTGTGCATATATTAAATGTATAATAGTCATGACATGTATATTTTGGAATGTACCAATAAATTTATGAAGTGTGCAAATTATCACCTTGTTATTATTTTCGAAAGTTTTTTGATGTGATGTTTAATGTTTTGCATTCCATCTCAAATTTGTTTGTAAAGGCTTATACTTAATGGAGTAGATGTGTGATCAAATATTTAAATACTTGATACAAAAAGTATAGAAAAGTATTTGTAATATCTCTCTTTTGTCCCATGTTACAGTACAATAAAGTTTTTTGTCAGTTTTTATTTCGTATTTTTTGACAGTTTATTGTATGTTAAACTTTATATTTTGTATTCCGCACTTTTCGTTTCAATGTTTTATAACAAAAACAAACTAAGATGACTCAAATATGAAATTGTACACATGTAAGTCTTTTTTACAATATGGGTGATAATGTAGCATCTTTTGTAACAAAATCATTGTGACCCATATATGAGTCACCATGAAAGATATAAGAGTCATGATGACTCATATATGAGTCACTGTGACTCATATATGAGTCACTGTGACTCATATATGAGTCACTGTGACTCATATATGAGTCATGATTACACATATATGAAACCGTACATATTTAAATCTTCTTTGTAATACATGTAATAATATAGCCCCTTTTATAACAGAATCATGGTGGCTCATATATGAGTCACCATGAAACATATATGAATCATGATGACTCATATATGAGTCATGATGACTCATATATGATTTCTAGTTGATTCATATATGTTTCATATTAATACATATATGTTTCATATTGACCCATATATGTTTCATTATGAACATATATGTTTCACAGAGAAACATATATGAGTTAGTATGAAACATATAAATTTTGTATTGAAACTTGTAGTGCTTTCCTAGTTCTTTTTTATTTGGAGTTCCTAAAAGAGCCACAAACTTTTATAAAACCAACCCTTATTTGCCTCCTACTGTGAGGTGGAGGAGTCAGATGAGGGTGATAGCGAGGAGGAGGGGTTTGGTGATGATGAGAAGTAGAATGGGTCTCGTAATTCTGATGATGATGAATTTGGTGAATCGTAGTCTTGGTGAATTGTAGTTGGACGATAAAACTGATGATAGTGGTAGTTATGTGGTCTTCTGTGAATGCTATGTTATTTTGAATTGGTTGTAGTCGGCACATAATTATTTGATGGTTTCTTTTCATTGTATGAAATGTGTTTTTACATGCATCTTTATTTAAGCAATTTACAATTTTGTTTTACGTATTTACTGTTGATGTTGTGTGTTAAATCTGATCCAGAAAATATATACTCTTGAGTCACTATGAAACATACATGTTTCACCATGACTCATATACGAGTCACTATGTGTTGAGCCAATGAAAGTTTTAACTATAGCCTAGTCTAGATTTGTTTAAACTAGACTAAGTGTTTACTGATCGTTGAGAGGACCAGCGACAGAGACTAGACCAGTGGAAGGCAAAGCCTCAGCTGGCACACCAGGAACATTCAAGTCAAAGACAACGTCAGAGAAGTCGAAGACAATCTGAAGTCATACTCACCAGCGATTATGGATAACTGGGATGTTGAAGGAATGTACCGGTGTTCAAGGATCTTTGAGTTGACAACACTCAGAGATCACTTAAGAACCCTAGAAGTCTGGGACAAGCAAAGCTTGTCCAATCCTTTATAGTTTAGGCGGGAGAATCTACCAAGTGTTTTGAGCGGGACAAAACAAGAGATTCAAGATAAAGCCTAGTATGACCTAGTGGGACAAAAGGTGAACAGTTGGCAGAACTGTTCACCTAAAGTTGTTTAAAGGTACGTCTCGATTTGGACATGCATTTAATACGTTGTACTCTTCCATTCAGAAGGTGACACGTATCAACTACTCCCACTAAGGAAGCAACCTCGTACACTATAAATAGGAGTGAGAAAGGAGAAGTAAATCAACCCTTGTGCTTGGATAATTTATCTAAGTTCTTTCTCACCTTGGAACCGCTGAGCCCTCAGCTGTCTACCAGCGTCTCATTGGTTGCCTTGTAAACTTGAGTCTCGAATATAGTTTACTTGTTCTAGGGTTCATTTCTTGTTGTCATTCAACGAGTGTATTCATAGCACTTTGTAATACTTTGTTTATAATACTTATTAAAGCATTACGCGTTTGAAAAGTATTTTCATTGTGTTTCGTGGTTACAAGAGTTATAGTTTATCAACAATTGTCATATTAAGGGACTTTCAATTGGTATCAGAGCGGTTTGATTTATAAAACTTTTCATAAACCGTTCTTGTTTTTAAAATCAAGATCTTAATATGGCTGATACTATACCTTGGTTGACCTCCACTTTGTGGAAGAGCAAAGAAAAAACCTGTTAAACAAATTTCATAGTCTTAAAACAGAGTTAAATCTTTGCCAAACTGAATTAACAAATCTTAAACCATTTGTGAATCTTGCTAATCAACTTCAAAATGAAGTAAGCAAATTATCCATTGAAAATGAGTCTTTATCTGATGAAAACTCCGAACTTAGAAAAACCATTGAAAAATGGAATTTGACTCAATCCACAGTGGAAGAAATAGTCGCTGAATCCATACCTGGTGATGTGGTTAAGGCTATTGGGGGAAAAAGTAGATACAAAAACCATATACCTGTTCCCAATGTCAAATTTGTCCCTTCAGATGTTTCTTCTCCATCTTCCACCTCTGTGGATGAGAAAAACTCTGACAAGAAATCAGAGGTACCAGCCCCACCAAGACTCGCTGGTGCTAACCCATCTGATTCCTTGCTTGGCCCAAAACCTCCAACTAAAACCCCTGAGAATTCAATTCTCAAAGTCGCTGATAAAGCGAACAAATAGGTTTTTGTGGCCAAGGACTCCAACAAACCCACTCCTCCCCCTGAAGAGCTTTCACCCACCAAGCAACTTCTCGTCACCTTGATGGAAGAAGTAAAGGGGTTGAAAGAACAAATCAACCCCAGAGTTAATAGTCCTTCTGTTAATTCTCTTGGTGAAGGATCTAGTAGCTCTAAGGGGAGAGCTTTGTTCAGACCTTGCAAGCATTGCGGTTTCAAGAATCATTCATCTAAGGATTGCACTAAGAAACCAAAATGTATCACATGCGAGTCTACTGAACACACTTCTAGAGAGCATGAGGAAGTCATTGCGGTTCAAAGAACCAGAACTCAAATGAGATCAAAAACTCCTCACCGACCCTCAAGAAAGGCTGAGCCTAAACCCAGAAATAACTCTCAGGGTTACAGACCTAATCCCCCTTGCAAGTACTGCAGCTTCTTCGACCATCACTCTGATGAGTGCGAGCATTATCCCGGATGTGACATCTGTGGAAGCATGCGTCATGAACCCAGGGACTGCAACCAAAGAGGGGGAGGAAACCAGAGAAGGACCAATGTCGCTGGCCAGGGACAGCATGGACCCACTGGAAAGTGGGTTCATCATAGAAACTAATCTGGCTTTGTTATATCTATGCAGGAATTTCTGAAGAAATCTGTTTGGTATCTGGATAGTAGGTGCTCCAGACACATGACATGGGTTAAACAATATCTGCATAGATATAAAAAGGAATCTGGTCCAAAAGTAGTCTTTGTAGATGACTCCTCAGGGGCTACTGAGGGTTATGGCTCAGTGGATTCTAATGGAATAACCTTCACAAGGGTCGCTTATGTTAATGGACTGAAGCACAACTTAATCAGCATTAGTCAACTCTGCGATGCTGGCTTCAAAGTTCTGTTCACTAAGACCCGAGGAACAATCTTCAATCAAAATGATGATGTTGTTCTAATTGTACCCAGGAGAAGGGATGTGTATGTCATCGACATGACATCTTGTCCAGAAGGGACAAACACTTGTCTCTATGCCAAAGCTTCTGATAGTGAAAATTGGCTATGGCATAAGAGACTCTCCCATCTCAACTTCAAAAACATTAATAAACTGGCCAAGAATGATTTAGTAGTTGGGCTTTGATGAGACTGCTTTTATATATAGTCTCATCGTCCAAAAAGGGCTAAAAATACATTAAATATCATCAAAATACCCATATATATGCTTGTGTTTGTTGCTTGTGTATTTTAGGTACGGATATTGAGAAAATGACAAAAGATCACAAGAATCATGCAAAAACGAACACGGGAAACGAAGTCGCACAATGAACCAAGCCCTAATGAAGACTTTCCCAAGAAAAACCTTGAAGACTTGAAGAATTATGAAGAAGGGTCCTCCAATATGGAAGAATTGACACTTTATACCCTTGTATCTTCATAATTACAAGTTTGGTCCCTAAAGTTTGTAAAAAATTACAAAAAGGGCCCTCCACTTTGAATATTTGGCAAGTTTAGCCCCTCAACAAAGCTAAATTGTTAACCATTATACTCCACAAAGTCAAATATATCATGGAGTCCTTCAAAGTACAAGAAATTACAAGTTTGGTCCTTTGAAAATCCCAAAATTACAAAAAGGACCCTTGACTTTCAACATTTGGCAAGAATGGTCCCTCATCAAACAAGACTTGGCAATTTTAGTCCTCCAAAATATCAAATATACAAGTCAAGACCATTATCCATCAACAAAATGCCAAAACAACCCTCCAAGTATCACAAAATGGCAAGAAATACCCCTGAATTTACTTTATGAGAGTTTTTGGGGCAAAAGTGGGAAAACTGAAAGTTTGATTACAAAGGAAATTCAGTTTTGGGGTTTAAATCTGCAAATGACAAGAAAAGGGAAGAAAGAGGGTTAAATGTGGCCAGACAACATAGTTACCTAGACCACTCCCATGGCGCCACCTGTCCCACTCACACCCCTCAACCAATAGCATCCTTCCATCCCACCACCTAAGCAATTCACTCACCCCGGTTTATACTTAATTAATCCTTGGCGACTAAACACATTTTTAAACACTAATCACCCCTAAAACAGATTGAAACCAAGTTCTTCATGTTCATAAACCAAATTGGGCATTTGCTAATTACCAACAATTAAACCCCAATATGGTGCAGATTTATGATTAAGGGTCTTGTTAACACATCCCAAACCTTAAACATGACACCCCACCAACCCACATGCTACATGGGGCCTCCCCTGCTACAAGTTCATGCATACTGCCAAAAGGGTGGCAGCAATCCAACGTCCCACATTTTGGCTTACTTTCTAAGCTTGTTACAAGCCTTTGGATCACCTTTTCACTTGCCAGCTATCACTAAACAACAACAAGAAGTCACATGTTTCACTAGAATTCAAACAAGCTTCAAGGGCATTTTTGGGAGTTCACAGCTAGGGTTTACGTTTTCCTTTGCATTTCTAGATACATTGTATGCCTATATAAAGGCCCTATGACTTTACGTTTTACCTGCTTTTGGTTTTTTCCTTGTTCAAACACTTGTAAATCCTTTTTTTCAGTTTAATGAAATTGTGTTAAGTGTGTTGAAGAAATACCAAGTGCCATCTTATTTTATGCTTGTTTATGTTATTTGTTCACTGAATTTGAATCTCAAAACATGTTTTTAAGGAGAGTGCAAAAGTTTGCATTTTTCCTTTAAGCTTGATATTTTGCTATGTTCTTGTTCAAACCTTAGAATTCTTGGGGTATAGGGATGATCATAGCATCCTAATTGTGATATTAAGGTGTGGTGAGGCTTATAACTTGGGGATAATCAAGTGTGGGGTAACAAGGTTGCATTAATCAAGGCTTTTTAAGTTTCTGATTTTGATATTGTGCTACTTACCTTGTTGAATCTTAGCAGGGTTGTTATTGGAAGCTTGTGCTTGTTCTAGCTAGCACATAAGCTCATAAATTCGTGGGTGTGGATGTACATCCATGAGGTTTGTCTTGAAACCTTAAAAATCTGATAAAAATTGGATTTTTTGTGGATTTATGGTATACTGTTGTTCTTGTTGATTTCTTGGCTTAAATCTGCTTAGTCTTGTATGATAAGGTTGTTTATATGCTAGATTAATCATTGGGTTAACTGAATCACACTTTTTCTTGTTTAAAATTGGATTTCAAAAGATAAAGGGGTGTTTGGGTCTACCTGTTTAAGTTGAAATCTTGGTATTGTGTTGTTAGAAGTGTGTATTTGTGCTCTATATCTGATATATGCCTTGTTGAGAGTGTTTTGTTGCAAGTTTTTGGGTTTGAAACTTCAAATCATACAATCTGCTATAACTTGGTGAATTTAACTGTTTTTGACCTAAGATTTTGGTGAAATCTAGTATTTGTGCATGCTTAGGGTTGAAAGTTGTTAAAACATCATTATTATAACTTATTTGATAGATATTGAGGTTTGAATCTGGCTTATTGGTCAAATACATCAGCAAAGTGTAAAACTTCATGTTCTTGTGTTCATCAGTAACTTAAGGTGCTTGAATCTTGCTTAATTCTTTGAATCATTGCATGAAACCTATTTAGACTTGTTCATTTGAGTTTATAATAGCTTGTGTATGCATTTGGTTGAATTTGGCTGGCTGAATATTGCTCTAAGTTCTTATTGAACCTGTTCTGCTTATTTGTTCATGTATGTGCTTGATCTGGTGCTTTATTGATTAAACTGTATCAATTGGGTGATTGTGTTTGTGATTTATTGATTGTTATTGACTCCTTATGATCCAAAGATCATTTGGGTGCCTTTGTGTAATCTAAATCTCAAAAAAATTCACTAAAGACAAAAGGTCAAACAAGTCAAGCAGTGGAAAAAGTTTCCACTGCTCAACACCCAAAACTAACCCCTGCTAGTGTTATTTTGTCATCAGCTTATCAATAAGCTATTTTAGCTTATCCAGACCTGCAACAACTTATTTTTTGTGATAGATCTTCATTATTTGACCCATTTGATTAGACTGGAGCTTATTGGACTTTGACTTTGACTTTTTGCTAGAAAACCAACTTATTTGACTTTTTCATAAGTGCTTATTTGCTTTTTCCAGCTTATTGAGTCAACTTATTTGAAAACTCTTTGTTGATTTTGCTTAATTAAGTCATTTGAAAGCTTTAGAAACTTGAATCAGCTCTTGGGGTGGCCTAGAACTCAAAAACGACTATTTTGTCGTTTTTTGTAGATTGCTTATTGCATTTTCAGGCTTATTCATTGGGCTTATTTCAAATTTCTTTTTACAGAAGTCTTATTTAGGACAAAAGAAGCTTGTGTGTCTAATTTGAGCTTATGACATTGGCTTATAGCTTAATGGGCCAAAAAGCCCATTAAGAATAAGTTGTTTGGTATAAGCTAGCTTATTTCACACTTTCAGCTTTTGGGCCTTTGGAAAAAGTTGTTTAAAATCAAATTTTGAGTAAAGTAGTGCTTTTTGGGCTTATTTGGACCACTTTTTTATATTAGACTCAATTTAGCCCATTAAGTGATCTGTTTTGGGTTTAGCCTATTTTCTAGGCCCATTAAGGGTATTTAGGTAATTTCACTTTCATTTCTGAGTTATTTAGGTTAAATTAAGCTAGTTTGCAACTTTTTAGAATTTTTTATGATTTTTGGATTTTTAATAATATTTTAATATTATTTTATTGTTAAAAATTAAAAGTCTGATTTTCTAAGTTTTTAAATTTTTCCTAGATTGTAAACACTTAATTAGGAATTTTGCAACTTTCCAAATATTTTTAGGGTCTTTTAATTATTTTCTAGAATTAATTTAAGTTTTAATTGATTTTAATAGTTTTTAATTGTTTAAAAATAGTTTTTAGTGGTTTTAAAATTTTGAAAAATACTTTTTAGCTTAATTAGGGTACTTTTTAGGTTTACAAACTTTAAAATCTTGTTTTGGACTTTTTAATAGTTAATATTGATTTTTAGGGCTTTAATTAGCATTAAAGAGTCATTATTTACTTAATTAAAAGGTTTTGGCAAGTTTGGATTTTTTGTAAACTCTCAGAATATTTTTGTGGATTTTTAGTGATTTTTGGTAATTTTTAGGGTAAAATTTTAATTTTAGTGCTTTTTACGGTTTTACGTGTATACCTTTTTCGTCTTAGTTAATACGACATCTTAACCGTCATTCTCTTCTTATCCCTCTTCTATTTTTCTTTTTCACAAATATAATCACAAAGATAATCAATTCATTACACACACACTAAGCCTCCTTGAGAACGATCCCCACTTTGGGTCATTTGTACACGGTTTTCCTAAATCGTCGTACTTAATACTTGCCACTTTTGCTCTCTTTTCCTAAAGAGTAGTAAAACCACTACATCATTTTGGCGCCGCTGCCGGGGAGGCGTGTTGTGTTTTGATTTGAAAAATTGTTGTTTTTATATAGCCATAATAGCTAATTGTATTAGTAGCACTCTACTAATACATATTATCGGTTTTTCGTTTTTTGTGTGAATACTATTACTATATTGTATACGTAGAACAATAAATTCACAAGTACTCCAAATACGTGAGAAATCACAACCTTGACTTGGGAGGTCATTACCCAATCATTGTATTCGAATCTCAAACCAAAGAAAAAGGCAAAAATAGATAAATACTTTCGTGAAGCTCAATTTTGAAAAATACAAACTATAAGGTGGGTATAAGGCGGATATTATAAAATATATCTTATGGAAAAAGGCTCTTAAGTGCTTCGCGCCGCCTCGTTTCCCTGCTTGCTTGTGAGTATTTGATTTTGAGAGCTAATCGAGGGTTTTGCCGCCCAAAGTAATACTAAGTATATATATATTTTCTTGGTTTCATTGATTAAACCCTCTTGAACGTTTTGGTGTTCCACCAACGTTCTAAAGTCATCGAAGGCGTTCACTTCACGTGATCGTTTTCATTCCTTGAGGCTTCTTTAGTCGAGAGATTTGATTAAGGAGGAGATTTGTATATTTGTGTCTACTTAATACATTCACCAAAATCCAAAAAGGTTAATACAATCAAAAACCACAAAAAAAAATCAAAAATACAAAACACCAAAAAGAATCTTCTTTGCTTAACCCCTCGTTGTACGTGACGTTTATGCTAACTCGTAATCAAGCAAGACGTGCACGGAAACGAAAGAACAAAACTCTCACTCCCAATCTTTCTAGTGAGGAGTCTCCTATTGACGAACCCATTGTAAGAGAAGCACCAACCATGGCGAATCGAACTATGATGGAGTTACTTCAAGCACCCACCGAGGGTTATGGAGATGTTATTGTGATTCCCGCTATCCTTGCGGAGAATTTTGAGGTAAAAACGGGTTTGTTGTCTATGATCCAAAACAACAAATTCCGTGGTGATGAGAAGGACAATCCACACAACCATATCCGCCAATTCAATCGTCTTACCGCCACTTGCAAGTTTAAGGATGTCTCGAATGACTCGATTAAGATGATGCTTTTTCCGTATTCCTTAGCGGGGCCCGCTAAAATTTGGTTAGAGAAAGAGCCACCCAATTCTATATTGACGTGGAAGGATCTCGTGTCTAAGTTTGTGAACCAATTTTTTCCGCCCTCTAAGACTACGCACTTGAAAAACGAGATTTCAAAATTTTCACAAGAGTTTAATGAAAGTTTTCCAACGGCTTGGAATAGGTTTAAGGAGATGTTACATGAATGTCCTCATCACGGTTTTTCCGACTTGCATCAAATTGACACGTTTTACAATGGACTTAATGATCATGAAAGGGATTATTTAAATGCCGCCGCGGGTGGTAATTTTTTGTGTAAAACGGTTGAGGAAGCTTTGGTGATAATTGAGAATAGATCTAAGGTGTATAGTCCTCGTAGCACGTCTAGTGTTCGTAAGGCTTCGTCTTCGGCTTCACCTTCTTTTTCTACTACCATCGATGCTTGCCAAATTGAGGCGAACTTGGAAAACAAGATTTTTGATAAGCTAAAAGGACTTTTGATTGAGTTTAAAGTTGGTGAACCAAGTGCTCCCGCTACGGCTAAAGCGGTTGAGGTTTCATGCATGTATTGTGGTGGAGGTCATGATTTCTCCGAGTGCATTACCAACGGTGGTAACACTTCGAGTGCCTACGCGGCCACGGGAAATTACAACCAAAACGGTCAAGTTTCCCGCACTAATCAATTGACTCCACCGGGTTTTCCACCAAATCAAAATGCTAACAATTATCGAAACAATCAAGTTGGTTACCAAAACAATCAAAGAAACAATTACAAGGGTAATAACAACTATGGGAATCAAGGGAGTAGTAGCCAATTGCAAAACCAAAACCAAAACCGTAATATTCAAAACACAAGTCAAGGTCTTCAAAATGTTTACACTAAAGAACTTCCAATGGACTTTTTGAATTATGCTACGGCAAATGATAAGATTTTGGAAAACATTCAAGAGCAATTGGCTAGTCAAGCTAGGGAAGCGGCTAAAAATGCAAAGGAGATAGCTAATTTAGCCAAGGAAAATACCAACATGAAAAATGAGTTGAAAAATGATTTTGCTAATCAAATTAGAGGTCAAAAAAATAAAATTGAGAAAAGTCATGCTAGGCTTGAACAAAGGATAGACCAAAAAGCCGCTAGTCAAGATGTTAAGCTTAATGCTATTTTGGAAGCGGTCATGGGGAACAAAGCCTCTACTTCGGGTAGTTTACCTAGTAACACCATATCAAACCCGAAGGGAGAGATGAAAGTGATTACCACACGTAGTGGTAAGACACTTAAGGAACCGACTCCTCAACCAATTGCTCCTACGGAGGAGGCAATTGAGGAAGAACCCGAGGTGGTGGTCCAAAAGGAGCATGTTCCAATCCCACGAAGTACCGCTCATGCCACACCTACGGTTGACCCTTTACCAACATTGGAACCCGAGATTCCAAAGGCTATGCCTATGCCTCAACCCACACCACCTTTGCCCTATCCATCGAGACTTAGAAAGGAGAAACGTCAAGAGCGCGACAATTACCAATTTGAGCTCTTTATGAAAATGTTTCGTGATTTGCACTTTAATGTGAGTTTCGTCGATGCTTTGGTCATGATGCCTCGATTTGCCGCTAACTTTAAGAGTATATTGAACAACAAGGAGAAATTGCACCAATTGTCTAGTTGTTCGTCAGTTTATCTTAATCGCATACCTCAAAAAGTCGGTGATCCCGGTAAATTTTGGATCCCTTGTGCAATCCAAGATATGGAGGAATGCTTCGCCTTGGCCGATCTTGGTGCTAACATTAACTTGATGCCACTTGTAATCTTCAAGTCGCTCAATCTTCCTAATCTTACTCCTTCACTAATGTCTATCGAGTTGGCCGACCATTCCACGATTCACGCATGTGGATTGGCGGAAGACGTTTTTGTGAAAGTGGGGAAGTTCTACTATCCCGTAGACTTTATCGTTGTTGATATCCCTACGGATCCTCAAGTTCCTCTCATTTTAGGTCGTTCATTTTTAGATACGTCTATGGATTTGATCGATGTTCATGCTAGAAATATCACCTTACGTTTCAACGACGAGGAACTTGTTATAAACGCAACTCAAAACTCTCAAATTTCTCATGTTTATTCCGTTGCAACCATAAACCTCGTTGATATGATCGACGTGGTTTGCGAAGAATTTTCACAAGAAGTTCTAGGTTTTGGTGATGAAGAAACTAGTGGCAATCCCACTATGTTAGATCCAATTCTTGATAATTCGACACCAACCTTCACTCCATTTGAAGGTGGTGGTTTTACGTTGGAAGAATTCGATGTTCCACGTACTTGTAACGAAGACCTCGACAACGATGAGGACTTCTCGATTATCAAAGATTTTCTTAACGATTTCCCATTTCCTCCACCCGAGGAGGTTATGAGTATCGAGCCCAAATCTTCACTTGAGGAACCACCTATCCTCGAGTTGAAAGATTTACCTCCTCATCTCGAATATGTCTATTTGGAGGAGGACGACAAGTTGCCGATTATTATTGCGAAGGAACTTTCGAATGATGAAAAAGCCGCACTTGTCGATGTTCTAAAGGATCACAAAGGGGAATTGCGTGGAAGTTATCCGACATTAAGGGAATCGATCCCAAGTTTTGTACTCACAAAATCATAATGGAGGAGGATTACAAGCCCGCAATCCAATGTCAAAGGAGGGTGAACCCCAAAATTCACGACGTCATCAAAAAGCAGGTCCTTAAACTCCTTGACGCGGGAATGATTTACCCTATTTCCGATAGCCCTTGGGTGAGTCCTATTCATTGTGTCCCTAAAAAGGGAGGAATGACCGTTGTGCCAAACGATGCCAACGAGTTATTCCCACTAGACTTGTGACCGGATGGAGAGTGTGCATTGACTATCGTAAGTTGAATGAAGCCACTCGAAAAGACCATTTTCCCTTGCCCTTCATGGACCAAATGTTGGAGCATCTTGCGGGAAACGATTTCTATTGCTTTTTAGATGGTTTTTCCGGTTACTTCCAAGTTCCCATCGATCCACGTGATCAAGAAAAAACTACGTTTACGTGTCCATATGGAACGTTTGCCTATCGTAGAATGCCATTCGGACTTTGCAATGCACCGGGAACCTTTCAAAGGTGTATGATGGCTATTTTTCATGACATGATCGAGAAGATGATGGAAGTCTTCATGGATGACTTTTCCGTGTTTGGTAATTCGTTCACTTCGTGTTTGTCGAATCTTGGGAGAATGTTAAAATGTTGTGAGGAAACCAACCTTGTGCTCAATTGGGAAAAGTGTCATTTTATGGTTAAGAGTGGAATCGTCTTAGGGTACAAGGTTCCGAAAGCGGGGATTGAGGTAGATCAAGCTAAGGTAGACGTCATCACCAAATTACCTCATCCCAAAACCGTTAAAAGAGTTAGGAGTTTCCTAGGCCACGCGGGCTTTTATCGTCGATTCATCAAGGATTTTTCAAAGATCTCTCGACCCATTACACATCTTCTTGAAAAAGAGGCACGTTTTGTCTTTGACGAAGATTGTGTACGAGCCTTTGAAATCCTTAAGAGGAAACTTACCGAAGCTCCCATTCTTGTTGCTCCCAATTGGAACCTCCCCTTTGAGCTCATATGTGATGCTAGTGATTACGCTATTAGGGCCGTATTAGGGCAACGTCATGAAAAGCACTTCTTGCCTATTCACTATGCTAGCAAGACGATGACCGAGGCTCAACTTAAATACACTACTACAAAGAAGGAGTTCCTTGCCGTGGTGTATGCATTTGAGAAATTTCGACCTTATCTCGTCTTGACAAAATGCATAGTGTATACGGATCATTCGGCTATCAAGTATCTCATGGCTAAACAAGATGTAAAGCCGAGATTACTTCGTTGGATTCTCCTCCTTCAAGAATTTGACCACAAAATTGTTGACAAAAAAGGAGCTGAGAATCTGGCGGCCGTTCATCTATCTCGTTTGGAAGATCCTCACCAAAGTGTTTATGAGCCCAAGGAAATCACCGAAACATTTCTGCTCAAGACACTTGGTGTAGTGAATTCTAAGCTTGATTCTTATACCCCATGGTTTGCCGACTTTGCAAATTACCATGCGGGTAACTTCATCATCAAGGGTATGACGACTCAAGAAAAACGAAAATACTTTCGTGACGTCAAGTTCTACTTTTGGAACGACCCTTACTTGTTTCGAACTTGTGCGGATCAAATCATCCGACGTTGTGTATTTGGCACCGAAGATTCTAATATCCTTAGAGCTTGCCATGAGGGACCCACGGGTGGTCACCACGGTGCTAATCTCACGGCTAAGAAGGTGTTTGATGCCGGCTTCTTTTGGCCTACTATTTACCGAGCTGCACAAGATCTTGTGAAGTCGTGTGATTCATGCCAACGACAAGGAAAAGCCTCACAAAAAGATGAAATGCCACAAAATATCATCCAAGTGTGTGAGATCTTTGACGTTTGGGGCATAGACTTTATGGGGCCGTTCCCATCATCTCGTGGTAATAAGTACATCCTCGTTGCGGTTGACTACCTATCTAAGTGGGTGGAAGCTAAGGCTTTGCCCACCAATGATGCTCGTGTGGTAGTCAAGTTTTTGAAAAGCTTGTTTTCTCAGTTTGGAACCCCTCGTGCGATCATAAGCGATCGTGGAACCCATTTTTGTAACGACCAATTCGAAAGGGTCTTAAGGAAATATGGGGTTACACATCGGCTTTCTACGGCTTATCACCCACAAACGAGTGGGCAAGTCGAGGTTTCAAACCGAGCTTTGAAGATGATCTTGGAGAGATCCGTTGGGGAAAACCGACAATCTTGGTCGGATAAGTTGGACGATGCTTTATGGGCCTTTCGGACCGCTCATAAGACGCCTATTGGGTGCACTCCCTATAAGCTTGTGTATGGGAAAAATTGTCATTTGCCAGTTGAATTGGAACACAGGGCTTATTGGGCCCTGAAGCATTGTAATGATGATATGGAGACCGCGGGAAAACACCAGAAAATGCAATTAAATGAATTGGATGAATTGAGGGACATTGCTTATGAAAATTCATTGATTTATAAAGAAAAAACTAAAAAGTTGCATGATTCTAAAATTAAAAACCGGGTTTTTAACATTGGGGATCAAGTTTTGCTTTTTAATTCTCGCTTGAAAATCTTTTCCGGTAAGTTGAAATCCCGTTGGTCCAGTCCATTCACCGTGACTCAAGTTTTTCCATATGGGACCATCGAGCTAGCTCAAAATGATGGTCCCAATTTCAAGGTGAATGGACATAGGTTGAAGCACTACTTTGGCGGGGAAGTTCCATCCTTGAACTACCTCGACCAAGTCACCTTCCCCAATGATAATTAGTATTGAGGGGATCGAGTCGAGCTCATGACTCGGTAATAAAAAACGAGGTGCCTCGTGGGGGAGTCCCATGCTTATCCTATGTACATATTATCGCTTTCTAATGTAGTAACATGTGGGGATTTGTGCCCTTCCAACCTTTGTTCCGTGGTTGTTTGTGAATTGTGGACTTTAGATGATCATGATCTTCACGATTGGAGCCTCTCGTGTTCGTTTTATGGGAGTACTCGATCGTTTGCTTTGAAGACTTTCTCAATATCCATGATATATACTTTTGATGTTCTAACCTTAGGTTTATAGCACACTTCATAAACGGCTTTAAATTTAATGGTTACACCCTTTCCATGCTAGATTAGGCATTCGACTACATCTCTAGTATGGGGGTGTTTGCACCCCTAGACTCGAAACATTGAGGACAATGTTTAACTTTAGTATAGGGGGGTGAATAGATACTTGCCTTGCCAAACCTTCACGCTTTCCAAAGTTTATCTTTTTGTTTATCGTTTTGTTGCAAAATAAGGTTAAAAATGGCCAAATTTTAAAATTTTTCTCATGTTTTATAAGTGTTTAAAGACACAAATGTTGATTTTCCGATGGCGAGAATAAGAGTAATTTTTACTCGACCGTGCGTGTTGAGCACTTTGCTTTGATTCCTTAACTTCACATTAGGCTAAGTCTCTTAAATGAGGACGAGAAATGATAGGGTTAATTATAAGTTACTATGCTAAACGTAGAAGTCGCTCTTCTTTCAAAAACTCATGTGTTCTCGTTGTTTGCTTATTCTCCCTTCGCATGAAAATATTTTTTGCTTAATAAATATTGACTTAGCGGTTTAGTTGGGATTGTTGGGTTTCTAGTCTTTTCTAGTAGTTTACGTGTAATTAAATTGGGAAGACATTAAGGTATCACCAGCGTCACGGTTTTGAAGTATTGGCACCCGAATAATCAAAAGCTTCACCCAATAATAAGATTCTAAGTGCTCACCTAAATCAAGCAAACAATTTGAAGCCCCACAAGGCCGAAAAATCTATGCAAAATTAAAAGTGAATCAAGCCTTAATCTTCTAAGCTTTAAAGATCCAAAATTCGCCTTAGCGTGAGGATATACGTCTTTGGCTAATAAAACTACCGATGAGGTGGATAATAAAAGGCAAGGCAAGATCGAAGTCATAATAAAAGCTTCATGGCGAAGTTGAATAAAAGATGGAGGTAAACCAAAGATAATAAGGCCCTTCCGTTAGGGGGCGTATAAAAGTCTTGGTAATAAGTCTCATGTTCAAAACCGTTATAAAACCGTGTTTATCGATTCTTCTTGTTGACTTAATTTTTTGACATCGTTGTCTATTGGGAGGGGTTATTGATTTGATGGTCTTGTTTACACCGTTAGGACTCTATTTTTAGACCTAAATCTCTATTATCGCATAAGTCAAACAATGTATCCTCGTGAAACATTCAAGACAATATAAAATATAAGAGATACAACTTAGAAATAATGGGAGGATAAGTACGTGATTAGGGCATATGAGTAGTGTTAGCATTACTAACTTATAATGACAATGATCTCGTTGCACGCTTGGCATGGAATTGGGGTGAAAATCGAGGCCGATGAAATTATTTCTAACGTAGCATTCACGTGTTCTTATTCTATGAACCTAAACGTCCCATTTTGCGATGAAAATCACACATTATGTCTAAAACGCAAGTAGTAGTAGCAATAGTAGTAGTGTAACTAGTTTATCGTTCAATAAAGTGAATAAAAATAAATTTTGGAAGTGCTACGATACTTTATTCTAGCATTGCGTGAGGGCACGACAATGGTTTAGTATGGGGGAGTGATGAGACTGCTTTTATACATAGTCTCATCGTCCAAAAATGGCTTAAAATGCATTAAATATCATCAAAATACCCATATATATGCTTGTGTTTGTTGCTTGTGTATTTTAGGTACGGATATTGAGAAAATGACAAAAGATCACAAGAATCATGCAAAAACGAACACGGGAAACGAAGCCGCACAATGAACCAAGCCCTAATGAAGACTTTCCCAAGAAAAACCTTGAAGAATTATGAAGAAGGGTCCTCCAATATGGAAGAATTGACACTTTATACCCTTGTATCTTCATAATTACAAGTTTGGTCCCTAAAGTTTGTCAAAATTACAAAAAGGGCCCTCCACTTTGAAGATTTGGCAAGTTTAGCCCCTCAACAAAGCTAAATTGTCAACCATTATCCTCCACAAAGTCAAATATATCATGAAGTCCTTCAAAGTACAATAAATTACAAGTTTGGACCTTTGAAAATCCCAAAATTACAAAAAGGATCCTTGACTTTCAACATTTGGCAAGAATGGTCCCTCATCAAACAAGACTTGGCAATTTCAGTCCTCCAAAATATCAAATATGCAAGTCAAGACCATTATCCATCAACAAAATAACAAAACATCCCTCCAAGTATCACAAAATGGCAAGAAATACCCCTGAAATTACTTTATGAGAGTTTTTGGGGCAAAAGTGTGAAAACTAAAAGTTTGATTACAAAGGAAATTCAGTTTTGGGGTTTAAATCTGCAAATGACAAGAAAAGAGAAGAAAGAGGGTTAAATGTGGCCAGACAACATAGTTACCTAGACCACTCCCATGGCGCCACCTGTCCCACTCACACCCCTCAACCAATAGCATCCTTCCATCCCTCCACCTAAGCAATCCACTCACCCCGGTTTATACTTAATTAATCCTTAGCGCCTAAACACCTTTTTAAACACTAATCACCCCTAAAACGGATTGAAACCAAGTTCTTCATGTTCATAAACCAAATTGGGCATTTGCTAATTACCAACAATTAAACCCCAATATGGTGCAGATATATGATTAAGGGTCTTGTTAACACATCCCAAACCTTAAACATGACACCCCACCAACCCACATGCTACATGGGGCCTCCCCTGCTACAAGTTCATGCATACTGCCAAAAGGGTGGCAGCAATCCAACGTCCCACATTTTGGCTTACTTTCTAAGCTTGTTACAAGCCTTTGGATCACCTTTTCACTTGCCAGCTATCACTAAACAACAACAAGAAGTCACATGTTTCACTAGAATTCAAACAAGCTTCAAGGGCATTTTTGGGAGTTCACAGCTAGGGTTTACGTTTTCCTTTGTATTTCTAGATACATTGTATGCCTATATAAAGGCCCTATGACTTTACATTTTACCTGCTTTTGGTTTTTTCCTTGTTCAAACACTTGTGAATCTTTTTTTTCAGTTTAATGAAATTATGTTAAGTGTGTTGAAGAAAGACCAAGTGCCATCTTATTTTATGCTTGTTTATGTTATTTGTTCACTGAATTTGAATCTCAAAACCTGTTTTTAAGGAGAGTGAAAAAGTTTGCATTTTTCCTTTAAGCTTGATATTTTGCTAAGTTCTTGTTCAAACCTTAGAATTCTTGGGGTATAGGGCTGATCATAGCATCCTAATTGTGATATTAAGGTGTGGTGAGGCTTAAAACTTGGGGATAATCAAGTGTGGGGTAACAAGGTTGCATTATTCAAGGCTTTTTAAGTTTATGATTTTGATATTGTGCTACTTACCTTGTTGAATCTTAGCAGGGTTGTTATTGGAAGCTTGTGCTTGTTCTAGCTAGCACATAAGCTCATAAATTCGTGGGTGTGGATGTACATCCATGAGGTTTGTCTTGAAACCTTAAAAATCTGATAAAAATTGGATTTTTTGTGGATTTGTGGTATACTGTTGTTCTTGTTGATTTCTTGGCTTAAATCTGCTTAGTCTTGCATGATAAGGTTGTTTATATGCTAGATTAATCATTGGGTTAACTGAATCACACTTTTTCTTGTTTAAAATTGGATTTGAAAAGATAAAGGGGTGTTTGGGTCTACCTGTTTAAGTTGAAATCTTGGTATTGTGTTGTTAGAAGTGTGTATTTGTGCTCTATATCTGATATATGCCTTGTTGAGAGTGTTTTGCTGCAAGTTTTTGGGTTTGAAACTTCAAATCATACAATCTGCTATAACTTGGTGAATTTAACTGTTTTTGACCTAAGATTTTGGTGAAATCTAGTATTTGTGCATGCTTAGGGTTGAAAGTTGTTAAAACATCATTATTATAACTTATTTGATAGATATTGAGGTTTGAATCTGGCTTATTGGTCAAATACATCAGCAAAGTGTAAAACTGCATGTTCTTGTGTTCATCAGTAACTTAAGGTGCTTGAATCTTGCTTAATTCTTTGAATCATTGCATGAAACCTATTTAGACTTGTTCATTTGAGTTTATAATAGCTTGTGTGTGCATTTGGTTGAATTTGGCTGGCTGAATATTGCTCTAAGTGCTTATTGAACCTGTTCTGCTTATTTGTTCATGTATGTGCTTGATCTGGTGCTTTATTGATTAAACTGTATCAATTGGGTGATTGTGTTTGTGATTTATTGATTGTTATTGACTCCTTATGATCCAAAGATCATTTGGGTGCCTTTGTGTAATCTGAATCTCAAAAAAGTTCACTAAAGACAAAAGGTCAAACAAGTCAAGCAGTGGAAAAAGTTTCCACTGCTCAACACCCAAACTAGCCCCTGCTAGTGTTATTTTGTCATCAGCTTATCAATAAGCTATTTTAGCTTATCCAGACCTGCAACAACTTATTTTTTGTGATAGATCTTCATTATTTGACCCATTTGATTAGGCTGGAGCTTATTGGACTTTGACTTTGACTTTTTGCTTGAAAACCAACTTATTTGACTTTTTCATAAGTGCTTATTTGCTTTTTCCAGCTTATTGAGTCAACTTATTTGAAAACTCTTTGTTGATTTTGCTTAATTAAGTCATTTGAAAGCTTTAGAAACTTGAATCAGCTCTTGGGGTGGCCTAGAACTCAAAAACGACTATTTTGTCGTTTTCTGTAGATTGCTTATTGCATTTTCAGGCTTATTCCTTGGGCTTATTTCAAATTTCTTTTTACAGAAGTCTTATTTAGGACAAAAGAAGCTTGTGTGTCTTATTTGAGCTTATGGCATTGGCTTATAGCTTAATGGGCCAAAAAGCCCATTAAGAATAAGCTGTTTGGTATAAGCTAGCTTATTTCACACTTTCAGCTTTTGGGCCTTTGGAAAAAGTTGTTTAAAATCAAATTTTGAGTCAAGTAGTGCTTTTTGGGCTTATTTGGACCACTTTTTTATATTAGGCTCAATTTAGCCCATTAAGTGATATGTTTTGGGTTTAGCCCATTTTCTAGGCCCAGTAAGGGTATTTAGGTAATTTCACTTTCATTTCTGAGTTACTTGTGTTAAATTAAGCTAGTTTGCAACTTTTTAGAATTTTTTATGATTTTGGATTTTTAATAATATTTTAATATTATTTTATTGTTAAAAATTAAAAGTCTGATTTTCTAAGTTTTTAAATTTTTCCTAGATTGTAGACACTTAATTAGGAATTTTGCAACTTTCCAAATATTTTTAGGTCTTTTAATTATTTTCTAGAATTAATTTAAGTTTTAATTGATTTTAATAGTTTTTAATTGTTTAAAAATAGTTTTTAGTGGTTTTAAAATTTTGAAAAATACTTTATAGCTTAGTTAGGGTATTTTTGAGGTTTACAAACTTTAAAATCTTGTTTTGGACCTTTTAATAGTTAATATTGATTTTTAGGGCTTTAATTAGCATTAAAGAGTCATTATTTACTTAATTAAAAGGTTTTGGCAAGTTTGGATTTTTTGTAAACTCTTAGAATATTTTTGTGGATTTTTAGTGATTTTTGGTCATTTTTAGGGTAAAATTTTAATTTTAGTGCTTTTTACGGTTTTACGTGTATACCTTTTTCGTCTTAGTTAATACGACATCTTAACCGTCATTCTCTTCTTATCCCTCTTCTATTTTTCTTTTTCACAAATATAATCACAAAGATAATCAATTCATTACACACACACTAAGCCTCCTTGAGAACGATCCCCACTTTGGGTCATTTGTACACGGTTTTCCTAAATCGTCGTACTTAATACTTGCCACTTTTGCTCTCTTTTCCTAAAGAGTAGTAAAACCACTACATCAGGCTTCCCTCTCTGACCTTCACCAAAGACAGACCCTGCTCAGCCTGCGAGAAAGGGAAGCACCACAGAGCCTCATTCAAGACAAAACAATCATTCTCCATAAATAAGTGCCTCCATCTTCTTCACATGGACTTATTTGGACCAGTAAAACCTCAATCCCTTAATCACAACAAGTATACACTAGGCATTGTAGATGAATTCTCTAGATTCACATGGGTATTCTTTCTCAAAAGAAAGAGTGATGCTGCTGAAAGAATAATGTCCTTCATCAGAGAAATAGAGAATCTCAATGACTACAGAGTTAAGGCTATCAGAAGTGACAATGGCACTGAATTCAAGAATCATGCCATGGAATCCTTTTGTGATGAGAAGGGAATATCGCAGAACTGATCTAACCCAGGCACCCCCTGAACAAAATGGTGTCGCTAAAAGAAGAAACAGAACCCTCATAGAGGCTGCTAGAACTATGCTCAGCGAATCAAGACTTCCTAAACAATTTTGGGGTGAAGCTGTGAACACAGCCTGTCATACACAAAACAGATCCATTATAGTGAAGAGACACGACAAGACCTCTTATGAAGTGTATAGGAAGAGAGCCCTTGATGTAAGCTACTTCCATGTCTTTGGTTCCCTGTTTTCATTCACAACTACACAAATCACCTGGGAAAATTTGATGAAAAGTCTGATGATGGATTCTTCGTTGGCTACTCTCCCACCTCCAGAGCTTATAGAGTATTCAACATCCCGCGGACAAGAACTAGAAGAATCTATCCATGTAACCTTCAATGAAGCAAATGCTGTCATCAACCACACCAACTCAGAAGAATGTGACATTGACTTCAATGAAGTTAAATCATATCCAGAGGATGATTTCTCAAATCCCAAGGAATCATCTAAGGTATGTCACAAGGACTTCCCTTATGTCCATGCATTTGATCCTCATTCAATCTCTGACATCACTCCAGAGGTTGAAAATGCTGAACCAATCACTCCACCTACTACAGTGAATGCTGATCTCATCGAACCAATCTCTCCTCTTGATGAAGAGATTATGGATGAAGAAACAATATGTGAAGATCCCTCAGCATTCATTGAACCTACTGTGACTCCTGAACCCACAGAGACTCCTGCTCCTCAATCCAAATGGAGTAGGAACCAAGATATTCTTCTGGTGAATATTCTTGGTGAACCCTTTGAGGGAGTCACCACTAGAGGCAAATTGAGATCTCTGGAAACCGCCTCAGCGAATGAATGCCTTTTCGCTGATTTTCTCTCTGAGGATGAACCTAAGAATGTGGCTGTTGCGCTTCTAGATGAAGGGTGGGTTGTTGCCATGCAAGATGAGTTGAATCAGATCAAGAGGAACAAGGTGTGGACTCTGGTAAAAGCTCCAGCTGGGAAGCAAGTGGTTGGAACTAAATGGGTCTACAGAAACAAGAGGGATGAAGCTGGCATGATTGTCATAAACAAGGCTAGGCTTGTGGTGCTGGGATATAATCAATCTGAGGGGATTGACTATGATGAAACGTTTGCACCAGTAGCCAGATTGGAAGCTATCAAAATCTTCCTAGCCTTTGCAGCTTATATGGGGTTTACTGTATACCAGATGGATGTGTAGAGTGCTTTCCTAAATGGGAAGCTTGCAGAGGAAGTATAGGTATATCAACCCCCAAGGTTTGAAAGCAGTGAGTATCCTGATCACGTCTGCAGACTTCACAAAGCACTCTAGGGGCTGAAACAAGCGCCTAGAGCCTGGTATGAAACCCTATCAAAATTCTTACTTGAAAATAAATTTGTCAGAGGTACCATTGATCAAACCATGTTCGCTTATAGGTCCAAGGGTGATGTCATTTTAGTACAGATTTATGTGGATGATATAATTTTTGGTTCAACCAATATTACATTGAGCAAACAGTTTGCCAAACTAATGACCAAAAAATATGAAATGAGCATGATGGGGGAATTAACTTTTTTCTTGGGTTTTCAAATTAAACAAAATTCAAAAGGAATTTCCATTTGTCAAGAAAAATATTTTAAGGATTTGCTCAAGAAGTATGATCTGTCTGATTGTGCATCAGTGAAATGCCCCATGCTTCCTCCCAACAACTTGGGAGCTGATGACTCAGGGGTCTCTGTTAATGAGACCTTATATAGAGGCATGATTGGGTCACTGATGTACCTCACAACAAGCAGACCAGACATACAATTTGCCACATGTCTTTGTGCTAGGTACCAAGCTAACCCCAAGGAATCCCACCTTGTAGTTGTCAAAAGAATTTTCTGGTACTTAAAAGGATCTCCCACATTGGGTATATGGTATCCAAATGGATCAGGCTTCGACCTCAAAGCCTACTCAAACTCTGACTATGCTGGGTGTTGTCTTGATAGAAAGAGCACCTCTGGGAGTTGTCAAATCCTTGGAGGAAGTTAGTATGCTGGAGTGCCAAGAAACAAAACTCTGTGGCCATGTCATCAACTGAAGCTAAATACGTAGCGGCCGCTGGTTGTTGTGCTCAAGTTCCCTGGATGAAAAGTCAGCTAGCTGATTATGGGATCATTTATGAAAAGGTTCCCATATTCTGTGACAACACAAGTGCTATAGCCATCTCCAATAATCCGGTACTTTATTCCAGAACTAAGCATATTGACATCAGGTATCACTTTATCAGAGACCATATTTTAAAAGGTGATATTGAGCTTCATTTTATACCTACTGAATACCAGCTCGCTGATATATTTACCAAGCCTCTGGCTGAGCCAAGTTTTACGAGGTTGGTTGCTGAGCTGGATATGCTCAATATTGGTAAACAAGTCTGATAAATGATCTCTGATCTCTGGGCATTAAAGGGAATTGAATGTAATGAGGTAGTTACATTCCAATGGGACTTAATATATTCCCATATTTAATTAAAATGATTAACCTTTATTGTCAACAATTTTCCCGCTTTCCAAGGGACAGAAAAATCACATGAAGAGTCAAGGGGTCCCACTTTTCTTAAAAGGTAATTTTTTGCATTAAATGCTTTAATTGTAAAACGGCTAAACCTTTTATCAAAACCCTTGACTCATTTTTCAATCTTCACATTACTCATTACTTTCACACACACATACTATTCATCTTCTCCAAAACCTTCATTTCTTCCTCACATCAACAATGGTGTCTTCATCAACAAACACTGCTTTCACCGTCCTGGCCTCCTCGAACGTTGATTTTGGGATACATGATGGTAAAATTGTCTTGAACAATTATGTAGCTCTCTTGGAACACAACAATTCCCTCTATCAACCATTGTTCTCCTTCCTCAAGAACTCCACCATTTTTGAAGCCATAACCAGAGTACCTTCCACATGCTATCACCAATACTTGAAGGAGTTCTGGTATAGCACCGAAGTTGATCAAAACTCTTCACACATCACCTTCAACCTTTCCACACATCCCCAACCTCTCACTTTTGATCTTCACACCTTTTCCAAAGTCATTGGACTTCCAGTCAATGAAGGCATGTCCGCTGTGCCTGCCAGCGCCACGGTAAAAGAAGGCTCTGGCTACCCTTTGTCCTCATGACGACAATGATAAACCTTTCACCACCCAAGGTTTCCAGAACAAATCACTGATCAAAGTGAACTACTTTTCACCCATCTGGAGGACGCTGAAAGCAATACTCACAATTACCATTCATGAAGACCATACATGTCTCTGGTTCTGAGTATACTTGGCCCCCTACTAGTTTAGTGATCTCTTTGGGCAGTACCAAGTTTCTGTGCATCCCATCTACAACAATGTTCTCAGTGACCAACTTCTCCACCAGAGGCCCCATTTGTGTTTTTCTTTTCCTTTGTCCTTGAGAAGTTTGTTGTTGTGAGAGTTGAGGAGGCAGAGATACCTTCAGCTTCTTTACCGTGTCTCTTACCCAATTCAGCTTTGCTTGAATGTTTTCATCATTTGGGCAGCACCAGGCCTAGTCTTATTTTGGGAAAGAGACAACATTTCTAACCATTCAGAGAGGCCCAGATCTATGAGTTTAAAGTCACTGAAGACTTTGTAGTTGGTTAGTTGATTTTCTCTGTAAAGGGTCACTGATGTTATACATTGTGAAATGTCTGGGTGGAAACCAGGGGTCTCATGATCAACTTAATGGAGCCTAGCAAGCAATTGCTTACAGCTTGATCTGGGGGCAAGATATAGGGATCGCTCACATACTTTACTCTGACCTCATTGCTAAGCTAGAAAACAAAGGGAAGAAGAACAGACTAGCCACCATCTGCTACACAAGATATCTCTCTCTTCTCTTAGAAGATATGCTGGGTGAAGGCTACACAAATGATGAACTTCTCTCATTCTCTCCTTATCACATCACTGTTGCTTCACTAAAGACTCCCTTGGAAGATGAAGTGCCTCTCAGCAGGCACATGATGCAGGTCGCGGGGCTACTGGTTGCTGATGGAGAGCCCTTGATCCCTCACAATAAGGTGAATGCTGAAAGACTAACTGACGAGTCTCTGTTAAAGACCTCTGTGCAGTCTTCTTCTCAGCCCAAGGTGCCCAAGGAAAAGAAGAAGAAGAAGAGAAAAGACATCCCCCTTTCCTCTGAAACCCCTTCTGTTAATCCTTCCAAGACCAAGAAGACTAAGAAGAACCCATCCCCTTCTCTGGAGGATGTGGTTGAAGAGCCCACTGCTGAAAAACAACCTGAGTCTAGCGTCTCCCAGTCAGCAGAGACGAATAAGAACCTTCTCAACGCTGATATCTCTCAGGTATTAGTTTGCCATTTTATTCTCTTGTAGGTTCACATACAATCACTCTCAACATTCTGTAGGAGAGAGTGAGGAAGTCTTAGGGTCTACCTCAACCCATAGAGTGTCTGTGTCAGCACCTAGAACTCTTAGGATTATCTGTACACTCTGTCTTAACACAAGGATATGATTCATTTGTGCTCATAACGCACCCTGATGATCCTTCACCCTCTGGACTATGCTCTTGTCCATAACAACTTGAGCATGCTATAGGTCCCGACCAAGAGTCTCTGCACTTCACGTAGTCTCTGGGTCCCCTCATATGAAAAGAGTCCCAAAGAATTTATTCTTTTGGGGGGACTGAATAATCACCCTCAGTCTTCCTAGGGGCAGCGATAAAAGGCGACCATTACCTTCAAATAAGTCATAAATGATGTCATCCTCTCTGAATTGCAAACACTTACCCATGCTGCTGAGGAACTCACCACCACACTAGAGACTTCACTAACTTCATCTGTGGAGTCCTCTATGACTGCATTGCTTCCGCAACTACTGGGAAATGCCTTGCAAACTCACCTCCCAGCTGTTCTAGACCAGAGCCTTCAACAATACATACCATCTGTCCTCACATCAGCTGGCAAAGCAAATGTTGCAGCTATTGCCAAGGCGTCTGAGCCTTCAAGAAATCTTCTTCAATAGCTGTTACAAGAGGAACTTAAAGAAATCTGCTTATTTGTCCATCAAGAATTTGTTAAGTTCTTCAAGCCTGGATCAGGCACAGCTACTACCGGCGCTATACCTGAGGGGGAGAATTCAGCAACCTCCACCTCTGAAGAAGAAGCAGACACCGCTCCACCTAAGGGGGAGTAATCACTTAAACAACCAACACCTTCAACAGGGATTCCAACACCAAAACCTCTCAGGTCCTTCAACCCAATCACTGAAGCAATAAAGGACAAGGGAAAAGGAATTGCCATTGAACAACTGGAAATATCCCTGCACTCTCTCCAAGAAGAAGGCAAATCCACAACCAAACTCTCCAAACACTCTGACCTGAACAAATTCAAGAGCGCTGATGAACCACCACTTACCCCAGAGCAGGCAAAGGCTCAAATCTTGGAACACCAAAGGCTTGCAAACATCAAAGCAGCTGAACTAAAGAGCAAAGAAGCTCTGAACAAACTCTCTCCTGCTGTAAAGGAAGCTCAGTTGGTTAAGCTCAAAGAACTGGAAGTGAAAAGGAGAAACCTTCAAAAGAAATATGAAAGAATTGTAAACCAAAGAGCTGAACCCGGTCAAATCACCAAGTATGCATGTTACACTGACAAAGACAAAAGAGTAGTGATGACCCTTTACAGAGAAAATCAACTAACAAACTACAAAGTCTTCAGTGACTTTAAACTCAGAGATCTGGGCCTCTATGAATGGTTAGAAATGTTGTCTCTTGCCCAAAAGAAGACTGGGCCTGGTGCTGCCCAAATGATGAAAAACATTCAAGAAAAGCTGAATTGGGTAAGAGACACGGCAAAGAAGATGAAGGTATCTCTGCCTCCTCAACTCTCACAACAACAAACTTCTTAAGGACAAAGGAAAAGAAAAACACAAATGGTGTCTCTGGTGGAGAAGTTGGTCACTGAGAACATTGTTGTAGATGGGATGCACAAAAACTTGGTACTGCCCAAAAAGATCACTAAACCAGTAGGGGGCCAAGTATACTCAGAACCAGAGACAGGTATGGTCTTCATGAATGGTAATTGTGAGTATTGCTTTTAGCGGATGAATGAACTACATCTTGCATCAACCATCCAGCTCATCAGACTCAAACAGGGCATCCTAAGGAATTGCAAATTGGCTGAGGATTTTGAGTTTGAAGTCGAGCTAGTCATCAACTCTAGAAGTGACAAAGTTGAAGCCCAGAGAATCTGTGATCAAGGCCTTGATCGCTGAAGAACTTTTTTATTTATGTTTATGTTTACACCACTGGGTGTTCTTGTAATAGACTAGGTTCTTTATGTTTAAATTAAACTATGAGGTATGTTTGTTAAATTATGTGTAAGAAGAAGTTGTGTACTCACTTACAATAATTTTAGACTTAGTATAATTTATAAACAAATAGGGGGAGATTGTTGGGCCAATGAAAGTTTTAACTATGGCCCAGTCTAGATTTGTTTAAATTAGACTAAGTGTTTACTGATCGCTGAGAGGACCAGCGACAGAGACTAGACCAGTGGAAGGCAAAGCCTCAGCTGGCACACCAGGAACATTCAAGTCAAAGACAACGTCAGAGAAGTCGAAGACAATCTGAAGTCATACTCACCAGCGATTATGGATAGCTGGGATGTTGAAGGAATGTATTGGTGTTCAAGGATCTCTGAGTTGACAACACTCAAAGATCACTTAAGAACCCTAGAAGTCTGGGACAAGCAAAGCTTGTCCAATCCTTTATAGTTTAGGTGGGAGAATCTACCAAGTGTTTTGAGCGGGACAAAATAAGAGATTCAAGATAAAGCCTAGTACGACCTAGTGGGACAAAAGGTGAACAGTTGGAAGAACTGTTCACCTAAAGTTGTTTAAAGGTATGTCTCAATTTGGACATGCATTTAATACGTTGTACTCTTTCATTCAGAAGGTGACACGTATCAACTACTCCCACTAAGGAAGCAACCTCGTACACTATAAATAGGAGTGAGAAAGGAGAAGTAAATCAACCCTTGTACTTGGATAATTTATCTAAGTTCTTTCTCACCTTGGAACCGCTGAGCCCTCAGCTGTCTACCAGCGTCTCATTGGTTCCTTTGTAAACTTGAGTCTCGAATCTAGTTTACTTGTTCTAGGGTTCATTTCTTGTTGTCATTCAACGAGTGTATTCATAGCACTTTGTAATACTTTGTTTATAATACTTAATAAAGCATTACGCGTTTGAAAAGTATTTCATTGTGTTTCGTGGTTACAAGATTTATAGTTTATCAACAATTGTCATATTAAGGGACTTTCACTATGAAACATACATGTTTCACCATGAATTATATATGAGTCACTAGTCATTTTACAGAATATTCTTATGATATCTTTTCAAAATCATCAGACATCATAACAAATCGACAAATCAGATATTCAACACATGTTTTCAATAGTTTGACATCATAACAAAAAAAATTAAATCTAAACATAGTAAAAAAATGCAAAAATAATCAAGTAGTTGTTGTATTAGATTGTCTTGTTTCTTGTGCTTCTTTTTCATATATGATTTGTTATTCTCCCAATTGCTTCTTTTTCATATGTCAAATCCCTTCTCCAGTGTGAGAACCCGTACTTTTCCAGCATTATTTTATTCTTTTTATTCGTGCTTCTTAAATTTTCTATCGTATTACGTTTTCTTGTATTGCTATATGTAAATCCTGAGATTTTTAAATTATACTTATTAAGTATTTTTCTGATCATCGATAAATAATTTGTATGGAACTATAAAATTTTTATTTTATTTTTCCATATTTAATTTAAATCAAAGTTTTTGATTTAAATCACCCGCGTGCGTTTTACAACGAGTTTATTCAAAATCAATGTACAACGAGAATTCGTAGTGATCGCGATACCGACGGATGCCCAAAAGTTTACGTTTATTTATCGAGTGTTTCGATAATTAGTATTTTCGACGATTTCGTTTTAATTACGTATTAAGTCGTGTAGGGAAATCATATAATCATTTTTATGATGCATTGTAACTTTTGAAAATTATTTTTACGAAACCCGAGCCCCGTAAATATTTTCAATATTTACCAATAACTATTTTTCTACCCTTTAAAACTATTAATTGTTTTTAAGTCCACAAGTTTCAAAGTTGGCAAAACTAACCCTCCACTTAACTAGCACTATATAAATCATTTTTTTACTTCCATTACAACATACACATCCATTAATAAAAAAAAACACACAAACACCCTCCCCCTCCCTTTGTTGTCGTGACATCCCAACCAAAACACCCCATTTTCATCATCAATTAACATGAATCTCTTAAAACAAAAACAAGACCCATTCTTAAAATTCAATGGTGATTCTAATGATCCAAAAATATCCCACATGCATCAAGTTTTTATAAACTTATGATTTCATGGTTGTATGATGTTTTAATCATCATGCATGTGTTGTTTTTGGTAAGATTATGTTGTTTTGATCATAAAAAGTCTTGTTTTTAATCTTTATTTTTGTTAGATTTTACATACAAGTGTTTTTAGGAGTGTTTGGTTGATGGGTATGATATTAGAGTCATTCTATAGGTATGGGAATGATTGGTTTTGGTTGAAAAATGGATTTGACTTGTTTTCTAAAAGGCTAATTTGGGACAGTAGCTTTAAACAGATTGTTTCGTGGGTTTAAGGTCTGTGAAAGGATAAGTTTATTTGATATCGTTGTAGATTTTTCCAAGACGCTCGTTTTGGTATAAGATAGAGCTTCTAAGTCATTACGAGTCAAAAGTTATGCTAGTTTTAGTATTCGTGTACCGGGAGACGCAAGTCGGCACAATCCGAAATTGTGGCTGATTTTGGGTCGACTCTCGGGGACTTTAGGCTTGGTTAGATAAATGTAACTAATAACTAAATTTTACTTAGTTATGAAAGTTCGTTATTCCAGTCTTTTCGAATTGATTATTAGTTAAAAGTGCGACTCAGTCGTTCTTGGTGGAAAATAAAAAGGTTGTCGTTGTTTATAACTAATTAAAAAGTAAATGCGAAACGTAATTAAAATAGGCTAAAAGCAAATCTAGAAAAACTGTCACTTTTTCTCTCTAAAATTAGAAAAACACTTGGTTAGATAAATGTAACTACTAGTTTTCAAAGTTTACAAACTGAGTTTTATGAGTCTAGTTGTAGTTTTAAAAGACTGATTGTCGAGATTATACTTTTAAAGTGGTCCAAACGGTTTTACAAAACAAGTGCACAAATCTGTCCCAATTTTTGGAAATTAAAACGTAATGAATTTAAAACTTGAAAACTTTGTAAAATGAAAAGCTTAAACCCATCAGAATGTCCTTAATCGGAATCCCATCGGAATGTTACTGTCGGAATGTATCAAAGATGAAACCATCGGAATAAGTCAAAGTAAATTCTATCGGAATATTAAATTAAGCATCGGAATAATCCTATCTGAATGTCAAGTATCGTAATCCAAGGTATCGGAATAATTAAGATTACAGCTATCGGAATATTGGAAATCAACTCTGTCGGAATGTAACTTCTATCGGAATAAGAATGGAAGCTGTCAGAATGTTCAAAGTATCGGAATAATAGGAATTCTGTCGGAATATGGCTCACAAAAATTTGGCAGCGTTTCGTCTCAATAAAGCCTTAAGACCAGTCGCAATGTACGATCGCAATGAGCGATCGCAATCACGATCGGAATAAGGGGGAAATACACTTGATCGTAAAGTAAAACCCTAAGGGTTATTGCGATCACACTGAATCCGTTGGAATGTAGCGTCGCAATATAGAAACCCTATGATTGTGATGGAATTGACACAATATTCGGATGAATGCAATAAGCTAATAAACCAATAAGCACTTCTAAAAAGAACAATTAACAAAAACTTAACCAACTCAATAAGCACAAATTTGAAAACTTTTAAAATACGAAAGAAGCAAACTTTATGAATCAAACTTTAAAAAGACTAAACTTTTTAAGAAAACTAAAAAGTAAATAAGCTAAACACAAAATAAGCCAATAAGCATAATAAGCTCAAAGCTCAATTTGCACAAAAACTTAGATATGATCAAAAAGATAAACTTTTAATCACATAAACATCAAGATGAAACAATATGAAAAATGATTTCGGATCAAAATTAAAGTAAAAATCAAGAAAGGTAGAAAGAGATTAAAGATAAAAAGCTTAACTTGAACTTGTAGATTAAAGATTCAATAATTTGTCATTAGGAGGGTATATATAGGAGGTGGGGAGGTGCATGTGTTGCTTCCTTATTTCTTTCTTCTCGACTCGATTTAAATTCTTTGTATTTCTCGACATCATCTCGGGATTTGTCGATATAAATTGAACTTCTCTTATAATTTTCTTCTTCTATTAGACTTGAGTTCTTCGACTTCATTAAACTTCCGTCTTTAGACTTTTTCTTCGATAAATCTTCGAAATAGGCCTTGGACTTCTGTTCTTTTTGTACTCTTGATCTTTTGACTTCGTCTTTTGTCGATTTCTTCGATAAAAGCCCGTGATAGCCCATGTTTTCTTCCTTTTGCATATTTTTATCCTAAAAAACAATAAAAACACAAACCACGCATAATTCCGAATTTTAAGACATAAAATACACGTTTTGGTCTTGTTATTATTGGAAATAAGTGGTAAAAGGATAAGTGTTTTCACACTTATTAAATCCCCTACACTTGAACATTGCAATGCCCTCATGCAATGCATTAATTTCAATGCACAGATTACATTTCTCATCATAAATAACCCACCTTGGCCTTTATTAAATACTAAACTTTAGGGAAACTAAAAAGATAGAAATATGTACAAAACAAGTAAAGAAATCAAAGACTTACATTGGGGTTTTGGCCGTCATGAATGTTCATCATCCTCAAGTTTCACGTTCCCCATACCAAGCTTAAAAACGAGATCATTGTTATTATAAGTTAGCAAACTAACATGAACTCATGTGGCCCAATTATTTACTTAGACTCCCTTATTCCTAGGGGTATCTCTTATATTTTATAATTGTCTTGAATGATCACGAGGATGCATTGTTTGACTTATTTTGATAGTTTATTTATGCCGAAAATAAAGTGGGACGATTTAATCAATAGTTAGCTAAAGGGTAAAATCTTTTAAAACTGCTTCTCGAGACCTCTTAAAGTTCATATCTTGGCATAACTCGCTTCACGATTTGAGACTTTTCTCGGACCGATATTTGGCAGCGACTTCATACTTCAAATCTTGAGAGACGTTCTTGAAATTATGGTCTTCTCTTCATAATAGGAATTACTTTCACTTGAAGTTTTTGAGAGATTCTTCACTTGGACCACGACTTCTTCATTTTTCTCCAATCTTTATTTTGGACTTTGATATACAACGATCCGCCTCCTTTTAGGACTTGAATCTATTTATCCTTATACCTTGTTAGGGCATTTTTGGATAGACTTCTCCATGATCTTTAGGGGAGTATTTGCTTTTCGTCGTGTGTCTCGATACTTCATATTGATTTTTGATAAATGATTCTTCACATCACTTTTGGATCTTTAGCAACAAAATGTAGCCCTCATGTCTTGTTAGGACCTTTTCAGACTCGCCAATCTTCGCATCCCGCTTCAATAAGTTATGCCTTGGCTATGAACTCTAATTAATTCCGAGCAACTTTTAAACGATCTTGTGCTAGAAGCTAAGTAACTTTTCAAATCGTACAACCTTATTTATTACAGATAAATTTATTAGCAAGCGATGGGAGAAAAATCTTATAATCAACTCACATAAATTCATGAAAGAATACCAAACTTATAATTGACTCAATCATCTCTCGTTCTCCACAGTTTAAAATCTGAAGGAATGAGACTCGTGGATGCTTAGCCAAATAAATCGAAGTTTTGGGTATTCGAGTCATCTATAGGATATTGCAAATTCTTAGACTTTTTCAAGTTTAGAAATCGCATTTTAAAGTTCCCTTGATAAACAACTCTCTAGGATCAATTATAGGAACTTGCAAAAAGTTCTTGTTCTTAACCCCTAAGAGTTAAGACTTCTGTGTTTTAAAGTTCCCTATATAAAAGCCTAGCAAAACTTGACTTAAACATGTTAAGAATACTAGCTAGAGTAAACTTAGATAAGTAAACTCGGGCTGAGTCAAAATATTCACGACTTTGAAAAATTTAAAACCACTTTTTTTAAAAAATTTATTTTAGCAAGGAAAGTAAATAACGATAACAAAGGAAATTACTACTATACTACTAGGCCAAAATAGATTAAAAATTTTGAAAAATATCGAAAAATCAAATTTTCCGGTTAAAATGAGGATAAATTAATGGAAAAGCCCACATACTTCGATAGAAGTCCCCCCTACACTTGATATAAACATTGTCCTTAATGTTTAAGCATGTGGGAGTAAACTCCCCTACACTTAGGACATTGTGCACTTTGTTTAAATCTTGCTAAGGAAAGGACAACTATAGTGAGTTCAATGTGAACATATAAGATATGAAATATTGAATCACGACAGTTTAGGATAGAACTGGGAAGATGGGTACACGGGATCACGGTTCGTCAAAAGTCATCGAGAATGGATCTTTGAAGCTTTTAATCCCTGCACATCAAAAGAAACAAGACAACAAACACATACGGGGCTCCCCTTACACTTATTATGAAAACGGTAAAGGATAGATCAACGGGTTGCCTCCCGAGAAGCGTTTGTTTTTGTTAACCGAGTCACGAGCCTGACTCGACCCATAACTAATTCAAGGGAAACATGGTGAGGAATGGGATCATCTCATGAGAGATGTCCTCACCAAAGTACAGCTTCACATGTTGGCCATTCACTTTAAAATTAGGCCCATTTGGCTGAGAAAGCTCAATGGTGCCATAGGGGAAGACTTTGGCGATGGTGAATGGACCAGACCAACGACTCTTCAGCTTGCCTGAGAAAATCTTCAACCGAGAGTTAAAGAGTAAAACTTGATCACCAACGTGAAACTCTCGGTTCTTAATCCTTGAATCATGAATGATCTTGGTCTTCTCCTTGTAGATCAATGAATTCTCGTAAACTTCATTCCTCAGTTCATTTAGTTCGTTGAGTTGAATCTTCCAAAGATCACCGGCTTTGTTGATGTCAAAATTTGCCCACTTCAAGGCCCAATACGCCTTATGTTCCATCTCAATAGGGAGGTGGTATGCTTTCCCGTACACAAGACGATATGGAGTGCAACCAATCGGAGTCTTATATGCGGTACGGAAAGCCCACAAAGCATCATCTAACTTATCGGCCTACGAGGCACGATGCTCTCCCACAGTTCGTTCTAATATTCTCTTCAGTCCACGGTTAGAAATCTCGGCTTGACCATTTGTTTGAGGATGATAAGCGGTGGAAAGACGGTGATTGACACCGTACTTAGCCATGACTCGAGCAAATTGATCATTGCCAAAATGAGTCCCGCGGTCACTGATGATAGCACGAGGAACACCGAATCGAGCAAAAAGTTGCTTCAAAAAGTTCACAAACACCCTCGCATCGTGCGTAGGGAGAGCCTTGGCTTCAACCCATTTAGATACGTAGTCAACGGCTACGAGGATGTACTTATTCCCTTTGGATGATGGAAATGGCACCATAAAGTCGATGCCCCATACGTCAAAGATTTCACATTCTTGGATGAAATTTTGAGGCATCTCATCTTTATGTGTGATCTTGCCTTGGCGTTGGCAAGCATCACAATTTTTAACCATTTCGTGAGCGTCACGATAAATGGTGGGCCAATAGAATCCCTAGTCAACACTTTCTTTGCGACGTAGTTGGGACCAAAGTGACCACCGGTAGGTCCTTTATGGCAAGCTTCAAGGATTAGTAACGCTACCGGCCCATCAACACACCTACGAATGACAAGATCCGCACATTGTTTGAAAAGGTAAGGGTCGTCCCAAAAATAGTGTTCAATGTCTTTAAAGAACTTTTTCTTTTGTTGAGACGTTAACCCTTCCTTGAGAATTCCACCCGCTAAGTAGTTTGCAATGTCCGCAAACCATGGGGTGTCATCAAGATTGGAATTGATAGACATTAAAGCCTCAAGGGGAAAAGAGTCATTCATCTCTTGATTCGGATGATCCCCTTGATAAGGATCCTCAAGTCTACTTAGATGATCCGCGGCTAGGTTTTCCGCTCCCTTCTTGTCACGAATTTCGATTTTAAATTCTTGAAGGAGCAAAACCTAACGGAGAAGTCTTGGCTTAGAATCTTGCTTAGTCAACAAGAACTTCAACGCGGAATGATCAGTGTACACGATGGTGGTGGAAAGGACAAGATAGGGGCGAAACTTCTCAAAAGCATACACTACAGCTAAAAGCTCTTTTTCGGTAGTTGTACAATGCAATTGAGCCCCCGTCATTGTCTTGCTAGCATAATGGATTGGTTGGAAGTGTTTGTTCACTCTTTGGCCCAAAACCGCTCCAATAGCAAAGTCGCTAGCATCACACATCAATTCAAAAGGTAGCTCCCAATTAGGGGTAACCAAGACCGGTGCCTTAGTTAGCTTGTCCTTAAGAAGACTAAAGGATTCAATACACTCTTTAGAAAAGATAAAAGGAGTATCTTTTTCCAAGAGGTGGGTTATCGGGCGAGCGATTTTAGAAAAATCTTGAATGAATCGACGATAGAAACCCGCATGACCAAGGAAACTTCTCACACCCTTCACGGTTGAAGGTGGAGGTAATTTGGCTATGACATCAACTTTAGCACGGTCTACTTCAAGACCGGCTTTTGAGAGTTTATGTCCAAGCACAATGCCTTCTTTGACCATGAAATGGCATTTTTTTACCAATTTAGAACAAGGCGAGTGTCTTCACACCGCTTAAGCATGCGTTCCAAATTGGCAAGGCAAAGAAAGAATCACCATAGACCGAGAAATCATCCATGAAGACTTCCATAGTTTCTTCAACCATGTCATGGAAGATAGCCATCATACACCTTTGCAAAGTCCCAGGAGCATTGCATAAGCCGAAAGGCATTCGTTTGTAAGCAAATGTTCTATAAGGACAAGTGAATGTGGTTTTCTCTTGGTCTTTAGTATCGACGGGAATTTGAAAATACCCGGAGAAACCCCTTAAGAAGCAATAATAGTCATTACCCGCTAGACGTTCAAGCATTTGGTCCATAAAAAGAAGGGGAAAATGATCCTTTCTCGTAGCATCATTGAGTTTGCGATAGTCTATACAAACTCTCCACCCTGTAACGAGACGAGTAGGAATCAACTCGTTGTTTTCAGGGCACAACGGTGATTCCGCCTTTCTTAGGCACACAATGGAACGGACTAACCCATGGTGAATCCGAGATAGGGTAGATCATTCCCGCATCAAGAAGTTTGATAACCTCTTTTTTGATAACGTCATGGATCTTGGGATTCACCCTTCTTTGGTTTTGAATAGTGGGTTTAAAGTCGTCCTCCATGAGAATTTTATGTGTGCAAAAGTGAGGATCAATTCCTCGAATATCGGAGATTTTCCAAGCAATCGCTTTCTTATGATTCTTCAGCACGGCGATAAGTCGAGATTTTTCGTCTTCTTTCAAATCCTTTGCGATGATGATGGGTAGCTTCTTATTGTCTTCAATGAAAACGTACTCGAGATGAAACGGAAGATCCTTAAGCTTTAAATCCGGAGGATTTTTGATGGAAGGCATAGTCAAATTCGGATCATCGATAGAGATTTTCTTAGGAGATGGTGGAGAAATATGGTCCTCATTGAGAAGTTTCTCAATTGTACGAATATATTCATCCCAATTGGAGGGAGAATCGTCATATTGTAAGTCCACATCTCCCAAAGTTGCTTCAAATTCTTTCAAAAGGAAATCACTTTCTCCAAATGGAGTTAGTGATGGAACAATAGAGGCAACGGTCTCAACAATGGGTAGAGAAGAAGAACCACTTTTACAAGCGTCTTTGAAATGTTCTTCACAAGCCTCATCAAGAACGTCAATGAAATTAACGCTCTCGTTTTCAGAAGGCTGCTTAGAAAGTTTACCTATGTTGATTACGATTTTATCGTCACCAACTCTCATGATTAATTCGCCCGCGGCTACATCAATGAGAGTGCGACCGGTCCTCAAGAATGGACGTCCAACGATTAATAGAACACGGGATCCATCTCGTAGTCAACGATAACAAAATCCGCCAGAAAGGTGAATTTGTCGACACCGACGAAGACATCTTCGGCTATCCCTACCGGATAAGCAACCGTACGTTAGCTAATTCCAATGTCATTCGTGTGGGGACTAGCTCGGGTAGAGATAATTGTTTCCAAACACTTAATGGCATTAAGTTTATACAAGCACCTAGATCGGCTAGGGCCATACAATTCTCTACCCCGGGGAAGTTGCAAGGAATGAGAAAACGACCCGGATCACCAAGTTTGGTTGGTATTTTCCTTAAGAGCACTGCGGAGCAATTCTTGTTAAGTTGGGTCTGAGAGATATCAAGAAGTTTCTTCTAATCATTGAGAAGATCTTTAAACATTTTAGCATACTTCGGCATGTGAGCGAGAGCCTCGACAAAGGAGATGTTGAAATTCAATTGTTTAAACATTTTAAGAAAGTTGGAAACCTGAATATCATCCTTGTTCTTCAACTTCTCTTTCTGCAACCTCGAGGGATAAGGTATATTAGGTTGAGATGAAGGCTTTGGAATAGAATTCTCACTCACGTCCTTGGGTGGTGGAGGGGTGGAAGTAGAAGGTGGAGGAATTGGTGAAGTAGACTCGTTTTCCTTTGTCACAATCACCAGTGTAGGTGTAGGAAGCTCGGGTTCCTTTAAACCTTTTCCACTTCGAGTGGTGATTGCTTTCATCTCCCCTCTTCGATTAGCAACGGTGTTACTCGGAAGAGAACCCGAACCAGAGGCTTGATTACTTTGGAAGAAACTAGCCATCATATCCCTTAAGTCATTCGTTTGACTGCTCAAAGAGTTTCGCGTATCGGCTCGAAGATCATTCCCTTGTTTCACCATATCTCCTTTCAAGTTGATGAGTTACCACCGAAGATTCTGCACTATCGCATCATTAGTGCTCATGTATGTGTCACCCTCTTGATTAAATGCGGTGGGTTGGGTGGGAGGAAGAGCATGGTAGGCAGGTGGTTGATAAGCGGGTTGTTGGTGAACTTGATTGTTTCCTTGAGGTGGATATGGGTTTCTTTGGGTTTGATATTGATTTGGAGCTCGTGGTTGATTTTGATTGTTACGGTTGAGGTTGTTTGGGTTTTGAGGGGGAAAACCAGGTGGTGAAAGAAAGTTGTTTGAACGATAACTCAGCAAATTGCGGTCACCTTGAGGACGTGCTTCGTAGCCTCCTGTGGAATAGTTACCGTTAGCGGCATACACATTTTCCGGATTGTCATGAGTCGAAGGACAATCGGTGTATGAATGAGATCCCCCGCATATTTCACATGACTGACTCAAATCATTAACTTGCGCATTGATGGCTTTGGTATTGTTAGCGGTTTGTAGAGCAAGTGTTTCAACAAGCGAAGTAAGCTTATCAATTCTCTTGTCGGCGTCACTAGTACTAGCACTAGCCACATTAGTCCGAACACTCTTGGTTTGCACTCTAGACTTATTCTCAATAATATCCCATGCGGCATTAGAAGACTTAACCAAAATATTACCCCCCCGAGGCACTATTTAGTGAATCTTGGTCATTCATGCTTAAACCATTGTAAAAGGTATTAATTTGATGTACTTTTGTGAAACCATGTTGTGGACACTTTCTTAAAAGTTCCTTAAAACGGTCCCAAGATTCACTAAATGTCTCACCGTACTTTTGTTCAAAGTTAATGATTTCATTCCGCAAAGCGGTAGTACGTGAGGGTGGGAAAAAGTATTTGATGAATTTGGTCTCTAAATTCGACCACGTAAGAATACTTTGTGGCAGTTCCTTATCAAGCCAATGCCGGGCTTGTCCCTCTAAGGAGAAAGGAAAAAGTTGCAAGCGAATCACCTCTTGTGAAACCCCATTATACTTAACCGTATTAGTGAGTTGAAGAAACCTTTTTATATGGTCATGAGGATCATCAAGTGTACGCCCCAAGAATGGTTGAGTAGAGACCATTTGAATGAAGCCGGATTTGAGTTCAAAGTTGTTGGCTCCAATCTCGGGTATGACAATAGCATCGGTTTTGCCCTCCACTTGCGATTGCAAAAGCTCGATCATTGGTCGATTGTCCATGGTGACAATAGGTGGAGTTACGACTTCGGCATGAATTGCTTTCTTCTTACGAGCACGGGTACGCATACACACCTACAAAAAGAAAAGAAAGATAGACAAGAAATATTTTTGGTTTTTTTTTATGTTTTTCTATTTTTTTGAAAAAAAAATTTCGAAATTTTTTATATTTTAAGAATTTTTTGAAAATTTAAGCAAGAAAAATAACGTTCAAAAATGAACGGATCCCAAAATCCAACGCGTCTCTCACTAAAAACCGTTAATCTTGACGAAAAGAGCCGACAGCGGCGCCATTTAATAACTAGATTTTACTTAGTTATGAAAGTTCGTTATTCCAGTCTTTTCGAATTGATTACTAGTTAAAAGTGCGACTCAGTCGTTCTTGGTGGAAAATAAAAAGGTTGTCGTTGTCTATAACTAATTAAAAAGTAAATGCGAAACGTAATTAAAATAGGCTAAAAGCAAATCTAGAAAAACTGTCACTTTTTCTCTCTAAAATTAGAAAAACACTTGGTTAGATAAATGTAACTACTGGTTTTCAAAGTTTACAAACTGAGTTTTATGATTCTAGTAGTATTTTTAAAAGACGGATTGTCGAGATTATACTTTTAAAGTGGTCCAAACGGTTTTACAAAACAAGTGCACAAATCTGTCCCAAATTTGGAGTCGAGTAAAATGTCGAGCTGATGGATTTTAAAGTGTGAACTTTGGCTCAAATTTTGGTAAGGTCTTATACAGGTTATAAGTGACCTTGACACCAATTTTCATCTTAAACGGACAAGTCTAGATAGCGTAGATCGATGTGTACATTCGGGGTGTACTTGCTGATTTTATTTTGCACACTTAGTTCAATGCTTGTGTTGCGTGAGTTTGAGTATTCATCATCGGACATGATGACTTATTCAAGTGCTTGGTCATTATATAAATGACTTAGCTACTGGTCCAAATAAGGTTAAAGGATAGTTTGACTTGCGTTGACTTGGCGTCGTATAACAGGTCGTTTTCAAGTGTTCAAGTGTTTAAACGAGTAACGTTGGATAAATGGATTCATTTGGTTCGTGTCAATGGTTTTGAAACATGAATACTTTGAAAACATTTGAGTCATATTATATTTGGTACATATCGATATTCGAGTTCGAGTCTTAACGCGCACCTTATTTTGATAGGCTGCGGTTTTCGTGTTTCCCCGGGCATCCATATTGTCGGTGATCGTCTCACTACCATTGTTTCTACTCAGTTGCTGAGTACCGTGATTGGCGTACCACGTGGCTAAGGTGAGTTCATAGCCCCTTTTTACTTGTACATGGTTTCTAAACACGGGGTGAGATTTTACATGGTGGAACACAACTATTTAAAAACTGTGTGCTATCCTCAACTTGTATGCTATCCAGAATTTGTATGCTATCCAGAAATTGTATGCTTTCCAGAACTTGAGGATTTCCAACTGATTTTCATTGATATTATTGCTTTTAGTCTTTAGCCTTAAGTTTCCTCTCATTGATCATGAACCGTTAATTAATCCTGCTACCAAGCGCGAATGTTGTGGGTGGATCCATCGGGATTGACTATCCCCGTCCTGATTACCTTGACGAACTAATATTTGTTTATCACTTGAGTATTTAGGCTGAATACTGAATAGAGGAACTTATACTGAGTTAAGCTTCGGTTCATGAACTAAACAACAATAATAATGTTTCGGACTATGGTTATCGTACGTAACCATTTTCCTCTATTTCTTGTTTAAAAAATAAATGCTTGTGTTCCACATTCTTATTGCTAAACCTATGAATATCACTCAACTTTGTGTTGACGATTTTACATGTTTAATCTCAGGTATTATTACTTAGCTTTGCTTGGATGGGATCCCGCATGATATTATCGCAGCTTGGAGATTTCTGTGATGCTTTTGAAAGATTTGTTTTATATAAACTGTCAGAAGTTTATTTTATCTTTTGGGCAACTTTATGTTACAAATCGAGGCGAAATAATATAATTTTCCGCTTCTAAAACTCTGGGACCTATGTTTAAAAATTCCGACCCTTTTTATGATGTAATGTACATGTTTTTATTTCGTCAGCTTTGTATGAACTGTAATTCATTGTTTCTTGTACTATGACGTGTTACCCCCTCGTTGGCTAGTTGTTCCATGTCAGATATTGGGGGTCTCACAGATTGGTATCAGAGCGATGGTTATAGGGAACTGAGTCATTTTTCAAAATTTAGTCTATAACCGAAAGTTCAATTATTTCATGTTTAAAGTGTCAACCACAGAATCTGCCAATGTTATTCGATATCTTTGCGGGTAACTCTCTAATCCTTATTATTTACTTTTAATTATCATTATAATATTTCTTCTCGTGATTACATGTTGAAATATTACATTACCTTAATGGCGATAATTACTATGTCTTTTCAAAGCCTTGTACTTCATAGATTATCATTCGATATTACTGTGATTACATCTGCTCATACTGTATTTCTGGAATTCTTGTTCTTGTGAACTGATCTGGTTACGATGATTTTATATCGTTATGAGGCTACATACTTGTATTCAGAGCGCGTGTACTGCCGACTTTTCATACTCATTCTTCTGAGTACTATTGCTATTTCATTTATGTGTGATACGACTGACTTCATATGCTCGTTCGTTTTGAACCGTCTGTTTTTCTTGACTCGTTCATACATGTTGTGCATACTCTCGAGATACCATTGTTCGGGATTGAGTAACTTTTGTTTTCGATGAAACTTCTGATTTCCACTTTTACTACCGTGCATGTTGCTTCCATTGTCTATTTCCTTTAAAATATCTATATATATACGCATATTTTCTTTCCGACCGTTCGTGATTGAATGTCTAGTCTATGGACCATTGTGTAGCTCAATGTGTCTCCGGAAAAGACTAAAGGACACCATGTGATTCACACATCTCGAAGTATTCTTTGAATCAGTACCTGAGTAATATTGTGGGTTTTCATAATCTTGATTTACCTTTACGCCACCGTTTTACACGACACTTCTACATGGATTACGTCTTATTTCATTGACCATTCTACGTTTCGACTTCGACTTACAACATCCGTTGTACCTTGAACACATGATCGTCATTTATTATGTGACGATTGTTTGGAATACGATCCTACTTGTATCCTCCCCTTTTCATTAAACCTCCTCGCCTTAGGAGTATGATTTATTAATATTTTGTTTCTTTCTCGGTATGTCTTATGATTTTGGAAAATCACGCCGCCAGGAGACCTTCCTACATTGCATCTTGCAGCCGAAGACACGGATGATATGCGTCGTTTTTTTTATCTCTCAGATTATCGTTGGCATTCTTGAACCATTTCCATACTGTGTTTTCTTTAAATGATTAATTATGCAGTTTATCTTCTTTCGTCTTTATGGAATCCACAAGTCTTGTGTGTACATTAATTTTGAATTATCATGAAATTTAGATTTAATTTCAAGCTGTGTCGAGAAAATGTTTTTATAACTGTAAACATAAAAATATATTTCTACTTGTTGAGACGTCCGTTTAAGAAATAAAATTTGACCAGTAAACTTTAAAATCGAGCAAGTTACGCTCATTTGAGATTGTAAAAATCTAAGAAGTTATTTTCTGAATAATTCTAAAATATCATTTTGTTGACAGATTAAATGCAAGGGCATTTTCGTCCATTTTTATTCTGTTTCAAGTCTCGGGTAAAATTAGAAAGTGGTTCAAACATTGTTTTACATCGAAATGCATTAGACTTTGAGTCTTAGAATATCGTTTAGTGAGTTAATTGATCTAGTCAAACCCAAAAAGTCAAAAGTGATAGACTTTAAAAATATAATTTCAAGCGTTTTTGAGTTCGTTGAGCTCGTAAAACTTTAACTAATGATATTTTGCAAACTAAAAACAAGGATTGCGTTTGAACAAGTATAAAATAGTAGCTTTGAGTTCGGTCATACATGCACATAGATCTTGAACTTTTGAAATTCGGTAACTTCCTAATATAGAAACTTTTCGGTGTGATTGTTATATTTGTTAACTGATACCCTACTTTCTGAAAGGTATATTATTGTCAAATTAATCACGATGTGCACACATACAGATTCCTTTGTCCTTTCTTTTATATATGACTTATTTGTCATTCTATATTGTCTTTCTTTACTTCTATCGTACCACTGAATTGGACCGAGGTTGAAGTTCTTGCTTTCGTATTGTTCGTTACCATCTTGACACATATCTCTTGACGATTTCGGCCAAACCTCTTGAAACCTTATCACCTTGTAACCATTTCGTTGACTGTCTTTAACTACTCCTTATTTCCCTCTTGTAACCCACTCGCTACTTTATAAACTATTGTCATGTTACCATATAAACTCAAACCGGTCTTGTTTGCGAATCATTTTACAAAATGTTTCATTTGGGCTTTCTTAAATAATTGAATGCTATCTTATAAAATTAATTTATATTAATTTTACAATGTATTCTCACAAATTGTTCTACCTTGGGTCTTGTAAAGAATCTTGTAACATTACAATTGTTGAATTAAATATATAGCCAGTAACTTATTGGCGAGTAGTTTCATAAACTATTTTGATTTATGTTTTTACAAATGGCATTATAAACATATTTAAATAATATGACCTGTAATACTAGTTTGACGAAGCTGAGCATCACATTGCTAGTCCTAAGTTACGCATGGCCTGATCACCTATGCCTAATTTAGAAGGAGCCATGCAAAGCCAAATAGTAGTCGCCCTAAATATTTGACCAACAATCAACTTTTTAATTATGTTCCTTAAAAAGTTAGATAAAATAAAGTTTAGAAAACGTTTACTTTTTATGCGAGTATCAACAGTTCACGACATACACATATGAACCCTTATCTTTTCTTGAACAAAGTACATGCCTCGAGCACATATTTCCTTACTCAACGACTTTTGTTTTACCTGTTACCTCCTCATCCTCATGATACGATTTTCGTTACCATTTGCCTAAATTCTTACCATTGATACCAGACTTGAAAGTTTCAACGTTATTATGCTTCTACACCAATCGATCTTCTTTATCTATTTTGGTAGACCTTCGAAACGTCTCTAGACGCGGATAATGATTTATGACTGGACGTGAGCGATGATTTCGTGTAATTGTCATGATATGTGTTAAGACACTATCTCCTTGAAAAATTCATTTGTGTGAATCATGTGTTGATTTTTCCTTTCATTGCTAATTTTGTTCGTTTTACTAGAATTCCTCTCAAGTGACTTCTTAAAAATTTTCTTTGATTTGAAAATTTATTGTGTGGTCTTCTCTTTCGATTGTGTATCGACCAATGAGAACTTAATAAGCCGTTATTGGTGTCACCAACTGCACTCAAGAAGCGATGACTTGCTATAATCCTTTGTTTCTTTTTATCATCGACGCGTCTATTCTATCACGTTTGTTAAGAATTGATATCGCTCATTTATACGAGTTTTTCATAGCGATATTTGTTATGTTTTGTGTCCTAAACGTAATGGATAGACCCCGTATTGCTTATATTTTGTGTAAAGTGTGTTTTATAGGTTCTCAACTCACCATGTCTTACCGACAAGAAAGAGTTGATTCACCTTGAGGGTACGGCTCTTGGTGTGACACATCAAATCCGTTGATGGTTGCCAGGTTACCCAAAACTGGATGGTTTTCACTTGCCATGGTCCTAGACTGAAAAGTGGCTAATCCAAGGGGGTACGGCTCTTGGTAAAGATTTTATCAAATCCGTTGATAGCTGTAATAGCTTGCTTAAAGCTATAGGGTGTTCAACTCACCGATGCTTCATTGCTAAGAATTGGCGAGTCCAGAAGGGTACGGCTTCTGGTAAAGACATATCAAATCCGTTGACGGCTGTGATGGTTTGCCTAAAATCATCAGGGTACCCCCACTCACCATTGATTCACGTTCTAAGAGTTGGGCTGGGTTCTAGTCTCCCAGGGTGATGCTTATTCCACCAGAAAGACTGGCTAGCCCAAGAGCGAGCAGCTACTTGGTAAAGGCTCATCAAATCTGCTCATGTTGCTGTAAAGATTCAACACGATGCTGATTTGTTTCAAGCTTTGGAGAAGCTTCTAGTGTTCCTTGGTGCGGCGGTTCTATTGGTTCTTGTGCTGCTGTTGTTCTTTTTGCTGGATCAATCCTCAAGCTTTATTGCACTGTGTACCAGGAAACTTGAACTCAACAGGGCAAATTCAAGTTTAGGGGAGGATTGTTAGGACCATTGTAATAAATAGACTAGGAGTGTGTTTTATAGGTTTTAGTTATGTTTGGAGTTATTGGAGGCGATTTGGGACCAAAAGGAGCTAAGCAAACAAGTCAGGGATCAATTGGTCTAATGTTGCGCCGCAACTCCTACCTACTGCGGCGCAAGTGATTGACACCCAAATCAGTACCAGCCTCGGAAGCCGAGTTGCGGCGCAACTCCTACCTATTGCGGCGCAATTGAAGGGGCTACAGATCATGGTGCTTGCGGATCACTAGTTGCGGCGCAAGACACATGAGTTGCGGCGCAACAGATGCAGTTACGAAATTGTGTTTTTATTCCTAATTAAGGGGGAGCCCAAAGAGTTAGTGGGACATTATGGCTGAACGTTTTTTAAACTACCAGGAGGAATATATAACAAAGGAGTGAGTGGAAGATCAGAAAACAAGCATTACCATCATACACAGAAGCATCATCTATCATCACACATCATCATAATCATAATTTTCTGTTGAACAATCGTTGTTTTCAATTTCTACTTTGTTAATTTGGGAGATCATTGGAACCTATTTCTCAGTTTGGTATTGAATCTTCTATCATTTTAATTGCAATTTGAAGTATGTCTTTTACATATTTAATTGTGTTTGTTACGATCATGAGTAGCTAATTTCTTAATACGTTTGCTAGGATTATGTGATGTTTATGTGTTAGGTTTTGGGTTTGAAATTCGATTGATGTGTTGAGATTAATTGGGGATCCGTTTGGGTTAATAACTTAATTATCTTGTTAAAATTGTTTATACTCTTGTTTGGTAATCTAAAAACGGGTATTCGAAAGGAATCCGTAATTTTTACTAAAATAGGAACGAATTAATCGGCCTGTCTTTAGTTGATTATAAGTGAATGATATTCGAAAGGAGTCATTAACAACAATTTTTACAAGTAGTTATTCACACAAACGCTAGCTACTAAACTTAAGAGAAATCGGTTTAGGAGTTGGTAAGCTATTCGAAAGGAAGCTTATAAATTAATTCTCACACATCAGCTTGGAACTTTATGCACAATATCTTGAGGTGTTAACGGTATTCGAAAGGAATCGTTGCATGGTTAGGGAATTGGAGAAATCCGGTATTCGAAAGGAACTTAGGATTTTACATTAGAAGTTTATCGATATTTTCATACCTAAGAGATAACGCATATTCATTAACGGTCCAAGCAAGCGTTTCTTTTATTCATATTTGAAATCTTAAATATTTTTACTGTTATTATAAGCAAGTCTTCACTAAGACTAAAACCAACTTGTTACTCGTTACGCGTTTTTATAAACTAATACTTCCAACTATAAATAGTCCCTGTGTTCGAACCCGATATTTGCTAATACTATTTTACAACTGACAAGGGTACACTGCCCGTGTCATAATCTAGTAAAGGTTAATTTTGGGAAAACTAGATTTTTCGCATCAAGTTTTTGGCGCCGCTGCCGGGGAACTTGATTTAGTTGAAGTTTTTAGTTTATTGTTTGATTACTTGTTTGAATATTTTTCACGGGTGTTTTTTTTTTGTTTGTGTTGTGATTTTCAGGATTATTGATTGTGTATGTACTTGAGATCCCAAGGGAAACAAGTGCAAAGTCCTCTTTCGGATCCGGAAAAACTTTTGAGGAAACGGGGTTTAGGAGCAGCCGCTTCGGTAGTTTATAGTGAAAGCATATCCTCCGAGGAGGAAGTTGAACCAGTTTTTGAAGAAGAAATGTCAGAAAACGGAGATGATGATATACTAAGAAACAACCCACCCAATCCTTTTGACATACCGATGATCGATAGGAATAGGATAGTACCACAGACGAATGGGTCGGCCATTGTGGTACCGGATTTGGGGGATGACTTTTCCGTTAAAGGTCATCACTTAAAGATGATTCAAGATAGTACTTTTGACGGACATTTCAAGTCCGACCCGCACAAGCATGTGGCGAGTTTCATAGAGACATGTAGAATGTTTCGATATGGAGCGGGTCACGAGGAAAGCGTTATGCTAAGTTTGTTTCCATCGTCTCTCACGGGAGAGGCGAAAACGTGGTTTAATGAATTAGAGCCGGGTACGATTGCAACTTGGGAAGAAATGAGGGAGCTTTTTGTAACAAGATTTTTTCCACCCATCTTGCGCAGGAAGCTATTGAACCAAATCCGTTCTTTTCAACAATGGGACAACGAGACCATAACAAGTGCTTGGATTAGGCTTAAGGAATTGTTAAGGAACTGCCATGGGCACGAGTTAGATAAAGATGAAGTTATTGATATCTTCTACTACAGTTTGGATAGTCGTTCTCAACACGACTTGGATTTGGCGGGTGGTGGCAGTTTCCTATACAAGTCACCAAACGAGGCTCACCGAATGATGGAAGACCAAGTTCAAGCTCATATTGCTAGGGATCGGGTTAATAGGAATAGGAGAGTTAGAGGAACGGTGAACCAAGTTGAAGAAGGAGGTAGTAGTGGTAGCAACAAAGAAGTGGTGAACGAGATTAAAGCCTTGGGTAATGAAATGAAAAACCGAATGGGTCGTTTGGAAAAAGATGTACACTTAGTGAAGAACGGTTGCGGGAAATGCGGGGGACCTCACTACACGGATGATTGTGAGCCGAAATCTGAGGAGGCTAACTATGCCAACTATGGGTATCAAAACCGGGGAAATAGTGGGTATGGAAATAAGAATCAGGGAAACAGAAATGAGGCGAGATTTCAACCCAACCAATCGAAACAAAAGGAGGAGCATACCGAACAGAATTTTGAGGAAATGATGAAAGATTTTGTCTACTCCCAAAAGGCGGCAAATGATATTATGGCTAACTCCATGAAAGGATTCACCGCAAAATGGGAGCAAAACCAACGGAACACCCAAGCTAACATGCAAGACTTGGAGCGAAAATTTGAAAGATTAAGTGAAAAGTTCTCGAACCGACCAACGGGTCAAATGCCAAGTTCAACCCAACCAAATCCGAGGCAAAATCAAAACAACACCGGAGGATCATCGAACCAAGGGTCGAAGTATGTACCACCAAATAATCGTGATGAGCAAGTGAACGTTGTGGAGACTAGGTCTGGACCTAAGTATGGGGGGGACCGAAAAATGGTGCTGAACAAAGACAAAACGGAAATTTCAGCTGAAACAGACATCTTGCGCCGCAACAACAGGGACTTGCGCCGCAACTCGTACTCCGTGGGGAACCCGATTGTCATTGACCAACCAATTGCGCCGCAAGATAATGTAGTTGCGCCGCAACTCAAGATCCGAGACTTCGAAAAGAACCATGAACCCATCGATAGTGATTCGGACGACGAGGAAGAGATAGAAATGGAGTCGAAACCTGGGAAGGAACCAAAGGGTGATAATAAAGAAAAAGAACCGGAAATCGAACCAAAAGGGCCATACAAGCCACATATCCCATATCCGCATAGACTTCGAAAAGAAAAGAAAAAGGAACAATACGGGAAATTCATCGAGTTAATGAAAACTGTTAAGATTAATGTTCCTTTAGTTGATCTTATTGCGGGTATGCCAAATTATGCAAAATTCATGAAGGAACTCGTGAGCGGGAAAGGTGATTACATGGAGAAAATCACCGCGTTCTTAAATGCCGAATGTTCAGCAATTGTGAAGAGGTCTATTCCACCGAAACTTGAAGACCCCGGAAGTTTTCTTTTAACTTGCACTTTTAACGATACATTTACTTTTAGTGCATTAGCGGATTTAGGGGCAAGCAT